>OX352729.1:21720000-22970000 GCA_947095525.1 Trisateles emortualis | reverse complement strand
CTTATAAATTATAACCTTTATACTGAAAGTGGAGACTCTATAAATGCTCCATAAATTGTTTTACGACGATTGTATGATCGTGAGAAATGGATTTACCTAGTGTTTACCGTCGCGTTTGAAAACATTTTGCAGGATTAAACTTATCTATACTGATATTAGATTCATATAATGTATGCAGACAAAGATCACGCAGTGATTGCCTGTGAGACCTGAATGCCTGTGCAGAAGGACTTTGGAAGACGACTGCGTAGAGACACCCACACAATCTTACACTGATCGAAAATCTATCCCGCATAACATAAGACATTTTTATTAACAGTCTACCTACGAAATCGAAGCGGCTGGTAGAGCGAATAGACCTTAATAATTTAAAGTATTTATCCATTTTTGAAACAGGAAGATGCAGTGTGTATCCGTCCAAATAGGTGGACCGACGACTTGGTAAAGATTGCGGACAACCAAAGCATAAGGTATACCGAATGCTGTGGAAATCTTTGCAAGAGACCTATGTCCACCAGTAGACGTCTTTTGACTGAGATGATGATCAACTTATATCAAGCATTATAGGCTGAAATATTTACGTTTTCAAAGAGTGATTAAGGTCAATGACTTTCTAAAGATAAAATAGCACAATATGTCTTTAAACTTTCCGGATTACGTACTTAATTTGTTGTCTGTTTACATTTGAAGTACAGTAACCTAGCTTAATTAGATTAATGGTCGGCTGTATTTTATATGAATCAGCGACTATGTTTATAAAACGGACGGGTAATGTGTTTAAATAGCATTTTAAACGAAATGGGATCCTTCTCTAAGAATTGTTTATGATAATATCTACGTGAAACTTATCGATAGGTACATCCAAAAGCTGTTCTAGTGTAATGTAAACACCAGCTTTCATCTGGATAGCTGTTTACAATCCGAGTCTGATGTATATACAGCAGTGCAGAGTTTGGATGTTAGATAAAACAGATGTCTTGTTTTCTCGAATCTAAAATCGAAAGATATCTCTCAACGTAGACTACCTAGAACTGGTCTTGATCTTCCTTCTAATACTTTGTACTAATATAACCTGTGTTATTGCCAATAACAATGCTTGGTGAAATTCATGTGCCAGGTAATATCCTAGTATTTATATTATAGGGGTTGCCCGCGACTTCGTCCGCATGGTAATTGGGAACGTACATTTCCCCGATTTAGCAACATATCTCCCTACTGCTCCACTCCTATTGATCATAGCTTGATGTTAAACGAAAATATACCTATAGAATTATCTCAAGACAATTATTGGTATACCTTTCTACACTTTAAGGAAAATAGACACAATAACATTAAATTCGCGTGGCAAAAATCAATGCATTGTACTGAAATTACGATGTATATTTGATAGTATAATAATACTACATATTACATGCAAAATATGGTGTAAAATGAGGTCACACTAAAAGCTGCACAGCTATATTACTGTCACGAAACACAACAAACGACAAGTTCATCTATGTTGATTTAATTAGATAGCACGGCCAAGCTGAACATTATGATGGCATGGCTGAGCAAGCCGTGCACAAAAACGTAAACGACATCCAACTTTAAAAGTTTACATTTGTGACTTTACAACGGTGCAAAGATACATATATTTTAAAAACCTGGAATTATTAACTCCTTATAAGTACCCCAAAAAGATTTCAATTCATAAATTTTTGAATTGCACCTACTTTATCTTATCTCTGCACCCCCAAAATTTGACTGCTAGATAGTGCCTCAGGCATTAAGTCCGCTGTTGTACAATTGTTTTATGTGCAAAAAGTTTAAGTATATAAATCTCTTTGGTGTACACAAGGGGTTTAAAATTATGAACAAGCTTGGCAAATATATTATGATGATTCGCTTTGCTCATACATCTATCAAAATATAAGATTCGCAAACTAAGCAACATTAGATTCTCAATCATCTTTACTGACAAGGACTAATATCCTTTTATCCACTAATAAAACAGCTCGTACGTAATTGTGGCTATGTGCCTTCCCATATGTATCTAATATTATCTCGTTGACAAGTAGTTACGAGACGACACATTAAAAAAGTACTTAGCCTAACCGCAAATGAGAACTCTTTACAGCTGTTAGCACAATTTTGTCGTATATTCCGTCACCGATGTTACGCAGCAGAACGCCTACATTTAATCCTTACTAATATTATAAATGAGAAAGTTTGTGAGTATGGATGGATGTTTGTTACTCTTTCACGTAAAAACTACTGAACGGATCTGGATGAAATTTCGCACAGAAATAGATTATATAGTCTGGAATAACACATAGGCTACTTTGTACAGCGATAACCGACATCCACGCGGGTACAGCCGCGGGCAACAGCTAATTGCATATAAATGACTCTTAGCAGGCACGGCCACTTCCCATTTGGTAAACTTCCCACTTGGTAAACCTCAAACTATACCTACTAAAAAGTTGCGTTTGGTAAACTTTTCGTTCCTTCATACATTTAATCCTATTTCGAAAACATTGTTAGTATTGTTATTTTTGCACGGTACAGTCAGTGTCAAATTAATATTAAAATTAGATATAGGTGTTTTAACACTTTGGCTGCTGCGCCAACATAGTATAAGAAATTCCAGACATACAGCAAGTTAACACACCAAGTGTGTTTACCGCGGAGAAGAGTGCGGACGCTCGGCGCTGCGTGAGATAACGTAACACAATTTCTTTCAGCTTTATTAATAATGAAGACATTATATCAAAACGAAGAAAAAAGTCAATTCAAAATGATATACGAATTAACAATCTACTCGGCGATTACAAAAGTGGAAAAATCTTATTATAAAATTGTTTACACATTTATTATCAAGAATTGCTTGTATCACTTAATAATTTTTTTATTGATTTTTAACTTTGTAGTGTAGTCTATTACTTAAGTTAATATACCAAATCTTGATTATTGTTTATTTTTTAAATTTTAAAGTTGATTTTGCATGTAGTCTTGTGTTATCAAAAATTGAAAGAACTATAAATCTTATCATTAAAATATATGTCATATCGACCTGTGATTATTCTTAATTTTTTTAAAGTTTATTTCGCGTTATTTAATAGTAATTTTTTTTATAATGTAGATTTCTTATATTGTAAAAGAATTAAAAGTTTATTAAAAGTTATTTGTACACGTCACTTTTTATTTCTTATATATTTCATTATGGATTTTTTTTTTTTACTTGACTGTACCCATTTCAATTGAAAGTTTACCAAATGGGATACAGCACATATAATAGCTGAAATGTTTTCGAAATGGGATTAAATGTATGAAGGAACGAAAAGTTTACCAAACGCAACTTTTTAGTAGGTATAGTTTGAGGTTTACCAAGTGGGAAGTTTACCAAATGGGAAGTAGCCGACGAAGCGACGGATCATCCGCGTAGTGTGCCTGCGGCTACTTCCCATTTGGTAAACTTCCCACTTGGTAAACCTCAAACTATACCTACTAAAAAGTTGCGTTTGGTAAACTTTTCGTTCCTTCATACATTTAATCCCATTTCGAAAACATTTCAGCTATTATATGTGCTGTATCCCATTTGGTAAACTTTCAATTGAAATGGGTACAGTCAAGTAAAAAAAAAAAATCCATCATGAAATATATAAGAAATAAAAAGTGACGTGTACAAATAACTTTTAATAAACTTTTAATTCTTTTACAATATAAGAAATCTACATTATAAAAAAAAATACTATTAAATAACGCGAAATAAAATTTAAAAAAATTAAGAATAATCACAGGTCGATATGACATATATTTTAATGATAAGATTTATAGTTCTTTCAATTTTTGATAACACAAGACTACATGCAAAATCAACTTTAAAATTTAAAAAATAAACAATAATCAAAATTTGGTATATTAACTTAAGTAATAGACTACACTACAAAGTTAAAAATCAATAAAAAAATTATTAAGTGATACAAGCAATTCTTGATAATAAATGTGTAAACAATTTTATAATAAGATTTTTCCACTTTTGTAATCGCCGAGTAGATTGTTAATTCGTATATCATTTTGAATTGACTTTTTTCTTCGTTTTGATATAATGTCTTCATTATTAATAAAGCTGAAAGAAATTGTGTTACGTTATCTCACGCAGCGCCGAGCGTCCGCACTCTTCTCCGCGGTAAACACACTTGGTGTGTTAACTTGCTGTATGTCTGGAATTTCTTATACTATGTTGGCGCAGCAGCCAAAGTGTTAAAACACCTATATCTAATTTTAATATTAATTTGACACTGACTGTACCGTGCAAAAATAACAATACTAACAATGTTTTCGAAATAGGATTAAATGTATGAAGGAACGAAAAGTTTACCAAACGCAACTTTTTAGTAGGTATAGTTTGAGGTTTACCAAGTGGGAAGTTTACCAAATGGGAAGTGGCCGTCAGCGGGTCATTTAAATGCATTTTGGTCCGCTGCGTAAGTTTGGCGACGGAATTTCTGTCTATTGTGGCTAATAACTTATAGTCAGGTTAATATTTGAAAGCATTTATAAGCCTAGCTCATAATTATATGACTGAGTTTAAGGTCAGAAGAGAGTGAAATAAAATCTATTCGGAAAAAAAAATGTTTAAATTCAACTTACCGGTTCTAGTACAATCAGGTCTTCCGTTCCTGACGGATGTATCAGGGAGTGGTTTGCCGTCAGGAGTGACGCACCAGCAGCCAGCTGTAGCACCTGCGCTTGCACATTGCACTGCGGCATACGTGCCGTCCGCGCGACATCTCGGCACGTAGGCAGACCATACTCCACTTTTCGCATTCAAAGCGTATCGTAGTGCTATATGACATGATGACTGACCTTCTGGACAAACAACCAGACATCATATATATATATATAATATTTTGTCTAAACTGACGATCAACGCACAGCTAAAACTATATTTTCTATATTTAAATTTTTAGCATAGAAAGCTAAAAATTGCATAAAATAGCATCCGTAATAATAGCAACCCATATATGTCACACTGCTGGACACGGGTCTCCTCTCCTCTATTAAGAGAAAGAGAGGGTTTAGGCCTTAATTCATACATGCTGGCATAATAGAATATTCTTTAATGAAGTAAACATTGAAGAAGAAGAAACGATAATTGCTATTTCTTGTACAAGTGCTAATTTTATTTCCCGGGTGGTAAAAAAAGGTCTTAGTCCAGCAGTAGATTGCAACAGGCTGGTTGATTAGAAGAAGGGGGCAAACCGGGTTTACTTTGCTAACTAGACCAAGTTTATAACTCGGTTGTAAACATTGTTTTGAATAATCCCTTTACTTACAAATAAATTTAAACTCTATGTTAGATTTAGAAAATCTAGTGTCTATGTCTACAAGATGTAACGCAATAAAATCTGTTGGTTCTATCAGTACAAGTGATGATTGATCCGAACAAAGTAACTATCGCGTTTATAGTATTAGTTGGACACTGGACCGAGTTTCAACCTAAACGATCGTAGGTATTCAGAGCTAACAAGTTTCCATGACTTCATAAAGGACGATTGTATGTACAAGGTCAAGTTTAACAAAGATCGTTCTGATTCAAATATAGTTACGGCGGCCATGTATACCCTATATTGCACTAGGTAAAACCCGATCGCACTTATATAGAATATTACATAAGTTTGTATAGTTCGCTCATTTTACAACATAGGTGTGGTAAGGTTTACGCTCTAGGTGAGGCAGGCCATCATCGAATGCATATAGACATATTTTTCCGTCTAGATAGTCGTATAATTCACCTGGCAACGCGTTGAATAGAGACGTAGTTAGGTCACTTACCAATACAGGGTCCTTTTCTGGCGACGGCGACTGGTTCTCCGGAGCACTGCGCTATCATGAGGTGACATCGCGATGGGTATGTGCGGCCATCGGTGCCGCAAACGGCTCGCCGAGCGTTCGCCGCATTTGTGTCGCAGGCAGCCGCCCGAGCGTTGCAACTATCGTTGTTATGAGTATTCGATGTGGAACTCTTTAAAAAATAAGTAAAAATTATAATTTATCCCAAAATCTTAACTATTTCATGGAAGAGAACAATAAAAGTAAAATAAAAGCATTTAATATTCAATTCGGCACATTCAATATTCACCAAATATTGATTGTGCCGAATTAAATATTAAATGCTTTCAAATCACGTGCACAAACTTTTAGACCATCTAAATTTTTTTACAGGATCATAGACTAAGTATCGTACGTACGACGACTCGATACGACGCGACGTGTTCACACACAAATATCTAAATATTATTGCTATACCTACCTATTAGTTTCCTCAAGGGAGAAAGATACCATTTCAAGGCAGCAAACGCAGCAAAATAAGCTGGTCAATATAACGTTTCTTTCGTACTATCAAACAAGACAATCTCATAAATAAAATGCATTTCCCTGGCTATTTCACTTTATGTCGAAAATAGACATTTCAATTGGTAGACGAGAAGGTGTGTTTCTGGGTATGCTCATGTGTCTACACACGGGTTTATGGTTATACACGAAATGAATAAACGACTACATTTTATATAGTCTTGTACTGGTACCTGGCACTACCTACGTTTAAAATGGTCATAGCAAGTCAACCTTCTTGTATTCCAGATGACATGAATAAGAATAAAATACTGACAAGCTTTCTGAGGTTTAACCTAATGATGTTTTCTTAGGGATCCTTCATTGTTTGAAAATAAGATATAGTCTATGGCACTCCGTGATCAATTCATATGTATAATTTTTATGATCATTTATGAACCGATCTAATGTTATTTTTCCTGTGAAAGGAACTACTTCCAGTTTGGTCCCATTTTTATGACAATCCAGTTCTGATGATGGCATCCGTGAGGAATTGATGGAAGTCCTTAAATATTACAGGCATGCTTAAAGCGACTTTGTGTTTTTGCAACAAATCAAACATTTGCATTCAGAAAGTGTTATTTGGTGAAAAAGACCACAGATGGCAACCGAAACTTCTCAATTATAAGTATTTCATGAATGGCGATTAAATAGTCTCAAGGTAATTACAACAACGAAAATATAATGTAGCAAATAGAAATAGTACTATTGAACTGATCTGATGATGAAGCCAAAAAATAAGTGCAGGTTGACTAGGTATCTTTAGTCTGTCTGTCTCAGAGGTTTCAGGGAAATATATATATGATATACGTATTAATCACAAAGAAAAGTTTGTCTAGTCTATTAGATTATATTCTAAAAAAAACAAATCAACTGATTTCAAATATTAAAGTCTCATTGAAGTTATGTATATATCAATGCAGCGGTTGATTGAAGATCTGCTTCAACCACTTATTACGTAATAGTCACTAACCCTCAACTATGTAGCTTGGTGACCACTTCAACCACTACGCCACACGTGCAGTCAATTTAAAACGGTTCAGCAAATTAGCTGTGCTCTGTGATAGCGTGAGACAAAGACAGATATAGACTGTTACTTTCGCATTCTACATATTATATACGAGTATATTGAGTACAGGATACTACAATTTACTCATAAGGATGGAAAGAGAGCAACATAATATGTATAGAACATGAATGCAGAGCACAGCAGGATAATACTAGTTAATTTTTGGGCAATCTACTTTCGAAACTCGTGACATATGGCTTTAGTACTGTGTGTGTGCGTTAGTTATAAGCATTAGCTGGGGCCGTACCAGACGTTCTTAAATCGGTTTATTTTTGATCTCTCAAGATGTCAACTTAATTGATCTATGACCGAAATTCAAATTAAGATTGATAAATAAATCGCTATAAGGATGGCTCATGATATGGGCTCAGATTTTTATTCTGAGTTTCATTTATATGCCAGTGAGTAGGTAAATCATGAAGCTATATATAGCTTGAGGTTTATCAATAAATGTCATCAGCTTCATACAGATCATGAATAGTTACACAGGTAAGTAATACAGAAGTTTTTCACGACCAAAATTAAAGTACTTCGTTTTTAAAGCACGTGTACAAAATTCTCCATCTACACGAAAGACCATTCGGTGCGGTTTTTACTGATCTTTATCTATATCTACTATATTATGAAGAGGTAAAGTTTGTGAAGGTGTGAGGGGTAATCTCTGGATCAACTGAACCGATTTTGAAAATTCTTTTACCATTCAAAAGCCACGTTATTTGTGAATGTAATTTTTTTATTGACAACAACATTACGGGAAATACCACCCGTGCGAAGCAGGGGGCGGCTAGCCAATTATAAGTAGATAAAATCTGCTTTCCGCTAATCAGTTATTAAATATAAAAATATTGTTTGGTATAGTTAACGATTACTTATGGTATCAGTTACTTACAAACTTGTTTTTTATACCTAAGTATTTATTAAAATATTATACCTGGATCTCCTGTTTAAGTGAATTCTTTGAATCACGTTTAAACAATAGAACGACGACGTAGTACTTACTTGGTCGAACCACTTATTAGTATTCTGCGGTAGTAGGTAGAGCTGGTACCTGCTGTATATTTTATTTATGTCAATTTTTGTTTGAAGTGTAATTTTAGTATGTGTGTATAACGTGTACTAGTTTGGTATTGGTTATATAATATTATTACATTGTAATAAGTTGAACTTATTTAACTAAGACTGGTCGTAGCGCATAGCGGCTCTAGGTAGAAGGAAAGTAAGGAGACCTTTGCCCTGTAGTGGGACAAAACGGGCTTATAATATTAGTAGTATGGTGTTGTTATTATTAGTGTTCTTTTGCTTCTGATCTTCAGAATACATACAGATGGAGACGGCGCGAAGACTTAAAAAGGTAGGGCACCATATAGGTAAGCAAGCCTGACTTGGGAAGGACCTTACACTTAAAAAGCTACGCACAGTGCTGTAGTTTTGTTCCTGTGTGTGAGTACATGATGTGACGTGTTTTGAAAGAAACGTTTTCCTATCCTAGGGATACTCGGTCTTAAAAGGGTACTCACGTTACCTAGTGTAGAAAAAATCGGTCGACAGCACGCAAGTTATACATCTGGTATTGCAAGCGTCCATAGGCTACGGTAACTGCTTAACATCAGGCAGGCCGTATGCTTGTTTGCCAGCTAAATAGTACAAAAAGGGAGAAGGAAACGAGGACGCAATTTGCCCTGCAGTATGTCAATATGGACATAAAATAATAAAAGTCTATGGTTATATTATGATTAGTCTACCTACACTACATTGGACACTTCTCGCGAGAATCATGCAGGTGGAAATAACGAGTCATTAATCATTATGTGAGCCGTAGTGTATGCATTAGGTACCCATTATACGATTACAAAATTGAAATCCGCCGAGTTAATAGTGCCCAATAAAATTTCACAATAGCACAAAACTTCCGTAAGCGTCAATATTATGGTTATGCAGAAATTTTCCGAACTATTATTACCTAGCACACTATACTATTATATATGTACTATAACAGTACATTTATTAATTAACTGTTATAGTGTCTATATATTAATGTATATAATTATCATGTTTTAGTAATATTACCTACTAGCTTTCACTGGCGTGTACCTACAATCATTTATACGAGTATATTGCACAGCTATTATTCCTCTGGGCCAAAAATCTAGCGTATTACTATCTGCTAGGAATTTTGTTTTATAAGTAACCCTGAGTAAATTAGCTCGGAAACTCATTAAGAAGCCCCTTTTTAGGTCTCAAATCTCAGATATCTCGGAATAAGTACCAAACACAAAAATTAGCGAGTAGATTTTCTAACAAAAACTCAAAAGCATTTTTTTTGATTTTTTTTTGCCAGAAAATTAAATTAGTGGATAATTTAATTTTCTGGCAAAAAAAAATATAAATACTAGGGACCTGTATTTACGCATAGTAACAAAATACCACATTGTAGGCCGACCACAGCCGGTTAACTACTAACCCATAGTTAATTGGCTGTGGTCATCTATTATACCTTCTAGCTTGTTATATGGTGCCCCACCCCGTACATAACTTTCATCCTCTTAGTTTTAGCATTTAGTTGTTCAGTCTTGTGAAGTAAGTAGGTACTTATTGACAATCGTGACAATACTGTAGCATTTACCTATCACAATTTGAATCTCACGATATCTTATTCCTCTTCTAACAACAATGGAAATGGCAATTTGACATTTAAGTATATGGTACTAGCTGAATCCGTTGCGTTGTGGCGTGGCGTGGCGTGGCGTGGCGTGGGTATAGGACATAATAAGGACAGGAAATAAACTTTCGTGAAACGCTTGAAATTTCCCGTTGCCATGGAAGCTTCAAGATAAAAGTAAGTAAATAAAACAATCATAAATTGAAATTATATACCTATTATTAAAAAATATATACTCAATGACTAACCACCGAACTACTGCGAATAGGCCAATCTATCTAGGTAGGCACTACTTTTCGATTTTTGCAGACAACACAACAAAACAAATACAGGGAAACTTTATTTTTAACCGATTTCAAAAACGAGGAGGTTGTTTTTTATGTTTGTTACCGTAGACATCCATCATTTATGAACCGATTTGAAAAAAATTTTTTTCGTCTGAGAGGTAAAATGCGACCATACTTACAGTTTGGTCGCATTTTACCAAAGGAAAGTTTTGATGATAGGATCCATGAGGAATTTAAACTCATCAAAAATTATAGGCATACAAAAAACAATTGCAATATAATTAACAACAAATCAAACAATTTCATTCAGAAAGTGTAATTTGGTGAAGTGAAACTGAAGAAGAAGACCACAGATGGCCATCTTAAATTCTCAATAATAAGTAGGTTTCACTTTGACTTGAGCAGTGGTGACCGAGTGGGAAAGTATCAGACTTGCACGCAAGAGGTGAGAGTTCTATCCCGGGTAGCAGTACCAATGTGAATTTCACTTTGTGGAGTTTATATGTACTTATCAAATGATTCACCATCTGCTTACGGTAAAGGAAAACATCGTGAGGAAACCCACATGTCTTAGGAGAAATTCTAAAGAGATGTCTGATTTACCAACCCATATTAGGCCAGCGTGTGTGAATTAAGGCTTACAACGGCTCTCTTGATAGCGGAGAGGAGAGCCGTGCCTAGCAGTAGGACATATGTATATGGATTGCAGCCCAAGCAAAACTGAGTCTTTTACGTTCCACCTTTGCCACCACCAAGCGGGTCCTAATATCCTATGGCAAGGTCCCTAACATACGCGAAAATATTAAGAAAATGTTCACTCCCGCAAATAACTTGCTCCATCGACTCACCACCACCAAATAGGGAGCCTCGCCGCGGGTAATGTAAACATCTGGGCTGGCGCTAGCATTTTCTGCTGGCGAATACGCGTGCCCTGTATGAAGTCGTTCCGCCCATGCAAGATTAGTGGATACAGCACTAAACGAAACGAACGAATCATCACGGGTTGACTTAAACCGACTCCAGTTAGACTGCTATATCCACTGGCTGGCATAGCGCCCCCAGATGTATGTAGCGCTGTGACGCACGACACCCTATGAATGACCACATGCAAGTAGAGCAGAGGCTATAGAGCCGGAAGAGCTCCGCAAAGTGTGTCCGTGATCCGTTGACCTTGGAGCCATCAAAAGCGAGGTGCAGCCTTTGGAGGAAAGGTGTATCATTACCAAACCCGTTTGTACCACCTGCTGAAAATCTTCCACCCGGAAATTACATTGCCGTGGCAGGTCTGGAAGTCTTTAAATAGACTCCGGAGTCAGGTCGGCCGCAGCAAGGAAAGCTTGTTCAGGTGAGGTTTTACAGACGATACAGATCTGGCTTGTTCATGCGGTGTAACCCAAACAATGGTCTACCTCACATCATGTCCTGCATGCCCTAACACCTGCACGCAAGACGACTTGATGGTTGCCTCTGACAATGCGGTCAATGTAGCTAAATGTTGAGCCTCAATAATATAAATTTAACGATGTTTGCCATCGAAACACTTAGGAGAAGACTAGTTTCTGCCGTTTTGACGTGATTGAGTAACAAACATCCACACATCATTATAATATTAGTATACCTAAGTCGGGGAGTACATTGTGTCCGTTAAATGTACATATTATGTTTGTAAAGTCTTCCGCGACACAGGACTAGTTAGGGAGGTAATTTAAAAACAAAGAAGGTAGAAAAATAAAATCTTTTGAACCACAAAAGTTGATGGCCAGTTATGTTTTCTTTTTCCTAAAATACAATAAAAATACCTTATTTCTATTAGTGGTGTATTTGAACTGTCTATGACAACTGTTAAACTGTAAACAATTGATAACACATAAATATAATTCTAAATACATATTATTTATAAATTACACCCAGACACAGAACAAAGAATCATGCTTATAGATTTTTCTTGGATGGGAATCGTATCCACGGCCACCGGCTTAGCAGTCAGGGTCATTAACCACTAGACCAACAGGCCAGTCAACGACAACGACGATCGTACAAAACATTGACTATTCGTGACTAATAACTGATTTTCATTATCTTTATGTAATAGGAGAAAGCATCAGCCAGTTAAGAATGGATTCCATTCGTTGAATAATAAACTTTAGGCATTTAATTTAAATAAGGCCGGCCTGTTTCTCGCACAGAGAATCAGCATTGCCGCCAGTCTTTTGGGCACTTTTCCGGTCGACAGTGTTGCGGAGGAATATTATGACGCCTAAACTATTGCCTATTTTTAAATTAATTAGTTTTTCGTATATATTTCAAAAATTCGGGCTATATGGCGGTAGCTCGACGCAATCAGAAAGAGATCAGGCGCCTGGCTTTACGTGCTTCCCGAAGCACGTAAACAAATCCAATTTCCAAATTTCGGGCATCATTAGTGGATTTATTAACAAAAATTCTCAATATTGTCTTTGTCATAAGCACCTATTTAATTTTGGTAGGTAGGTCCATAATCCTACACAAATGATTATATCCACCTATTTTACTAATCTTATTACAAAGAACGCCGATAAGCTTTTCTGTCGGCTACTAAATTTTATTTGTGAAAGAAACTTGGAAGTCAATAGGAAAGCTACTGGGTTACGGCTGACAATAGTGAACTTAACGGCAATTGTTTGTAGGCACCCCGAATGTTTACTGTATAAATACCGGCGGAGTAGGTACTAAACCCTTTTAAATTTTCGAGATTCTATTTAATTGCAATATCTAGTGTACATAAGCCCATAAGCTATAATGACGCTATCCGATAGGTCCATTTTCAGTTTGTCATAGATTTATAGAAAACTTTTTATTGTACACCAATTACATTATTAAGGAAACTCTACTTGAATTGTTTATATTTTTAAAATATTTTAAAAATTATAGGCTTTTTACTTGTACTTTTGTAATTAAAGGGTTTTAAACATCAAGCGCGAACACGACACCGCCTAGGTATATGAATTTCGTTAAAGAGTCCTTTTGGCCACCTTCTAACTTTATCCGCACACCCTGACTACCACCTAGGAATATACCTACCTAGTAGGTAGGTATCTATGAAGATTACTGTAACGAGCTCAAACACGACGTGACTTGTTTGCAAAATTTGACCTTAGCAAAAAACTAACAAACAAAGCTTAATAAAAGCTTGTAAAATTAACTTATAATATAAGGTATTTTTCTCGCTGTAATAGTAAGTAGGACTTTACGATCTAGATAGAGTGTTTAACCTTATGTATTTTTGTATTACAGACAGGAAAACGACCTGATGCCGGGTAACGGGATGACGATATGGCTTATGGCAGGTAAAATAATACAATTATATTTTTAATTGTTACTAAGTTGGTAGCTCATCCCTGTGAATCAGCTGGCTAAGTTTAGATTTAATTCAGTCATGTCTCCCTTGGGTATCGTATCGTATTAAAAATATTACTTTTAAAATAAGCCTATTACCTTCTTCAGTAAATGGGCTAAAACTACAAAGCATTTGTTAAAAACCGATTGGTACAGCACATTCAAACAAATAGATGTACTCTTTAGCTTTATATTTTACCTATAGAAATAAGTTTACCCTGGCAGTGGGCCGCGGTGCATAAGCCACCATTAGCAATAAAAATAAACGCTTAAGGACGTCATGGTACGGCTCTCTAACGTTCGCAACCGATTTTCTATAGGGAACAATTTCTTCACTTGACGATTGAATTTCGACCTCTATTTATAATTATTATGTAAAGGGAGGAAAAAAGGTTCCTACCTAAATTTCTATCAAGTAAAGTTAATAAATAAGTTCATAGATACGTTTTTAATAGCCAGTTTACACAAGGCAAGTATGTTATGAAATAATTTATATTTTATATTGAAACGTAAACGGTACTTGTACTTCGTTCAGTACGAATGTAGCTCTTTTAAATTCTTTGCATACGATTGCTACAAAAGCAAGTAGAGTTTACACGTTTCCACTTAAGTAGTTAAGTACTAGTAGCTAGGGTAACTCATCCTAATAGGAGCCTACATCGTAAATCGGCCACCTACTAGGTACCTACTTTAAAAAATAAAAACAATATTCCATATAGGTAGGTTCAGATGATTCGTGTCAACATTTCAACAAGGCTTAATGTAGGTACTTTTGTTTATATCACTACATAGTATAAAACAAAGTAGCTTCCCGCTGTCTGTCCCTATGTATGCTTAGAACTTTAAAACTACGCAACGGATTTTGATGCGGGTTTTTTTTTATAGATAGAGTGATTCAAGAATATAATATTCATTGGTAGAGTGATTCAAGAGGCAGGTTAATATCTAAAAACACTGATCATTTTAGAGGTTTCTAATGTGACGTCGTAAATAAACACGATTTTGCATTGCAAACGCTGACTGAACCCTACGAGATAGATCAAAATATTGTATTGTACAGCTTAAAAAGGTCTACAAAAAAGTCCTTATCCTTTAAATACATTATGCATTTAATATAGATCAATCTATATTGATCTCTATTAAATGCATAATGTATTAGACGGTACCGGCTGGGAGTGGATTTGAGCGTTGAGTGTTTTTCACTTTGTCAATTAAATCGCTCTTTCAATTGTGACCTCTAAAGAAAACATGTTTGTATTGTCTAATGACAAAAAGCGTTGTATATTCTGTAGTATATTTAGTATCAGCATTGCTCCCGTGCGAAGCCGGGGCGGATCGCTAGTATCGTATATAATACAGTCCGGTCATACAACAAGCAGAGTAGCATATGCAACTCACGGGGTTGTGTATATAAAACGACAGTAAGAGATCATGATCGTCGAATGTGTTATTGGCTTATAACATATAACTAATAACTATGAAATATCTAGCTGGAAACAGTTTTAACTCTAAAAATAATTAGGTACATACGCAACTACAGTATAAAACGTTGGAATTAGCACTATATAACAGATTTTTAAGCCCTTTAAGAGATTGAATTAATAAATTTTGCATCTATTTATAGTGAAATAAATAGACAGAAAACTCTTTATTGTACACCAATAGGTTTTCATTTGGTTTTCAACAAATAAATATGATCTAAACAAGACATTATTCGATTATAATGCGTATTTTATTTATTATAATGCCAGAATTTTCGACTTAGACAGTCTTTTTCTGGTCGCGATTTAAGATTTCGGGCGTAATTAGAGAGCCGGTACGTTAGGTATTCATAGTTTATGGTAAAATTCGAATCAATCAACTTTACAAACATGATAAAAGTTCAGTTAAAGGTGTAGGCGCGGTCAAGTCTGAAAGTTGCGATTTAGGATATGGGGCCGGCATTTGGGTGTTTAACCTTACTTCTAAAGCACTAAATCTATAAACTGACCAATAAATGTCATAATGTCGGTTCTTTTTTGGTAGGAGAAGTCCAATGGCCGTGTAACAGCTGATATAACGTAATTCATAGAGCTTGGTAATTATTTCTGTCTGTTTCTGACTGTAGATACCACAGCCTTTTATATAAATTTTCAACCTAGGTCAATTTGATAAGTGCAGGCAATATTAAAGCAATTTTATCAAAAATAGCAAAATCAATTCCAGTAGATCCAGTTATTGCATATTAATGATTATAATATATAGGTATATAAAATACATAATATTAGTAAAAACACTAATTACCTATATTTAAATTAATTCACTATTTACCATAAACGATATAAACTCACGGCGTAAATTTGTTTACATAATATATATTTATAAAATTAATTTTTAATGCCTATCGTAGATCACTCATATTAGTGGCTAATAAGAGTTTCGTACTTTAATACAATTTAAAAAATCAATAAAAATATTTACCTTGACATCAGTTGCAGCTCCATCAATAAGATAAATAATGTTAAGAAAAAATAAACGGGTCACTAAATCATTTATATTCATAATGTTAGTTGATGTACCTAGCAATTTTCTTAAAAATCTGTTGTCCGTTGCTATTATTATTTATTTACAACACTCGCTCACACAACAAAACAGACCGTCTATAGACCGGGCAAAGAATGACTGAGTTTTTACTAACATATTGACATAATACGTTTGTTATAAACTGGCTTTGTTACAATAAAACATTAAGTATTACAATAGGGATATGTCGCTGGGACGTTCGTCGGGACAGAGAGCTAAGAACAGAATAAAATACAATAAGGATAAGATCCCGGTGCGGGTTCGCCGCTGCCGCCGCCGCCCGCGCCGCCGTCGCGCCGCTCTCGCCCTGCCTGCTACCGGCTGCTCTGTCAGTTGCATGCTATACGTAGGGATGGACATCATATTGTACTGCTTTGATTTTTTGTCATGAATCGATTAATCGGGTCGATTAATATATTCATATGAAAATGTCAACACACAAATCTTAGATGCTCTAAGTTACAGGTAGATCTGTGATAAATAAAAAACCAAGTGGTGTCGTGGGACACCAGATAGGAACGAAATTCCTAAAAAATATTTATTTCAAGTTCTATTCGAGGTATAAAGAAAATAATTAATAGGATATTCATTTTGTCATGATTTTTTATCAATTAAAATAAAAAACTACTTTACAGAATAATCTACACAAATTTATTTAATTTTCAATGATTCATAAAAATATATTATAAAAATGAATAGGTACTTGAAATAATTCCTTAAGACTTCTTATTCTAGTGAATGCCAGTGGTCGAAATTCAAACCATATTTCATTAAATTTTAAGCTACTATTTGACTTTTAATTTATTCTTTACTGACTTTACTCTTAGATCAAAAACCTTCTTACACAAATTTGACATATTATCATTGGCCGTTTAGCGAATTCGCCAATAAAATAGCAAAACGTGTCGTTACAACATTTAATTTTGGTCTTAATTTTTTCCGTCTAGACCCCTTTCGCAACGCGCGATTAGGAACTTCGTTCCAAAATTTACATGAGGAAGTGCTAGTAACTACATGACTTTATTATTCAAATAGCTCGAAGCAGAGCAACATCGTTCAACGCTGTAGCAACACGAAACGAGTGATTATGAGATGCATGTTGGCTGTATTTATAAATCGGTGGGACCGATTTAATGTCCTAAGTAACGGTAGGAAATAATAAAGAGCACAAGTTGTGCGCAAAATCATGTTAAACCTTTTTCAACATACCTATTACCTACTAGACTGTTGTGTTTTTTGGAACGTTTTATATTTCCAATGTTTAGTTTTTTTGGAACGAAGTTTCTTATGGGGCGTTGCGCTGAGATATCCTAGCCAGTAAAAAACGTCCGTAACGTTAAAAAAAGTGTAAGATTTTTTCAATTCTCTAAACGGCCAATAATAAAGTCAAATTTGTGTAAGGTTTTGGATCTTAGAGAAAAGTAAGTAAAGAATAAAGGTCAAACAGTAGCTTAAAATTTAATGAATTATTGTTGAATTTTGACCACAGGCGATCACTAGTATAAGGAGTCTTATTTCATATGGAATTATTTCAAGTATTCATTTTTATTATATATTATTATGAATAATAGAGATTGTGTGTGATTGATGAATTTGATGAGAATAAGTCAGAAATAAGAATACAAATACCATTTAAGGCCTTTGACGTCCAATTTTCTGAAAGTGGGCACATCAAATAATTGAAATACGGTCGTATACGATATCTGTCAAAGAAATTGATAAATATACATAATATCGATAAAACTAATAGATACGATGAATGGTAGCACTGGCACACTGCTGTCTTTAGTATCTTCCCTAAAAATGTCAACCCTTGGTGTCAGTCAACTACTGTCAACAGTGTCAACTCTAATGTTAATTTCATAAAATAAGCTGCGGCGTTTTACTATAAAATTAAGATAAAATATATGAAATGTGATGTTTTCTAAGCAGCATAAGGTATCACAAGGATAAAGCTGACAAATAAATAAACATGGTGGTCATAAAGTGGCGATTTCAAGGGCTTTTTCGACGAATCAAGTAAGTAATTTTTAGAGATCGAATTGTGTTTATGGTGTTTATAAATTTTATAAAATTCAAAGCAGTAATGAGATCCCTATCAGAGTAATTATTACTTGGTAGAATTTATATGTCTAATAGTAATCAAACGGTTTTGCATTACCAGTAAAGGAAAACATTGACGAAACCCATGTGTCGAATAATTCTAAAGGCACAATACATGTGATCCATCAACCTCCAGCTAGGTGACATAAAATATTGCTTGACATATTCTTATTTTATACATAAAATTTAAAAATGCATATTAGGAACAGAGTCCAAGCACCTTCACATAATATTTATGTGGTTTGTCGAGAGGCTCTGCTTTAGGGTTGTGTCCCATCTATGTAATATTATTATATTGTTACAGTAGTGGCCTAACCCGACTTTGCGCCGGATTAACTATTTTATACCTATGTAGGGATTGAATTTCCAAAAAATCTTCCTTAGTGGATGCCTAATTTATAAAAAAAACATAATATGTTCCATATTTGATAATCAGGCAGGACAAAAATTTTTATATCATCTCATCACTAACAGCCGAATGTGGGTTTGACTTCCAAACTGGACAAAACTACTTGTACATCTGATCCATATATGTTCTTTACGAGTCTGGGTGTTCTTTCTACCTGTATGTTTATTAAGTTGGCCACCTCACAAAACTTATTCCCTAATACAGATGTTGTCAATACAAAAATGTGTAATTATATATTTTTTAAATGTACATAAAACTTTCAATCAATCAATCAGCCTATCGCAGTCCACTGCTAGACATAAGCCTCTCCTAACACGCGCCACACGGTCCTCCGCCTTCCGCATCCAGTCCGTCCCAGCGACCTTTTTTAGGTCATTGGTCCACCTAGCTAGGGGCCTCCGTACCTTACGTTTACCGAGTCGTGGTCTCCACTCTAGGACACGTCTGCTCCACCGGCCACTTAGTCAAATTGTATTAAAACATATTATATTATATTTATAGAAGTGTTTATTTCACCTTATTTCAGAGGCAACTTATTATGGAAATTATCACAGGCATCTTTAATAATTCGGTCTCTTACCTACAATGAGCACATGAGCCAAAATTATGCCATTGATTTCTTACTTGAACCATTATTTTGGTTTGTTGATAACTTCGCTCGTCACTTAGGAAGGGTAAGCATTTTAAAATTTTCTTATCATAATTATAAGCTCAGTCAGAATTATAATTTCTTTCTTTTAATCTATTTATTTTAAAGGTAATTATGTTTTTATAAATAGATGCTTATGCATGTGCTGCTACGTGTGTACATCTGGACTTTGATAAATATTTGCATCTAAAAATAATGTCAGGGTGGCAGTAGCATTATTTTAGACATTAGCTCAACATCCATTGCTGTGATTTTGATTTTGAAAACAAAATTATGATTTGTTTGCAAATAAACAAAGAATGATGCCTACTAGGCTTATTGTAAGTCAGGTGCAGAACCAGCCCTCAAAAAAGGTTGTACGTACAGTCACCCGAAAATCAGCCAAGTGTGAATCGGAGTATGAACTCACTCATGATTGATAGTGCATCACTAATATTTTATTTATATAAGTATTCAAAGATGTTTACAAAACATAACTATTATCATTAGCCAATCAATCTCAATAGACTGTGAAAGTGTGACGTCACACTCTTTTAGGGTTGTGGGCATGCTCATTGTGCCCACAACGGTGGATCCGCACTTGTTTTAGGCTGAGGCTACTTCATATTGCATTATTTACCTTGGCTTAGGTTTTAGTTTGCCACAACTTCAACTAGTTTATCACAGCATTACATTATTATGTTCTTGTCATTCCTGTCTATCTTAAGATAACTTGCAATTGATTAGCTCTATCAAAGGGTCACTTATAAATGTAATCTTTTGAGATAATTATAACGCACATATTAAATATAGAATTATTATCAGTACAAATCTAAAGTAGACTCATTAGTGTTGTCTAGTTGGTACAAAATGTCTAATGTTTAACGCATTATTCGTATGCAATCTACAAGGCATTGTTTTCAACTATAGGGTGTTAACAGCCGATAGGAAGTCAAGGTTTCATTGCAGGTGTTGCTTGACTGAGATGGTACTGCTTTTATTGCACATGATAGTAGTGTTTGTTGCATTGAAATATAGCAGCTATGCACGCTATGCACAGTGCAGACTAGGACGTTTTGTTCACAATGGACTAAAGCTAATTATTATAGTGCTATCTACTGTTATCAGGCATTATATTATCTTATATCAGGTATTATAGGCAGTCAACACAATTTAGGAAGAAGTCCGAAATGCCTCAGAGAAATATAAGAAACGCCTAATAAACCATCCCAATAAACTGGCACGCCAGATATCCATCCAGGACTATACCAACCGGCTCAAAAGACTTAATATACTAGAGCTACAACGACAGCAGCGCCAGGCTACCAATATATGAGTAGGTGCATTTAAAACATCACATCTGCTTATAGTCCCAGGACTGATTGCCGATATACAGTATAACAAAAAAAAAAACTACTGTTATATGTACTGCTGTCTTGTACTTAAAAAAATATAAAAAAAACATTATTTGCATTTATAATTTAAGAGAATATTTTTAATACTTAATTAAAATGGCAAAAACAGACTTCCAGCACCAGAAGAATTATCTCCGGTTAGGTTTAATAAACTTTATTCAATTAAGTTCATATTTTAGTAGTATTAAATACCAGTGAATAGAATACTATTAAAATATAGTGTGTCCAAAAATAATTGTGTCCTTTATGGTTTTACAGGTGTTCGTCTTCTGCGTGACCGTTTTAACAGCTGCTGTTGTTTTGATTGCATATTGGGTGGGGCTTCCATACTGGTGGCAGATATGTCCCTATACAGCAACATTTCTAGTTATTTTCGGCAATTGGCTTCTACTTAATATAGTGTTCCACTATTACATGGGTGTCACTACAGAACCTGGTTATCCACCACATGTGAGTATTGAATTATGTTCTGTTCATTTTCAACTTCTTATCATTGGGTTAATGGCCAACCAGATTTAAGCCTTTATCATTATCTAACGACTGTTATCAGTCGGGACCGACTTTTAAGAAGCACAGAGACGCCCAGACACTGTGGTCACCCATCTATAGTGTTACTGCGCCCTTGGTAGCTTAACCCGCTGATCGTTTACCGGGCAGTGAGTGCACCTGGCTATGAGCCCCTCTTTTCTCACTTTATTCATTTTCATGTTGTTATTCTCTTTTATGTGTTCTCATTTATTCAATGTGAGCTCAATCTTGACTGTATATGGTATATTTAAAATTTTGAAAGTTAATACTTAACAATATTAGAAACCCATACATGTCCCATTGCTGGGCATGGATCTTTTTTCTTCAAACAAGACAGTAGATAGGCCTTAATCCATGCACGCTGTCTCAATCCCGGTTGGTGGATATCAGACATACCGAAACCGAAGCTGGGATGTGCCATTAGTTACTAATATTACTAACTAACTAACTAACGTGGAGAATTTTTATATGATCCTAAACTACCAGACTAATTAAAAAAATAGTAATCACTGACAGTGATTGGACGCTATACTACAAATTCTCTCTAAAAAAAAGAAACTCTTTTCGAGTCAACACATTTCCCATTCAACTTTTTCAGTCAAAACTATCAACCTAACCCAGTCAATTAAAATTAATCTTCCACTGAAAAAAGCTTTGTTTGTACATAAATTATATATCAGAATTTACTGTGGGTGAAATAATCACCAGTCTTTTCAATGAAGTACTAACAAAAATTTTCAGTTGCAAATTTAACTGACATTTTACCTGATATGACTTTTACAGTCGTATCAGGCAAATTGTCAGTTAAATTTGCAACTGAAAATTTTTATCAGTTGAAAAAGTTGAATGGGAAATGTGTTGACTCGAAAAGAGTTATAACTGTAAAATTATGCTATGTCTTTTGATCTATGTACCAATTGAAGCTGCTTGCAATACTTGAAATAAGATCCATTAATCAATAGCTTAGTACTAATACCTTCCCGTGCGTCGGAAAGCACGTAAAGCCGTTGGTCCTGCGCCTGATCTCTCATCGGTCGTGTCGAAATGCCGTTCCACCAGACTATGAGATTGAAGATATAGAGAGTGCACCTGTGTTTGCGCACACAAATGTGCACTATAATATGTCCTGTGCAGTTGGTTAATTTCCGTTGAGATTGGCCGCCGTGACCGAAATTGGTATGGACGGTATATCGATTCTTTTAAATTTCTTTTTTCAGTTTTAAAAAAGACAACTTCCACACTAGAGAACAAGCTCTGTTTCGCGCAGAAATTAGACTATTAATACCTTCATGTGTATGTACTTTCAGGGGTCATTGATATCAGAAGCAGCAGGTATATGCAAGAAGTGCATTGCACCAAAGCCACCGCGGACACACCACTGTTCTGTATGTGACAGATGCATATTGGCTATGGACCACCACTGTCCGTGGCTGAACAATTGTGTGGGTTATTACAACGCGAGGTATTTCTACTTGTATATGGTCTACATGGTCACTGGAGTAACATTCGTCATTATCGCTGGTATTGATATTGGTTATCAAGTTCTTTGGGTAAATGATACAGGTAAATTTTAATTGACATTATATGGTTATCTGTCTCTGCTGTCGTAACTCCTAATTGGATAGACTCATTACTATTTTGTTTATTGCTTTATTAAATTGGTTTGTTGTTAGAATTTAGTGCAGCCATTTTAGTATTATGAAATCTTGGATTTCTTGTCTGTAGTTATTAAGTTTTGAATTTTTCTTTATGCATTTTTTGTTTAATTAGCGATTTTTGATTTTGTCCGTGCTTTTGCGCTTCGCATCTATATTTTATTTATATTAATATATATCTTATACATATATTATACATAGTATAAAAAAAGTCGCTCCCACTGTCACAGTTAGATCTTCTAAATCACGCTATGGATTTAGATGCGGTTTCCACTATCATTTAGAGAATTTCTATCCGAATCGCGTAAAGACTACAAGTGATTATATAATACCCGCGACTCGCCCTCACTTCGCTTCGGTATCGTTGGATTTCTCTATTGTAATTGTATAGTTTTGACCGTATGGTTGTCTTGACTGATTTATCAACGCGATGCATAAACCGCTGTCGCTACTAGCTTAAAAATTTGCACATACTCGTAGGTTCCTTATATGACGTAAGTGAGTGCTAAGATGGGATTTCTAGAACTTCAACCCGGGTGAAGCCAGGGCCACTGCGCTATTTACATAATTTAAGATTAGCAAAACAATTCTCATGCTGTCCTTGTTTCTCTCGCCGTATAAGAGAAAGTCAGCATCAGCCGGCTCGCGACGTCCGAATCAAGCCGATAAGGTAAATATTATTGACACCATTGTGTCGTAAAATTAAATCCTTTTGTGACCAACTAGCGGCACGTCCCAGCTTCGTACAAGTCATTTATCAAGTTTTTATCCTACTAATATTATAAATGCGAAAGTTTGTAAGAATGGATGGATGGATGGATGCTTGTTACTCTTTCACGTAAAAACTACTGAACGGATCTGGATGAAATTTGGCACAGATATAGATTATGGTCTGGAATAACACATAGGCTACTTTTTACAGCGATAACCGACATCCACGCGGGCGGAGCCGCGGGCAACAGCTAGTTTTTTAATAAAATTTCTTTCTAATGGTGAAATAATTTTAAAGTATTTGAGTTAAATCGTAGCAAACAAACAACCAAATAAAATCTTTCATCTATAAAATATTAGTTTAGATTTAAGCCGATTTCGAGTAGACAACTGTACGGTGACGATACTTTTATTTACTAGCATCACTGCTAAAATAAAAAAAATAAAAAAAATCTGTCCGTGTGGTGACGGATTAAGAATACAAATGTCATCACCCCATTCCATCCCGTGGGTGTCGTAAGAGTCGACTAAGGGAGTAAGTCATGCAGACAATATCCACTGCATGAGAGGGAAAAGTCGAAACAAAACCCTATACCAACCCGTCTGGCCAGCGTGGTGTAGTATATAGCGTATTGCTATATTCGTTTTGAGGAGTAAAATAAGACGATGATTTTTGCTTGTAATCGACTGGTCTTTATTCTTAATCTTAATCTATTTATATTAAAACATAACAAAGGAAAATACAATTATGTGTTGGAAGGGATTAAACGATGAACGTGAGTAATGTGCAGTGACAGCACTTTGCCATATTAATGTATTTACACGTTCACACGTTTTACAATATTAGTTATGGCTGTTGCCATAGATACTCCCTCCTTAAAAAAAAAATATTTACGATTAAACTTATTACCCTACACCACGTTGGTTTCTCGTATCACACGCATAAATCTCTTCTCGATTTTTGTTCCGATCGCTCGGAACAACATGTAGACACTGATGATGCATATTATTATTATCACTGCGATAATCGTTATTGTGATCCAACCTCGTATGCTCTGTAGGTCCTCAGCGAGCCTAGAGTGTATCTGCAGTAACTCTTCCGGAATGGCTGGCGCGTTGTTTTGCACCATGTTGACTTGTTCTTTCTCATGAGTACTTGTGTTGGATCCCATGTTGCGTGTGAAAACTTTTTGTCGTGAGTGGTGATTGTAGATCGTTTGTATAGCTTTATATATCATAGCTGGAATCGAACCGTTGGGCGTGAGATTCGCCCTGCACGTGTTTTTTTATTTGCTAGATTATCTTGCGTTTCTACAACTATTTTCTTATCTACTGATGTGCGATTTCTTATCTCCTTATCGTTTATTACGAAGGCGGGTTTTATCCTGTCGATAGATACGGTACTGTGTCTTCCGTTTATCAATATCGTGAATAATTTATCGCTCCGTCTAATTACGAGATAAGGTCCGTCGTATGGCGGCGTCAAGCTCGGCCGCAATCTATCGCATCGTAAGAATACGTGCGAGCATTCTGCTAATTTTGGATGTACAAATATTTTGTCATTTGTGCGCTCTCTCTGTGGCACGGAAGTTATTCGTTCGATGTTTTTCTTCAACTCTTCTACCATTTCAGTGTAGGTTGTTAGGCTTCTTGTCTCGAAAAATGCTCCAGGTAACGTTATTGTTGTTCCATATACTAGTTCGGCTGCCGAAAATCCAGTATCCTGCCGTAAGCTGGTACGGATACCGAGTAATATTGTGGCTAGTTCCTTTGTCCAGTTTGTAGTGTTCCCTCTTGCCATTAATGCTGCTTTCATAGTTCTGTGTAATCGTTCGACTTTCGAGTTTGACTGTGGGTGATACGGAGTTGTCCGTATTTTATTTATTCCCATGAGTTTTGCCAAACTTCTGAATATTCTTGATTCGAATTGAGCTCCCTGATCTGAAGTTATGTATTCAGGACATCCGAATCGGGTTATCCACCCTTCGTATATCACTCTTGCAATTGACTCTGCAGTGATGTCTGACGCTGCGAAAGCTTCTGGCCATGACGTACATCGGTCAATCATTGTTATGATGTATCGTTTATTCTGGGATGTTGTGAGGGGTCCGACAATGTCGACGTGTAGATGAGAGAATCTTTCTGCTGGCATGAATTTTCCAAGTGGTGATTTGGTGTGCCGATGTATTTTTGAACGTTGACACTGTAAACATGCTTCAGTCATCTTGTTGATGTCCGTGTTCATGTTTTCCCAAATGTAGTTCGCTGCAATTAACTTCCTCGTAGTGTTTTTTCCGGGATGGCTTATATTGTGGAAACTCTCGAAAATGTCTCTTCTGAATTTAAGGGGAAGAAATGGTCGTTGTTTCCTGGTTGATAAGTCGCAGAATATCTTGATTCCTTTCTCGTGAAAATGTACCGTTTCGAACCGTAATGATTTATTTGATTTCAATCGTTCGAGTTCGTCATTGTTTTGTTGACAATTTGCTACCTCCTTCCAGTCTATATTGGATGGTAATGATATCGTTTCAACAACTCGAGACAAGGCGTCTGCAACTGTGTTTTCCTTGCCGCTAATATGTGTTATATTAGTGCTGAATTGCGATATGTAGTCCAGGTATCGAATCCGCCTCGGTGTGTCATTCAATGATGGCTTCTTATCGAATGCCTGAATCAATGGCTTATGATCCGTGTAGACGGTGAATTCTCGGCCCTCGATGAGTCTTCTAAAATGTTTAATTGCCATGTAAATTCCCAGTAACTCTCTGTCGTAAGTAGAGTATTTCGTTTGAGCTTCGCTTAGTACTTTTGAAAAGAAAGCTATCGGTTCCCACTTTCCTTTTTGTCGTTGCTGTAGGACGGCGCCTACGCATTTTAAGCTTGCGTCAGTCATCATTGCTAGTTGGGTTTGGCTGTCTGGGCAGGCTATTGACGTTATTTGTCGTATATCCTGTTTGCAGCGCTCGAAAGCGTGGTCCGCTTCTTTATTCCACTGAATGATTGTTTTATCATTTTTCTTCGAATTTCTCAAGTATCTATTTAGAGGCGCTTGATGCTTCGCTGCGTACGGTATGCTGCTTCGGTAGAAGTTTAACATGCCTAAGAAACGACGTAGTTCTTTCACTGTATTTGGTTTCGGATATTCGTTAATTGCTTGAACTTTTTCCGTTGTAGGCGTCAATCCTTGGCTCGTTATATGATAACCAAGAAAATCAATCTCCGATTTTGCAAATTCACACTTGTTTGTGTTAATTGTAATGCCGTTTTCTTGCAGGCGTTTGAATATTTCTTCTAAGTGTTTGTAGTGGACGTCGGTTTCTGAGTCAGCAATTAAAATGTCATCAACGAAAACATATACGTAGTCTAAATCTCTAAATATAGAGTCCATCCACTTTTGAAATGACTGTCCGGCGTTCTTTAAACCGAACGGAAGTCTTGTAAATTCGAAAAGTCCGAACGGCGTTATTATCGCTGTTTTCTCTGGTTCAGCGACAGCAATCGAATAGAATGCTTTCTTTATATCGATTTTACTGAAAATGGTTTTTCCGCTTGCGATATACGTAAAATCTAACAGTCGTGGCAATGGGTATCTATCCGGTACGGTAATTTTGTTGAGTGCGCGGTAGTCACCGCATGCTCTCCATTCGCCATTTTTCTTCTTGACCATATGAAGTGGGGATGCCCACTCACTGCTTGAGGGTCTGCAAATTCCCATATGCATCATCTCCTTGAACTCTTGCTTTGCGATTTTGTATTTGTCTGGAGGAAGAGGACGTGCCCGTGTAGCAACTGGGAACCCTTTTGTTATAATCTCATGCTTAACATTGTGTTTCGGAGGGTTCTTCATCGATCCAGGCTTTGTAATATCTTCATACTTTTCTAACAAGCACCTGATCGAATCTGGTAAGTTCGAGTTAATTGTTCGTATTGATGAAATATTTGCTACTATTATTCGTGCAGGCGTTTCTAATCCCGTTTCTTTGTCGATCAATTTTCGTCCGTGTATATCCACTAACAGCTGGAAATGCTCGAGGAAATCGGCTCCTAGAATCGGCATTTTCACGTCGGCGATGGTAAAACACCATTTGAATTCTCTACGGAGTCCGAAATTCAGTGTTAGCGTGCGTTCTCCATATGTGTTAATTGGGGTTCCGTTGGCGGCGTATACTTGGTATTTGCATGCGTCGCTATCATGTTCCGTGCGATTTAAAACGGAAATGTTTGCACCGGTGTCGACTAAAAATCTATAACTACTGTTTAAGTCGGTTATAGTTAGACGGTTAGCGGGGTGCATAGCACAGAGATCCGTCGCTTTCTGTGCTATTAGTAGTTTTCCGACATCGCATTCGTATTTTTCTTCCATGTACACGGCTGACGGCATTTTATTGCATTTTGCTTGAATTTGTTATGATAATAACAAATGCCATTCTGCGGCTTTCGATAGTGCGACATTGACCGTGAGCGTGAATCATTACGTGACCGGAAACTGCTGCGTTGTCGCGTTCGAGACAGACGATTGTTGCGAAGCTCGTTTATTTCAATTTGCATCGCTGCAATTTGTGACGTCAGGTTTGTTATTAAACTGATGTCAGCTGTCGACGATATGGCGCTCGTTCGTGTATACGTTAGATTCTCGTGAATTTTGTCGGCTATTTCGCTCAGTTTTTCCAATGTCAAGTCTTCGGATACTGCAATGATAGATGTAATGGTGGCTGGGAGTTGTCGGAACCACAGGAGACGTATCGTATCGTCGTTCATCTTCCCGCTGCCTGCTTCCCGCATTTTTCGTAATAGCTGGGAAGGTTTCTGGTCACCGAGGTCCATCTCTGATAATAGCTTTTGAAATTTTCTGTGCTCGCTCTCCTCGTAACAGCTTATAAGGCGATCTTTAATAGCCGTATATTTTTGCTCGTCTGGAGGATGTGTCAGGATGTCGCTTACTTGATGGATCACCTCCTTTGGCAATTTGGCAATTACCATGTTGTACTTATATTCCTCTCCTTGTTTCTGGGGAGCCATGATTGCTTCGAACTGCGCGAACCACAATCTTGGTGAGTCAGTCCAAAATTGAGGCAGTTTCTCGGTAACTGATATCGCTGCAATACTATCAGTGCTGGCGTCGCCTTTCGCTGGAGTCGCTGGTGGAGCCATGGTGTCTTGTTTGTTTTCTATCACTTTCTAGATTTGATGCTGAAAACCAATTTGGGTTCCGGTCGTCCCGGTATTATATCAGCACTAGAGAAGCGGTAGCCAGTCGGGGTCACCAATTATAGCGTATTGCTATATTCGTTTTGAGGAGTAAAATAAGACGATGATTTTTGCTTGTAATCGACTGGTCTTTATTCTTAATCTTAATCTATTTATATTAAAACATAACAAAGGAAAATACAATTATGTGTTGGAAGGGATTAAACGATGAACGTGAGTAATGTGCAGTGACAGCACTTTGCCATATTAATGTATTTACACGTTCACACGTTTTACAATATTAGTTATGGCTGTTGCCATATAGTAGGCTAATGTCCCTCCAAATTAATGGAGGAGACCCGTGCCCAGCAGTGGGACGTTTATGGGTTGAGATGTAACTGCTAAAATGTGAAAAAAGGCGCGAAGTTTTGTAGTCTATGGATGCTAACGATACATGAAGTATTATTTGAAATCAATCGAAATTTGTTCGTACTTAAGTCTTGACATGCACAGGAATGTTACTACTCTTCTTCATAATAACAAAAACAAAATCTGCACTTTGTTCATTACTAGAGGCCCTCGCCGACTTTTCCCGTAGTAAACTAGTTTTTTTGGCCGTTTAGGGATTAAATTTTTAGAAATTCTTACTTAGCACATATTTTTAATAGCAACGCATATACCTACGTCACACTGCTGGGCACTAGTCTTCTCTCCTTCATCAATAGAGGAAGAAGGTGAAGGCCTTAATTCACACACGGTGGCCTAATGCGGGTTGGTGAATCAGACATGTCATTAGAATTTCTTTTAAGACAAGTGGGTTTCCTTGCGATGTTTTCCTTCTTTCCATTACCAGATGGTAAATTATTTGATTAGTACATATAGATTCCACTAAATGTAATTCATATTGGTACTGCCACCCCGGGATCGAACTCTCAGCTCTTGCGTGCAAATCGGTTACTTTTCCACTAGGGCACCACCACTTTTAGCCTCTTTACGGTATAAAAAATACTTACGTTTTAAATTTTAGCTTTTTAAACTTTTTTAATGCTATTTAGTTGTCGAACAAGCATGCGGCACGCCTGATGTTAAGCAGTTACCGCAGCCTATGGACACTTGCAATACCAGAGGTATCACTTGCGTATTGCCGATCCATTACTTTACACCAGGGCTTTAAGATGGAATATCTCTAGGATAGGGAAACGTTTCTTTCAAAACGCATCCCTAAATGAGCGCTGGAGACCTATACTCACACACAGGAACACAACTACACCGCTGTGTGTAGTTAATTGGCTGTGGTCTTCACTAAGGTCCTTTTCCAGTCGGGCTTGCTCGCTAGTATGGTGCGCTAACTGTCTTAAAAGTCTTTGTATTTTTGGCAGTGCGTTGTTCATCAGTACAAACGTTTATATATATATATTAAGTACCTGTATGATTACTAGGTAGTAAATATATTAATTACTTAATATGTTTTAGGTGGCATTATCCCAAACAACGATCCAGATTTAATCGGACATCCAGTAAGGATCAATCAAAGTGGTGCGTTAGTACCAGTCACAGTCATCGTTGAATATGACTCAATAAATTTTCCCCGTGAACACAACTTGCCAGTACCTCCCATCACGGAGACTCAGCGTATAACAGCACACCCATGGAAGCGAAAAGCTGTAGTCTTTATGGCAGTCACATGTGTCGCAGTATTCTTTGCACTTGGTACTTTAACAATAATGCATGGAAAACATATAAGTAGGGGTGAAACAAGCGTCGAAGGACATATCAATTCAAAGTTACAGGTGACTCATAGAGGTGAGTTTCGAAATCCATACGATTTTGGTAAAAGAAAAAATTGGAGGCTTTTTTTGGGGTTGATACAAGGCAGAACGTTTCTAAGACATGTGTTGTTGCCGTCTGCTCATGCGCCGCCAGGTAATGGACTAACATGGTACACTGTTCACACTTCTATTGAAGACTGGCCGTGAACAAGATGACTGAAAATAACTGGCCACGATATTAATGTGTTATACTAATACTAGTCTTATCTGCTTAAATGATTTTTGTACATTCTGTATCATATTTTCACAATAGTCATGTAAATACTTATTTTATAGACAGGTGCGCACTTAAGTTACTTACAGGCATGATGACAGTCACAAAGAACTTATAAAATCCCAACTTTTGATGTTAAAATATTTATTAAGGATTCTGAACACCTCACTTATTATGATAATAAACTCGAAATGTTTTTGATTTTTGATAAAATTAAATACTTAAATACAGCTATCCGCAATTTTGCGGGAAACGCGATTTCTGAGGAATGACGTCACGAATCAGTAAAAAGTATAGAATGTACTGCTCTTTGACATGTATTTGTATGAGAAATTGTACCGATATTAGGCGACACCATGACACCTAACAGCGTTTTGATACGAAATTTAAATTTTGTTTTAAAAATGTTGTGCTAAGTAAAGGTTTATTTTATACAGAAATACTATTTATTTTAGTAATCGTAGAATTGAACCGTAGGTGCCGTGTAGTATAGATTTTCAACATTTGTCATCATGCCTATTATTTAAACGGTTGTTGTAAAATTATGGATATAACATAAAATTTCTAAAGTAATATCAAGCAATGCCAAATTATATGCAACTTATCTTACACCTTTCTTTGTCAAACAATTCGCAAAATCAGCATGTTCCTAAAACTTTAGAGGCCTAAAGACCAGATATATATTTCTGTAAATAATAAGAAATAATATTTTTTGGAAGTTATATTTCTTTCTAAAAAGTTACTTCGTCTGTCTAAAACAGGATTTGTAGCTAATGGATGTGTTCCTAAACCTAAGCCAGTTACTATGCAGTTTGCTAGTACTTTATGACGTTTTAATACCACCATGTTGTATTAGTTGTACTACGTCATACGTTTTGAATAATACTTTGATTTTATTAGTCCTCTTTTTAAAAGTTTGTAGAATTTGCTATAATGGTGCAAGAGCCAGCGAGGTATTTACTTTTGTCATTTAAAAAGTCATGAAAATTTACAAACCAACTCTTATTTTTTACTGCAGAAAAGACTTAATTTTACTTAAAATCAACTTAATTTTACTGAAACTATAGCATATTTATACTACCATAGAGTTAAGTATAGCATCGGTCCTAAAATTGTATTACATGACTTATGACTTAGTCAATGTCATTATCATTTACTACAAATTTTAAGACTGATTCTTTACATAACCAAATTGAGTTTTATTTCTTTGTATATACAAAAGTCATGAAAATTCACAAACTTACCCTAGTTTGTGAATTTTCATGACTTTTGTTATAACAAAAGTAAATACGTCGCTGGCTTTATAATTGACATGTGTGAAAAAGAAAACACAGCTATAAAGCAAAGTATTTTATTAGAAGCTTTTTTCTAACTTTTACTATTTGTTTGCATTCGACCACTTGTTGAATGTGGCGTCACAATGATAATAATTATTCATAATATACGTCATATATTATGGGCTCTGTTAAGTTAATTGGCCAAGGTTAAAGAATATACTTAATACTAAGCATTAAACGTAGAAGTAAGTTGTGGACATTATACAATGACGGACATGAACTGCATCAGAGTACAGAATGACCTAGAAATAAAAATATTCCCAAACATGAAAACCTTTCTGTATACCGACGCGAAGAGATTAATTGATGCAAATTTTGATATTCAATTTTTACTTCGATGCAGTTATGTGTCCGTCAGTATGTAATATACTGTATATGGTGGACCACATACGTTGCTGCATACCAGAGACCTTACCAGAGAGTCGTTCGAACGAAAAAGAGAGACGCAGCTATATAGCGTGTATACTCTATCGTATAGCTCTGTCTCTTTTTCTCACTCGAATGAGTCACGTTTGACAGTCTCTAGAGGGATCTTATATTTTCGATACAGTTCCATTTGCTTAGCTCTTTGTCCATTTTATCTAATCTAAATCATAAACTTTATAAAACTATACCTACCATAAGGCTAGATTAAAACGTTGAGTGGTCAAATGCCAACTTGGTCTATCGTAGTTAACTTACTGTGTATTTATTATGTTGAGGGGATGGATGGTTATTAATGTTGACGTCATTAATTTATCTTATTTTCAAAATTCGAACTCCGCATTTGCTCTGCAAGCGTGAAACATTTGTAGTCCTAGTACAAGTTTCACTGGAGATCTTTACTTCGGTCGAATTAGGCGTTTGTGGCTATACGCCATGTGTATGTAGATCTAGCTGTGTGCAGCGACGTGTTTTAACCGCTACATAATTTAATCTAGCAAAACTGCTAGACTACTGACCGTGGGGTGACGGATTAAGAATACAAATGTCACCACCCCTTTCCATCCCGAGGGTGTCGTAAGAGTCGACTAATGGAGTAAGTCTAGCAGACAATATCCACCACAAGAGAGGGAAAACTCGAAACAAAACCCTATACCAACCCGTCTAGCCAGCGTGGTATAGTAGGCTAATAATCCCTCCAAGTATATGGAAGAGACCCGTGCCCAGCAGTGGGACGTTTATGGGTTGAGATATGTAGAACTACTTCACGGATAGGCACTTAGTATTTGATATTAATCTAATTTAGTTAATTTTCCATAAGTACCTATTATTATACTAATGGTAAGATACAATGAAATATATTTACCTAACGCTATAACTGCCGAATTACTTATACTCGTACATAATTTGCTTGATTTAGGCACAACACTGCATTCTTGTATTGTCTACATATTCTTAGTTACTGTGCTTGATAGTATCGACGGTTTCGACTGCCTGTCCACTCGAAAGGAGTGGAGCTGTGCCAATATGACAAATGGAATAGCATATACACTTAGCTCCGCTCCTATGGACAGTTTAAAAATTTAAACAAGGAGCGAACAACCGTAGTGGAAAAATGTAAGTGAAATGAGGGGATGGGGTAGGAGGGATGAGGGGGGGGGTGACTGCTTCCTGTCACCGTTAAATCGTTACAATGGGTTTGATATAATAATAATAATCATTTTATTTCAAGTGACGAGTACTCATTGTTGTTAGTAATATGCTTCCATTGACGGTAAAACCCCAAATTAAATTTAAAAAATAGAAAATACTTCGGTTTGTTTAACTACCTCGCCCCGCTAGACTGCCTGTCAGTGAAAAGTCACCCTTCTTTGTCTATTTGTTTTGAAATATTTGCTCATGCAAATGTTTTAAATCCTTTGTAATTTTGTTAGATATAAAACTATTTCTATAGTGCTTAATACTGTTTGTTGCGTTCACAAATTAGGTGTGATGTGACATTGTCGATTAAGTATAATAAATAATTATGGAATGCTATAAATCAATTAATATATAAATAGACTTATCTATTAGTAGTATTAAGCCTTAAGAGACGAACCTTATTTTGTAACACTAGTCAAATGTGGTATTAAGTAAGAGCATTGTTTGTTTTTTTTTAAATTAATTTACCTGATGAAGTTCATTGTATTGAAGTTAAATGTCACTAGGGGTAAGAACAGGCTTTTGCTTAAAGAGTTTTATATCAAGTTAGTATGTACTTACATTGCTTAATATATACATTTATGACATAGACAAGAAACAATAGTATTATTATTACCATGTGAAAGTAACAATGCAAGACTTCTGCAGGTCTGGTCATATTGATCCTTGTTATACAAAACTGAACTAATAGAAATTAAAATAAGTTGTGGTTTGATCAGTAAGTCATAAAGTACTTACTAATTCGCGTCTTTCCTATCCCTGGCTGCCAGCAATGCTTGTACATAGTACACGGTCCATATTAGCAGGTAGATTATTCTATATATCACTTGGCCATTTTTGGTAAGCTCGATGTTGCTTGGAATAACTGCAATACCTATACTTATTAATACTAACAATGTTGTAAGTTTCAACTTTTTAGGGTTCCGTACTCAAAGGATACCAACCGGGATTATATTGTCGCTATAACAAAAAATAATAAAGATAAAATTAAAGGGCGAACCCCATACACGAAACGTAATTTCTGCCTGTGTTTTTTGGTACTGGAACCCTTCCTGTGCGAGTCTGACTCGCACTTAGCCAGGTTTTTTAAATTTTAATAAACATTCCAATTTATTTATCTAATTTTTTTTTGAAGTTATGTAATTATTTATATTGCACAATATGTATATTAATTATTATTGCTTTTAGTAGGTACTTAATTAAGTAACAATTATTGACATACTTTTGTAACGTATTACCGGTTGTAATAGAAAATAAAACAATGATCTCATATGTGCGTTTTTATTTTGTCAAATAATTTAGTTTACAAATATTAAATCTTAAGGTGTGTCTAAACATAATGCGGTAGCACAACGCGTTGTGATTAAGAAGAGCGCACAATACCTTTTTAGTAAACATTCGTGTATCCAGTAATAGCCGCGTATTGCTGTCGCTCAATGTTTGGACACATCTTTAAAATAACTTAACTAATTTATAGAACTACGTATTGCACAACATTATATAAAATTCATATTTTTCATTTAAGTAAGTACATGATATTAAGTTTTATTGTGAAATTTATGGCCTTAAGATGGCTGAGTTTAAATAAAGCAAATTTATTTTCGATAACATGGAAACAAAATTTACATTCAGAAAAGTATACTGAAGACGAGGCTGTCTCCACAGAGTACCTAATTATTCATTACGTTGCTGCATCGCTAAGAATGCCTTGCAAGGCAGCCTCGTAATGTGGAGACGCGTTTGCTTCGCAAGTTAATTTGAACGTTGCCTGTATGCTTGTCTGCCTGCCCAATGCGAGCACCAGGTGAGCAGCCGTGCGAGGCAGCCTCGTAATGTTGTTACTCATCTTGACAAACTGCATCAAACTAATGTTGTAGGTACTTTAAATTATTAGTAATTTCGTCAATTGATCCGCCTGTGTCTGATGATGATGAGTCTGTGATGTTTGCATATTGGATTTATTTGAAAGTAATAGGGTTTTATCTGTAGTTACTTTAATGCAGTTTATGTCCGTCATTGTGACTAAATACAGTGTATTTATAAATGTATTTGAAATTTATCATAAAATTATGAACAACAAATAATTTAGGTAGAGCAAATATATTCACTATATATATATTGTAATTATTATTCGATGTTTTTGCTTCACTTAAGTATATAAAGACTACGAGTAGGAGCTTATATATTATACAACCACGTGAGCCTTTTATATACCTAAAGTCACGGTAGATAGTTATCTTCTATATATTAAAAGAATTTGTAAAATCTAATGCGAGTGCGCACGGCCGTTCTACAGAACCGATTTGATTTGCGAACAGAGATGATTTAGAAAGTTATGTACATACGGCAACAGAGTTGGCTGTACAGTTTAAACGGTTTTTTTTTCAATTGAACTTTTAAAAAAATGCGTAGAATAGATGTAATCAATATGAAATGTCTTGACGTTGGCAAAATCATCGGTATAACAAAACGTATGGAGCCATAACCACACAACAAAAATGAAATGAAATATCCATACGCAATAATACGCATATAATCAGGATAATAGTGTATCGCCGCACTATATTATATTTGCGGCTATATCCGTCTGATCACCGCTGAATTATTCAGTTCAATGAATGAATTACTAGGCCTACAGTCCAGCATTGGACTGAAACAGGACAATATTGATATCTAGATTAATTTTTAATAAATATTTGTTTAATGTTATTCATAATATTTCCAATGATGTGTTATTTTGTAGGTTTTATATAGTGAACATAAGTTAGCAAAGTATTTTTATTAGGTATGTATTTACTATTTAGGTTAATGTGATGAGAATAGAATATTATCCATAACAAGGCCGCTATATGAAGAATCGTTTTATTAGAAAACCATTGTATATATATTTATGTGGAATTTTATAACAGTGTACAATTAGATTAAATCTACAAATAAAAATATATTTCACACAAATTCATACATTGGTTTTCCTATAAAACTAATCCTCATATAGCGGCCCTGTACAGCCATCTAAGTTGTCCATTGTACTTACTTATTTCTTAAGTTATTGTTGCTATTTCTCTATATATCTGGTTCTAATAAACGTACGCTGTTTGTTTTGATCTACGAACACTTACTAAAACAAGCTCTTTCAGTTGAGCATTTGTTCAGTTAAGTTGGTGGAGTTAGGGGAAGTTTGATATCTACATTCAACATGCGGCGGAGCAGCCCGGGTTTTTTTTCTATACCTCTTTGGTTTGGTACGTGGTACGTTTTGGTATAAGATCGTTCGTGGGAATGAGCTCTTTCATTTGATTTCCACTTAAATTGGTTGGGTTGAGGGAAGCTAGCTGTGAACATTCAAGCCTCCTGAACACGGGTACCTACATCTTTCAATGTAGGTAAGTACGAGGTAAGTACTGAGGTAGTAGTAGGTACTGAGGTACGCGGTGAGGTAGTAGGTACTGAGGTACGCGGTGAGGTAGTAGGTACTGAGGTACGCGGTGAGGTAGTAGGTACTGAGGTACGCGGTAAATTTTGGTCTAAAATACTTGTTGGGTAAAGCTCTTTCATTCGAGCGTTTGCCCACTTTAATTGGTTAAGTTGGTAAAAGAAAAGTGAACATCCAATTTGACTTCAAAACACGATTCAAACAAAATAGGTCAAGTTACAATAAAGTATACTTACTCATCATAATTTTACTTTAAGTAACCTCTTTCCTGTAGGTCTAATAACGACACCTTACTGCTATACTAAATCTTAATTCTTTATTATTATTACCTACTTATTATTTACTGACTAGAACAAGTTATAAGAAATGCTTAACAAAGAAATAACAGTAACAGACCATCTCTCGTCAAGTGTAAAGTAGTCACCTCTGCCCCTCTAGACAAGTGGCATAAACGATATTAGAATCGAAAAGTCAAAAAAGCAAATGTATGGGATTTGACATAAGTTTACGACATTATATCGTAGATTTACGTCAAATCCCATACATTTGTTTTTTTGACTTTTTGATTCGACTAACGTTTATGCCACTTGTCTAGAGGGTCTGATCATGTCATGTAGGGACCACTGCGCGACGTTTTGTACGTTTGATTACCACGCGGTATTTTTTCTAGTTTTGGTGTAATTTATTTAAAAAATTAGCATTTTTGCTATGCAATCAGCTCAAATATATTTAAAGTTGGTAGTGCGCTGGGTCGGAACCCGAGAGGCGCAGGTTCAAATCCTGCTCCGGGCTCGTCTTTTTCCACATTGCTTTAATATTCGTGTATTATGTACTATAATATAAAATAGTACCTACGCGTACGTTATGTTTTTAAAATCCCCGTGATACAGTAATTAATACCGTATAATAGTACAGTGCGGGCGTTTTCCGTGATGTTGAAGGCTGTTAGGTCTAGACTCTAACTAGACTTTTCAAATAAACGGATACCTATATCCACCAAACGTCTTTTATCGCCATCATCATCATCAGCCTGTCGTAGTCTACTGTTGGACAAAGGCCTTCCCAAGAACACACCGTCTTAATCACAATAAATTAATTTTTCCTTCAAAGCCCTCGCTCTACCAAAAATAGGAACCTACCTCATCTACGTAAATAATCTTAATGTTGCAAAAAGACGCACATTAGTTCCTAGACGTTAGAAGAGTTGACTACAGTGTAAAGCATAATTTATTGACTCGTTTATCACTAAAAGACTAGTAACAAGAAGTGAGCAGTGTGAGCTGTTGAATAACGTGAAAGTTGTGTTTAATTATGAGCGTATTGAAGGTTGTCCGAGCTAAGAGCGAGCGATGTCAACACACTTCGTCGCTGAGGATTCACGCCGAGGTTCTCCCAGTTAATCCAAGACAGCCGTGCTGTCAAATCTGTCAAGGTAAAACGAAGGTAATTAAAATTATGCATTATTTATACTTGATACAATACATAGGGTTATAAACATGTAAACGGCTCACTTGATGGTAAGAATTGATCGTCTATGGTCGCTTTGTGTGTTGCCAACAAGAAACATCAACCTTTTGTAAAGAGGAATACAATAATGTTCAAGTATTTAAAACCGCATTTCTAAATGAGCAAAAGAGACCTGTAGTCAAGCACAGGGACACAACTACACAGTGTAGCCAGGCTGCTTCTATAGTGCTATACCCCTCTTTTATAGTCCACTTGATATGACTTACTTATATTAAGACCGACATTTTAGTTTAATCATAAACATAAAAGACTGGAGAGGAAGATACTCTCTCCAAAATGAAACTAGTCTTGCACTACGGTCCAGGACTGGTGATTACTAAATACTTACTTACTTACTACACTGATAACTGCAATAGAAAATTATTTAGATACCGTACCATTTAGTATTTCAGTATAATAGCTAGGTACTTAGAAATTTCATATGACCGTAATAAATTTAATAGGTATAAGTTATTTTTAGCCCGTTAACTGTCCCACAGTGAAGGCCTCCCCTTCCTTTTTCCATGATATATTTTGCCAAATAAAGCCAATCCTTTCTTTAGGCGTCAAGTTCATCTCGCCATCTAGCAGTACGTTTATAAATATATTTTTCTAATAGATACCCTAGGTTACCTAGGCTAAGCTGTGTTAAAGAAATAGGTAGTATACCTATTTTATTTAATACGAGATGTTAATCAGTAGATACTTATAGTTTATTTCACATAGCATGGGTAGGTACTGTAACGTTTAACACGATGAAGATGAAAAAAAATGATTGAATCAATATCTAACCAATAGGTTATTGAATGATCAAGAGCCTACAGTATTCAATTGATAGGTTTTACTTGTATTTAATCATCTTTCATTTGATGCTAGAGATAATTCAAATAAAAGAAAAATAAATCGATTAGAATTTGATATACCGGTTCCTAAACTAGAACCCTAGAACTCTTCAGTAAGTTGTGTATACCTATATGGCTACTTTAATTTATAATTCACTTCCGAAAGCAATAACTGTTTTGCCGTACAAGAAATTCTGCGTTGCGCTTGCGAAAGTGGCTTTTGCAGGAATGTTATTACTCGGTTGAGGAGTTTTTGGGAAAAAATCCTTGTCAGTTTTATAATTTTAAACATTCATCGAGGTATTGATTAGTAATTAGGTACTTATTTAATTTATTTTATTTTATAATAGAGCCAGTAGCTATTAGTTTAAACTATATTTTGCATGCTGTGTAACGGCCAAATATGTGACACCAAAGAATTGTAACATCTATGTAACCTACCATATTTTACGCATAAATGATTTATTATTATTTCATTATTTATCTTCAAATGTCATACGCCACAGTGGGGTACTGTGGCGTTTAACATTTAAACATAATGCTTTGTGAAATAGACTATAGTACCTACCTACTAAATAATAGTAATTAATTTACCACTTGTATTCCAATGTGCACGGTCAGCTTTGATTTCTCCACGCAGACATTTCTCTACGTAAGTCAACGGATCGTAGTCAGCGTCCAAAACCTAAAACATTTAATAAAGTAAATAACTAGAGCCGATAGTTAAGTATTAGGTGTATAATAAGAATTTGTTGAGCACAGTTATTAGTTTATAAGACCTATATGTGTAAATCTGCAACTGTATATTAAAACGAATAAATGATTGAATGATTTCCTTTATTCATTTTTTAACATACAATTTGCATTTTTAAATATATAATAACAAAAATAAAAAACCTATATATATATTTAAAAATATAAAAATACAGTTCCCCACCGGTATCGGGAACAAAGTCCAAACTACCGGCGGTTATGGCTCCAGAGACAGGAACCTCCTCTCTATACGTGCCGTGTCGAGGAGCACTGCCTTCTACAGCAGACCCTTGATCTATCCACCTTACGCGAGCCTCTTAAGGTGTTGGTCGAGGCTCTCTAAACTATTTACTGTGACGACTACCGGTACAATGATAGCGGAATACACATGACAATTCGACATGTGGGATGTGGATTCCGTTTATTTTATAATGAGTTGTCCCCATTGGCGTAACTAGACTATTTTTCCAGGGGGGGCCCGGCCCCTGAGATCAAATCCGAAGGTCGATAACGCTATATGTACCTTGTCACTGTAACGCCGTCCCAACAAGAAGGGTGTATTGGGTCTGTCCGTGGTAGCATAGCTCTCAGAAGTGAACGGACTTTGATGTGGTTTTTTGTTTAAAAGTTGACATGATGGAGATGATTCCTAGCTATAATTTTTGTATTCAGGAGTTTAAGGACTATTTTTGAAGGGATTTTACTAACTTCCCCAATTAAAATTTATTTTAAATTGGGTTTACTGTTATTTCGATGAAATATCATCGAAATAACATGTCATGGAAATATCCATGACATGATAACCTTGAGCTGATGCTACAAAATCAAGTTGTTTGCGTGATACTCAACTCCTCAACAATTAACAGCAGATATAGCGTCATTAGAATGGTCTTAATACGTATGCGCTAGACCGATAATGATCCGCATAGGTATTCCGTAAGAGCAAAAACCGAGCCACCGCAAAAACCGAGCAAAATCTATCTGTCAGATTGAAAATCGGTATTCCGTAAGAGCCCTTTTTGACTTTGATGTGGTTTTTTGTTTAAAAGTTGACATGATGGAGATGATTCCTAGCTATAATTTTTGTATTCAGGAGTTTAAGGACTATTTTTGAAGGGATTTTACTAACTTCCCCAATTAAAATTTATTTTAAATTGGGTTTACTGTTATTTCGATGAAATATCATCGAAATAACATGTCATGGAAATATCCATGACATGATAACCTTGAGCTGATGCTACAAAATCAAGTTGTTTGCGTGATACTCAACTCCTCAACAATTAACAGCAGATATAGCGTCATTAGAATGGTCTTAATACGTATGCGCTAGACCGATAATGATCCGCATAGGTATTCCGTAAGAGCAAAAACCGAGCCACCGCAAAAACCGAGCAAAATCTATCTGTCAGATTGAAAATCGGTATTCCGTAAGAGCCCTTTTTGACGTTTAGTCAATAGATTGTGCCGTCACCGAGCAATCATAACTGTCAATTTTGCGATCACAACTGTCAGTTTGCCATCGCTGTTTCTTAGAGAATCAGCCGGCGGGTAGTTTAAAAGTATGAAATAAAAATTTTAAAACCCCTGATACAAAAAGCATATAAAATCGCGTGTTAAGGGACCGCTAGAAAATAAAATTTGAATACGAATAACACCGACAAAGCTTGAATCACATAATTTGTAAAATTTTCAAAAACCCTAAAATACCAAGTCTATATTATTTAAACAGGAAGAACTTTCATACAAACTCTACTCCCATTTTTCTTCCGGTGATTAATTTTGATCTTTTTCGTGATTCTAGCGGATGAACGCTCTTAAAGATGGTTTTTATAAAATTTGATCATTTACAGCTAAAGTACTATTTTCGTTGGATTTCAAATGCTTAAAAAAATCTGACCGCGGGTACTTTCAACAACAAAACTGTTTATATTAAAATGAAGGTGTGTTTTATATTGACTGACTATCTATTTACTTGAATAATCATTGCATAAAATATAGAGTTAACAGTGACTGGAGTTTCATGTGTAAAATTACAGTGGTACAGTTCTTTTACATGCAACAAACAAGTAATCAAAATGTTGAGAGTCAAGAAAAAACGGGATGGATAAAATATGTCTTGCAACAAAATAAAAGTAAGAAATCTCTGTAAGACTGTTTCGAATTTAGTGTAAAAAGTTGACCTGACCTATATCAGTATGGTTGTGTGCAAGAAAAGTATAAATTCTTTTATTTATTTATTTTTATTTTATTTAAAAAACTTTTGCACAAAATAATGTGAACAAGGCGGACTTAATGCCAATGGCATTCTCTACCAGTCAACCTTTGGGTGATGCAGAGAGAAAAGAAACGTAGAAAGTAAACTAAAACAATAACATTACTTAATAATTGTGATACTAAATAGATATACATCAAATAAAAATCATATATATATGATATATATAACACGATACAATACATAAATAAATAACATATATAGTTAATATACTATAAATGTTGTGATGATTCTGCATAATATTTGATGTAAAGCTGACGTACTCTAGCCTTGAAGATTTCACGGTCGGTGGACATCCTGTATTTGAGAGGGAGTGGATTCCAAAGAAGAATAGCTTGAATATAAAAAGAAGAATGAACAAGGCTTGAGTTATGAGCAGGACAAAGAAGGAAATTCTTAGACGAACGCAAGTTTTTGTTATGAGTACTACACATATATTGGAAATGGGGAGTCAAGTAAGTAGGAGCATTAGGGGAGTTCAGTAGAGAATACAGCATAGATAAAAATCACGGATGGAAGTCTTGTGATGTCCACCCTAGCCATCATTCGAGGACTGCCTATAATAATGGTCTGGCATTTGGACAGATTGACAGCCAAACCGAACCGTTCAGGACATTTCTGTAATATGTTTAGGTCTTGGTTCACGCTGTCAATGGCCGTACTCAGATCATCGATTCTTGCGTGAGAGTAAAGCTAGTAATCATAAAGTAATAATATAAGTATAATAACAATACAATAAGTAGCTAGAGTAATCGGCGTATAGGTGATACGCATTGCGAAGTTCGTGACTAAGAAGATTGATGAACAGTGAGAAAAGAATAGGAGAAAGTATACCGCCTTGAGGAACACCAGAGTCTAGGTTGTGCCAAGTCGATGAATTATCCTCAACCCTATATACATATGAAAATTTATATATATTTATAATACATAGGAATATTTATGTTTCCTATGTATTATTAATATATAATTAATAAATCATTTAATAGTCGGTGGGCCGAACACCAGCTGTTTTTTTAATGTTTGATAAAGTTAAAACACTTTTCTTCTGATCAGTACACATGGCTTTTTAACATGGGATTCAATTGAAATAGCAAATGGGATTCATCGATAATACCTAAAAAATGGGATCTAAAACTAGGATCCAATGAAAATAAAGCCAGCTGTGTGACATATTAGGTTGGAGAAAAAGTCTTTTCGTATTATAATATGTATCTCTTTGGCTATACTATTTGTATCTGTCTGTTTTTGGTATCATTTAAAGTTTACATAATTCCAAATTCAAATTAGGAAAATGTGTGATTTTCATTTGTTTTCCGTACTGTCAAGATGAGTAAATCTAATGAAGAAATTCGATACATTTTAAAATTTTACTACAAAAAGGTAAAAATGCAACGCAAGCCGCGAAAAAATATTGCGATCTTTATGCACCTTGTGCAGTGTCTGTGAGAGTAACACAAATTTGGTTTAAGCGTTTTCAATCCGGAAATGTTGATGTCAAAGATGCACGTCGCTCTGGTCACCCTATTACGGATAAAATGGATGCCATTTTTGAAAAAGTGGAGCAAGATCGGCATATCAGTAGTTACGACATAGCTGAAGAACTGGGAATTGACCATAAAACAGTTTTGGCGCATTTGAAAAAAACTGGGTACACAAAAAAGCTCGATATTTGGGTACCTCACGTGCTCACTGAAAGAAACCTAACGAACCGTGTACTCATTTGTGATTCTTTATTACGACGTAATGAAACCGAACCATTTTTAAAGAAGCTGTTAACTGGTGATTAAAAGTGGATCACTTACGACAAGAATTAAAGCAAGAAGTTGAGAGAAAGCGGCCGGAATTAATCAACAGAAGGGGTGTGGTTTTTCATCTGATAACGCTAAACCTCACGAATGTTAAGCCACTCAGCAAAAATTAAGAGGAAATGCGGTGTGTCTATTCTCCATAGAAACGCTCTCGCCTGTTTTCTACCTGGTTTACGATCTTAAAGTAAACATTTTTTGCAATAAAATTAATATCAACTTTTTGTATGTTCCTATGTTTTCGTTTTTAATGATTCATTATATTTATAAGCACTAGAAACCCTTAAAAATGCTCAAAATAACCATTTTAGACGGCTGTCAACATAGGCCTGGTATACAAATATGACAACTGTTATTGAAAAAAGGAAAACATAGGGGCACATTTTATATCCTAATCATGCAGTTTACGAAATATCTTTTAAATTGGTCTAATAATGGAGGAGGAAATAGGCGAGAGCCAAACCTCGAATTACGACTTTTTACTTATGCTGTTTAGTCGGACATGCAGTTGTCCCTGTCGCACAAATCGCGCGGCCGAGCGCTCGCAGAGCGACAGCGATAGTTTATTCAAATACCTAATATTCAAAAGTCTCTCCGCCCGCATTTCCTCTTAAGAGAGTTTGGCTGGGAGGTGTTAATGCATCCGCCGTATAGTCCTGACCTTCAGATTTCCACCTGTTTCGGTCTCTTCAGAATTCTTTAGGCAGTGTCAGGTTAACATCACGAGAGGACTGCCAAAACCACTTGTCGCGGTATTTTGATCAAAAGTCCCAACATTTCTATAGCAATGGGATCATGTCCCTACCTACAAGATGGCAAAAAGTTATCGAACTAAATGGTACCTACATACTTTAGTTCAATATAAATAAACTATATTAAAAAATGTTTTGAATTTTTCTTAAAAAATGCGAAGAATCTTTTTCCCCAACCTATTATATGTATATGGGTTGCTACTATTTATTATAAAATGATTTTAGTGTCGGAGGTCTTTTAATTTATTTTTTACTTAATTACTTCATAATCAACTTCCAAATGAATACCTACATCAACGCGTTAGACACAATCATGAGGTTTAATAAATATAGGTTTTATTTTTAACCTTTAGCAGGCATAGCAGCATATGAAGTTTTGTGCATCTTACTTTAAAAATGACGGTAGTGCCATACAAACCGTTCATCCCTTATTTCAACCATGTAAGGGCTAAAATTCCGAAAAACCCTATACATTTATTTTTACCTAGAAGCAAGTTTGTGAAATTGCATGCTTCTAGCTTTGAAAATGACGGACCTCCACACAAACGTTCATCCCTCATGTTAACCCATCAGGGTTGAATTTTCCATAAAAATAATCCCTTCTTAGTGCTCACTTACGTCATTTAAGGAAGCTTTCTGTCACTTTTTAAGTTTGTAGCCCCAGCGGTTTAGGCTCTGCGTTGATAAATCAGACAGTCAATAGGAAGTTGATGAATAACTCTTATATATATTATGGATCTAATAGAAGAAGATAAAACCAATTTCAATTTACGTTTCTTCTTTGCAAAAATATCCAAAACTTAATCTGGTGTGTAATTTTTCTTTTCTTACTTATTTTCTATATCTACACTCTTTCGTACTTCGTAACACAATGTTAAGAGAAGAAGATAAAACCAATTTCAATTTACGTTTCTTCTTTGCAAAAATATCCAAAACTTAATCTGGTGTGTAATTTTTCTTTTCTTACTTATTTTCTATATCTACACTCTTTCGTAGGTACTTCGTAACACAATGTGTAAGCGAGGTAGAGGGTTACTTTTTATTTTAAAATAAAGCAGATTAACTAAGGTTGTAATTGAAGTAAAAACATTGCTATTTCTCTCATAATTTCATAAATGCAAACGTAAATGCAGGCCGACATTACCCATATCCACCCTAGGTAACTGTCAAGATTCTCGTTTCACGCAGACGTTAGCACTGCGCATACGGCGTGGCATGGCAGGCCGGCCGGGCTACTGCTGGAGCGGGCAATTTGTCCGTGATTTTGTACACGCTTACATAAGCCGCCACCTGCGTTGACGCGTAAAAATATATTCTACGATATAAAATTTTGAATTTATGAAAAAAAAATCAGTCAGTCCGCCATCTTCACAGCCCTGAGTTCACCCAATATTCTGGGGTGGGCACCAGACCATTCTGGGGTGGGCACGGCCCACCCGGCCCCCCCCCTATTTACGCCTATGGTTGTCCCTCACACTCCGCCATCTATTCCTAAACTAGGCAGAGTCTGTACTATGGCAACCACGCAACTGATAAACATACTTATATATTTCTTAATATCTACATATTATAAATAAATAAATTAAATAACACCCAGACACTGAACAAACATTTATGCTCGATTTGTCTTTGGTGGGAATCGAACCCATGACATTCGGCGTAGCAGTCAGTCACTGACCACTAGACAAACAGCTATGTATATTAACAGATTATTCTAACTAGTCCACAACCGAGCGCCGCCCGCCATCGGGTTTATGTTGTACGTACTTATAGAGATCCCTTAATTTCGCATAATGTATTTTAGGCCTATGTCCAGCAGTGAACATACAGCTACCAAGTAGTGGATTTGCTAAAAAAGGACCAAATTAAAAGTACCCAGAACCGACGTTCATGCATGTAGAGGTTGATGAATGTAGAGGAGGCGAAGGAAGTATGTTTTGATCGACGCAATTGACGTACCATAGTTTTTTTTAAGACAACGCCCGTACTAGAGAACAAGCTCTGTGTCGCGGGGGATTTTACAAACATACAATTAACGGACACAAATTACACCCAAACTCAGAACAAGTTTCCTGTGTGGGAATCGAACCCACAACATCGTGAACAGCAGGCGCATACTGCGGCTACTAGACCACCAAGGCAGTCAAGCCTCTCTGCCTACACCACTGGGAGACGGGCGTGATTATATATAGATAGATAGAAAACTCTGTATAGTACACCAATTACATTAATAATAATATTTATTTTAAAATCAGATCTACAATAAAATCCATAATGTTAGTGTGATAGTAACAATTTGGCTTATATTTATGTTAGTATTGTTAGTAGGTAACAATACATTAACATACTCTAAATTATGCCGTTGACTACCCTTACCCAATGTTTTTGGATAGGGCAATCAAACCTTGCAGCAATTACTTTCAGAACATTTATGATACAGATATTATTTCACATATTTATGTACAATGGCCGCCTTGTCGCTAAAAGCAATTTCTGCCTTTGGATGGACAGAAGAGAAAATTAAATATAATAAAGCAAAAGTAGTGGGAGGTTTTGGTGTTATAAGTAGGTACAAGGAATTAAGGTAAATAATTAATATTATAATAATTAGGTAGAAATAAATACCTATTAGGAACTATACATACATCCTTACTAATATTATTAATGTGAAAGTTTGTGAGAATGGATGGATGGATGGATGTTTGTTACCCTTTCACGTAAAAACTACTGAACGGATCTGGATGAAATTTGGCACACAGATAGATTATACCTACTACTTTTTACAGCGATAACCGACATCCACGCGGGTGAAGCCGCGGGCTTCAGCTAGTATATAATAATGACGTCGCTATAAACAATACATTATATACCTACACATGTAAATATTATTGTACCTACATCATTAGGTACAAACAATTATGTAAAATATAAATACCTAAATAGATACAAATTTTATTACATATACAATATCCATAAAAAAGAAGAAATGTATGTATGTAGGTATGTATGTATGTCCAGCAGTGGACGTCGTTTGGCTGAGATGATGATGATACTACGATTACCTATTGAATAACTATTTTGGCATGATACTTTGCCACGATTGTTTTTTGGATAGCATAGAATGTCAGTTTATGTTGACATAATTATCTCTTAGGCTAATCTGTTATGGCATAATTTTAATTCGCATAATGTTACTAAGAACTATAACTAATATTATTTACTAGTTGCTGCCCGCGGCTCGCGTTAGCGTAGATGTCGGTTATCGCGATAAAAGGTAGCCCATATGCTATTCCAGACTATAAACTATCTCTGTGCCAAATTTCATCCAGATCCGTTCAATAGTTTTTGCGCGAAAGAGTAACAAACATCCTTACATCCATCCATACTCACAAACTTTCACATTAAGTATGTAATGATGTGTATCAATAGGTTGAAACATACTGGCGGGCTAAGCCACCAATATGTTTTAATAATAATAATAGCAACATATATGTATATATCTCGCTGCTGGGCGCCTCCCCTATCAAGAGAGAGAGAGAGAGGGTTTTGGCCCTAATTCACACACGCTAGCCTAATGCGGGTTGGTGAATCAGACATGTCTTTAGAATTTCTTTTAAAACATGTGGGTTTCATCACGATGTTTTCCTTCACCGTTAGCAGATGGCGAATCATTTCATTGGTACAATATACAAACTCCAAAAAGTAAAATTCACATTGGCCCTGCCATCGGGGATCGAACTCGCACCTCTTGCGTGCAAGTCGGTTACTTTCCCACTCGGCCATCACCGCTTATTAATATAATATATATGCCAATATGTTTGACATAGATACATATTTATATCTAATATCTAAGTTTATTCTTAAAGAAGTTATGCTTAAAGATATGCATAAGCTGTTACCGCATATTTTTTATACCTAAATAATAATAGGTATAAAAAAGTATGCCATGTTATATTATGTTTTAAAATGTTATGCAAATGGATAGGGAACCTTACTAACCTATACTATATTTTAAAGAGGTAAACTTTGTGAGTTTGAGACGTTGTAGGAGGTAGGTAATCTACTGATTCGATTTTAAAAATTCATTTGCCAAGAGCGCCACGTTATTTGTGACTGTCATAGGCTATATTTTATTGACAAAACAATATTACAGGATCTTGGAAAATACCACCAGTCCGAAATCGTGAGGCGGCTAATCTATACTATAACATTATAAAGCTGGAGAGTTTGTTTGTTTGTTTAGTTGAACGCGCTAATTTCAGAAAGTACTGGATCGATTAGATTTTTTTTTTGTTGAATAGTGCATAATTTATCCAGGGTGGTTATAGGCTATATAACATCACGCTATGATCCATAGGAGCAGAGCAGTAGTGAGATATCTTGCAAAATCGGGAAAAAATTAACGTTCCAAATTACCACGCGGGCGACCCCTAGTATTCACATATAAGCCGGCGGCGGCTCTCGGCTGTGGTTCAGTTTAATATATGTACGTTCTTGGAACAATACGTTCATTTTGCGCTTTGTATATTACTAGGGGACGCCCGCGACTTCGTTCGCGTGGTAATTTGGAATATTTTCCCCGATTTTGCAACATATCTCACTACTGCTCCGCCCTATAATGACCTAAAGATTTGATGTTGCGTTTGTTTGTTACGATTTAACCCAAAAATTACTTGACCAATTTTCATACATCCACAAGTAGAAAGCTACATTATCAGCGGGTAACAAAGACATATTTTATTGAATAGAAATTACGATATCCCTACGAAAACTTATATATAATAATTATCCACTCCTGCAAAGGCGGGACATGCTGCTATAAAAAATAATATGACTGGGTCCTTACCTCTCTGAGTAGTGCGATGTAAGCTATGGCGAGCCTCAACGTATCAATCTTGCTTAGTCGTTTCTCGTAAGGAAACGTTGGCACATGAACACGCAGCTCATCGAACGCCGAGTTTATACTGCTAAAATCGGAACATCACACAAAAATTATAGATTATGAATGTACTAGGATTCACACGGGAGATTTGGACGAGTCTAACAACAAGGAAAAGGAATGCACAAAAGATCCCAATAGGTTAATAGTGCACTGGCTACAAGACTTCCTAATATGATAGGTTTTTATTTAAACCGCTTCTGCACTAAGACCAAGCCCAATCTATCGGAACTTTACAAACATACAATTAGTAGACATAAAGTTCTCCTAAACTTGGAATAACCAATTTTATTGTCCTGAGTACAGATTGAACCCACAATACGCTGCGTAGTGATACTCGAAGACTAGCGGCTTGCTTTGACTTCGCCCGGGGTAAACTATTTTTAACCGTTTTAGGATCAAATAATTCGTATGCTTTCTCTATGCAATTAATCTTTGTTCCAAATTTCGGCTTTTTAAACTTTGTAGTTTAATGATTTTATACGTTTTAAATGTATCATGATTTATTATAGTATTTTGTGCACGTAAAATTAATTAACTAACTGACGTAATGTTAGTTTGTTAATTTTTGCTCTGCAGGGGCAATTTACTAAAGTATTATCGAAATTTAAATTGAATTCACAACAAATTGCGTTGGTCATGCTCGAACAAAGTAATTAATTTGGTATACCTACTTACTTTGAAATCAGTTGTTAATTTTAATTAATAATCCGCCGAATTGAATTTATCGATAGGAGTAGATGCTATTTATAATAAGTACGTATCATGTAAATATTTTAAAGTTATTATGAGACATACTTCACACTGAAGTATACATAGGATATTTTTAAGTAAACTCAGAAATATATATTAAAAACAATAATTTCCACATAACTACTTTTACAATTACTTAAGTATTCTGTGACATAAATAATGACAAAGCATTACGTAGGTATACCTAAAACGGTTAGGCCGATTTGGTTCAGGACAAAGATAAGATTTTTGAAAAATCCATGGTAAAATTCAGAAATTTAGATTATGTTTTTGTATTATAATCTCAATAAAAAAGTGAAGTTCCGTTTGACGGTTTTGACTGTCACATGTTTTTATAGAAGCAATAAAATATGCCACATTATATTAATATTGAAACTTGTAATAAGTAAATTGCACCGGTACGAAGCTGGGTCACTAATAATCCTTTTTAATACTACTTAGTACGCAACTCCATTCTTGACGAACTATATGACGGCTATAGTTTCGTCAGGGAGCTCACGGGAGGAAAGTCCTATAAAAACCGTTCCGTATTGAATACACAATATTCATTACTTATTATCTAATAACAGAATAATTGGTATAATGTGCAGAATGTGCAACAAACAAGGAGGATACCCATTGGGTCCGGACCTCAGCATCCGTCGGCGTTCGCGCACGTTCGCCGCAGCTCGCTGCACACGGTATGGTGAACCGCCGCACTGGTATTCAGGCTCTCCCGTAGACTCCAACAGAACATCTGGGTCAAAAATATTATATTTAAAAAAAAAAATTAAATAAAAAAACACACTAGAGAACAATTACGCTCTGTGTTGCGCGCGTGGGATTTTACAAAGATACAATTAACGGACATAAATTACACCCAGACTCAGAACAACTATTTGTGGGTCACACAAAGTTTTGACCTGTGAGGGAATGGAACTCATAACCTCTTGCACAGCAGGCGCAAACTGCGGCCACTGGACCACCAAGGCAGTCATTCATAAGTACTTATATACATATACTAGCGGCCCGTCCCGTGTTCGCACGGGTGGACATAACGTTTTCTTTTACCTTTTTTTTTGTATATTTTTGTTCTATCATCAATAGTTGCCGCAACGTATGCGACGAAAGACGTTTTAGGGCACTTTTTTTTACACCTTCGGTTACGTTAATTAAGTTTTAGTCAGGATCCCTAATCTTTTCTAGCAATAATAAATATACCCTATGTCACTCAGGGGTGAATGTAGCTTTGCAATGATGAAAGAATTTTTGAAATCGGCACAGTAGTTGTTGAGTTTATTCATTACAAACATGCATACACACAAAAATACAAGCCGTTACTCTTTGTAATATAAGTAGGTATAGATACAACCCTCAGACTAATATGTAGAATCTGAGATACAATCCTATTCACAGTAATAGTATCAGCACTAGTAAGAAATACCAACAGCAGATTATTGGACTTAGCTTTTTCTAATGGCCTTTTATCTGTTGTGGAATGTGACGAGCCTTTAGCAATGCCAGTTGATTTGCACCACAAGCCGTTATATTCAGGCGGAATTTGTAGAGATATATAGTTACATTTAAGGAAACGTTATCGACTAAGTAACTCTTTCATAGAGGTGATTACGAGGCCATTATAAAGCTACTACTAGCCTACAAGACGTAGACTTGTACGGTTTATTGAGTGCAGGGTCATTGGATAACAATAAAAATAATAACTGTATGAAGTAACCTATTAAGACCATTAGACATTCGTTACACCCGGTATGGTATAATTCAGCATTAATTAAATTGTTAAAAATAACATAAATATCACCAAAAGTGCAAACTATACGGCAATTCTAGTGACTATCAATCATTCTATTTACTTCGTAGAAGAGCTATAGAGATGGAACAAGATTGTTTTAATACATCATCATCATCATATCAACCCATAAACGTCCCACTGCTGGGCACGGGTCTTTCCCATACACTTGGAAGGATATTAGCCTACTACACCACGCTGGCAAGACGGATTGGTATAGGGTTTTATTTCGAATTTTCCTTCTGTTGCAGTGGATATTGTCTAATATATTTAATACATATATAAATAAAATTGAATCCTCAATAATTGTTAACCGGAAGGCATTTTGGTCCTTTATTAAAAGAAAAATAAGTTGTACAACGTTTCCAAATATACTACGATAATACCAGGATATTTCCGCGACTATGAAAATCAGCAAATTGTTTGCAACTTATTTTAGATCGACTTACCCACCATTAATGAGCAAATATAATAGTAGGTACATGCTTCATTAGTACTATACACGTATCTGTGAAAGCTGTTCTAAAGCTGCTGAAGGATTTAGACCTCACTAAATCCGGTGGTCCTGATCACATTCCGCCGGTATTTAAAGTGAAATTAGCAGACTGCTTAGCCATACCGATATGTTTACTTTTTAAGCGCACATTAACTGAAGGTTTGGTTCCAAACATTTGAATATCTGCTTTTATAACGCCAGTACTTAAGGTATGAGATAAATCTGACAAAGAAAACTATCGTCTTCTATCAAAACTGTGCTTATTCGCCAAAGTTTTAGAACGAATCATCTACAGGGAGGTATATACGAACATATGTAAATTAAAATAATATCAGCTATGGGTTTCTCCGTAAACGGTCCACAACATCGAATATAATACTGTCGCATATTTTTAAATCAAAGGGTATGGACCAGGGGTCGCAAGTAGACGTAATCTATACATTTTATCGCAAATGTTTTGACCGTATCGATCATCGGCTGCTGCTGAATAAATTACTTGCGGCTGGGATTCACGGGATCCTGTATTGTTGGTTCTGTTCTTACATCGATTATCGAACGCAAGCTGATGTACTGCAGGGTTAAAATTAATAAATAATAATAATAAATAGTTTATTTCTCACCAACATAGCAACAAAGGATAACATAGTAAAATAGGTTCTTAATTCTAGTGTCACAGTATATGTTATAATAATCCAGCAACTTTGTGGCGGTAAAGAGAGGTTATGTTAGGGTACTGCTTCAATCTTCTGAACTAGGCAAAGCCTGTATCTCAGGGTTATACGTCTGGCTGATGTTATATCCGACCTGGCGTGCTCCAAGGATCGTTGTTAGGGCCTTTGTTGTTCATAATATTCATTGCAGATATAGAATCATGTTTCAGTAATTCTTACATACTATTATACGCAGATGACTTGAGGATCCTTAAATATATAGGTACGTGACGTGTCGGACACGGTTGAATTTCAAAGTGATCTTAACAACTTTGCAGTCTATTGCAGGATTAACAAACTGCAATTAAATATATCTAAATGTTCGCACTTAATAATAAACAACGTCCGCTCTCACCACCGACCCGAGCGTGACTGAGGTCAAATCTTGTAAGCTAGATTTGAAGCACTTCTCGGTGTTTGATGGAGCTGAAATTTGGTATATCGACGTACCTAGATCGCTGTGTCGTGATTAGGCTCTTTCAAGAAAATTTAATGCATAAACACCCATAAATTACACAATACACTATAAAAGCTTGTTTTTAAAAACATTAAAAAGAAATAAACTTATTTGTTTTTTATATTGTCTTAGCTAGATTATTAATATTTGAATTTATTGGCATTAAGTAATTAAAATCTGTGTTCACCATGTTTGAAAGAGTACACGAAATATATTATATGGTATAGTGATATTGTGATAGTGTATGTCCTTTGTTTCTTATAAATCTCTGTCCAAAATTCATGATTAGGTAGATTACGAAGATGAAACCCTTTGGGGTTTATAAAATACTCTAAAGACGCGGTAGAACAGAGGCCGACTCATGGCAGCACGTCTCGGTAATAAGTACTGGGATTGGCAAGTCGAGTTTTGGGCCATAGACCGGGTTTCTGATTTACATTATAGGCAGCTTGTCATTATGTTCACGCTGTGGTAGGCGATTGGAATGGCAACAGTTGCTGTCAGCAGCCTTGTCAAGCGATCACATAAAACAGATCGATCGTATACCGAATTATGCACAATACGAGTAAATGATGGAAAACATAACTGCAAAGGTAAAATAAGGTATTTTTAAATTACATTTGTACAAGTACATTCACATTTTAAATAATTACAAGTACATTTTAAATAATTACCTAGTTATTTCTTTACCTTTCATGTGGTTTTCTAAAACTTGGCAAAATTAAATTAAGGCATTGGTATTTAAATATAGATTGATAGATAAAAATATTCTTATAATATAATAATAATAATTATAATTTTCTAGCGTTCGCCCGCCGGCGACGCGCCGCCGCCGCCGCCGCCGCCGCCGCTTTACTCGTGCGTACAATTCCACGGTAACAGCAATTATTTCCAGGATAAAAGTAGCCTAAGTGCTATTCCGTACTAATCTTTGTGGCAGTTTATAAATATATATTTTTAAATACAAAATTGTATTGTGTATTTTGTAGTTTTAACGCAGAAAATAATTTCAAAATGCGGGAATACGTTTCGTCGAAGAGTTCCAACTTCAACATTACACGTTAACGTGGTGTTAACGGTGTAATGTAGGCAATTATAGTGCCTGTCAAGATAAATATTAAAATCCTAAATACGACGCGACTATCTTGTTTCTTTAAAAACTTTCAATGGCCGCCTTCTTGCATCATCATTACACCTTAAACATCACCTAGGAATATAATACCCGCAAAATATAACTATTCCAAACACGAACCGGCTGTTATGTTTACTAAAAGAGGTCCCATGGCCACCTTCCGATCTCATTTTTACACCCTGAATATCACCTAGAAGTATATCACCCGTCAAGATAAATCTAACAAGCCCTAACACGACGCGGCTTTCTTGTTTTGTTTAAAGAGTAAAGTTCCTTTGACCACCTTCCGACTATATCATCACACGCCGAACACCACCTAGGTATATAGTACCCGTCAAGATAAATGTAACAAGACCAAATACGACACACGCTGCTATCTTCTTTCGTTCTTATGGCTATCTTCTGACTGCATCATTAGACCAGTTCCATGGTACTATAACATTGCATTGTCACCAAAGTGACCAAATATAAGTATATAAATTATACCACATTTTTGCTCATTCTTACACCGCAAAGTGGTTAAAGTAAACTAATAATAACTGACATAAATTGCAAGCTAAGTAAAGGCTTGTAATAATAAAGCTTGTAAAAAACCACGGAGTACAATAACCAGTACTCCGTGTAAAAAACCGACAATCAATGTCATTGCCCATTAGCTCACTACACCACTATTGAATATTTGCTTGAAAATAAAGGCTTGTAATAAAGAAGCTTGTAAAAAACCGACAATCAATGTCATTGTTCATTAGCTCATTGCCACTATTGAATATTTGCTTGAAAATAAAGGCTTGTAATAAATAAGCTTGTAATAAATCGACAATCAATGTTTGTTCATTAGCTCATTGCCACTATTGAATATGTTCTTTAAAAAAGAGAGGTCACAGCCAGAGCCAAATAACTACACAAAGCAGTGTAGTTGTGTTTCTGTGTGTACAGGTCTCCAGTGCTTATTTTGGGATGCGTTTTGAAAGAAACATATTCTTTTTTTTTATATTACCAAGGTGGTAAACAAGCATACGGCCCGCCTGATGGTAATCAGTTACCGTAGCCTATGGACGTTTGCAACACCAGGGGTGTCACTCACGCGTTGCCGTCCCTTTAAAAACCTTATAACTCCTTTTATTCTTATCCTAGGGATACGATGGGATCGATCTTAAAGCCCTGGTGTAAAAAAATGGGTTGTCAACACGCAAGTAATACCTCTGGTATTACAAGCGTAATAGGCTACGGTAACTGTTTAACATGTAGGCCTCCCCAAGGATTTCCATAGCATTTGGGTCTGAGCTAACCTTTGGGAAAGGACCACAACCGGCGGCGGGCTCACGAAAAGATGGCGGGATGAACTTGACTCCTACCGCACTTACCAGCAAATGAGAGGTCTTAACCGTGACCAATGGAAGAAGGTAAGCTTTGTAATTCTTTGCGTTTAATTAGTAGAAGGACTATATTTTATATAACTATTACTTTCCTTTTTTGTACTTTATTAAATAAATAAAGGTGAAAAAACGTTTTGAAAATACCGCGGAATTAGGTGCCATAAAAATTTGCCGGTTCTTTATTCCGATGTATACCACGAAATAAGGATTTTAAAGACTTAGTTTCATTTTTGGTTTTCAGGATTGTTTTTATCACTTCACACTTTAGATTTACTAACTTAAGTAGTTAATAAATATAAGATCTAATTACGATGTACACTTTTGCATCGCATTCACTAATTATAGCATATAAGGGTATTTTGTTAATTCGTTGTATGAGTATTTCAAGACAAAAATCTAAGTTCATTAATAAATTTAATATAATTTTAGCAAGTGTGATACATATTTAAGAAGATATTACAATTATGCACTAATCTTTAAATAAATTATGCAAAAATGTTGTAGCTTTTAACACTCGGAATTAGGAAACGTGTTTTTTAGTGAGAAACCTAATTCCGATGTATAGTGCATCAGAATTAGGTTCTATAAGCACCTAATTCCGTGGTATAAACAAGTAAAATACAGGCTGTTCACAATTCACTGCAGCATATCGTTTTTTTCTTGGATGAAATTTAATTTAGGAAGTTTGTATTCTGGTTATTGATATTGTAAATGTCATTACTTTTTCACTCTGGAACGTTCAATAATAAAATTAATGTAAATTGAGTTATATTGTCTGTAAAATTATTTTCATAGTGTTCTCGTAACATGACATAATTTCATCATGTTAATGTTTAGATATCTTTTATATATTGTTTTTATAGTACATACTTGGGTGGTAAACGAGTATATTTGCTTGATGTTAAGCAGTTACCGTAGCATAGCAGACACTTGCAATACCAGAGGTATCACTTGTGTAATTGCCGAACCATTTTTTACACCAGGGCTTAAAGATGGAGTATCTCTATTATAGGAAAACGTTTCTTTCAAAACCCAACCTTAAATAAGCGCTGGAGACCTGTACATAGGAACACAACTACACCGGTGCGTGTAATTAAATAATTACACGACAGCCAAATGGCTGTCGTGTTCTATAAGAGGGAGGCATTCTCCAGTCGGACTTGCTTACTAGTATGATGCGCTACAATTAATCCTGGTCCTCTCTTAATTTACAATTAATAAAACCAGTGATGATACTTTACAAATGTAGGTATCTGGTAAAAATATTTTTTTCAAAACTCGACAAGATTAACATTCTAAAAATATCTAAGAGCAATTTTGTGTCAAATCTACCTAATAGTACTTATACCTATTATAATACAAAACTATTCAATTCATAAACCTTGATATCCCAAATTCCTAATTTTAAAATACTGAAATTAATAATTAATTATGAACTTTCTTACAAACTTTATTCCCCTTAAAGATAGAATTTTATACCCTTTCGAACAAAAAATAACTTTTCAAGTCGATTTATAATTGACGGAGTTCTATGGTCACAAACATTTAAAAAACCACGAATAGATAACCTCCTCTTTTTATAAAAAAGTAAGAGCAATGAAATCCTCATAAAATCAACAAAATGAAATATGAGTTTTAAAAACCAAACCACCTGCAAACGCATGACAGGTTGTGGTAAGCTAAATACGAGTATGAGTGGCGTATCGACACTACGCTTCGGTCCTGATTGCCACAAAGGATCCCCAACTAAAATGTATTACCTAGCCGAATTGCCCAATTTTATTCGATTTTATTTTTGATGCTGATATTAAGCTTTCAATTTACCAACGACAGATTATGATTGTACTTTAATAGAGTGGCTGCATTAGATAAGTTTTAAAATACCTATGTTTTGGCGTTGCAATAATATCATTCGTAAGTTCCAATCACTCCCGTTTTTGTCATAAAACCCATTTTATAAATTAATATTATCTAAGGATCACTGCGTGTTAGTATATATTCCTAAATAAGCCTTTTGAAAGCCTGGGTATCTTTATTTACTGTAACTTTAATGAGCAGATTGGTGAAATCTGTTTTCGTATATAATAAATGAATCCATATTTCCCTTGGTAACGCTATTACTAGAGAACGACATTACAGATTTCATTCACCTTTTTTTAAAGTTTTCTTATACTTTGTAGAAGGTTATTGCTTTGCAGAAAATAGTAATTTAACCCAGGCGAACTCAGGGCGGGCTGCTCTTATATAAATATAATACAATATTTGAAAATAGGTATCTACCCGTGTTGTAGATAAATATAGATAACGGCACGATCCGTCCTCGCATGGGTGGACAATTATTTAATTTTCCTAGGGATCCCGTAATGTTTTTCAAAAAAATATAATCTACGATACCCGCTGATAATGTAGCTTTTTAATGGTGAAAGAATTTTAAAAATCGTTTGATTAGTTTTTGAGTTAAATCTTAACAAACAAACAAATCTCTGCATCGTATTAGTTTAGATAATAATGTCCTCTTGAACGCTGGCGGCGGCGGTTAATCTCATCGGTAACTACCCAACTTCACCGGAGATAACAATTTGTTTATTTAAAAAGACAACTCCCGTACTAGAAAAAAGCTCTGTGTTGCGGGGGACTTTACAAAGATACAATTAATGGACACAAATTACAGCCATACACAGAACAGCTCTTTGTGGGTCACACAAAGTTTTGTTCTGTGTGGGAATCGAACCCACAACCTCGTGCACAGCAGGCGCTATATAATAGAGTGCAAGTGGAAACATATGTGCTCAAACCCAATATTCATACACTGCATAGTGAACTTTCAGAGTCCAATGGGACAGGGACTCTAAACCTATCTTGACTGGAGAGAGATTAGGTATTTGACCAATAGCTTGATGCACGTTCCGAAGCACAAAGGGGCCTCGATGTGTTTTAGGAAACGGTAATACATCTATGAAATAAACGCGGCATGCTTGCTTAACGCTGCAGATCTATAGACGCACACAGATATTACCTACAAGTTTAGATAAAATTAGGTCATATTGCCATTAAGGATAACAATCACTACAATCAACCTAGCCTGCCACCTTCTGCCAGTCAAGCCATCAGATCTATTCCAGCAACCTTATTGAGGCCGCGGTCTCCACTCCAAAACTTACAAAAATTATAAAATAAAACTAACCTGTGTGCAGTTGTCTCGCATGCTGATGGACGTAGGCAGCTAATGGCAGCTGTAGTCTAGTTCTTGCAGCTGCATACACGCATGATGGCAACTCGGACGCCAGCGAAGAACCTTCCTCATCAGACCCGTCTACGTAGGCGAACTTCAGCCCGGAGTAGTCAATGCGTCGCCCATCGCTGACACTAAACAGTTTACAAGAAATAGTCTTACTATTAAAAAGTTTTAATAAAGATTCTGCGAGATTACCAGCGTTGTGGTTCAGGCCACAACATTAGAGCTGACGCAGGGACCTTATTTAATAATAGCAACCCATACGGGCACAGGTCTCCTCTTCTCTATCAAGAGAGAGAGATAGGGTTCAGGCGTTCATTCACACACGACACTGACATGTCTTTAGAATTCTTCTAAGACATGTGGGACCTTATTTGCTTTTTTGTATTGTGTGTTATTACGTAGTAATTATAAGTTTTATTAATGTAACAACAAATTTAAAAAATATATTTCTTTCTTTCTTATTAAACTGCCGCTACAGCATAGTTTAGTGCATATTTAGTACCGAAACTGCTACCGTATTTTTATTAAGTAGATGTTTATTTTATTTCTTACTACATATTTAAACTTATATTATAAAGAGTAAACAATTCATTTTTTTATTTGTTACGATTCAACTCAAAACCGATTTTAGAAATTATTTTACCATTAGAAAGCTACATTATCAGCGGGTATCATACGCAATCTACGAAACCTTAACAAATGTCCCTCTATGCAAAGCCGGGATGTGCCACAAATAAAACAAAACGCCTGTAGGGGTATTCATTAATACGTTAGAAAAACGAAGAGTTGTGGTCGCGGCATTATCCTTTTTAGCTTCCAATTATAAATGTCCAATGTTATTAATAATCTTAATAAATTTAATCATAATAATGTCTGAATAAAAGACAATAAGGTATTTACAAACAAGAATAATATTAAAAACTTATTTTAACTAACTTAAACCTAAATATGAAAAACGAATTAATTAAATAAATAAAAGGCAATATTTTAGGCGTCATGTTATTATTTATCATATATTTATCAGTAGTCGTTTTATTTTTTTCAAAGCACTTGATAGTCAGATTATTGCTATTATTCACACAATATATTTGGTACCGTCCACTACAATACTATTTTTAGCGCAAGTTTTTTAAAAGATTTATTTTGTCATATTTATTTTATACGCTCTTCATATGCTATGCCCTATATGACTGTCACACTGCACTGTCTAACACACTACCACCGGGGGTGCAATTCATACCAAAGAAGCAACATTTTTTTTTTAATTAAGTATTTAAAATTGATTGATTATAACTAAAATATTAATGTTTTCTTACTTTGTCAGTCATACGAAACGCAATTACTTTTGATTAGTTTTTTTGATTTTATTTAAATTCTTGAATAAAGTTCTAATAAGTTTAAGTACTACATTTATTAAAAGACAGATAGATATATTTATAGAAAATAAATATATGTTTAAGGAATATTGAAGTAAGTGGTTTACACTATTTACCTTAATGGCGGGGACGTCGAGGAGTCAGCAAGTTGAGTTCTTGTTCCGGACATAGTTTCCATGGATGGTCCACGAGCACAAGCTTCAGTAAAGTCCCGACTGGATCTGCCGTTGCGGCTAACAATACTTTATACTACAAGGGGTGGGACACTCCGCTACGGTTTTAAACTAGTGTGCTATGATTTCCATAAAATATCTTTACGCTAAAACTGACCTTAATCTATTTACTTTAAGGACTATTATATATCGACAGTAAACGCAGACCCACGCTTGTGTGCTCAACATCCCCATCTGCGGGGGTGGAGCTATAGAAAATTAAGGCGAAAGGGGCGGCGCTTACTCAAATCCGTACAAAAATATTCAGCTCCATGCTTGTCTATCACTGTAGTAACCATGTTTTCTTATAATAAATAAGACATGCTAAATCTTATTAAAAAGTTTCATAAATGTAAGGTAACGTTTTAAAGCATTTTGCAATATATATATAAATTATTTTCATGGCTCCTCTAAACAGCTAATCAATAGATAGCAATTTTGTTGCCAACTTTCGATTTATATTTATTAATTTAATTTGGTTAAGATTTTATTATTTATTTAAATGAAGAAGGTATATATTTGCCCAGCAGTGGGACGTTTATGGGTTGAGATGAGAGAGAGAGAGGTATACATTAACTAGCATTATTAACAAGTTAATTTATCTTTATGCAGTTTATTATGCATATTATTAATAAGTGGACTTTATGCTATAAATCAACCGTACCTAGTGATTTCGTACACAAATACAAAAAACGTATAGGGCTGAAAATTGCTACAAATGTTTAGAACACCGTTATAAAATTACACTAGGGGTCACCCGCGACTTCGTCCGCGTGGTAATTTGGATCGTACATTAAATACTGACTTTAACCGCATAGCTCGCGCATGCGCAATCCCACATCGTCACCCACCTTACAAATATGGTACTTGACTAAATCTATCATATCTCCTAAGATATTCGTTGAAATCAAATTATGTTGTGTGTCTATTGTTTTTGTTTATATCGGTTATACTGTCTATGTTCGAATAAATGCTTTTCTTTCTTATAGGACACATTTGTTCAAACGAATAGCGTATTTGTTTGAATAAGGATTAATATCGTGTTCATAAAAGAAGCTTCGCAGATAATGAATTATTTTAAATCAATTTTTAGTTCCATAAATAACGTAATAGTGAGGTAACCCTAAGAGGTAGTCATATGCTGTTTCGAACTTTTTTATAGATCTTTTAAAGGGGAATAATTCTTTGCAGTTTAAGCAGCGTACGCGACGGAAACTCAGAAAAGAATAATATTTTCCCCGATTTTGCAACATATTTCACTACTGCTCCACTCCTATTGATCATAGCATGATGTTACATAGCCCTTCCTGGGTAAATGCACTATTCAAAAACAAAATTTCTAATAAAGCGTTCTACCAAACAAATAAACTTTTCAGCTTTATAATATTAGTATAGATATATAGATGTCAAAATTTACACCAACGGTTCCAAGACGCTGACGGGCACTGGAGCGGGCGTATATGCGCAAGACCTGAACATCCACATATCTTCAACACTATCTTCTAAGCGGAAGGTATAGGCATCACCAGAGCTGCAGGAGCGATCGCTGCCAAGGAAGTAGACGATCTGAATATCAAGATAGTCTCAGACAGCGCATCAGTACTAACCGCTCTAAGGAGCACTAGTAAAGTATCCAGCCTTGTATTAGAGTGCCACCAGGCACTACAAGTAGTTGCAAGCACCAATAAAGTCACCGTGCAGTGTATCAAAGGACATAGTGACTCAGTAGGTAACGACGTCGCGGACACATTGGCAAGGCAAGGCTCCGCCACTGGGACCGCAGAGCCGGGACCTATAGTCCCCATCCCGTACAGTCAGGTTTTGTCCTGGCTCAAAGATTGGACAACACAACTGCACAAGGAAGAATGGAATAACAATGAAGGTTGCAGACAAACCAAGGAAGCGGTACCATCCGCTACTTGGAAACTTTCGTGAAACCGCCTCACGCAAAACAGGTCAAACTTCAGGATAATAGTGAGCGTCTTCACAGGACACTGCCCACTTAACAAACTAGGCCTAACCGACAGCCCACTCTGCAGGGGCTGTATGGAAATTGTGAAAACACCAGCTCACGGCCTTCTGGAATGTAGAAGCGTAGAAGATCATAGGGCGTACCCTATGATCTTCTACGCTTCTACATTCCAAATCTATAGATGCTAACGAACTCTCAGGAAATCAGGCACTCTACCGGAGGCCAGCGGCGATTTCGGACGCCTGCTGGCCTTTTGGAGGAACTTAGAGTGGATGAAATAGCCATAAGGAACTTCACGCACAAAGGCCCACTTGAGAGGCAAAAATGCCCCGTCTAACTAACTAACTAACTATAGATGTCAAAAATTCCCCTACGACACCACAACGGTAAATAAAAATATTCAATGGCAAAGTTCGCATATGGATTTATTGCGTTTTACAGCTTACCTTTCCTTGTATTTTTTTCCGACATAATGGACTTTTCACGTTTTCACACTTTCCGAACATTCGTAGGTACCTACTATACTACTACACCTGTATGTGATTTATGTAACTCTGCATGTATATTTGACTGGGCTACTAATAATTGCAGTTACGTATATTATAAAAAAATAATAATCGTATTACTATGTAAGTTAGTATATAAAAGCCGACCCACCTCATTTATTATTATATCATTACAATTTTAATAACGAATGAATAAGTATTTATTAACAATAATATAGGTACTTTATCTTTTATTTATCATAACACTTTTATATATTATTATTTTGGAAGTTAACAAGATTATGAAATTAAATGATTATAACGCGAGTTCACAGTTCGGGCCGTAATCGAACTTAAAAAATGATTTTGTCTCATTAATTCGTTTATCAAATTTCACGATACTCCGAATAACGATACTTGAGTTTTCGTCGAACAATCATCTATAGATTCATACCTCAAACGCCGAATTATGCCAGTAGAGTCGGAGCAATTAGTTAGCTCGTTCAAAAACAAGAAATTCTTTAAATAAAATACAAGAATATTTATACCTATTACATAATAATATATTAAAGGGTAAAATATATAAGAACGAATTTTAATTGAATTATTGTCTATCATGAAAAATTTTCAAGATATTTGTGGTGTTTTCTTAAGCATTTTCCTCAATTTCGTCGTGCACACTTCAGATGTAGGAGGCTGACTCGATCGATATTATCCCTGTTTGCCCATTGGTTGTCTGCCGAGTGTTTTTGACAGCAACAAAGCCATAAAACACACTCTTACGGCACCCTCTCTATACATGAAATAGGCAGGTGCTCTAAGACATCGATGAAAAACAAAAAATAAATGTTTTACTGGTAGGTGTTGTTTACTTTTCAGTAAGTGATAATAAAATATTAGTTTCAAACAAGGCCTCGTTCGCGTATACAATTCCGCGGTAACAGTGATCTTTTTCCAGAATAAAATGTAGCCTCTGTGTTATTCCAGACTACTACTCGTACTGTAACTGAGTCATCGGGCCATAAAAGTCAGTAGCAATAAGAATATTCAATGCCATGCGTATTATCGATAGTTTGTTACGAGTCCTTCTACTCTTATTAGCTTTATTGACAAGCACTTTTGACGTTTAACATTCTGAGTTCGATTGTGAATAATGATAATTAAAGTATTTTGAGAAAATACTTACTAAATATAATTATTGTTTTATTTTATTTTGTAAAACGTATTTAAAAATCTTATTGTGGCATTTATCGATATCGAAGTCGCTATTTTTATGCACATCATTATGGCACTTCACAAGCTCCATTAGTGCGAGCGAGACAGACAAATAACAATGATTTATGGCCCGAGGACTTAGTTCTTAATGCGAATGCTATATAATCTATATATGTGTACCAGATTTCAGCCAGATTCGTTCAGCGGTTCGACCGTGATTAAGTAACAAACTTTCGCACAAACCTTTCACATCGCGCTCCTATGATCTTTTGCATTTATAATAATTTTAGTACGATTCATTTGCTGTGTTGTGTTTCTCTGCGAGAGTACAATGTCTTGTGTTCATTTAGGGATACTTTTTTTTTCTTCTTCTTATAGTTCGGTTAGTAGCCAAACTGGTGACAGAGTGAGATCACGACAGAGTTATAAAAATCACCCATATTTAGGCCTCTGTCGTGATCTCACGACATATCGATCGGCCGGCTGATTCTCTAAGAAACAGCGATGGCAAACTGACAATTGTGATTGCTCGGTGACGGCACAATCTATTGACTAAACGTCAAAAAGGCTCGGTTTTTGCTCTTACGGAATACCGATTTTCAATCTGACAGCCAGATTTTGCTCGGTTTTCGCGGTGGCTCGGTTTTTGCTCTTACGGAATATCACTGCGGGACCTATTTGTATTAACGCAAAAAGGCAGAGTCCTAAAAGCTAATCGCAGTCCTTCATAAATTACATAAACATACCTATATCATTTTATGGCACGTATTATCCATGTCATTCGTCCAATATTTTGCAATTATTATTTTTCTCGCTACGAGACGGAGATCCCCAATTCATCTTCATAAAAGACCTTTATAAAAATGTTGCTGAACTTTTTCGACCTCATTAACTTAGTGTATAAAGAGGTCAGAAAAATTCAGCAAAGGTTCCTTCAACCCGTGAATATTATAATATAAGTGCAGTACAGTACGTACTATCTGTACGCGCACCTGCTTAACTAGTATAAACGTTCTTTGCTTGAGGTAAAAGTTTTACTGTTACTTTTGCGATGAGCAGAGCAACGCCCTGAGTTTGTTCGGCATTAGGGTCTCGGGACGTCTCGTGTCTCGAAGACCAGAGACATTTTGTAAACTTCATTGCCTCGGTCCTGGGCGTTTTGGGTCGAGACTTGAGACATGGCTGTTGCAATATGTGCATTACATTAGAAACAGATTTATTAAACAAAGCTTTTAACGCTTTGATTTTGATAAAAGCCTATTTTATTAAATCAGAAGAGAAACAGGTTTATTACAATTCGCATTTATGATATAAGTATGATATCCATAATAATATTATATTATAAATGCGAAGGTAACTCTTTTTGTTTGTACTTATGTATGTTTCTTTGTTACCCTCACGATTAAATGGCTGTATGAACCGTAATGCAATTTGGCAAGGATATAGATTATATCCTAAGGGAAGGAACAATAAAATTGTTTAGTTGGGTATAATTAATGATATATTTTGAGAATTCGGCAACCCTATTCGGCATGTAGGCTTTGCGCACGTACTTTGCTTATAATATTGATGGTACGAGGGACAACGTAATATAACGTATTTTGGCAGTTTGATCAATGTCGTCAAAGTGATTGTGCAACACCATAGAGTGTGCTAAGTTCCAAATATGTAGGTACGCCTACCTATCCTCAAGCGAAGTAAGTCGAAATTGGATATAAATATGAGGATTTTGAGTTTCGAAAACAGGGTACCTACCTAACCCACTCAAGAACGTTTTTCAATTACATTTAGCTGGTTTAACTCTTATCTTAAATTAAGAATGATAGTTTCGTATTAATGTATGTTATGTAATCATAATAATAATATTTTTCGGGACAACTCACACAACGCCACCTGATCCCAAACTAGGCAGAGCCTGTATCATGGGAATAAGACAACTGATAAACATACTTATATATTTCTAAATACATACATATTATAGATAAATTACACCCAGACACAGAACATACAATCGTGCTCATCACACAAATATTAGTCCTGGGTGTGAATCGAACCCACGACCGCCGGCGTAGCAGTCGGAGTCACTAACCACTAGACCAACAGGCGTGGAGTAAAAGTCGTATCTTCAAACGCAATTAATACATTCTAAAGACAACTTGGTTCACCACAACCTCGGAAATCCACCACTTAGCCAATAGCCCCACAGTCAGAGGCACGGCTCCAGGGGGAGGCGATGGGTGCAATTGCCTCCCCCTGGCTAGCAGCCCATTCTTTTAAACTTTTTATATATAACTTTTCTGAAAGATTAAGTTAGTGAAATGAGCTAAGACTTTTGCTATATTTGCGAACAATTGACATCAGATGTGCTATTACGTGGCAATCAAGCATTGTTGCCGAAACCTATGAATGCTTGCAATAATCGATGTGACACTCAAGTGATAATCTAAGAGCACCTAAGTGTTGCTAACCAAAAACTAGGGTTTTGTGATGGACCAAAAAAAATCTAGTCTAGTCGAAAAACCTGTATTCACACACAGGTACACAACTACACCGCTTTGTGTATCTATTGGGCTGTGGTCTTCTGTAAGATGAAGTGAATGTGATTCCCCAATCGAACCTGCTGTAAAATAGAAATATATAAGAATATTTATTTATTTGTCTGGCTGCCATAGTAGGCTTTGCATGGTTTGGGACTAGCCATTTGTGTGAGTTATCCCAATTTTTTTAGAGACATTAAACACACGGAATGTAATAATAATATTTATCGACAAAAAACACATTATTACCGAGTGACCGAGTATTTAACTATAATTGTTCATAATTTATTTAATAAGGTCAACTTGCAAACAAACAACAAATTCACACCCCGTAACCGTGGGAGTTTGAAGAGTTAAGTGAGTGTTTTTAACATGACCAATTTTATTTGTAACAAGCTGCAATTTGTCATAACTATAAATTAGCGATACACCCTTTATAAACAAGTATAACAACTATAATTTGGTGGTAATTTTGTTCGGAAGTATTGCCTACGACATACGGGGTCGACTCTGTAATTGATTTGTCGCGGGATGCGACCCCGGGACCTGCGTCTGGCTGACACACGACCGACACGCGGCGTTGCCACGCCCTTCTTCACTATGTTTGATAGTTTTTCACATGAGAGCTCACGTCGGTTTGCGTTAGCTCTTGTGTATGAGGAGTTTTACCCATGTGAGGAAAAAAACCTAAAACTGGGACGGCGATCTATATTTTTCTTCAGATTATTAATTCAAATTCTAGTATAGTTAACAGAAAAAAAACTTAAATAAAAGTAAATAAGTATATAAAATAACATCCAAATATTTATGGTATTTTAGGACTTATATTAGGTACGTAAATTTGAAATTTTAAGTATTATAAAAATAAATTGCTTTTTGATATTTATAATATCTGTATAATTTTCGTCATGTATGTGGTTTATGGTCCCAATCAATTAATTCACAATACTATTAGGTGACTAGGATCGCGGGCCATCTCTTCGTGGTCCCAGTTGCCCGACTGCTTGTATTTTTTAATGACAATTAGAATCTAAGAATATATAATCTGAAGCTAGAATATATTGAGACTGATACTGAACCCTTGTAAGTACACCCCCACACACACAAAATAAAATAAAATAACTTTTATTTCAAACACCGAATTCATATTATGTTAGTAACAATAAACTTAGAACTATGTTAGTAAACAAAATTAAAGAGCTACACAACAATTATTTTGAAACCAATTGTACGGTAGACATGCACTAATGCTTACTAGAATCATTATTTATTTTGTCCTGTCAATAAGATACCGCGGCAATTGCTTGTCTATTGTGACACAAGAATCACATAAAATATACCGACTTATGTGGTACAGATTACTTCAATAACTAATTGACTCAGCTCGTGCCGTTATACGGAAGTATTCCATATTGGGCACCCGTTTTAATGGCACCTGAGTGAATGGCACCTAAGGTATTCCATATTGGGCACCTACCGATATTTTTTGCAGGTGCCATTAGTGGAACATATCGATATAAAAATATCGGTAGGTGCCCAATGTGGAATACCTTAGGTGCCATTCACTCAGGTGCCATTAAAACGGGTGCCCAATATGGACTACTTCGTTATACGAATTAAATTTAATTGCCAGTGATTTTTTATTCCCATGAATCTTGATTTTAATCCAAGATTTAAAAACCACTGGCTTTAGTTAATTTATTTATTTAGGTGCATATGGTTGGTGGGGATTATCCGGGGAGTGGTTGCACGTGGTGGTTGAAGTCCTTTGTGCGTTACGGCGCGTGGCTGATGCGTGGCGGTCGCGCGCCGATCAAAGTGCCCGGAACATGTCCTGACGCCTTCACCAAGACTGTTTTTCTGACTGCACTTAATTAATCCGCGTCGGTTTGTCGACGAATACTTATGAACTGTTGGGGCTCCATTAATTCTGTACACACTGGTGTTGAATTTATTTGTTAACAGCTCTGTGTTCGAAGTAAGCAGTTATATTGTCTATGGTTGATATAATTTTTCCACAGTGCCGTGGAAAACATCCTGCGAGGCCTATGTCTAGGAGGTTTTTTGGCTGAGATGGATGGATGAATGGTGTAATTTATCTTTAATAGACATGTATTTAAAAATATATAGGTATGTTTCCAGTTGCCTGATTGCTATAGTACAGGCATAGTTTGGGATCCGATAGTGGTGTAGGAGTTGTCCCAAAATATTTCTATTATTATCTTTAAGTATACCAAATTCAGTGGGATGAGGATCTGGTGATTTTTAACACAGACTTATATCTATCCTAGAGATTAGCTCCACATACTAGACGGTCCATAGCTTTCGAAAGGAAGAAACAAAGATTTTAAATTGTTAGTTCGATTATTAATTAATTAATTTATAATAAATAATCGAACAATACGTAATAATCGAAAAATATTACATATAAGTAATATTTTTCTTCATTTCTTCATTCTTTCAGATTTTTTGTAAATGCTGATATTATATAGGTAATTGTAGCTCTTATAATGAAGTGCTAGACATAGGCATTTCCAAGTGCACGCTAACGGCTTTCTTATACTACTTTAGGTGCAAACAACTATACGGGTCGCCTGATGTTTAGCAGTTACCGTAGCCTATGGACGCGCGAATTCTAGAGGTAACACTTGCATGTTGCCAGCTATTTTTATTGACAACATCCCTGCAAAAAGGCACCCACACAGAGGAATACAACTAAGATATACAACTTCTTCTGTAAGGCTATACCTAAATAAAAAATCGAATCTGTATGTGCGATCAGCTACGAGCAAACCAGCCGCTATAGTAAACCATTGTTTATTACCTAAACACAGGAGATGCTGTGCAATTCCAGAAGTTATTTTTTAGTCACAAATACTAATATTATTTACATACATATCATGAAGCCCGTCTTGAATATAGAAGGGGCAGGTAGAAATTATGGTACGCCATGCTACGATATGGATATGCTCTTAATTCTTTCGCTTCTACATTCAACCTTTTCTGGTACGTTCTGGAAACTTTTTATATAGCCCGTTTTTAACACATCATCTTCTTAGTCAATGTATGTTCGCCTAGGACACGGGACCTCGTCGCAGTCATTGGAGTAGACCTGTCGCTGCCGGCCGTGGCACGGTCCATGGTCACCAGCGACAGGGAGTGGACGGCGGTCGCATCCTTCTGCGAGGACGTCATCTTACAGAAGGAGGCGGCGGAGCGGATCAGAGAGGAAAGTCTCCTCGCTGATCCGATCCGTCGCCGGCGAACTGGGCGGCGTCGGCGCGCCTACAAGCGTTTGATGCCGCCATAGTGAGGGTGCGGAGAGACTGGGGCAGCAGAGTCTCACCCGCACCCTTCCGCGGAGGGACAGTGTTCTCGGTGCGCCCGGACGCTGTCAACGGGGAAGGAGTCCGCGTGAAGCGGGCAGCCGCTGGGTGGACCACTGACGTCATATCAGGTTCCAGTGGTCCACCCGTGAAGGCGGGTGTTGGTGCACAGGGGGGTTTTAGTCGGTATGCCGGCCGCCCACCATCTTTGAGCCGGAGAGTCCGACATAACCGCCTCGCTGCCCCAGGCAAGGCGGTATGCGTAAAGCATTTCCCCTCTTCAAAAAAAAAAAAAGGACAGTCTCTTACAACATCTCCATTCATTCTCGCACGATTTACCTCTTTTCACATATCTTTTTTCATCAATACTATCATTACTGTTACTGTCATTAAAAGGTATAAATTAAATTGTCGACATCGGCATTGCCATATCAAAAAATAGAATAGAATATAAAGCCTTGACAGGCAGCGTCCTGGTTAATATATACCTACTAGTAATCTGCCCCGAACTTTGACCTCGCCAGTCTCGCCACCCACCCTCGATCGATTCGGCTCATATTCGAACTTAAATTTTGTCTTTTATATACTATGTTACCGTCGAACACAAATTTATACATACCTACAAACTCCGCGTTGTACCCGTAGACTCTAAGAGCTTCGCTCAGTCGTTTAATTATAATAACGAGGATGGGTAAGCTGCTCCTGAACGCAAAACGTGATGGGCGGATATTGATGCAACTTTATGATGTCATAGCTTAGATATACACATAATAATTACACAGTCTATATTTTATAAAAGACTCCACGTACACTACACACAAACATAATCCTTAGATAATTATAGTAGCAAGTAATATAATTTATTTCTTCCCTTTGTTTTTTGCTACTGCCACCATTATACACTTGCATATCCTAAATATTGAATTGTGCCATGTATCGAAAGAGGCTGGTCCCCACAACACAGGGAATCCTAGTGAGGGGTCCAATATACATATACATTGTAAACAGTTGTAAACCAAAATGAAGCAATAAACGATTATATTATTATTTAAAGAAAATATATCTAAGCTGCAATCGTAAGTTAGTATTTCATAAGAAAAAAAATTATGATGCCCACGGCCACATTTTATCAACGCACCTCTCGCCACCGACAGGGAGTTCATCCTCACATCCTTGCACCTCAAACATGCCGTACCGTAAGATTCTAGAGGAATTACTTACCACGTACGATAAGGTTGTGGAATGAACTCCCTGCCGAGGTTTTCGCCAGAGACTATAGCATGGGGTTCTTTAAGAAAGGAGTTATAAGGTTTTTAAAGAGTCGGCAACGCGTGAGTGACACCCCTGGTGTTGCAAACGTCCATAGGCTACGGTAAATGCTTACCATCAGGCGGGCCGTACGCTTGTTTGCCACTTTGGCAGTATAAAAAAAACGATAGCTCCCGCCGCTGTTTTAGAAGGTATGCCTTTATCACTGGCCCACACTCTACGGTAGTATTACGAATAATAGCTGTGAAACTGTAAGCGGCAGTTCGGTTCTGCCCAATGACGTAGCTACTGCAAGAGCTGGACAACGCTAACAGCATTCCTAAACTGTGTTTAAAAAAACATATTTTTATTACATTGCCATTTTTACACATTAACTTACAAAAGTTGAATGATTGCACAGGGTAACTGAAATATATCTACGTTCTTTGTAATTTTGTGCCATTAAGCTATTGCATAGCTTCTATCGCGGGCCTTGGGCGTGGAGACCGAATCCAGAAATTCCGAAACGAAAATAATAAACCTAACACTCCCCACTCCGACCGGCACAGCGGTGACACTTTTTTTAATGACGAATTCTCTAAACGGCCAATAATAATATGTCAAATTTGTGTAAGGAGGTTTTGATCTAAGAGATTTTTTTTTTTATTTGTTTCGATAAAAAGTCATACTCAAAATATGCAATAGCTTTACCGCGGCAGTCCCCGAGTGCCACACGTCTTTTTTTCTGGAGTCTTGTGTATATTCGAAAGCGTAGTAACACGTCCGGGAGAAGCGATACTAAGTATTTGAAGTAAACTCCATTCCTGTATTTTATGAGGACGGTTTTGAGATGCTTCGCCAATTGTGTATCTTTCGTTTTTTTTGTATATCAATGGCTCATAGGGAAACTGCTTTTTAAATAAAGTCCTCCTTATCCCAGGGTTACCCATATCACAAAACTCTGTTGTTACTAAAGGGGCGACACCGCGCCAGTAATGTTGAGAAGCTGGTATTTCAAGAGTCAGTGGCAGGAAGAAAACTGTATTCTTAAGTTGTTTTACATGTTTTGTCAGTAACATCTATTGAACCTGTGACGGTATTATTGTAGATCAAGTCTATCTCATCTACCGACAGCATCGACGCATCGAATAAAGAGATCAGCAGGACCGTTGCCTCTCCCACGGGCAATAGTCCTGCTGATGCGTGCAATAGTCTTTACTTAATATTATAAATGTGAAAGTTTGTGAGAATGGATGGATGGATGGATGTTTGTTACTCTTTCACGTTAAAACTACTGAACGGATCTGGATGAAATTTGGCACAGAGATAGATTATGGTCTGGAATAACACATAGGCTACTTTTTTTGCAGCGATACCCGACACCCACGCGGGCGGAGCTGCGGGCAACAGCTAGTTAGTAATAAAAAAGGTTGCTTTAGTTGTACTCTGGCGTGTTCCTGGACTATCAATATAAGTCTAACAATCTAGAGCCATTTGGGAGAAGGGCTGCTTGCGATCAAGGAAAAAATCTAACAAAATTACCTAAACGCCTAAACTATAAGTTTATTTTTGTATTTGTAAAGTATACAAATGTTGTGTTCCCAGACTATTTACTGCTTGTTAAGTAAGTGAGAGGCTGGTGTTAATTTATTGATAACAATAAGAAATTCACGTAAAATCATAAAATCATCAAAACAATTTTGCAAAAAAGTGGTTCTTAATTAGTAATTAGTTCTTTATATATTTTTTTTAATGCGTGTTACTGGATTATTCGTAGACGGCTAGACCAATTTGGAAGATTATTTTTTATTTGAAAAGGTATAGGTACTTTTCAGGTAGTCCTATTGTTATCAGAGCAGGTTCTTATTGCGATTTGGTTATTTTTCAAAAGTAACTTATGCATTTGCTTAAGAATAGCACTAGTTTTTATATACTACTTGGTTGGCAGACAAGCATATGGTCTACCTGATGTTAAGCAGTTACCGTAGCCTTTGGACGCTTGCAATCCCAGATATCACTTGCTTTTTGCTGTTTTTTTTTACATCAGGGCTAACACAAGTTCACCGCTGTGTGTAGTTATTTAGCTGTGATCTTCTTTAAGGTAGAAGACCTTCCCTAGTCGGGCTTGCTATAATGGTGTCCTACCTCTCTTAAAGTAAATTAAACAAGTAGTAAAGTGGAACTGATGATGATGTCCATACACGGCCAAATTTAAAAGCAAATAAATAAAGAATACCTAATATTTTGGTGGGTTGATGACAGTTAAAAAACAAAACGAAGGTACCTATAAAAATGTAAAAAAAAACATGCGGGAACTGCCAATAGGAGTAAAAAACTAAGTAACTTGTGAATTGTATCGTCGAGTTATTATATTATTATGTTTGAATATGGAAAGCGTTCGATGACGATGGTGCGAGTTCCGACTTTTGTTCACCCAAAATGTTTAAATATGGATAGCGTTCGGTAACGATGGCGCAAGTTCCATGATTTTTGTTCACCCAAAAAGTGCTCAACGCGTCCAAAAAAGTTTTCACTTCAAAATTAAACCAACGCGAAAAATACGCGTTAGATTGTCGCTGTGGGCTCTCACTCTATGATCAAGTCACTTGACGTGTTGTTAGAGCTGTCATAAATTCGAAGCGGCACGTTTTCGATCAATACGATGCGATGGCGTGAAAGCCGTCAATCGTACGACTTGCAATTGGAATATTCAGTATATGAAATTCACCGAATTCAAATTTAAGCGTCTTTTGTAACTATTAGTGATTATTATATTTTTTTAGGGTAACATTATGTACATTGTATCTACCCAAGATACGTACACTAAATCAAAGTTTGCAAATTTGCCATTTTCTATGAAACAAACTACGGTTTTGTCAACCACTATCTTTAATAAAGATAGTGGTTGACAGTTCCGTTACAAATATAATATATTTGTAACGGAACTGTGACGTCATAATACAGCCGTGTTGTCTCTTTTTTTTTTCGAGCAATTTAATTTGCTTGCATTTTTGACATAATTATGTCTTTTTTTGTTTCATATCAACAAAAAATAATATACAAATCACATTTCCGTTAGTGCCTCTACATCTAGATACAGAAATCCATAACTGTACTATATCAATTGAGTGGAAACTAAATCGCTCCCTTTGTGATGAGACCCCAACCCGTATTTGTCTGTCTGTTTGTTGTATTTAAGCATTTATTATACGCAATTATTAACAAGTCGGGAACAGAAACCAACATGTCAACGGGGAGGACAACGAGGGACAACGATTCTCAAAGTGTTTATCATTTTAACTGCAATTTATTTATTTTGGAAAAACAAACAGTTGCACACTTAGCTTGCTACAAATCTTTGTATCGTTATATATAAAAATGAATCCCTATTTCCCTTTGTCACGGCGGCATCACGCGTGACCGGCTTTCTTATGTAAAAACAAAAGAAAGTTGTGTTGAAAATAGTTTAACCCGGACGAATTCGGGGCGGGCCGCTAGTTAAATTATACTATTATATAATACAACGATTTATACATATCTTTATTTAGCTTGCGGCTTTGCCAAAAATGTTGTCCAACTTTTATCCTGGAAAAAATACTGTTCCCGTGGGAATGTACGCGCGGGCAAAGCCGCGTGCGGTAGCAAGTGATGTTTGTTATATTCAAGACTATACATATATAAACTGTTTATTTCTAGTTATGACTATTATATTGAGCAAATCTCAACTCTAATTAAAGATGTATAAGTTAATGCGTTCCACAACATTATTAATTATTTAAATAAATTATGATTAGGTAATACAATAAATACATATCAAATTATTAGTTTATACTAATAAAAAAAATATTCTGACAAATAAAACGAAAATAATTCAAATTGATCGAGCCATTCTGAAGTTATGAATTATTATATAAATTTAAACTGCCGGCCCGCCTCGATTTCGCCCGTTAAATATTTTTTTACTGGTTGTTCCAGGAATTCAATAAACGCTATGTTCCAAATTTAAGTTTTCTGGATTTGGTCAGTCAGGACAAACGATTTTAGATAGAAAACGATATGTGATTCTGATAAGTATTTAAAACAATTTGAAATACAAAGTTTGAGGACCCTTCGGTTAGGGTCCGCAAACCAACTGCAGCGGAACATGAGGGGTTAACCGTACACGCGCCTCGTCCCTACAAGTACAAGTACAGTCCTATGGGAACTACACACAAATTACCCAAAACTAATTGTCTAATGTGTAAACGCCATTTATCTAAACAGATTGTTTCTCGAGTGGATATTTCGCGGTTTGTTTGCCGTGTACACATTCGTCTATTGGTTGTTAAGTTGGTTACCGCAGTTTATTTGATTATAAACGATAATAATAATTTAAACGGTACCTACATTTTTATATTTATTTAACTTTTTGCACAATATTTTTTTCTACGGTGGACTAAAAGCATTAATTGACAGTCGACCTATAGTGGTGCAGAGATGTCATATTATTGCCAATTTTTTGTTTAGCAGTTGACTTCGTTTTTAGATTTTCATTCTTCCTTTCTCTTTTTTAGCCGAGATAGTGCATTTAAAAGATACTTTTATTGTACCTAGTAACTAATAGATATTACGAATAAGTTTTTCGACGACGAACCCGTTTTAGAAATTAAGTGTAGCTTAGTACAAACATCTAGATTATCTGGTCCCTGTGGCTGCCGCCCCCAGTTTTTGCCACCCGGGCAAGGGCCCCATTCCACCCGCTCGATCGTGGCCTCGAGTTGGGGACTCACCAAAATTACTATATATATTTGTGTCTCCCATTCGTATTCTTTAGTAACTAAGGGCGTAATGTCGAGACAGGTCTGTGTGTTCTTATTTCTTGGCATGATACCTAAATTATAAAAGAAGGTTTCTACCTACAAGGTGCAAGCAAACTATTTGACTTAATGCTGGAAGCTTAGTCTTGCCATAATATAAGGGATGGCAACATACCAATTTGCGAAAATAAGTAATATAACCTAAACTACTTAAAGTTACAGTTATACACTATAGATAGGACATCCCTATTTTTAAGTCTCTTAGGCACTCTGCCAGCCCTGATACCTTAAAGATGATCTTTCATGCTTTATGTCAATCGGTCATTGGGTACTGCATTCCTGTATGGGGAGGAGCTGCCAAAACAAAGTTTATTAGGGTTGAGAGAGCACAGAAAGCCGTACTCAAAGTTATGACAAGTAAACCCTTCCGATACCCAACAACGCAGCTATATCTGGACTGTAGTGTTCTGACTGTCCGACAGCTCTATGTGCTCCACGCAGCTGTTCGAAGGCATGCGAGCGTCCCCCGTTCCAATCCCAATAAACGTAAAAACCTCCTTTCCGGCAGTCGACACAAAACTTCTTTTGTCAGACGCCAATATTTTATTTTGAGCACACATATATACAAAAAACTACTCAAAACGCAAAACGTAATTGATCTAAATAAAAATGACCTTAAACTTAAAATAACCGAATGGCTTCTTCAACAGGACTACATAGAAACAGAATCATTACTCACATACATCGCCTAATCTCACCTTACATCTCCATCTTACCCCATGCTTTCCATCCTAATCACACCATTACAAGTTACAACAAACACCCACACACACATGCATCCACATACACACACACCCACACACTCTTACACACCCACACACTCTTACACACCCACACACAAAAAGACACCAATAATATTATCGTATAAAAAAAGTGGTAGAACGATACAGTCTACATCTTGTGTAACTTATTTGTAAGTCGTCTTGTAGCCGACTACTGTCTCTTAAGATACAGGTTGCCCTAGTTTAAGAGACAGGGTTTATAATTTGTGACACCTAAGTTTTTTATTATTTAAACTACACATCTTCTATCATGTTATGTATTAAGATTTTTTGTGCAAAATAAAGATTATTATTATTATTATAGGTACACCTCTACTTCAGAAAAAATCTACCTACTTCCTAATAGGTAAATACTTTATCCTTTGGCTCCCCAGACCCAGAGAATAAAAAAAACAATTCAAACCCCATTACTCCTTCTTAGGGGTGGAATGTCGAAAAACCCTTTCTTGGTGGATACCTTGCTATGCTTCACGGAAGCACAACATCCAAATTTCACGTATGAAATCTAGAACCAGCCGTTTAGTTGTTGGTTGATATATTAGTCAGTCAGTCAGTCAGTCAGTCAATCAATCAATTAATCAGGACATTGAATTTGAATTTTATATAATATAGATAAAAGATGCCGTGCCGGTTCCTTTTACATTGTAGATGGAACAAAGGATTTTCGGAAATTGAACTCCAAACAGAAAGGGGGTGAAAGTTTATATGAGAGTTCGTAATTTAAAGATAAAATTGTTCCGATTGAGCAAAAATCGATATTGGGTTTATCCGTCAAGAAATAATTCACAATAGATGGTTCGGGAATTGGCGGTTACACCCTCGTGCTTCAGACACGAGTTCTGACTACAAAACGATAGACAATTACAAACGGTTATCGCTGACAATAGTTGCCCAGCCTCTTTAGACAAGTGGCATAGACGGTAGTCGAATCGAAAAGTCAAATAAGCAAATGTATGATTTGACGTAAGTTTACGACATTATATCGTAAATTAACGTCAAATCCCATACATTTGCCTTTTCGACTTTTCGTTTCGACTACCGTTTATGCCACTTGTCTAGAGGGGCAGTGAATTTTCTGATTGAGATCTTAACAGTAATTAGTATTGGTATAAAGTGGTTAACGTTGTCAATGGCTTGGACCAACGTAATATATTATTTATTATAGTAGTCTTGTTAAATATAATTTGTTAAATATAAATCTGTATTCGGCAAAATATTCGCCTGCTATTTGAGAAACATTTTCTAAGTAAAACGGGTATTGTATTTATGACTTTTAAAAAAAATTATGCACATAGATCGACTACATATCTATATATTTACTAGCGATTCGCCCCGGCTTCGCATGGGTGCAATGCTGATACTAAATTATACTACAGAATGTCTTTATTTTACATTCACTGTTTTTTGTCATTAGACAATACAAACATGTTTTCTTTAGAGGTTACTCTTGAAAGGGCGACATATAATATGGTGAAAAACACTAAACGCTCAAATTTACCCCCGGCGGGTACCGCCGCAACCGCTATGTCATATTGATCTATATTAAATGCAATGCAAAATATTTAAGGTATTGTATAAGGATTAATGCTGCATGCTTCGTAAATAAACAATTATTTCCTGTAAAAAGTAAAGGATACAAAATGGTTATTGTGGGCTATAGTAAGAGATAGACGTATACCATCGCGGCCTTTTTTGTAGACTATTTTAACGTGTACAATACTGTAGTACATTATTTTGATCAATTTTAAAATGCTGCAGGCCTATCGCATTTACGTACCGCGCGGATGTGTAGTCCAGGAACATTCGTCGAATAAAAACAAGAATCTCGGAGTGATAGATAGTCGGCTATAAACTTGTATAAACCTTTATTTTGGTACCCTAAAACTTGTCTCAAAACCTACCTATCGTAGGGTGTCCGCGTCTTCAGATATCCCATGGTCAAAGGTCAAAAAAATCGATTTTTTACACATTTATTGCAAATATCTCGTTTCCTATAGGTTTTTTGCTATTTATACTTATAATAAATATTGTAGAGGATTAAATTCTCTACAATTTGTGTATAAACATTGTTTTTAAGTATATCTAAAACCATTTTCGAGATGGAGGGCAGAGCGCGCGCTGTGTTTAACTATTTAGAGTATCATTCGAGGTCAAACTGTAATCCCAATAAAAAAAACATGCGGAATATACAAGTTTATAACCGACTATCTCTCATTCAGAATGAATTGAATGAAATGAATTCCTAATTTGCCTGGACTAGCAGGCATGTATTTTAAGGTTACGGCCGAGTCAAACTACTGTATGTAGTATTAATACTGTGACTGGGATGAGATGTCAACTTTAACATTTCAATTTTAAAATCGAAAATCTTGAAGCCGCCTATCTTCAATTTAAATTATGATTGGAAATAAATATATCCAATTTAAAATAGGTATAAGGACTTTGTACGGCCTTTGTCGCCGAAATAAATATACATGTGTAAATAGTAATTAAAATTTAATATTATCAAAAAATATATTTTTTGTAATTGTTATTAATTATCTCTCTTCATCTCTTCCACGGGGAGGTTTTGGTCACTTGTCTTAATGACTACATATTTGTACCTGAACGCCAGAACCATGAACACAAGTACATCAATCGTCATCAGACCGGCGAACAGAAAGAATTCTTTCCACTGGAAATAGAGGATACCCATATTAGTAGTGAATGGTGATTGTGACATGGATAGCAGGCCATATAATAGGTTGATTGTTTCATTTTTTGTTATTATTGTTAATAACGGAAAAAGCTACATGAAAGTTATTTTAAAATATAAATTAAAAAAATATATTTTTCAGGCATCTCGGAGAGCGGTCCCAGTGTCATTGTGGTCCCAGTTATTATTATAATGGACAACGGGTCTAAATCGCGTAATACGTTTTTCGAATGTTTACCGACTATCGTTTGTTAACCGACGTTTCGATCGAATTGGACAATGGCCACGGGTGGTCTAGTGCGGGGTGAGCGAGAGGTTTAGTTCCCTCGATCGTTATTTTTATAATGTTCGGAACTGTTAGTACATCGACACACAACACTAATCACGTCTACACACGGGTCTACTTTGTCCCTACGGCGATGTCAGCTGAATTCTAAAATGTTAATAAGTGGTATCCATCCTCCACGTTCAAATTGTGCTATCCTGGAGTAAAAGTCACGATCGATGGATCGATAATTAAATTCAGTGATTGGTTCCTGAATCCAGCAAGTGCTCAGCTATTGGTTTGCCGGGTCTTGACAACTGTAATATGTTCCTTAACCCTTTCTGCTATTGTCAGTACCACAAGTGCAATCTACTTTGTACACACGTAGATGAAAAGTTACTTTGGATGGAGTACGGATTGTTTATAGTCTTTATGGAGTATTTCTAAAATACTATTCCAATTTGTCCGTTACACCTTTTAAATACGGCATCAATGAAAAATGTTGGTACTCTGCTTACTTCCTGTACCTTATTCCTCTTTTTTCGCCCGGTATCCGATTCGGAAAGTGTCCGTTTCACTTAAGTACCCACTGAAATGATGGTGCAAGTTGGCGTGTAGGTACCTGTCTGTACTTGTCGGCTTCATGTATACCTATAATGTGTGTACCAGGGTACCATCTTCTCGAAGCATAACTTTAACATTCAGAAATTCAAACAAACTGTCTATCTCTATTTCAGAAGTAAACCTGATATTAGGGAGTTTAGGTAAATTAGGAAATTGTTTGACTTCTTGTGTACTGCTCTTCGTAATACAAAAAAACGTCATCGACGTAACTCTTCCATAGCTTTACGTGAGACATGTTTCGCTAGATCGCTTCCTCAATGTGCTCCATCCAGATATTAGCCATCAACGGCGTGACGAGACTGCCTATGGCTTCTCCATCGATCTGGAAGTAATATTGTCCACGGTAAAGGAAGTAATTGTCATCTAGACAGTTTTTCAAGCTCAATTTCGTCTCGATGACATCAAGGCAGTCCTGAATAGGAACATAGGTGAATAGTGATTCCATGTCAAAACTCATCATCACTTCATCTGGTTCCGCTTGCACGCTCTTAATAATATTCCCAATTGGCGAAAATAACGAATAAAAGGTCTTACTTAGGTCCTAGTAGCCTGAAGTCTCTTACCTACTAAGCATCCATACTATATACATTGTACGACGAACACAACGATTAGATTCCAGATGGCTGCAGTGACAGCCAGGCAGTCTGTAGTATAGTGATCCACAAACATGCATTTGGTCAGCGTGTACGGATTAAGACCTCATCCTTGGTCATTATGGGTCAGAGCACTTCTGCTCTGATAGAGGAGAGGAGATTTTTGTCCACAGTAAAACATAATATAGCTAGCTATTATTTACCTGAGCATCCATAATTTTCCCTTGTACGACGAAAATAACAACTAGATTCCCGATGGCTACAGTGATAAGCCAGACAGATTGTAGTATACATTTCATGCTGGCCGGTGCTTGGGTAAAAGAAAATTCAAGGCCTGTAACGGAGAACATCACTTCACCCATCGTCATCATAAGGTACTGTGGGGACTGCCATAGTATGTGAACGCTGTTGTGTGGGGTCACTTGTACCACTTTGACGACCTGAAAAAAAACAATATATTTTTAATTTTTTTATACTTTTTAGGTGCCAAACAAGGTTGGATTCAACCTGATGTTAGTACGAGTAGTTACCGTAACCTATGGACGCTTCCAATACTAGGGGTATCGTTTGCGTATTTTCAATCCTTATGAGATATTTACGAGCAAATTAGTTTCTAATTTGTTGTAACTAATATCGACAAATTGGCGGTCGACCACTCGTAGATATTTCTCTAAGCACTTAGATCAATTTTCCTAAGGCTAGTTTGCTGACATGGAGCCTTGAGAACAACTAGCAAGAAACTCTGGCCACTCTTTTTAATCGTCAGATAGTTACTTACAATCTTTTGTAAAATACAAGTTGGTATGCAGTCAAAACACGACACTATATTAATTATACTCTTAATAGATTTACACCATTTGAACCTACTTTGTTTCGTCTATTTTAAGCACAAAGTTATATAACAACCTAATACATTTTCTATTAAAATTAGTTCAATCACACTGAAACTAGGTAGGTAGATACTCACATAGTTTCCACCAGTTTCATGGACATTTATAGTGTAAACTGCGCCCGGTTTAAAATGGTAGTTTCGAAGTACAACTTTGTCGCCTACGGTAACGCGACCCTTCACATCCAATATTTTAAATTGAGTGATATTATCACTTCTCATACGCTTATGTACTGCGTCCCCTATTACAGATACATCAACTGCGCTCTTTAGATTTGCTAAAAACCTGAAAGAGAATAATACTTGTTAATACGGCTATTATAGCTTAATAATACGGCTATCTATACTATGTATATAAAGCTGAAGAGTTTGTTTGGTTGAACGCGCTAATCTCAGAAAGTACTAGTTCGATTTGAAAAATTCTTTTTTTGTTGAATAGTGCATTTATCCAGGAAGGCTATAGGCTATATAACATAACGCTATGATTAATAGGAGTGGAGCAGTAGTGAGATATGTTGCAAAATCGGGGAAAATATTCCAAATAACCTCGCGGGCGACCCCTAGTGCTATCATGTAGCCTATATTTCGTCTATTGAAGCTAATCCCTTCTATAGGCGTCAAGCTCATCTTGTCATCTCATTATAGCCTTTGCCCTGCAGTAGGACAATTAACATGCTAATAAATAATAATGACCTTGGTATTTTTTTAGAACGCTCTAATCTCTAAAACTACCAGCCTGATTTAAAATTATTACCCAATTCCCGAGGAAGGTTCTAAGGTAGATATCATCGCGCTAAAGTCTAGACGTCAAACGGGATAGAATCCAAGTTTAACGCGGGTGAAACTATGCCAAACAGCTGGTTTATAACTTTACTTATTACTCCTGTTGGTCAACAGAATTTAGTGTTAACAATTAACAATACACCTATAGACAAAGGTTTTACATCTACCTTTGTTTTACTATAGGTATTTATTACGGTCAAACTTCGAGCACCGGGAAACCTTAATTTAAACGAAGTATTCCATATTGGGCACCTGTTTTAATGGCACCTGAGTGAATGGCACCTAAGGTATTCCACATTGGGCACCTACCGATCTTTTTCGCAGGTGCCATTAGTGGAACAACACCTACTTCATTTAAACAAACTTTCCTTGAGGACCAATTCGAACTCTCTCTCTCTTTCGATAGCTTAGTTGATAGTCCGCTGGGCCAGTACTAGAGAGGCGCAGGTTCGAATTCTGCTCCGACCTCGACTATATCCACATTGCTTTAAATATTTAAATAAACTTACCTTACTTTAACTCCATCAATTGTTTTCTCATTATTATCTACAAAATTAGTGATCCCCGCATCGTTGATAAAGTATGAATTTGCTGTTTTCTCCAACAGCCTAAAGTTTCCCGCGTATGACTTGCCGGCACATTCTCCATCTTCTCCTTCTATGCTATAGGCTACTTCTACTGCTTTGTTAGCACTAATTTGAAGACTTTCATAAATGGAGAGAGAACTTAGCGTGCTTTTCGATGGACTATTATTAATTTGTACCTTGAACTTGCAATTAAAGCCATTGTATATTCTAAGCTGTGCAAGCCCTGATTGTACTGGCGTCCCGTAGGTCGGCTGAAAACAAAAAATGAATTGTAGTAAATTGAATTACTGATACTAGAATAATTATACACTTGCAATGGACACAATAGCATATGTACGGTTTTTCGGCTGATTGACATGGAAAAAGACATTGTAGCGTCATCTATCAGGCCAGTAGAATAACGTCACAACAAGCAACGAAGTTCAACATAGAAAACACAGATGTCGCTATCCCTAGAAACACTCAACCGCAGAACAAATGAACGAGATGCTGAATTGCGATATCGAAGTTTACACAGACACTCAGTATTACAACGCCTAACGACCGTTGCCGCGGCTCGCCAGGCACGATCACCTAGCCTGGTCGGAGGATCCTCCCTTATGGTTGCTGGGTGTGATAGCCTCCACAACATCAATTCGCTTTTTCTTATTAAAAAAGACAACTACCACATTAGGGACCAAACCTTGTGTCGCAAAAGAATTTACAAACTTACAATTTTGTTTGACTGCCTTGGTGGTCCAGTGGGTACAGTATGTCCCTGCTGTGCACGAGGTTGTGGGTTCGATTCCCACACAGGGACAAAACTTTGTGTGACTTACAAAGAGTTGTTCTGAGTCTGGGTGTAATTTGTGTCCGTTAATTGTATGTTTGTGAAGTCCCCCACAACACAGAGTTTGTTCTCTAGTGCGGGAGTTGGCTTTCAAAAAAAAAAAAAGAATTAACGGACACAAAGTATACCCAGCCTCAATTTTTGTTAAGAGTGGGTATCGAACCCACAACACGTTACGCTGTGGTGAATGGCGAGGTAACCACTTAAGCCACTGAACTAACAATGCAGTCAAATTGATGCAGAGCCGTCACATACATACTGTTTTTCGAATCTGAAATGAATGTACAGAAAATTATTTGGTTGTAGTCTCCTATGATTGAGACCCTTCCCTAGTCAGGCTTGACTACGTGTATGGTGCCCTAGCTCCCTTAAAATCGACACTATACTTCCCTTGCAATTACAATAAAAAGTCACAATATGTATATTATTATAATGGTTAACATCAGCCTTTTTAAATTTAAACCAAGCTACGGGACTCTTGTGGCACGGAAGTGTTATTACTATATGCACTCTACCGAATTATTCAATATTTTTAGGCCTTTTAAAACATATAATTAAAAATAACCACAACACTTATTAAATTTGAGGTGGTTTTAACTAGGTTTGCTCATGGATCGATAAACGATCAGCGACATAACATGATAACTTTTTATTGTTCACTAAGTTACATTTGTCAAGCTTTCTTTTCTTTTTAAAAAAAGACAACTCCCACACTAGAGAACAAGCTCTGTGTCGCGGGGGACTTTACAAACATACAATTAACGGACACAAATTACACTCAGACTCAGAACAACTCTTTGCGGGTCACACAAAGTTTTGTCATGCGTGGGAATCGAACCCAGAACCTCATGCACAGCAGGCGCATACTGCGGCCACTGGGCCACCAAGGCAGTCGTTAGCTACCAGCGGCACTGTTATTTTAAGGATAGGTGACTGCATAGATCCCAAGTGCTAACAGTCGTTATCTGCTATTAGTTGTCGAGACTGAGCCTGAGACTGAGACCCACATGGGCGGTCTAAATAACTCAATTACCAAGTTTGCTAACGCGTACTGGATAAACTAAAATAAATAAACAAGTTCTTCAAGAAAGGAGTTATAAGGTTTTTAAAGGGTCGGTAACGTGTGAGTGACACCCCTGGTGTTGCAAATGTCCATAGGCTACGGTAACTGCTTACCATCAGGCGGGTCGTATGCTTGTTTGTCACATTGGTAGAATAAAAAAAAAAAGTTTAAAATTTTCTTCTAGATTTATTTTTATAATACTTACCACTAGATATAGTTCAAGAATACCCGACATAAGAAAAGCCGCGGCGGCTAACAAACCTCCCCAAACCATTCTATGCAAAGTCTTCCGTATCAACTTTAATTTTTTTAGGGCTGGATATATTGCCTGGAAACAAAATATAACAATTAATATATCTTAATTTTATAGACGATTCCAACCTGGAGTGTAAATGTGGTGCTGAGCCACAAACCATGGGGCACTTGATATCATGCCCCGCGTGCCCTGATACCTGCACCTTAGAGGAGCTTATGGACGCTACTGAAAATGCAAAACTCGTAGCTAGGTTCTGCGCTGATACAATTTAGATTGCCATCGACACGCTCAGAAGAAGAATATGAGGCGGCTGGAAAAGTTGCAATAGATTAGACTACGGTGCGGCCGCTGTCTCGTAACAACAAAAGAAGAAATCTCATTCTGTCTTCTTCTTGTCTGTAGAGCCTAAAGAGCTTAAGACCTTTGTGAGCTGTATCAACCTTTTGGTCTTGGAGCAACCAAAAGTAAGGTGCAGCCATTGGATAAGAGGAGTACCCCTACTAAACCCACCTGGATATCAATTATTGCCATGGCCAATCAATTTTAAAACGGGTTGTTTTTGAGTTTATTCTTTACATATATAATACAAATCATTCCTTTTTATGGTATAGTGTATATATATTACTTATTATAAAATAATGCATAGAAGCATAACCAGTTGCCAACTGAGTAATGTTTAAGTATATTGTTATGGAGGAGCAGTCTTCTGGCACAAGATTTTTTTTACTAAAAGAAGGCCACTAATCATTGTCATTTTAAAAAAAATCTACTTTAGACTCAGGTCGGCTGGAGCACAGAAGACATGTTCAGATGTGGGGTTAATGTAACCCAAACTATGTCCCACCTTACATCGTACCCAAAATGCCCAAACACCTACTCGAGGACCTGATGACTGCCTCCGATAATGCAGACGATTTGGATGTATTTTGGGGCCATCTAAAGGTACATATAGGCAATATAAATCTTAACGATGTTTTCCGTCGAAACGATAAGCAGAATTAATTAAAAAGAAATGGCATGAAAATTGCTCTGTATGGCAAAGTGCCAATTGCATATTGTGCACAGAAAATTGATCTCACATCTCCTTTGTTGTCCTCATGGTGCATTCATTTGTATTCTTTAACATTTTTACAGTATGACAGTAAAGTAAGTATGTTAATTTGTTTTAGCTGTAGAATAACAACTAAACACAGCACACGGTGGTGAAGTTGTGTTCCTGTGTATGAGTACAGGTCTCCAGCGCTCATTGAGGATGCGATTTGAAAGAAACGTTTTCCTATCCAGGGATACTTCACCTTAAAGCCCTGGTGTAAAAAATGGGTCGGCAACACGCAAGTACCCCTGGTATTGCAAGCGTCGGTACATAGGCTACGGTAACTGCTTAACATCAGGTGGGCCGTAAGCTTGTTTGCCATCGAAGTAACCATCGCTTCGAGTAGTAAAACAGATTTTTCATTTTTAATCATAACCTCGGTATTAATAAAATATATATTTTTAGCTGTTGCCCGCGGTTTCACCCGTGTGAATGTCAGTTATCGCGTATAAACTCCATAATCGCTATTCCAGACTATAATCTATCTTTACGCCAAAATACATCCATATCCGTTCTGTAGTTTATATGTGAAAGAGTAAACAAACATCCATCCATCTTGACAAACTTTGACATTTATAATATTTAGTAGGATAGGATATTACGTTGCATCTTACCACTTCAAATAAAGGAATTAATATGAGAATGAGAAGAGGATTGAGCAATTGCATTTGATCCGCCTTTACACTAAAAGGACCGACGTCATGCCTCATTCTATCTGCTTGTAAAGTCCATCGCGATCCCTGTGTATGAAAAGAACATCAGCTTTTTAGAAGCTATATAACTTTACGTGAACAGTGAAAAAAGATGACAGAAGTATAGCCAGATAGCCATTTTATTATTATCACCCTTTTATTATAAAAAATACGCGGTTCACGTAAACAAATTTAAGCGTAGACAAGTCTACTTTTTATTTTACTTATCTCTACCGCCTGGTTGAGACAGATTCCCGCATGAACATTATGAACAACTCCATTTCATAATCCATTTCTCTGTACCGACTAACTGCTGTATAGACAAATACTTTTTAATTCCCCTTATCTGAATATAAGTGCTCGTATATGAAAGGTATTAATTAATAACTAAGTAACTAGCTGTTGCTTGCGGCTCTTCCCGCGTAGTTGTCGGTTATTGCGGTAATGAGTACCATGTATCTTGCCCCAGGATCCCATCTATCAGCTTGTTAAATTTCAAAAAACAAGCCAACTAACAAATTATAACTTTAGCATTAATTGATAAGGTTAAGTTATAAGATTTTTAAAGGGCAACGCAATCGGCAACGCGTGAGCGACACTCCTGACCGATATCTGAAAAGTCAAAAAAACAAAAGTATGGGATTTGACGTAAGTTTACGACATTATATCGTAGATTTGCTTTAAATCCCATACATTTGTTTTTTGACTTTTCGATTCGACTATCGTTTATGCTACTTGTCCAGAGGGGCTGGTGTTGCAAGTCCGTAGGATACGGTAACTGCTGGTACTATAAAAAAAATATAAGTATGAGAACACATATACCTGTTGGTCAAACAGTGCCCAGAAGATTGGCACAGGTATGAACAGCACCAAGACATTTAGCAAGGACTTTATATCTTCTATAAGTTCAGGGCTGTATTTGTCATCCGCATGATCCAAAAAGTGTCCGCGTTTTTTCTTGTTCTTACGAGATTTCCTCACTGCGTACTGAACCAATATCATTAACATATAAGATACATCTTTTGCACCCACGGGAATGATAAAATATAAAGAAATATATGTGCATATAAAGTTTAAAGCTAATACAATCACAGACAAAAATATTCCATACAAACGTTTCTACCCTTTATCAACCCATTAGAGGTGCTAATCTATGGCCGTTGGGGCAGAAAGTTTCTTGAGTGGCGATGACGAACTGGATGACGCAGCGTGGACATGTCTCCAACTAGATAGACTGACGAGCTGGTAAAGGTTGTGGGCAACCGATGGACAAGGTCATCTCAGGACCGAGTGATGTGGAAAACTTTAAGGAAAGCCATGTCCAACAGTGGACGTCTTTTGGCTGAGATGGGGAAGGTGCAAATAAAATATGTGTCGTAATTTCTAGTTTCGTTTTAGGCCTAGTGTTATAGGTTGTGTGTTGATGCCAGTCAGGATTTTATATTATTATATTTATATGTATATATAGGTAGAAGAAGATACCTACTATACCTACTAGTCTTGCCATAAATATTGTTACAAAGTATTTTTTTTTTCTATTGCATAAAATATTTATTACTGTAATGTGTTTTTTTAAACATTAATATAAAAACTTTAAAGTGTATGAAGCTTATTCAAAGTGATCTTCATTGGCTTTAATACAGTCCTTTAAATGTAGAGGCCAGTTATCAATAGAAACACGCTCTCTCTCCATGAAAAAATTCTTCACTGCTAATCTTATGTATTGTTTTAGGGACTCAAAATTATCATGACGTTTAGAGCACGCCATACTCTCTAAAACTGACCATAAATCATTATCCAGCGGATTAAGATCAGGACTAGATGACGGCCAGTCTTCAGGTCTGATGAAGTCCGAAACGTTCGTTTTCAACCACGCTTGGGTGGATCGAGCTTTATGACCCCGGGGCTGAGTCTTGCAAAAAGGACCATTCTTGGTTATTGAACATGGTGGTGTTAAGAGGCTTAACCACCTTCTCAAGAATCGTATCTTGATCAGACTTGTGCTGATGTTTTAGCACCTTTTTCACAAAAATATGACTCAGTCACTCCTTGATAGCTAACACCCCACCAAACCCCTTCGGCCGTTAAGGAAACTGAAGTTTGGAAACTGGTTTCCTGAAAGGATTTTTTTATCCTCCTACGTAACTGGTTTCCTGAAAGGATTTTTTTATCCTCCTACGTAACTGGTTTCCTGAAAGGATTTTTTTATCCTCCTATGTAACTGAATAACAATTATTATAATCTCTTTTGTATCGGTGTCAAGTTATCCATTTGAAAAACGTCAATGATAATTATGATGCACTTGACATTCATCAAATGTCAACAGATAATGTCTTTGTTTGATTTTATTAATCAATATAAAATTAATATTCTTATAAAATGGATTTGAGGGATCTAGAATTCATATCTACCAAAAAAGGAAGCGTTGCCGCTCTACATGGGGGTCGCAAATATCACAGAAAAAAGAAATACACAAACGGTAACACGTTTTGGCTTTGTAGCAATTACAGTCGAGGATGCCATGGTAGTATAACAATGAATGGAAAAAATGAAATAGTAAAGTCTAATTTTCATTTTGAGTGTTCTCCAAACAACGCACAAAATACAGTTTTGAAAGAACTTGATAAACTAAAGGAGGCATCAGGATCAAATTTTGAGTCCATTCAAAAACAATATGATGAAATGGTGTATAAGTTGGAATGTGATGGTATACATTTAATGGCCGAAATCCCTCCGTATGAAAACAAAAAAACAGGACTTTTTAATAATCGGAATAAAATCCTAGGTGTACCTAAAATGCGATTTCCAGCTTCGTATGATGTAGTAGTGCCAAAAAGGTTTGTGGAAAAATTCCTTCTAGCGGATTACATCAGTGAGGAAGATGGTAAACGTATTCTCATATTCTGTAATAAAAATATCAGGCACTTAGTAAAAGACTTCAGACATATATTGGGCGACGGGACATTCAAGTCCTGTCCAAAAGTTTTCAAGCAATTATACTCAATACACGGTTTTAATGAAACATATAAATCTATTACTCCATTAATTTATTGCTTACTCCCTGATAAGAAACATAAAACGTATGAAATCGTTTTTCGACTTCTTGAATCGATCTTTAAAGATTGGAGGCCATCTAAAATTACAATGGACTTCGAAAAGGCTGCTATGAACGCAATACGTAAAGTTTATCCAAGAATAGAAATCAAAGGTTGTTATTTCCATTACAACAGATGCTTAATTAAAAAAAGTAAAAAATTAAAAATTTTAACCCCCGTCAAGAAACGTCATGTATCACGGTGTGCCGGAATCGCACGATTGCCACGAGAATTCATAAAAAGTGGTATTCAGTACGTGATGCAAAAGGCGCCTTCTGGTGAGGACATAAAAAAATTCAATACCTATTTTAAAAAGGAGTGGCAAAACAATACAGTAATTGAGAAAACTTGTTGCTGTAGTGAGGAGCAGGTTAGAACTACAAACAATGTGGAAGGATGGCATAGCCGTATCAACAGATACATTGGCAAGAAAAATGTCACGGTAACCAATTTATTAGAAGTTTTGATTAAGGAAAGTAAAGTAACGAATATTTTTAGATCTAACTGCAACAAAAATAAACACTACCAAGAAATAAATAATGAAATTGATAATGCGATTACAGATTTGAAAAATGGACAAATAACTGTGGGCCACTGTATTGAAATTATTTCACCATACGCATTTTTATTTTAATTTCAAAACTCCAGAAATTTTTCTTTAGTTCATCTGAACAGTTCTTTTATATTTTAAGTGGCTGATTTTACTAATGTTATTTTAGGTAATTGAATTGTTTTATGTTGTATGAAAAAAGTTATATTTTATGTTTTAAATGATTAAATTGTTTTCGTTATTTAATTTAATTTAATGAATTGTTTTTAATAAATCCAAATATCTGAAATAAACTACAAGAACGGTTTTATTATGAGTCTACTAATACAACACTCGTAAAATTACTACTGTAGTCCAATTAGTTTCGTAGGTGGCTGAAATAACACAAACAAAGTATTTTCAGGAAACCAGTTACGTAGTAGGATAAAAAAATCCTTTCAGGAAACCAGTTACGTAGGAGGATAAAAAAATCATTTCAGGAAACCAGTTTCCAAACTTCAGTTTCCTTAACGGCCGAAGGGCACCAAACCATCACTGAAGTCGGATTATGTCCATGTTGTACTCTGCTGACTAATTGAGAAGCTTCTATAGAGCTTTGAGCATAAACTCGGTCTTTCTGCTTGTTAAAACATTGCTCAATAGATAAAAAATTCTCGTCAGTAAATAAAAATCTTCCTTTGCGTACCGCTTAAGAAGTTTTATTTTTATTTTACCTTCATACCTTATTCATTTTTAAGTTATCAGTTAAATATTGACCAGTACGTCTCTTTTAGGCAAGTCCTAAGTCATCTTAATACGCGACATGGTTCTAGGTGCTATATTCATTTCCCGAGATAAGATCTTTTGCTTACGTACAGGATTTCTTCGAATTCTTTCCTTCATGGCTTTGATCGTCTTTTTCGTACGAATACTACGTGGACGGCCAGATCTTTTTCTTTCACAAACAGAGGAGGTTTCATTGTACTCATCAATAGCCCGGTACACAACATTCGACTAATACCAAGCGAATGGAGAGTTCAAGTATTGCATTCGGCTCATTACCTATACTTTGTGTAATGCAACCACAGCAATTCGGTTCTCTTTATCACCCTCATTTTAATATCACAATAATATTTAGACGTCAAATTTTTCCTTCTGAAGAATAAATTATTTTATTTTATTTTTAGTAAAAATTAAGTAGTATTTTTTACGTTATTATATGTAATTAGTACACTGGAGGTGACAAATGCAGTATTTTAGTGTTTGCTGCTAAAAATCCGTCACAAAAACTGATTGCCGGACAGCGCATGCGATTTTCAACGGACGGAATTTGAAGCCATCGTGTAAAACCTGGGGAGTATCTTACTTATTACCATTACATATGTAGACTACTGGAGCCTTGTAGGTATGTAACCTACAAGACCTTTTTTAGTATTTTATGAGTTTTACATCCTCCACTCCACAATACATATGTAGACTACTGGAGCCTTGTATGTAATAACCTACAAGACCTTTTTTAGTATTTTATGAGTTTTACATCCTACATTTACAGGCACAGTCATACTGTCAAACAGTTTTTACAGAGAGATATAATACCCTTTAATGCAAGCAAACACTCTGTTTATTTACCTAGGTACAAGCTAATATTAAGAGTATCTAGTTATATGAAAGTAAGATCATAATATAATAATAAAGAAACATTTTAACACTGCATGCACTTCAGTCTTCACCTTAATTAATACTAAGTTATTGTCTACCATTACTTGTTTAAATAGTTTTGAACGCACTTCTGCTCAGCATACTTACCTACTATTGCTACCCTTGTCTGTGCATTTTAAAATTAACTTTTTAAGGGCCAATTAAAATAGAATACCATTCTTCCTTTAACTTTTCACAATTTTTCTTTTGTTATTAATTTCCCAGACTTTGTAAATCTTTACCTTGTTTGTAATAATCTAGTTTCAACCCTGTAACCTCTTTATTTGCTTTTATTTCTTTCTCTCACATTCACGCATTGGTGGTACTGAAGGTCATTTCTACAATGAATTGTCATATTATGACCCGTAAAATAAAGACCAGGGAAACTGAGACCCAGCTTAAATTAACACTGCTAGAACTAAAGAAATACAAGGAGGAAAACAGTCTGCTGTTGAAGGAGCGCAGTGACTGCGAAGAGATGAAATCTCTAAATAATAGGGTATTAGAGCTAAAAGGAGAACTATCTGCACTTCACATTCAGTTTATGGACATATCGGACCAACATAATATTCTTCAGGAAGAATTGGAGTCCTTCACGAGTTGTCATAATACTTATACAACGTCTCTGAGTCGTATTACTGAGCTGGAGTTAAACCTACATAAAGCCCATTTAGAAATAATTACCTTACAAGATACCACACATGCTCTTAACGGTAAAGCAACTTAGAACCTATATTCTGAGCTTCTAGGTAACAAAATAGAAATTTTAAATGCTTTAAAATGTAAATGTAGTGTTAAATCAACATTTCTTACACATAGTATAAAGAAATCTAGAAAATATTTTAAATTAAGGAAATTAGTTAAGAAACTTGAATTCGACCTCAGGAAGTCAGCATTAAACAGTTATCTCAAATTAACGGTAATTTGATCAATGAACGGGTAACTACTAGATCCGGTGAACTGTTGAGTGACTCTGTTTGACACACAGGACTCATCGGTGAATGTTGTTGTTTGTGTACATGTTGAGTAATGCTTATTAGTGAGAGACCTGTTCCAGGTTCTCCCTGCCAACCCGATCTCCTCATATTTAAGTATGTACTCATGTGTTTGTGTCTTATGTTCAAGGATAGTCCTTGTGAGATGTGATTGTAAGTGTAAAATTTGTAACTCAAGTTGTTGTGTATGTTGTTCATATAGTAACTTACTATTAACTAATTGTTCATTATAATTTTCTAAGTTACTATATGAACAACATACACATTAACTCAAATTTGTTGTTTGTTATTTGCAAGTTTAAATAAATTATTACATAATGAGCACTTTTAGAAAGGGTCGTTCTACAGTCGATGCAGGTGTTAAATTGATAAAACACATTTTTAGAGCCTGGGAAAATTCAATGGATGCTATTGGTGTTATCTGTAACCTTTCAAAAGCCTTTGACTATGTTGAACACAATACGCTCCTGAGAAAACTCAGGCATTACGGTATCAGAGATGCTGCACTTTACCTAGTTGCCACCTACCTAAGTGGCAGAGTTCAATTTGTCGATATTAACGGTAGTAGAACTTCAGGATTATCTGTAGGTATGGTATCCCACAGCTCAATTCTAGGCCCTTTTCTCTTTTTAGTTTATATTAATGATTTGCCTTTCCATGTACAGGATTTCTGAGACATTGTACTATTCGCAGATGATACGTCGCTTATATTTCAGGTAGACCGTAAAGAATCAAATCTTGATGCTGTGAATGGTTCATTCGCGAAAGTCCTGGACTGGTTTAATGCAAACAATCTACTGTTAAACTAAAAAAAACCAAGTGTGTTAAGTTTACTATGCCGAATACTAAAACTCTTACATCAAGTACTTAATATAATTCTGAACGGTGAAACGTTAGGTTTCGTTGAATCTACAGTGTTTTTGGGTTTTATTTTAGATCGCAAGCTCCAGTGGGGTGCCCATATATCATGTCTTGCAGGGAAACTTAGTTCGGCAGCTTTTGCAGTAAGAAAGGTAAGGCAGTTTACAGACGTAGAAACAGCAAGGCTTGTATATTTTAGTTATTTTCACAGCGTTATGTCTTATGGCATACTACTGTGGGGAAAGGCCGCCGATATTGAAACTATATTTATACTTTTTAGCAAAGATTTAGCCAATTCAATATTAATTAAAAAATTTAAAAGAAATTTTAAAGAGTTTTTAAAATCGCGTTTCAGAAGTGTAAGTGTCGCGGTGTAGGTTCAAAGAAATAGGCATTCTGACAGTTGCATCTCAGTATATTTTTGCCAACATCATGTTCGTTAAACAAAATATACACCTGTTTTGTAAAAACAGTGACCTTCATACACTAAACACAAGGAACAAACACAAACTAGTTGGTACGTATCACCGTCTTCATAAAGTCCACAATTCATTTGCGGGACTCGGGGTACGTTTTTATAACAAACTACCTCTTGAAGTTATGAACCTACCCTTACACAAATTCAAACTAGCAGTAAAAAACATCTTTTAAGCAAGGGTTATTATTACACTAATAATGATTTTTTAAATGATAAAAAGTCATGGAGTTAGTTGCTAATTTTGATGCAGAATTATATAAGAATAATAAATACATTTGAAATTTGTCAAGAGACGTTTTGTGATCATTATTGACTTTCTATTTAGTTTATTTTTCTTATGATGATCATGATTTATTGTTAAATTAATATTAAAGATATATTTAGTTTCTAGTTTTTTACTAAGATTGCAATGTGATCTCGACACGTTTCTATCTTATACTTACAAAAAAAAACGATCCCTCATTACCATATAGTGTAAGGCTTAATTCATTTTTTTAAATATTGCTTACTTATTAATAAAATATTTATCTAAATTTCATTCTTATGGTATATTGGTTTCCGTTCCTTTTTGTTACCACTATTGTAACTCATACCAAATTGTAAATGTTATACTCTGGCGATTAAAAAGAGTGGCCCGAGTTTCTTGCCAGTTCTTCTCGAGGCCCTACCCTAGTCAGCGAATTGGCCTTAGGAAAAAGTATGCTGGCATTGGCTAAATTAATAAATGAGTCGACTTTAAAACCGATTGGCGCGAAAATGAGAAAACACAATGAATATTCATATAAGAATGACAGATTTCAAATTCAAATGTAATATTGTTTTTTTATGCAGCATTATGCTAAGATGACAAGCATTTAAAAAATAGGTTCGCACAAAATATTTTTGTTGTACATAATTTATCTATTTTTTTGCGAGTATTTAATGAACGTTTCTTTATTTCTATTTTTAATAGAGTTTGCCTCTACCCACACAGTAAAGTCTTTATTGGAAGCCTATTAAAATGTTATATATAAACGATATAATATATATGGGTTAGGTACATATCTAGCTGGAATACAATACTACACAAAAACTTTCTTACGTGCATGTGCTTGCGTTGTGTGCACGTTGCACGCTTGAGGAACGCACATGATTGACAGGCGATAAGTTGAGGGGGGCATAAAGAGAAAGCAATTAAACAAGTACTTACACAGATGCATCCTATTACTCGCCCCAATATATTGCCAGCGGGTTTCTTCATTATGTAGAGCGATTTACCCGCAACGAAACAGACTGAAAGTGCAAATTATAAATCATTCTACTTTAGGATCAGGGTGAGGTCGCTGACCCTAGAGGTAGATAACAAGAAGTACTAGACCGGACGGGTTTATAGCCCTTAGACCATCGCTAGTAAAAATAGGTAAGAAGAAAAATAGGAAGAACTAGACCGGACGGGCTGGGAACCTCTAGACCGTCGCTAGTATGGGAACTAATTTATTTACAACATTTGGTCGATCTTTATATACAATTGTAGTCATGCAACATCTTAACATAAAAGAAGCAATTTCCACACATTGGCCAATCACGATGCGTATTTATATTTGATACAATTTAGCTTTAAGATTACAGTTATATTTTTGGCGTGAACCATTCAGCGTGTGTTGTGATTGGTGTTGCTACTTGCCACCAGACGGCACTGTTGTCGACGTCTATGCCACAATGCTCTGCGACTTGCGTCGTGGTCGAATAAGTCGGATGATGTAGCGCGTCGCGAGCGGACGCACGTTGATGATTTCTAGGGCTGCGGGTGCTCCGGTGTTGTACGCGGCATGCGTACACCACACTACTATAGCGTGACAGTTATTTTTATGATAAACCTTTTTTTCTCTTAAGCTCCAATATACTTAATTGTTACTTACTTATAGCGATCGTCATCAATATTCCAGGTAAGCCAAACGACAAAGAATAACAATCGGTTTGTCCAAAGCAGTGAACATCTTTTCGTAAGATTGGAGTAATAAATGTAGAAATAAGGCTTCCAGCATTGATAGAGAAATAGAAAATAGAGAAAAAGGTGCTCAAGTATTTCTCTTGTTCTGGCAATTTAAACTGATCCCCACCGAAGGCAGACACACATGGTTTAATGCCTCCCGTTCCTATAGCTATCAGTAGCAGCGACAATAATGTCAGTTGTCTGAAAAACAAAGTTGGTGTAAATGGATGACCATACCCACAACTCTTACTTTCTCCATGAAAGTAAGCTTGAAGGCACATTCAAGCTTCAGTGCAAGCTCTTGAACTCTTCGAGCTCTTGTCTGTACAAGCAGAAATGATCGGATAAGCAAGTCATTAGTGAGTGGACTAAGGACTTTTCAAACCACTAGGAGGCAGCACCCTAGGCTTTCCATAAATCGAAATATCATTTTAGTGTTGAATATACTTACATAGTTGGCAAGTGCAGAGGTGGCATAGCAGCGACTGATATTAATATGCTTCCACAAGCATATATCAATGAAATATAGAGGATTGTTCTGGAAAAAATCAACAAACAGTATTATGATTAATGACAACATCTATATATTGTTACGAGCTTCTGCTGACACCAATTGCTAGGTTCAAATGATGACAATAATTGTTATATGTCAGGATAGTGATCGATTAAAATGCCAGGTAACGCGTTTACGGATGTATTCGTACTTCAACACAATGTCACTTAAAATACACTGTAAACCACAGCGTTAAGAAAAAAATTAACTCTCATACAGTTAGCCAACGTCTTTGATGTTTTACAATGCGGCCGCTGACTGGGCATACATCCTCCTAAATATAATAAGGTATACTTACTAAGTCATACCATATTTTAAATCAAAAACCGCGTAAACAACACCCACATTTACTTTTGAAAAATTCCCATCTTGAATCACGAAAAAGATCATTAAATTTTAATTATTAATTTTATGTTTTTATGTCGTCTGCCATTTTGCTGTCTCAATATTTTTCTCTGTATAAAATTGGTGAAATTATAAATTAATTTTAACTAAGCTCCTCCGTGTGAGGAAATTAATGGAATTTTAAATTCTTATTTAAACGAGATGCTGACATACAGTTTCTTACAGCACATGTTGTGTGTACCATTTTTCAAATAAAACGAAAAAAGAAAACAAAAATGGTAATTAAAATTGCGTAAACCCTTAACGACTTTTTCCGAGTGAGTGTATGGCAGATCGGGCTCGCTATCTATCCCCATTAAGGATGTTGTATATTCCGAATAAGGTACGATGGGGTTTACGTATTCAATAGAATAACAACCCCAAGTCAAAAATAAAGATAAAAAAATAGCTCTCCCCTCACTTCGCGTACCCCGCACGATTGCTCTGTCTAGATGTGTCGGTGTAATTTTTATTGTTGGACATTATTAGTAGTGCTATGAGATTAGTCTACCGACCGCGTCGAACTACTGTATGAAAGAGTTCCATACACTGTGCTGTAAACACTAACACAATTACACAAAACAAGTCGTCCATATCGTCCCGATGCAGATGTATTGCTTGTATAGTTGTCTTCACAACTGACTATTCAGTTGCTCTACTCAACGTAGACGGCCCATCCGCTGCACTTAGGCACTTACGCGCCATTGATTCGAGAATATTCCCGACGGTCGTAGCAAGTACAAGTAGTAGATAATGTCCTTTTGTGAATACCCGATAAGAAGATACTCGAACGCTCCATTTATTGACGTAAACAAGTAGTCACCATGCAAAGCGTTTTTTAAAACCTTAGGTTCATATTCGTACGTTTTGTTCGATCCCAATTGATCATTTTTTTTTATTACTAGATATGTTTTTTCTCTACTTTAGAAAATAAGCCCTGTCTCATGCCTCTAATTATCTAAGCCATGTCCATGGCGCAGTTTTAGCGGCTTATACGCATAAATGCTTAAATATTTGTAAATGTTTGTATGTTCGATATCTATAAAAACACGTAATTATGGTACCTGTATCTACCCAACCAGCCGTCAGCAATGATGGCACCAACAAAGGGGAACACGTAGCAGAGCAATATGAACACGTGGAATATGACTGTAGCACCATTGTCTGTGTAGCCCAATTTATTACGCAAATATAGGGACAGCACCGCTAAAAAATAAAAAAAATATTTTAAATTGTTTTTTTAATCTATATCCATCTCCATCCATCTCAGCCATAAGACGTCCACTGATGGACATAGGCCTCCCTCAACGTTTTCCACATCTATATTCCATCTCAGCCACAAGACGTCCACTGCTGGACACAGGTCCAAGGTTTCCACATCATTCGGTCCTGAGCTGACCTTGTCCATCGGTGAAAGAGCAATGGAGAGAGCTATGCTTGGAGTTTTCCTGCGAGATCGAATCACAAACGAGGAGATCCGTAGGAGAATCAAAGTGACCGACATAGCACGAAGAATTGCCTCAATTAAGTGGTAATGGGCAGGGCACATAGCTCGCAGAACCGATGGCCGTTGGGGCAGAAAGGTTCTAGAGTGGCGACCACGAACTGGAAGACGCAGTGTGGGCAGGCCTCCAACAAGGTGGACCGACGACCTGGTAAAGGTCGCGGGCAACCGATGGACAGTATAATTTATAAAAATAATTCCTTATTTTTCTTGGTTACGCCATAACTTTAACGACTTTACAGTTTTTGTTTATCTTTATTTCAAAGTTTTCTAATGCTTGGGTTAATTAATTACGGCGCAATTTTTATATTCCTTTTTTTTTAAATTAAAAATAGTTTAACCCATGCGATTTCAGAGCGGGCCGCTAGCTAGTTTCATTTATAAAGCTATGAGTAGGTATATTTTTTTGTGACTAGCGCAACAAGAGACCTGTCTCGCAAATACTGCGACGAGACGCTTCAAAGTCTATGTAAACTTTTTTATTACACTTGTGGGCAATAATTGGCCGATGTATCTTTGCAGCTTACCATAGCATAGTCTTCTGTATAACGTAGTCTCTAGTACGGCTCGCCCGATGGCATGCAGCTTATCGGGGCCAATTGATGCTTATTTATCTGTACATCACCATCGCTATGCCACCAGTTAATTAAAGAAAATTACCGTACTTACAAGACTGATGCCTGCGTGACAATTGCCATGCACAAAGCACAGAAAAGTGGGCACAGCATTGCCTATTTTCAACTGCATCAACATAAGATGCGCTTTATCCTCCCTTATTGCCGATATAGTGCGTTTCTAAGGAGCCTTACTAGCACAAACACAAAACTGTGTAGGCTTATCAAAGCTTTAAAAAAACTCTATAGACTTGTGTTAATTTTAGCTGCTTCTGTTATTTAAGCGAATTATCGATCTTTGCGCTACCATTCAAATCGTTTTATTCTCTTTTTAGATAAACATAAACAAAGCAAATAATCCTGACACAACTAGAACACGGCTATCTAATCTCAAACTAGAGAGTCTAGAATATTAACTTACCTCGCATTCCATAGAAAGAGAACCTTTCGCAGAATTCATTTGCGATTATGAAAATAATGGATTTGGGATACGGTAATTTCTGAAATCAAATAATACAAGCTAAGGGTCAGTCAGACTCGCAACTAGAGGGTTTTGTAAAAAAAAACCTAGATTTATTTTTACTGGTATGCATTTGGTATAAAATTAAGTTTTGTTTTTATAATACTTAGCTGGCAAACAAGCACACAGCCCATGTGATGGTAAGCAGTTACCGTGACCTATTGACGTTTGCGATCCAAAATATTAGCGTTAGATTAGGGATACGTATCCCTAAATGAACGTTGGAGACCTATGCTCACACACAGGAACACAACAACACCGCGGCTGTGTGTAGACATTTGCTTTGGCTATGATCTTCTGTAAGGTAGGCCTTCCCTAGTCGGGATTGCTCAATTGTATGGTGCCCTACAGTTCTTACGATAGGTTTATTTTGGGTGAATATGTGTAAGAAAAGTAAACAATAATTAATATATTTTTTTTTTTAATACTACTTAGGTGGCAAACAAGCATACGGCCCACCTGATGTTTAGCAGTTACCGTAGCCTATTCAAACTCAAACTCATACTCAAAATTCATTTATTCATTTAGGTTACAAAATAACACTTAACGAAGGTCATACATTATGAATAAGCCAAAAAGATTATGTCAGCAAAATTTTCCTACGGCTAGTTCGCTGACGTGGAGCCTTGAGAAGAACTAGCAAGAAACTCAGGTCACTCTTTTTAATCGCCAGATAGTTACAATCTTTTGTAAAATGCAACTTGTATGATAGCATGCAAGCTGATGCAGTCAAAACACGATACCTACTTTATGGATAAAATAGGTAATCGTACTTAGTACTGGTCGTGCGAGAAAAACAAAAAAAAGTATGGTGTTAAAGTCTGCTTGCTTTACATATTGCTATTAAAGAATAAGGCAATATGTGAATAGTGTCAATTTTTATTGTAAAATGTAACGTTTTGCTACTAAATAAATAAACAAAAAAGAAAAAGGAAGTACAGAATTATCACTAGAATTCACGTCACAAATTAGAACTTAAGCTTATTTATTCTAAATTAAACAAACAACTATATAATACAACTAATTTCAAGACTGTTTGTCGTTCAAATAATCATTTATTGTATAATAGCTTTTCACTATGAGATGATTTTTGATAGTAGGTTTTAATTTGTGTAAGGGCAAATTCATTAGGTATCTCTTTAGGTAATTTGTTAAAAAAGCGAGTACAGAGTCCCACAAATGACTTATGCACTTTGTGTAAGTGATGGTACGTGCCAACTAACTTATGTATGTTTATTTCTAGTATTTACTGAATGAATATCACTGTTCTTACTATATAAATTAATATTCTGTTTAACAAACAATATTTGCAAATATTATACTGTGATGCAACTGTTAAAATACCTATTTCTTTAAAACGTTCTCTAAGAGAAACTCGTGAGCCTAGATTGTAAATTGAGCGTACAGCTCGATTCTGAATTATGAAAATGGTTTGCGAAAATAACTAAAATAAACTAATCTAGCCGTATCTACATCAGTAAGTTGTCTTACTTTACTAACTGCAAAAGCCGCAGAGCTAAGCTTACCTGCGAGGCATGATATATGGGCTCCCTACTGAAGCTTACGATCTAAAGTTAAACCCAAAAAACTGTAGACTCAACAAGTGAAATAGTTTCATTATTTAGACTTAAATTAGTGGTAACATTTCTTACGTTAGCCATGGTAAATTTGATGCATTTCGTTTTTTTTGAATTTAACAGTAGATTGTTTGATGTGAACCAGTCCAGGACTTGTGCGAGAAAACCATTTACAACATCACAGTTACTTTCTTTACGGTCAATTTTGAAGAGAAGTGATGTATCATCTGCAAATATGACTATGTCGCACAAATCCTGTACAAAGAACGGTAAATCATTTATATACACTAAAAAGAGAAAATGACCTAGAATTGAACCCTGGGGCACGCCCATTGCTACAGGTAATCCAGAAGACCTATTTCCACTTACATCTACGTATTGAAACCGTGAGATAAGCAGCAATAAGATTAAGTGCAGCGCCCCTAATACCGTAATGACTAAGCTTTCGCAAAAGCGTATTGTGTTCAACGCAGTCAAAAGCTTTAGAGAGGTCATAAAATACACCAATAGCATCCATAGATTTTCCAGGCATTAAAGATATGTTTTATGAATGTAACACCTGCATCTACGGTGGAGCAACCCTTTGTGAAACCATATTGCTCTTTGTGTAATAATTTATGTAAGTTAAAGTGACTCTCTAATTGCTGCAGTATAACTTCCTCAAGATTTTACTAATAACGGGCAATATAGATATTAGTCTAAAGTTAGTAGGGTCGCTCTTAGATCCATTTTTAAATAACGGTATCACTTTACTGTATTTCATTAAATTGGGAAACACACCTGCATCCACACATCTATTAAATATTACAGCCAGATGTGGCGCTATATTAAAAATAATATTTTCAACTAATTTAACAGAAATATCCCAAGGCGGCAGTTTTTTTTTAATTAAGCGACTTAAAAACTTTAATTATATAATTCATCATCATCATCATCTCAACCCATAAACGTCCCACTGCTGGGCATTATATCATTAGGGTCTATATATTTAAAACTAAATAGGTCACTGTACTCTTTCACGCTCCGCCCTAACCAAGGATTCAGCTTTGACTGGGCAAGAATTCAAGCTGCTGGTTGTGTTTAAAGGAATGTTTACAAAAAGGCTGTTGAAGGTTAGAGCTACGTCTGTACTATTTGAAATTATTTTATTGTTAATATTTAATTCAAAATTATTATCTCGCAATTTAATACGACCAGTTTCATTATTAATTATATTCCAAGTAGTTTTTTATTATTTTATTGTCAGACTGCTTAATTTTGTTATTTAAATAGGTATAATGATTTAGAAGCTGCATATCTATGGACTTGCAATACCAGAGGTATCACTTGCGTGTTACCAACCCATTTTTTTACATCAGGGCTTTATGATGGGAGTATCCCTGGGATAGGAATACGTTTATTTTGAAACGCATCCCTCAATGAGCGCTGGAGACCTGTACTCACACACAGGAACACAACTACACCACTGTGTGTAACCATAAACATAGCTGCACTTTAACCATGATATGCCTAGGGTAAATGTATGCATTGTTGGGCTATGGGGTTGGGTGTTTTGTTATCCATTGTTTCGCTGACTTTTAATGTGGAAACGGGAAATAGGCAGACGGTGACTCCCTCTTGAAATAACCGACATGAGCAACAGCCCAATCAGGGCAACATTATAGTGCACGGCGTTTCACCATTTGGGGTCTCAGACAGAGACCAAAGAGCGGGTTTCCCAGTAGTCCTCTGATCAGCCAATTAAGGCAAGCCAGAGTTGAGTCCTGCGGGTGCTCTTGTCAGTCCACTCCGGACAGCCAATAAAGGCAAGCCGAAGACGAGGCTCTGACCGACTCTGTGGGGCATTCAGCCCTCCACAAGCTGCTCTGCGGGTTATGATTATTATTATGACATTTGATTAATTACCTATTGTTCTAAAATCTGTATCAAACATCAATCAATGGGTTGAATGTAAACTCATTAACGGCGTATCGATCGGTTGGTAGATGCGCGACGCTTGGCGTTTAAATTACAAACATTTGGCTCGCTCGGTCTTTGCCGACGGCGGCGGCGGCGTTGGCGTGGTAGGTATATAACAATTATTTATTTGACGGTTGTACTCGATTATGCTTTAATCAAAGGCAGTTACTACCTATTTGCATTCTCACCACGCTTAACATACTCCCTTAACACAACGCCGGGTGTAATATATTTTTTAAGGCTGGCCGGCGATATTTATTGTTGTTAGAAGTTTTGTAAGCGAGAAAGATGTCTGATATTGTCTCAAGTAAAAAATAAGACCAAAATAAAAGTGTAAAGAATACGGATTTATACTCACTATACTTACCTTGAATGATTACAGTTAGTTATGTGAAATTTTATATGCAAAACAAAATAACGGCCACTAGTTTATTTATATTTAAGTTCACTTTAGCCAACTGAAAGTGACTTATGAGCAGCATTATTATTATTTTTACAAACTCTTTGGTGTCTGACCTCTGTCATACGAATAACTTATTTTAAACACATCATATTAATTGATAGATAGGACTCTTAGCCTACCACTAAATTCGCCACAATGGCTAATTTAGTGATAGGTCAATTACATCTCCACAATGATAGGGTTGCTACATCAGAATAAGACCAGAAAGAATAGAACACAAGTTAGATATTATTTTAGTACAGGAACAGTATCAGAATGCGCACTTTCGTAGGCAGGTAGTACAACATAACAACAGAGGAGCATGAGCTGGGATGTACGTTACGAATTCTAATTTTACAATAACGGCACTTTCCGATCTAATGAGGTCACACGTGGCCGTTGCAGAAGTTACATCCTCATCCTGTAGGGTTTATGTCACGAGCTGCTACTTTCAATATTCTGATGCTGTCACTCCTCATCTTCAACTCCTCATCTTCACCATCTTCGCCACGTCTTGCGACGTCAATGCTTCGTTAGTTCTTTGGTATGGCAAACATAGGTCCAGTGATAGGAACCCTTGCTGTGCGGTCGAGGATTTCATGGCAGAAATGAACCTCTCTATACATAACACCCCCGATGCACCACCAACTCTTTGCAACCCAATGGGCGAGTCTTCTATTGACGTCACACTTTCTTGTGGAGGCGTTCGCATTAATAGGTGGCGTGTCCTACCGGATGCGTCGTGTAGTAATCATCGTTTAATCGTTTATGGGTTTTCTTCTAGATTTGCACGGGATCCTATAGTAATGCCGGCAACTTCAGATATAAGAGTAAAGGTGCTAATTGGGAGTTTTTCGGTTTGCTTTTTGCTGCTCATGTCAGAGTCTACACTCGCAACGACTTCACCGCCGAAGAAAGTGCTGTTATTTTGTCAGACACTTTCACTTACTGTGCAGATGTGGCTATTGGTCGAAGATCTCTTACTAGTACTCGTAGATGTGATTAGTGGAGTGATCACCTAACTGAACGTAGACGATATCGTAGAGCACGTAGGAAATTTAATATTATTAAAAAACGTAATATAATAGGAGAGGCCCATGCTCCGGCTCTTATTGCTCTTAGGGTTTCCAGATCTCATTACAGAGCTGCTGTTGAGAAATCTAAGGGTAATTTAATGCGTAGAATAGTCGATAGGCTTGATAAAGAGGGTCCATGGTCTCCAGTATATCATGAATTCAAAGCAAACAGGTCAGTTGAACTTGCATACATACATACATAACATAAAGTTCAACAATGCACATACTGTAGGTTTAGAAGAGACAGCCAATAAGCTACTCGGTTCTCTTGTACCCGATCTTTATCACCGATGTCAGATTTACCATCCACTGAAGAATTTATCAATATTGTCAGATCTCTACACCTCAATAAAGTCTGATAAAATTAAAAAAAAAAAATATTATAGAGGCTTGTAAAATCTCTGGAGAATCAATCTTAAATGTTTATAGGCGCTGTATTATAGAGGGTATTTTTCCTAGTATTTGGCGTTCCGGTAACATAAGGTTAATACCGAAAGGTGGTGATAAACCACTAGATGAGTCTAAGTCGTATCGACCTATAACCCTATTACCATCTTTAGGGCAGTTGCTAGAACGCCTTGTCGTTCCTAGACTTTTGCCGAGTGGGGTTAAATTTCATGAAAACCAATTTGGTTTCACAATAGGTAGGTCCACTGTAGACGCAGTTATAATCGTTAGGGAAACAGTCACTAGATCAGATTGTCAATATGTAGGTATTTTCTTAGATATATCTGGCGACTTTGACAATGCATTGTGGCTGATGTTACTTTTGAAATTAAAACCTCGTGGTGTGTTTAGTAATATATACTCACTTATCTATACATACTTTTCAGATGGAACAGCTGAGCTTAAACTTGGCCATTATGCAGTGTCGAAACCGCTAACAATAGGCTGTCCCCAGGGATCAGTATTAGGGCCGTATCTTTGGAATTTAGGTTTTGACTATTTCCTTACGCTGGCATTACCATCTGGCTGCACTTTGACCGGTTACGCTGATGACGGTCTTTTACTTATACAATCTAACACCAGGGCCGGACTTGAGAGCTTAGCGGACAAATGTTTCCGCCTGATCTCTGATTGAGGAGTGCGCAACCACCTATCGTTCGCGCCTCATAAAACATTAAACATTTTAGCTACTATTGAAAGGGAATCTAAAAACGCCACTTAGAATTAGATTTCATAAATAATATTACTGATAGAAATAAGGATTCCGTTTGTTATTATTAGGTTTGATTTTAGAGAGGAATTTCACTTTTGTAGATCATATTACAACGATAGGAGAAAAATCTAAGAATAGTTTTTACCCCTTGACAACGATATCGACGTCGACATGGGGTCTGATTTTTAACACCTTAAAATTATCTATGCAGCAACTTATTTGGGTTGTGTGTGTGGCCATCGGTGCCGCACGACGCAAGTTGCTTCAGAGTCAACGTCTGGCGTTGATATTTTTGTGCAAGGCGTATAGGACAGTTAGCACTGAAGCTTTACCAGTACTGGCAGGTGTCCTTCCTGTCGATCTAGAGGTACAAAGACGAGCGGTGCTTTATTACACCACACGTGACAACATCAATTCCAACTTTTGAATGCCACGTGATCGCCTTAAAATCACTTGATTATTTAAAGAACAAACTGAAGTTTATAGAATCCTCATTCATGAATGGCAACAGCGATGGGATACATCAACCAAGGGACGCCACCTCTACCAGTTTTTTTCCTTCCGTTACTGATCGGTTGGCAAAGACATGGCTGGAGGTTGATCACAGTGTCGCTCAGTTCCTTACGGGTCATGGTAACTTTAGGAGCAAGTTATACTCATTTAATCTAGTTGATTCGCCGAACTGGCTCCTATATTTTAAAACGGCACCTTCTTATTTATTTATTAGGAGACAACCAAGCATACGGTCCGCCTGAAGGGAAGCTGTTGCCGTAGCCCGATGAAAATAAAAGATACTTACAGGGAGCTTTACTTCGCGACCCAAAAATATGTAACACTAGGTTTTTTAATTGAATAGGAAAGCGTTTATTACAAACGCATGTTTATAATGGAGGAGGATGGAAGGAACTCAACTACACCACTATGTGTGGTTATTTAGATGTAATCTTTGGTAAGCTACAGGTTCTTTGTAGAGTTGGGAATATAGTCCATAAAAATAAAATTAAACATAACCTTAGTATGTATAGGTTTAACAATGTCACACGGACGCACACCGTCGCGGCGTCGAGATGTATATAGTAGACCAAAAATATTGCTGTACATACCTCCGTCTGAAAATGATAAATAACAATCAATCAGTCTGTTTAATATAGTTTTATTTTCTTGTAAAATACATTTTACAGAACGATGATAAGTGGACTAGTTTTGTTTGTATATAATGTTTATGTTATGTGCGCTGTTATCGCGCGTGACGTAATGGCGGCGGGGGCTCAAATTACATTGGTAATTGATGATCGATTTATTTCCTATAGCCAAGGGTTAAGTCCACTGCTGGTCCTCCCATCTGCAGCATCTTATCTATCCCAGCAACTTTTTTAAGGTAAATATGTTATAATCCATAATGATGATGATGAGTATACAATAGTTTATACCTTTTTGTATACTCATCATCATCGTCGTTCCCTCACTGCTGAGAATCGCGATTCGCGATTACATACGACGCGTCTCCAAGCTACTACTTTTTGTACTTTTTTGTATACTACTCAGGTGGCAAACAAGCATACGGCAAGCCTGATGTTAAGCAGTTACTGTAGAATACCAGAAGTATCACTTGCCGACTCAATATATTTTTACACCTAGGCTAGGATATGAAAACGTTTGTCAAAACGCATTTCTAAATGAGCTCTAGAGACCTGTACTCACACACAGGATCGCAACTACAGCACTATGTGTAGTTATTTGGCTCTTTGGTAGACCTTTCTGTAGGTGAAGGTCGTTCCTCAGTCAGGCTTGCTCGCTAGTACATCTCCTTAAACCTTGTAGTAAAGTATTTCTAAACTTCGACCATCTATTGTAAACCCAGTGTCAGCTATTAATCACTTGACCAACATTCCAGACTTACCATGCATTGTTAATGTTACTATTCGATAACAAAGTAAATTTTTAAAATATATTTATTTAAAATCTGTATACCATATCTAGCCTGTAACGCATTAGGTTTGAATTTATTTTCCGATCAGCGCGGCAGTACCAATGTGAACTATACTTATAAAATTTGTACGTAGTAATTAAATGATCTATGATCTGTTAAGGTGAAGAAAAACATCGTAAGGCAATACACAAGTCTTATATGTAGTGAGTTCGCGTTAAGAATGCAGTGAGTCTTCTTATGAATTTGACTGCCTTGGTGGTCCAGTGGGTACTGTATCAGCCTACTGTGCACGAGGTTGTGGGTTCCATTCCCACACAGGGACAAAACTTTCGTGTGACCCAAAAAGAGTTGTTCTGAGTCTGGGTGTAATTTGTGTCCGTTAATTGTATGTTTGTAAAGTCCCCCGCAACACAGAGCTTGTTCTCTAGTGCGGGAGTTGTCTTTAAAAAAAACCAAAAAAAAAAGAATGATATATTAAGAAAGACTTAGATTTTGGACTAGCGCGCGAATTTTTTTTGCCGTCAACATAAACTAAACAGCTTCATTTCATCTATTACTATCACTTTCTGTATCAGTACGTTCCGTATTATCTATCGCATTCATACTTGATATATTTAAGCGAGTACGCACTAATTTGATTCATCATTGTCCACCGGCCTACCCACGCCCACAGTGAATATTAGAAGGCATATTTTCGAACTATAGGCATGACTTGATAGGTACTCACTGCATTAATGTGATCGAACAACAAGAAAAAACTCGCGTATTGGACCACTGTGTGTGAATTATGGCCTAAATCCTGTTAGCTCTCTTGATAAAAGCGAGGACACCCTAGCCTAGCAGCTGGCTAGGTTATAAATTGCTGTTCTAATTATCACGGTATGCCATTATAATATGAAAATAAGGCGAATTAGGTAACAAATGTCGACCGACAAACATATTTTGCAATATCATCATCAAAACACTAGCTTAAAACCAATACGAAATAAATTAAAACAAAATGTTACCATTTCGTAAGCTTGTAAATAGCCTTAGTTCATAAATATCTTCAAAATTGCGTACATTACAAGATAATCAAAGAACATAGTAAATAAGATTCAAGTTATACAATGGAGTGACATTCTAAGTTTTTACAAAATAGGAATTGTCATTTATCGACAATCAATGAATAAAGAAAATAATGCTTGACTTGTCTATAATTATCAATAGAGGTTGACAATGTAGTTATTATTCTATGAAAGTCAATTGAACCATCAAGCAAAGATTTCCGAGTCTACGGGCGTTTGTGCATCTTTGTTTGACGATAGCTTGAGTATCGTTGGTCGAAAAGTCGTAAAATTCGGCAGGCAAATGAGTTAATATTTTTTAATTTCTAAAATGAACCAAATCGATCAAACGGGGGATATAACTAATGGTTCGAACCATTAGTTATAGCTCATTTTATAAAGACCTATAGCAAACTACAGACATCATTCGGCCTATTGTTTAATCGAGTTATAGGTCGTTTCGTCCGCCATTTGTTCGCCCGAACGGACCAAACGAACAAATTACAAAATTTATAATATTTGTTATTGGCCCGCTCGGGCGAACAAATGGCGGGCAAAACGACCTATAACTCGTTTAATCGGTTGCCAAATTATAGTGTGAAGAATCAACTGTTACTATGTGAGCACTTGCATACATTTTCTTACTGTTCTTTTTAAATGCTCGTTTGCCTCCTTTCATCATGTGAGATGAATTAAACTATTTTATTTGTAAGAAAGGTAGTGGTAAAATTGGATTGTCACCCTAAGGTTGGCTGTTAGAGAATGCCTTTAGCATTAAGCCCACCGTTGTACACTTTGTGCTTAAAGTTATTAAATAAATAAATAAAATTACGTTCTATGCATTGAAAGATTTAAGATAATATTATGTACACCTTTGGTATCTGTAACCTGTCCAAACCACTATGGGCACAACTTTATATTGTTGCATTGTTCATAACTGTGTGGTGACATAAGCTGAGAAATATTTAGCTTTTGTAAGAAAGGTTTGGCAATCAAGGGCTCTTAGATTATAAAGATTTGAAGATTTTTTATAAATTTAAATTTGGTTCGAAAATGAATTGAATCGCTATAAGGACGTCATGGTACGGCGTACGATAGTACGGTGCGTAGGTTTACTTAATAAAATAAAATAATGTTCAAAATTTCAGCTTTCTAGACTCAGTAGTTTTAGGAAGGACAAACTATTTTCCTATAGATATGAAAAGTGGACCAGGCAGAGTTGGTATTTTACCGAAATAAATACAAGTGTTAATAATAATAAAAATATATTACAAGTTATTTATATTGATAATTGTTATTGTTCTTTATCCAGTACAGTTTTCTTTTCAGGCATTTTGATCTCTTCCACGGCGAGGTTTTCGTTGCTGGACTTATGTTCAACATATTTGTACTTGAAAGCCATCGTCGTGAATATTAGCATATCGATCAACATCAGACCAGAGAACAAGAAGAATTCTTTCCACTGAAAACAGAGGAACAACATACTTAAGTATTTTAGTGGATGGAGCGTAAGAATTAATATAGGGGTCGAAGCAATTGGCATACCATAGTCCTTTTAACTGGGAGACGGTTATAAGGTTTTTAAAAGGTCGGCAACGCGTGAGAGACACCCCTGGTGTTGCAAACGTCCATAGGCTACGGTAACTGCTTACCATCAGGCGGGCCGTATGCTTGGTTGCCACCTTGGTAGTATATAAAAAAAAAAAGACGGGCGTGAAAACTTCTATCTAACGCTTATTTTATCCCGTTCGGGTTGTCCACCTAGGCAAAGCACTTCGACCCTTTAGGGTCTTTAGTGCATACCCTAGAACTATCTATCTGTCGTTACTATTACTTTATTAGAATTCTATCGTATCTGCCATTGGGAGCATTATTTATATTTATAAAAAAAGATTAGTATTATTGTATTTTTTTCTACATAATAATTTTGTTGTAAGCAAAGTCAAGATATCTACTTTTTAGTATTGATATACTCACCTGAGCATCCATAAAGTTTCCTTCAACGATGAGCACAACAATCAGATTTCCGAAAGCTACAGTAAGAAGCCAGACAGACTGTAGTACAGATTTCATGCTAGTAGGAGCTTGTGTAAAGGAGAATTCGAGGCCGGTGACAGAGAACATCACTTCACCCATCGTCATCACAACGTACTGCGGGATCAGCCACAAAATATGAATGCTGTTGGGTGGGGTGATTGTAACAGCATTCGCGACCTGGGGATACATTAATAAACATATTATTTTGTGACTGTGTTAAGAGGCTAGTTTAACCAGGTTGCCAACCTCATTTAGGCATGCATTGGTAAAGAAACTCTTCACTTCCCAGGGATAGTGTTGCACTATACCTGGTTTTGATTTTTTTGGATTAGCAACACGCACGTGATAACCCTGGTCTTGCAAGCGTTCATAGGCTACGGTATGCTATTGTGCAATACTGTTCTTTTCATCAATTCATAATTTCAATTATTATGAGTAATTTACTAGATGAGTGGGTTCAGATTCGGTATAAATAAATGCAATAGCATCGAATTAGAAACTTTTTGTTAGTTTCTATAACACAATGCATAAGTACCTACACGACAGCACTTTGGCAGCCCAAGTTATCTGCAGAAGATCGTCGGTAACAACTTGCTTGATTGAACAACTCCCGTTCCATCCACATGCACGTAAATTCTTTCGTTGTCGTTTAGTAATTTTTAGTTTCCTAATTTGTTTGATTTAATAGTAATGCTTTGTAGTACGTCTTGTTTAATTAAGAGCCTTTTTGTTCCAATATTATTATATAATTCGTGACAGCCTTTAATTAAGGCAACACCTTACCATGAATCCACTATCCTGTATTATTTGAAGGGATATAAGTGAATGTTTTGTTGGTTGTCCTTAAATTAATAAATACCACACCATAAAGTCAAAGTATCAAACTTACGTAATTTCCATCGGCATTTTGATAGATATTTATTGTGTAAACAGCGCCGGATCTAAAATTGAAATTTTCCAAAACAACCTCTCCGTCAACGGCAACGTTGCTGATTCCTTTCGGTATCTTAATCTGAGTGGCATTGTTACTTCGTATACTCGTGTTGTTCGACTTCGTGTTTTCTATTGTTATATTAACTACACTGTTGATGTTCGACAAAAATCTAAAAAAAATAACATGAATTATTACTTATGTTGCTAATTTGTTTGTGTACTGAGAATACGTATTATTAGACACATTATTATATTTAACGGCAACGCAATTCAAATTAGCTAGACTAAGAAATCTAGATTGGTAGGTAAATATTTGGTGACGTTATTTATAAATATAATAGGTATTATTTACAGCCTTGAAGTTAATGGGATTATTGTCACTTTAATCTTGTTCACATTTACCTATATATGTACATATATATATAAAATTATATTTTGCAGCCAAGTGAGTAATTTAGTGGATTTTTATTTGATTCCGGTATATATTTTAAAATCAAAACATTTGATAGTCGAATGAATTTAATTAACACCTGATAGCGGCCCGATAACCACTTCAAGAAAGTTTTTTAAAATGAGTGATGTGGCTAAAAGTATACGTATTTTTCGTTTTATTTCTATGGCCGGAAGCATTGAGGGCCGAAAAAATTACAGTGACTGTGAAACAGGGGAAATTATTTGGTAATAGAGAGGGCACAGTGTTTGATTCAAGATTATACTTTGCATTTTACAGTGTCCCATATGCAAAACCTCCAATCGGCAAATTAAGATTTAAGGATCCTCGGCCAATAAAAAAATGGAAAGGCACTTTGGATGCATCATTGGAATTTCACGGTGCTTGTGCACAAACGCATATTGTTCACAAAGACAAGCTGTATGGAGTCGAAGATTGCCTTTATTTGAACATTTTTACGCCTAAAATTCCCAAACCCGGAGATACTGATCTGATACCTGTAATTGTTTGGATTCATGGATACGCTTATTCAACAAGTTTTAGTCATATTCATGGACCCGATTTCTTTGTAAATAATGGCATAGTTTTAGTAACTTTAACTCATCGAATTGGCGTGTATGGGTTTTTGAAAGTGAACAATAGTGATACTAATGCTAACATGGGTTTAAAAGATATTGTTACTGCACTGAAATGGATTAGAGTAAATATAAAGCGATTCGGTGGTGATAGAAATAAAATAACTCTAATGGGTAGTGGCTCAGGTGCTACTTTTATATCACTATTGATGACGACAAAGGCAAGGAATTTGTTTTCGAAAGCTATTTTACAAAGTGGGGCAATATTTTCACCTTCTATATTTCAAGTTAATCCTGAATCAGAGAGAAAAAGACTGCTGCAGGAACTTAAAAAAAAGCACTTAAAACTGAATAAAGCGTCGACCTTAGATATTCTTTCCGCAGCGCATAATATTTACATTCGTAATAACAAAGAAATGGAATATCTTCAGAGACCAATAGTGCCTTTTACTCCTATGATAGAAGAAGATTTAAATTCATCATTACTTATACGGAATCCAAGCGAATTTTATTCTGCTGCTGCCAAGAAAAATACATTTCTGAATAAACCAATACTTTTAGGTTATAATACCCAAGAAAGTATTTCAGAAGTCATTCCTTTTATTCACAATCCATACTACTTGAAAACATTTATAAAATATTTCAAGTTTATGGTTCCTTTCTCTGATGGATGTAGCTATAACAGTTCATCAAGCATTTATAAAGAAATATCTACCATAATAAAGGACAGGTATTTTAAGGGTAGTGATACTGCACAATCCCTAGAAAGTTTATTAAAATATGCATCAGATCTTATAACGTTTCCAATACTTAAATTTGTAAAAGCACACTTGGGTTTAGTAAATAGTAAAATTTACATGTATAAGTTTGATTATAGAGGAAAACTGAATGCAGTAACAGCGTCATCCATGGCTGAAAAGAAGGTTAAAGTTAGCGGTGTTGCAAGTGGTGATGAAATATGTTATTTACTGAGATGTGAGCCTTTTTGGGAACTATATGGGCAACTGGAGAAAGAAGGGGATAATAAAGATAAAAACTTTATTAAGGAAATATCTCTATTATGGTCCAACTTTGCAAAATATGGAGATCCTACGCCACATAATGACAATAGCAACCTCACATGGCTACCAGTCAATTCTAAATTGAACAACGTCCTGTTAATTAGAAAGAAATTTAGACTTACAAGTTCTAAGCAAGAGAATACAATGTATGATTTTTGGAACCTTCTGTATGAGAATTATTATAAAAAAGAAAAATGTAGACCCAAACACGATGAGTTGTAATTTTTTTAATTTAATAAACTTACCTAACATTAACTCCATCAATTGCTTTTTCATTGTTATCTGTGAAATTTGAAACTCCATTATTGCTGATAAAGAAAGAATTTGCAGATTTTTCGTACAATATGAAATTGCCAGAGTGTGCCTCGTTGGCACATTTAGTGTTTGGCTGTCCCTGTAAGGTGTACGGCAGATCTACGTATCCGTTGGCTATAATATCAAGATTTTCATAAACGGAGAGAGCAGGTATTGTGACTTCATCCGATGCATTGTTTGTTTGTAGTCTGTGTCGGTTGGCTATATATATTGTGAAGTTGCAATCATAGCCGTTGTACACCCTTAGTTGTGCAAGCCCTTCGACAACTGGTGTCCCGTAAGTCGGCTGTAAAACAAAACCATAATTAGATTATAAAGACAGAAGAGTTATTGAGGATTTGTAAGATCCCCCCATTTTCCCCTGTTTAAACTTAGATTTAGCTAACATAAATCTAAGGTTAATAATCTTACCTAACAACTAAGGCTTAAATAGTTGGTTTAATATATGTAGTTTTTAAACTTATTTATTAATTATATTAGTGTAAATAAGTCTATTAAAAGCGTTTTATATGGCCGTGAGTCATATCAAGATTAAGATATTTTTTAAATTTATTCTAACAATAATATTTTGATCATTGCCATAATAATAATAATAATAGCAACTCATATGTGTCACTGCTGCGTACGGGTCTCCTCTCCTCTATCAAGAGAGATAAGAATGAGTCATTGGTATATCCTTCCTTAATATTATAAACGCGAAAGTTTATAAGTGTGGATGGATTAATGGATGGATGTTTGTTACCGACATCTACGCGGGCGGAGCCGCGGGCTACATCTAATATTATATTTGTCGGCTTTATCACTTTTTATTGAATTCGCCAGGTGGCGCTTTGTGGCAAACACCTAAAAAAAGTAGCTCCGTATTTTAATTGTTTTAAATTACTTAAAAGTTGTTTATAAGTCTTAGATTTGTTATATTTCCATAGTAATTGTGACAATATACACCTATAAACATTATCTCAACGTTTTGTTAATAAATAAAGTGCAAATTGTGAACAAAAATAAAAACAGTGTATCAACTAAAACTAGTGCCTAAACTATTCATCTCATAAAAAACTAATTATCAAAAGTGATTCATTGTAAATATAAAACAATTCAGTGAAATGCGATACTTGAATAAACATTTAAGTGATTTTGATTAAGTGCAAGAAATAAAATTGTGAAATAGTTTTTTTGTTTACTCAAAATGACGCTATCTCAATAATTTAAAATTCAACGTATAATTACCGTCTTTTTATTAAAAAACAATTGCATATTGTAAACATCAATTTAGACCACTAATTAATAAGCTTCCTTGGTCTAGTGGCTGAAGCAAGCGCGTTCAACTCTCACTGGTCGTGGTTCGAACCTTGCTCACACTCATTCACTTTTTGTGATTTATATTATTTCATAAAATAAAAATCCAAATGAATATCTTCGAGAATATTACGTTCCGAACTTCCCGCACACGTACTCTAACAGAAAATTCGCTTGAAGAAAGTAATGCGAATGATTCGAAGACAGATGGCAGCACTAATAGCTTTCCAAACGTGTCAACTGACGAAAACACACTACATATACAGGAGCTTAAACAACAAATAGAAGACTTAACAATCAAATTAAACTCGGCCCATAACAAGATTAAGAATTTATCATCAGAAAACAGTGAACTAAAAAAAGCTGTACATAAATTGAAAGGTACTACTCCCAGTAAGAGTTCACAAATGTCAACTCCACGCAGTAGCAGTCAAATAAAAACACTGAATACAAATTCAAAGAACAAGCAGCCTGCACAACAAAAACTGAGTATCTCTTCTGCAGCCAATGATATTCAAAAGGAAGATAGGGTGACCTACAATTCAAAACATGTGAAGAATAAATTATGTATCATTAGTGCCAATAAAACTAACAATATTTTATCCATTGCTGAAGAGACATTTCACAACTTTCAAATATGTCACTATGCTACGACAAGCTGCGGCACAGTACAGCTTGTCAAGAATTTATACCAGAAACTTACTGATTATTCAATGAATGACTATTGTGTCATTTTAATTGGAGAGCAAGATTTTCAAACTACAGGAAACTATGTAGAAATCATTTTAGAAATAAGAAAGGCATTACAAAAAGTACAACATACAAATATTATAATATGTCTACCAACATTTATGCTGAGCGATTATTCATCACTATTTAACTGGCGCATAGAATCTTTTAGTAACTTACTATATTTAGATCTTTTAACGTATAACTATGCCACTGTACTAGATTCTAACTTGGATTTATATTACGATTTTACAATGTTTTCAAAGTATAGTAGAAAATTAAACGACAGAGGAATGAGAAATATTTTTAATAATCTTCAACAGCTTATGGAAAATACCTTTTTTCCACTGAGATCTGAATATGTAACAAATAATGATAATCTTAACCCTTCGCCTGCTTGTACCAATTTTTTTCTTTGATCATATGTATATTATGCACCAGAATATTGCTGGACTTATAAATAAGTCAGATCTATTAACTGTACATATCCAAGATTTACTCAATAAACAAATTGTTATAGATATTGTATGTATAACGGAACATTTCATAATGTCTGGCCAGGAGAAATTGTTACATATACCGAATTATAAGCTTGCTGCATGCTATGCTAGAAATAATACAAAACGCGGTGGGGCTTGTATTTTAGTGAAAAAGGGTTATGACTTTAAAGAATTACCGGTCATAATGAAATTCTCAATAACTGGAGTCATTGAGTGTTGTGCTATTGAACTCACCCGTCAAAAACTAATTGTTATATGTATGTACAGACCGCCTAAGCTACTTAATTTGAACAAATTTTATGAAAATTTAAATTCTATACTACGCATTGTATGTGCTAAGCAACATTTTAGGATAATTTTATGCGGAGACTTTAATATTGATATTTTAAAAAATAATAGAATGTCATTAGAGTTTAAATGCTTTCTTTTGAGCTACAATCTCAAACTAGAAATTACTGAGGCAACACGACCTAGTAGTAATTCTTGTCTGGATAATTTTGCACATAATTCTAAACACAAATGCCAATCGAATGTAATTGATCTAGGATTATCAGATCATACTGCACAAATAATTAAAATAAATATCAGTAAGTCATGTTACATAAAATCTTGGAAAACAAAAATCCGAGACACATCAACAGAAAATCTGATAAAATTTAAAACCTATCTCCAAAGTTTATCATTCTCTGACATATACAGCACAGAAGATCCCAATAAGGCATATGATAATTTCTTAGATACATTTATATTTTTACACGATTTATGTTTTCCCTATAAATTGATTACTATAAAAACAGAAAAGAAAATAAATTGGATATCACACGGCATAAAAATTTGCAGTAAAAGACAACGCCAGTTACTTTGGAAGTGTAGGACCAAACCAACAAATGAAAATAAGAAAATTTTTAATGATTACACGAAAAGGTTTAGAAAAATTATTAAATTGACTCAGAAAGCTCAAAATAATTATTTAATTAATAACTCAAACAATAAATCTAAAACATCTTGGCAAATTATAAATAATAAAAAATATATTAGTGAACCCATATCTGAAATAAACAATCAGGATGTAGTATTAACAGATCCAACTGAAATAGCTGAATCATTCAACAATTATTTTATTGACCAAATTTCAGACATACCTAAACGTAAAAAGCACAATATTGTGGCTATAAAATATAATCCACAATCCATTTTCATGTTTCCAACTAATCCGAAAGACGTATTACGAATAATTAAAAACTTAAAAAACAAGAAAAGCGTTGGCTATGATGGAATTTCTACAAAAATTATTAAATTTGTATCTGATTGTATAGCTAGTCCCCTAAGTCACATAATTAATTTAAGCATATCTACCGGAATATATCCTGATAGCCTCAAAACCACTATTATAAAACCTCTTTACAAAAAAAACTGTAAAAAAGACATGGCTAACTATAGACCAATCGCGCTAATACCTGTGTTCTCTAAAATAATAGAAAAAGTAATTTATGAATCAATTTATGCATTTTTAATCAAATTTAATATTTTATGTGATGAACAAAAAGGATTTAGAAAAAACAGTAATATAAATACTGCTATTTTCGACTTTCTTTCTAAAATAATGCCAAGTATAGATAATAAATAGCCAGTATGCGCAATATACACAGATATGTCAAAAGCTTTCGATTTTGTAAAACACGAAACGCTTCTATGTAAACTTTATGCATACGGCATACGAGGAAACGCTCTTGATTTAATAAAATCTTATTTAAATGGACGTAAACAGTATACAGAAATTTCTAAAGTCAGCACAAAGTCAAAAAAAGAAATAAAATACGTGTCATCATACAGAGACATCAAATTTGGTGTCCCACAGGGTAGTGTCCTGGGGCCTCTATTATTTTTGCTATATATTAACGATCTCCCACTTCAAACTCCACATTCAATGGTGCTATTTGCAGACGACAGCACACTTTTAATAAAATGCCACAATAAAAAATTATATGAAAATGATATCAATAACTGTCTCGACTCCGTTGTAAATTGGCTAAATAATAATAATTTAATCATAAATCTTCAAAAAACTAAAATTATGCACTTCTATCAACGAATATATGCTGAAGACATGAATATCCATTATGACAGTCAATTGGTAGAACGTGAAAATGTTACAAAATTTTTAGGAATTCTAATTGACAGTCAATTAAATTGGAAAGCACAAGCAGAAGATATATGTAGGAAAATAAGTACATCTGCATACGCCTTATACACTTTATCAAAAAAGGTCAATATACAAACAATACTTGTAGCTTATCATGGCATGATTGTATCAATTTTAAGATTTGGCATAATATTTTGGGGTAATTGTACCGAAAGAGAAAGTATTTTTAAAGCTCAAAAACGTTGCCTTAGAAGCATGTTTGGTCTGGCTATCACAGACAGCTGTGTACCTATTTTCAAAAATTATAATCTATTAACGTTTCCGTGTTTGTACATTTTAGAATTAGCCATATTTGTTAAAACACACAATAATCTATTTCCTTCACTAAATGATACCAGAATAAGAACTACAAGCTTAAGATCACAATACCAAACACTTCTATGTACAGGCTCGCATAATACAGCATTATTAAAAAAAAGTGTTATTTGTATGGCACCGTCTGTTTATAATAAATTACCTAATAGTATTAAAGAACAACCATTGAAAATTTTCAAAACACAACTGACAAAATTTCTAGTCGATAAGTGTTATTATTCTGTTACAGATTTTTTAGCTGATAAGTTAATTTAGCCAATAAGTATTTTTAATTATATAGGTACCAAATAAATTTTTGCATGCCTTACAGGTAGAATGTACATGGTTCCTGAATTATGTAACACCTCATTGTAAAACATACCTACATTCATTGCAAATAAATGATTCTATTCTATTCTATTCTATTGTCAATAATATACAGTAGAATGATTAAATGCAATACTTACCAGAAGATTTAGTTCAACAATTCCCGAGATAACGAAAGCTGCGGCCGCCAGTATACCTCCCCAAATCATTTTGTGTAAAGGCTTTCTTATCATTTTACACCATGTTAGGAATGGATATATTGCCTGGAAGGAAAGTATTTACATAAATAAGTGTATCATTTACCACTTGGTGCAGTGCCAGCAAACTCATACGAAGGTTTCGGATGAGTTTGCTGGCAGTGGGAGGATGGGAATACTTGATTAATAATATTTAAAGAAAGAAATACATATGATGGTATTCATGTGCAACATAAAAATACGATTAGGCTGCGTAATGAGGTCCCTGCCGAGGTTGTCCCGAGAGACTATGGGGTTCCTCGAGAAAGGAGTTATAAGGTTTCTAAGAATCGGCAACGCGCGAGATACCCCTGGTGTTGCAAGCGTCCATAGGCTACGGTAACAGCTTACCATCAGGCGGGATATGATTATTTGCCTCCTTGGTAGAAAATTAAAAAAAAAAAAATAAAAAAAAAAAAAGCCAAAATATAGAACAGAAATAAAATATGATAAAAAATAGGAAGAGAGGAAAAACATTATTAAAAAAGGAAAATTGCTATGTGTGATGAATCTTATGCTTTAATGAAGTTTGACAAGCAATTACAAGATTACTAGATTCAATACATTTTTTTAGAACGAATACTATATTATATAACCAATAACATAATTTGTGGCTTGAATTATGGCTTCCACACGTCTGTACTCTGTAGTTTATCTATGAAGTAAGGATATGTTGCTTCTTACCACTTCAAACAGAGGAATGAATACAAGAATCAGTAGAGGGTTGAGCACTTGCATTTGATCGGCTTTTAAAGTCCAAGGACCGATATCTTGCTCCATTCTATCTGCTTGGAAGGTCCATCTCGATCCCTGTATATTAAACATAAACATTTAACAAATCCTTACTAATATTATAAATGTGAAAGTTTGTAAGAATGGATGGATGGATGGATGGATGGATGGATGTTTGTTACTCTTTCACGTAAAAACTATTGAACGGATCTGGATGAAATTTTGCACACAGATAGATTATACTTTTTGCAGCGATAACCGACATCCACGTGGGCGGAGCCGCGGGCAACAACTAGTATTTTATAAGTATTCTATAATCGGCGAGCCGGTGACACGTGTCAGATTGTTTAGTATTACTAGAGTATTGCTATAGTCTGATTATCTTTTTTTCTCTAAGGGACAAGTCTTAAGCACCAGTAGCTTATAGATATACAATTTACGGACACAAAGTACATCTAGATTCGAAAGTGGGTATGGAACTCACAACACTCAGCGTTCAACATTCAAAATTATGTTAGTTTTAATATTTTTGTGTAGACGACAGGCTGTGTCGCAGTGCATTTTATATATACCTATAGATATATATACAATTCACGGACTCAAAATACATCTACAGCTTTAGCTAGCTAGCTTTAGTTTTGTCCAGTGTGGGCTTCGAATCCGAAGCGGTATAATCTCCTATACATTCGTGCACTAAAATTTTGTACATAAAAAAGACATGTGGCACTCGGGGACTGCCATGCCGCGGTAAATTGCATATTTTTAGTATAAATTTTTTATCGAAACAAATAAAAATTACTTTACAGAATTATCTAAATCATTTTATTTTATTCTCAATCAATCTCAATCTATAATCTTTTTCACATTAATATTCTCTGAAATCAAAACCTCCTTACAAAAATTTGACATATTATTATTGGCCGATTATATAGATATATACGTCATTAAAAAAGTATCACCGCTGTGCATGCCGCGGTGGTCGGTGTGGGGGGTGTTAGGTTTATTATTTTTGTTACGGAATTTCTGGATTTGGTCTCCACGCCCAAGGCCCATGATAGAAGCTATGCAATAGCTTAAAAAATTGTGTGATCCATAAATGGTTGTCCTGAGTCTGGGTGAACTTTATGTCCGTTAATTTGGTGTTTGTAAAAGTTCCCCGCAACACATAGCTTGATCCCTACTGCGGGAGTTGTCTTTTTGTAAAAGAAAAGAAGAAACAAATATATAACATAGTTTCAACCTACATATTTAAGTAAATAATTCAAACGTCTAGGTGCCACCTGCACCTAGACGTTTGAATTTACAATTCGCTTCAGTGACGCAACAGATACCATAATATATTATAACAAAGATTGTTATTCCTATCGAATATAACCTTAATTTAAGAGTACAGAACATTGGCATAGAAAAGATTACAAAACATAATTCTTATTCATTTAAAAACAAAACAATTAAATAAGGTTTAATGGCAGTATAGTAGGAAAGTACCAGACTCGCAATATTAGACGCGAGTTCGATCAAGAGTACGAGGTTGTGGGTTCGATTCCCATACAGGACAAAACTATGTGTGACCCGCAAAGAGTTGTTCTGAGTCTGTGTGTAATTTGAGTCCGTTAATTGTATGTTTGTAAAGTCCCCCGCAACACAGAGCTTGTTCTCTAGTGCAGGAGTTGTCTTTTATAAAAGATGTAAAGATGTAATTTATTATATTTGATTGCACGATTGTTTCAGTGGCTCAAGTAGTTACCTTACCACTGCGCCACGTGTTGTGCGTTCGTTAAAACGCATCTCTATGAGCTCTGGAAACCTGTCCTCACATACAGGAACACAACTACATCGCTGCGTAGTCTGTGGTCTTTTGTAAGGTGGAGATACTTCCCTAGTCGGACTTGCTCAGTAGTATGGTACCTTACCTCTCTTATGTTGTTGATGTTTTGAGATTATATGTTTGTAGTAGATATTTATGTTCCTAAATTGTGTTTGTAAAGTTTACCCAACATAGTGCTTTTTGTTGTGTGGGAATTGGAATCTATTAACTTATCAATTATTATTAACAAATCCAAGTATATAAACTCTTGATAAGAAAAAAAATCATACATACCTGTTGGTCAAACAGTGCCCAGAAGACTGGCAAGGGTATGAACAGCACGAGGACACGCAGCAAAGACTTAACATCTTCTATAAGTCCAGTGTCATATTTGTCATCAGCGTGATCTAGCCAGTGTTCGCGTTTTTCTTTGCTCTTACAGGATTTCATCACTGCGTGCTGTAGAAAGAGATAGTTAAATGATTATATTTATATTATAAATTGATTTATTTTATTCATTGCAGAATTGAACTATCCTATATAATATTATAAATGTGAAAGTTTGTGAGGATGTAGATAGATAGATAGATAGATAGATAATTCTTTATTGTACACCATGATATAACAAAAACTTATGTTAGATACATACAGAAAATAAAGTACAATGGGCGGCCTTATCGCTGAGCGCGATTTCTTCCAGGCAACCTTAGGATGGACAGGAATGACCAGAACATTTAAAATATGTGATGGTGTCACTACTGTTACCTACTTGTTGTTACTTTCCTATACAATGTTTCATTGTAATAGTATACATACATATATCGTATTATAATAAAATACACACACATATAAATACATAATAATATATATTCACATAATAAGAGTCATGCTTAAGGAGGTCATGCTTTAAGATAGTGGTCTCTTAACATATTTTTGAAAATATTAATGGATTGCGCTTTTCTTATTTCTAAGGGCAACTTATTCCACAAGCGTACGGCTTGGGCAGAAAAAGATTTGTCATAGAAATTTGTAGCATGAGTTGGCATCTGTAGTCTCAAATTTTCAGAAGACCGCAAGAACCTCGAATGTGTGTCATTTAGGAACTTGAAGCGTTCTTTGAGGTGTATGTTTGTTATTCTTTCAACTAAAACTACTAAACGCATCTGGATGAAATTTGGTATAAAGATAGATTATAGTCTGGAATAGCGAACAGGCTATTATTGTGATAACTGACATTCACGTGGGCACAGCTAGTCCTATATGAATAATAATACTAAAAATGTATTTAAACTAACTACACCTCAACAGGGAAAACTAATTCATTAAATAAAAGGGAATAGTTTAGGCGTCATAATATTCCTCCGCACCACTGTCAACTGACAAGTGCCCAAAAGACTGGCGGCATTGCCATGTTGAATGGTAATGCTAATTCTTTGTGCGAGAAAGAGGCAGAAGTGTCGACCAGTCGTTTGGCTATAAATTGACACATTTTTCTCACAACATCACTAACTTCGAACTATGAAACTAAAAAATTGCCGTCAAATTGATCAAACTAAATTATAGACTCGGCAATTATATCTGCGTTTTAGGGTGTCCGCACACGGGCCACAGGCAACAGCCACAAAAAGCCGCCACCGACCTATTTTGATAAATTTTATTTGTACCGAGTGGCGACCACCAGCGTCAACCGTGTGGTCCGAGTCCATATATAATGTATGATAACTACAAAATAAATAAGTAAAACTATATATAAACTATTTGACTGGCCTGTTGGTCTAGTGGTTAGTGACTCTGACTGCTACGCCGGAGGTCGTGGGTTCGATTCCCACCCAGGACAAATCTTTGTGTGATGAGCACGAATGTTTGTTCTGTGTCTGGGTGTAATTTATCTATAATATGTATGTATTTAGAAATATATAAGTATGTTTATCAGTTATCTGGTTACCATAGTACAGGCTCTGCCTAGTTTGGGATCAGATAGCGTTGTGTGAGTTGTCCCGAAAATATTATATTATTATTATATTATATTTATAAACAATCAGATAATGTGCTCGTATATATAGGAATACACTTAAAAAAATATAGGTGCTAAAAGACTACTTAACCACATTGCCACGCTGGATTGCAAGTTCAGGTAAATGCGAGCCTAAGGATCGTGAGATGACTTATCTAAAAAGTGCTCAAAGACTGAATCTCCCGATACAGTTGGGGCGCTCATAGCCAGGTACAATCGCTGATAGGTAATATAATTGATCAGCGGGTAAGGCTACAAAGGGCGCAGTAAATTTGTAGATGGGTGACTGCATAGTGTTATTTCATCTGAGTGTCTCCGGGCATCATTCATACCCATACACTATTAAGAGAAGTAGAAGAGAAAAGATAAATTAAGAGAGGAAGGATCACCATACTAGCGAGCAAGTCCGCCTGAGGAATGACCTCCACTTTACAGAAGACCACATCCAAGTATCTACACCCCGCGGCGCGGCGGGGCGGTATGCATAAGGAGCATTTCCCTCAAATAAAAAAGGACCACCAAATGAGCGCTGGAAATCTGTATTCACACGAAAGAACATGACTACACCGCTGTGTAATTATTTGCCTATGGTTTGTAAAGTGCTAAAGAGGTCCTACCCCAATCGGGCATACAGGACTTAAAATATTGTAAAGTTAAGGAACCAATTTCATTTCAGAATGGATTTTTCCTTTGATAGCATTTTCAACTTTGTTGTTTTTCTGACTGCATACATACTTATTTGTTTTATTTATAGAGACAGAGTACTTAACATGAAGTGCAAAAACCTACATTCCACTTTAAACGTCCCCGTGCCAGTTTACCGAGTGCCAATTAACACTCAAATGGTTGCTGACACTCATTAGTTAATCTCGTGCTTAACTGTATTTACGCACTTGTCTTCTGATACTTGCCCTACTATTTAGTACTAGCGGGGCCGCCAGGACTTCACCGGGGTTAAACTTTTTTCAACGTTATTTTTTTTTTTCTTACATGAAAACCTTCTCATGACTACAAACACAACAAAAAAAGGATATACTAATTATAGATAAAAAGAAGGCCAGCCTGACTATTCTATTCTGCTACGAACTACACTTTTCTCTACCCAGAAGTCGATATTAGGATATCGCTAGATATATGGGTCGTGTTGGATCGGCGTCCTATTGGACTATGAGAGTGAGGGAATACATAGTGCACTTGTGTTGTTGACGGCTAGTCTCCGTTGATATTAGCCGCCGTGACCGAAAATCAGTTAGAGATATAGTCTTAATAATAACACAAAAAGAGTTCTCAAGCGGCGACCTTGATTAAACCAGTCACTGGTTTTGCATAACCAATAGAAAATGAACCTTAAGTTTATAAAGACACAGTTCATTTCCATTTTATATAATAGGAACATTAGTAAATGTAATTTAAATTATTGCCTTATCTTTAATTCAGGTTTAGAATTTAATTGCGTCTATTACCTATTCTGCTACATGTTTACCTTTATCTAGTCGTAGGTACCTATAGAATGAAGTCGTATCGAAATATTTACGCAATAATCTATTTCTATACTTCCATTCAAGTATCCATAATATTATAAATGCGAAAGTAAGTATTTTTATTTGTTTGTTACACTTATACACTTACTTTTTTGCTATGTTCGTTATTGTCAGGAGAAGGTTTTTATGTAAAGCATCATTACTGCTTACTGACATCACACAGGATATTTTTTTGTGTTATTATTATGTGTAGGAACCCTAATAGTTTCGCTATGTCCGTCAGTCCGTCCGTCCGTCTGTCCGCAGCTAAGCTCAGACACCCTTAGTCCTAGAAAGCTGTTATTTGGCACGAATATACACATTAGTCATGCCGGCAAAGTGGTAAAATAAAATCTTGAAAAATATTTTTTTTGCGTATCTCCTGTGCATGTAAAATGTGGATGTTTATTTTTTTCAACTACCCCATTGTGTTGGGTATCGTTGAAAAGGTCTTTAAAAATATTGTAGGTTTGGTAAGACAGTTTTTTGATTGAGGAATTTGTTTGTGAAATATTAAGCTTTTAAGTGCAAATTGTTCCCCCCTCTCTGCAAGCCAATTGGTGGTATTTGGAAATGTGAAAAAAATCACGGTAGAAGTATATACAACGAAATTAAAAGGAAAACTATCACAGCTAAGTAGACTTCACAAGTTAACGAGTAATAGCCGATTAACTTACAAAATGTTATAGGACAAGTTAAAATCAGATTGGTATCATATAATTTTATACCTGCCAAATTTTATAATTTCTACATTCGATATAAAAAACCGCCTGGCAGAGTGACACCCGCCCACAGAAATAGCCGCCTCTCTTCTTCAACCACCTTCTTTCCCGCGACTCTTTTATTGCGACTTATTTCAAAACTTTTACCAAAATTGTTACCATTGTCCTATGTTCTCAGAAATCATGAATGCTGAAACCTACCTTATTCTTAGTCCGCATTATTGGGAATGGCATTTTTAGAACCCTACACTGTGGGTGACCCAACATGCACTTGGCCGGTTTTATTTGTTTACGATCTCATTATTGGGAATGGCATTTTCGGAACCCTACATTGTGGATGACCCAACATGCACTTGGGCGGTTTTATTTGTTTACGATCTGTTCCTCCTGAATGTGTTCGAATAAATATTTTTCTTTCTTTCGAATAAAAAAATAGAGGTAGGGCTGTTCTTCTTATGTTTTTGGATTGTCATAAATTATAAACGTACCAATATTTAATATTTGAATCATTATTCATTTTCTATTTGAATGGACGAACAAAAGACTAGCAGTTGCCTGCGGCTCCGCCCGCGTGGATGTCGGTTTCCGCAATAAATATGCCACTAGTCTAGAGGCTCTGTAACGTTTCACGTACACACGTAGGTAGTTAACGGCTATAGGTATAAATACCAGCGCTCTAGAAAAGGGTACTTGTTTACCAGAAGTAGGTACCCTCTAATATTATAAATGGTGTTTTTATTTTTACTGTATGTCCTAATTATCATCTGCTTAATGTATGGAATTTGACGTGAGTCTACGAATCAATGTCGTAAACTTACGTCAAATTCCATACATTTTCTTTTTTTGACTTTTCGATTCGACTATCGCTTATGCCACTTGTCTAGAGGCTCTGATAAAATGTAGATACATCAAACGATACGAAGTGATCTGATATGTCAACGTAGTGTTTGTGAATTTATCTCGACTCTAGAAAGATATTTAACTATTATGGACTGTGATAAGGCTCCATGCACATTGAGCGTGCCGTCGGCCAGTACATGGTGCGTTTTTTCCTTCCCTAGCTAATAATTCTTTACAGGTTACAATGTTGTTGCTTTTATAAACCAAAAATTGTAACTTAAATCCAATTGTAAATATACTCTGGCGAAAAAAAAGAGTGGCCATAATTTCTTTCCAATTCCAGAAGTGGCTGAAAAAAAAGCTGATATTTAGTGCTTTTTTTGACGTTCATTATGATTACACATTTACTACTAAATGAGTTTGAGGTTCGTTGCGTGATTCAAACTCAAACCCAAAATAACCTATGACGGTCATAAAAGCTTCAAGTCCCTAAAATTACTAAAGTTTCCATGCCTATATCTTAGAAATGGCCATATTTATAAACTCAACAAACACTTATTTCCTTTAATATCAGAGATTAGGCGAAGGTCAACAACATTAAGATCTCAGTATGAAAATTTACTAAGTTTTCCTGGATCACACACGACATCGTTAAAAATGAGTATATTTTATATGGGACCTAAAATATATTACTTATATAATAAAATACCAGAAACGATTAAAAATAAAAGTGTATGTGAATTCAAAAAAGATCTAAAGACGTTTCTTATACAAAAGTGTTATTATTCGGTTGGGGAATTTCTTAATGATACAACTAGACAGTAATTTTACAATTTGACATTTATATTATTCATCTAAAATATTGACATTATTTATTTGTAATTTATTCTTGACGTTTATTGCTTGTGCTTCTAATTATCCCAAATTTACTTTTATATTATATAAATTCCCTAGATACAATACATTTTTGCATGCCTAATAGGTGAAATGTGTCTAAACCAATATTTCTTAAGATCATATACTATGTATATACATTCGGTGCAAATAAAGAATTTGATTTGATTTAAATTATGATTAAGCCAGAAAGATGATGTCAGCAAAAAAAATCCTACGGCTAGTTCGCTGACGTTGAGCCTTAAGAACAACTAGCTAGAAACTCAGCCCACTCTTTTTAAACGCCAGATATGTAGTTAAAATCTTTTGTTAAATACAAGTATGGTAGCATGCAAGCTGATGCAGTCAAAACACGATACTTACATAATCGATAAAAAAGCTAATCGTAAGTAGTAATGGTCGTGCGAGATTTAAAAAAATGTATGGTGTTCCGTCTGCTTCAACTTACATATTGTTATAAAGAAATAAGGCAGATTTTAAGTATTTGCGTTGTGTGCACGGTCGAACGGTCGAGAAACGAAGACGCCAAGCTGGACGTGCCATAAGAGAAACTAATACTTACACCGATGCATGATGACACTTTCCCGAGCACGTTACCGGCGGGCTTCTTAATTATGTACAATCGTTTCCCCGCCACGAAGAAGACTGAAAGTGCAAACATGTTTATAAGTTGAGAAAACACAAGATATTTACAAGAATAATTTAAAAGATAGAAGGGACTTACAAACTAAACTACTTACAAGTAATCAGATATTTTATATAAAGGTATTTTTAAACCTATAAATAAAATATCTGATTGAGGTCGCAGTTTTGAGGAAAGGTACCCAAAAGACAGGCCACATTACCACGCAAGATCGCAAGGTTAATACGTTGACCCAAGTAAAGGCCAGCCTTAATATCTCGACTCGGGATGACTGGACTAAACGCTTAGATATGTTTATTAATTATAATCATTGTGTCATAGTCTCTATCTAGTGCTTGCTCCAGTGAAAGACTGACGTGATGTACGTATTTAATATGAATCATAACGATATAAATATTTTTATAAGTGGGCTCATACTACCACTATGACCCAGAAAACGTCTCACGCCATGGCGGTAGGCCTAGGCTAAGACGACGGAAGAGCTTGATGCTTAGGATTGAGTTGAGAGGAAAAAGGAAAAGAAGGCCTTGCTCTGCAGTAGGATAATAATAGTCGTCCAGGCCGATTTCGGTCACGGAGATTAGCCAACTGCACAGGACATATTATAATGCACAAAGCACAAGTGCACTCTTTATTCCTTATTCTTATAGTCCTATTGGACGGCAATCCGACCGGAGAGGAATCAGACGTAGGACGAACGGCTTTACGTTCTTTCCGAGGCATAGGGGTGTAAACACCGCGAAAATAACAGTAGCAGTAGGATAACACGGGATTAAAATACATAAAGAAAAAGTAACATTATAAAGATATACTTAAAAGTTTAAGAGAGGTAGGACACCATACACATCACCATACTATAGTGAGCAAACCCGACTGGAAAAGGCCCTCTACCTTACAGAAGACCACAGCCAAGTAACTACACACAGCGGTGAAGTTGTGTTTCTGTATATGAATACAGGTAGGGACCTGTCCCATCGCATCCCTAAATGAGGGCTAGGGAGCCCTCATTTAGGGATGCGATTTGAAAAAGACGTTTTCCTATCCCAGAGATACTGTTACTACATCTTAAAACACGGGGGTAAAAAAATGGGTCGTCAACACGCAAGTGATACCTGTGGTTTTTTTTTTTTTTTAAAGTCTACTCCCGCACTAGAGAACAAGCTCTGTGTCGCGGGGGACTTTACAAACATACAATTAACGGACACAAATTACACCCAGACTCAGAACAATTCTGTGTGGGCACACAAAGTTTTGTCCTGTGTAGGAATCGAACCTACAACCTCGTGCACAGCAGGCGCGCATACTGCAACCACTGGACCACCGAGGCAGTCAACAAAATAACAATGTTTGCTTGTTTGCCCCTCTTTTTTTTGTTACACGTATTTGTAAACATAAAAGCAACGTGTCATTTCCACTACGAATATAACATATCGCTGCTAACGCTACATTAATTGTATATAGGTATAATTTATTGCTATTGTGTGCGGTCAACCGCAATCACTAGTAGTTCTATTATATCGCATACTTAGTAGAAAAGTGACGTAACTTGAGAAAATGTCACTAGGCAATTTCGAACCTAAGCTGTTGAGAATAAGATGTAAATTGCAAAAGGAATACGCTTCAACTTAAGTAATTTTTCCACTGTGGATGCGATATGTATCTACTTACATATTAATTACTGGATTCATTAATATAACAGATTAATTACATTTAAATTGCATTATTATCTTAACATACTATAAAACAAAGTCACTTTCTGCTGTCTGTATGTACGCTTTGATCTTCTAAATTCGCAAAGGATTTTGATTCGAACTACACACTCATTTAGATATTTTTTTGCAATTTATTAGATAAATTAAAAATAATTTTTGCGATGGCTTTGCCGACGAAAAAGTATCTTCTTTTTGAGACAAGACTTGACAGTTCTTGCGTACGCAGAACACTACACCAAAGATTCATTGCAATCGAATCGAATGCACTTTAGGAACGTGGACATAAACATTATTGTTTATTTATGCAGGTTAAAGGCACGTTAAACCAAATTGGCTACTCAAAAGGAAAAAAGGCTTTTTGACAATAAGCTAAGGCTGGTCACTCACATACGGTTTTCTGAATCTGAAAAAATCCCACACAAACAAAGGGACTGATATAATTCCGCATGGAAAAACGTTATTTGAATGCAATCTTTTAGGCTATGGTTGAATGTTCGGTTGACATTACATACATTTATTGGGATACAACGTCGCCTGCCATTGTTTCACAGTTTTATATTATGGTGACAAAAAAGAGGCAGACGGTGACTCGCCCATACAACAACCAACATGCCTTGAAACAGCCCACAGGTAACAGAGCAACACCATAGCGCGCGGCTACGGATGTCGAGCGGTCCATCGCCTTCGGTTTCGCCATCCAGAGTCTCGAGCGTGAGTAGCACTCACTCTCGTTTCTGAATATACTTACACATCTCTAAGTACAAAGCATATCATCATAACTAGGTTAAAATCTTTGAAGGAACACGATAGCAGTTAAAAGCGGATTAAATTCAACTGACAGTATGTCCTATAAAAGTACATTTGTGCAAACGTAAATATAAAATACTTACTTATAGAGATAAGCATCAATATTCCGGGCACACCAAACGCCAACGAATAACAATCTTGATCTCCAAAGCAGTGGACATCAGCTCTCAATATTGGAGTGAGGAATGTAGAAATAAGACTTCCCGCGTTGATGGAGAAGTAGAAAAGAGAGAAGAAGTAGCCTAGATATCTCTCTTGCTCTGGTAATTTGAATTGATCCCCTCCAAATGCGGATACACAAGGCTTTATGCCGCCCGTTCCAAAGGCAATGAGCAACAGTGCCACTATTGTAAATTCTCTGAAAAATAAATTAATCTTAAGCTAACTTTTTTAAATACAGTGACTATTTGTGAAAGGTGCAAACCATATAAGCCAGCATATCGTCTGGGGGGAAGGCCCTCCATCTTACAGAAGACTATGCTATGATCCTGTGAGTATAGGTGGGGTAAGGGATTTTTAAATAATTACCGCGATGATCGATAGATTTGCAAGATTATGCAAGTATAGCAAGCTCATGGAATAGATGGGTGACTGTTTTCTATTATAAATCACAATTAAAAATTAGAAATGATCTTGAAAATACCTCGGATAATTACGAAATTTGTTGTTCTTTGATTCCTATTATCCAGTTTTTTGTAATCGTCCTTTGATTTTCGGAAAGATCTACTTTACCCAATTATCCTGCATCTCGCAGGATAATTGATGAAGGGTTTTACAGTGACCTAGAAATCAAATATTTCTAGGTCACTGTAAAACCCTGCATCATTAGTGATTAGTGGTAATTTCAACAAGGTTTGGGCTGAAGGCAACCCATTACTTGTGAACATATTTGAATTGACATACCTACAGCCAGATTCACCTTACCCAATTATCCTACGATATGCAGGATAATTGGGTAAAGTAGATCTTTCCGAAAATCAAAGGACGATTACAATAAACTGGATAATAGGAATCAAAGAACAACAAATTTCGTAATTATCCGAGGTATTTTCAAGATCATTTCTAAATTTTAATTGTGATTTATAATAGAAAACAGTAACCCATCTATTCCATGAGCTTGCTATACTTGCATAATCTTGCAAATCTATTGATTGTAATGGAAAATACGGAAGTCACCAAGTAGAGATCACAAAATGTGTATGTTTTCATAGCTTTCTTTCCGTACATCTCCATTTTTAATTGAGGTTCGAGGTTCGTTTTGGTCTAAGACCACCTCACTGGAATGAGCTCTTTCTTTTGAGCGTTAGTCTTCCCTAATTGGGTGTGTTGGAAAGAAGCTAGGTGTAAACATACGTTTCATAACTAATTAGTAGATTATTATACGTAAAAACTACTAAACGGATCTGGATGAAATTTGGCACAGAGATAGATTATAGTCTAAAATAGCACATAGGCTTTTTATCGCGATAACCGATATCCACGCGGGCGGAGCCGCGGGCAACAACTAGATTATAATATTAGGAGGATAGGTTATGAATAAGTATAGATAGTATACTTACAAAGTTGGCAAGTGAAATTGAGGCATTGCACTGACTGATATCAATGTGCTTCCAGCGGCATATACTATAGATAAATAAAGGATTGTTCTGAAAAGAAAAAACAATAGACATTAATCATTTTGAACGTAACAGGAACTGTATAGGGCTAATTCCACTTAACACCAAAAATTGTTACACTTCAAGCCCAAGACTTTTTTTAGGAAGATTTATTACATATTTAATTCCACTTTAACCCTAAGACTGAGAAGTAGCGTCAGCATTACCAGCAGCTCTACCAAAATTATTTTGTTGAGTGGAATTGAAGTATAGAAATATTTCTTAATTTAATTTTGGTACCAACCTATTATCACTAGGGTTATAGTGGCATGAATTTATGGATATTTACGTTTCGAGAACAATAGCTTTTTGGTTTAGTGGAATAATCCCTGTATAGGACCAATATACGTCAGTTGCAGTTCAATTAGCGTCAATGACAAAACACGACGTTTTGTGCTTGTAAATATTTTTAACAACTAGATAATAGGTTTTATTTGTATCGATACCGGTGGTAGCCGAGTAGGCAAGTAACCGACTTGTAGTCATAAGGTGTGAGTTCATGTGGGAGGTGGTACTAATGGTACTTCATATTATGATTTACCATCTGCTAACGGTAAAGGAAAACATCGTAAGGTAACCACCGCATGGCTTAGTAGAAATTCTAAAGACATGTTAGATTCACCCAACTTTACCAACCCGCATTAGGCCAGTTTAGCGTCAATGACAAAACACGACGTTTTGTGCATGTAAATATTTTTAACAACTAGATAATAGGTTTTATTTGTATCGATACCAGTGGTAGCCGAGTAGGCAAGTAACCGACTTGTACTCATAAGGTGTGAGTTCATGTGGGAGGTGGTACTAATGGTACTTCATATGATTTACCATCTGCTAACGGTAAAGGAAAACATCGTAAGGTAATTACCGCAGGGTTTAGTAGAAATTCTTACGACATGTTAGATTCATCCAACCTTACCAACCCCCATTAGGCCAGTGTGTGTGGATAAACCCTCTTTCTCTATTGATAGAGGCGAGTCCCGTGTCCAGCATTAGGCAAATGTGGGTTGTCTGCAAGGGCAAGTGACGTATCATCTGTCTTATCATGCTATCTCTTTTCTTTTGTATGACGATACTAAAGAGATGTGGCTCAAATTGTATATAGTAAGTACCTAGTTAAGAAACAGTTTAATGCATTTTCTAGAACAAATGAAAATAAATACCCAAAGCAATTAACGTTGGACAATTGTTAGTGTAAGTAAATCCTGTCCTTCGAGACGTAGGTAATTAAAAAGAAGACAATAACATACTTTCTTTACTATCTATCTACTAAGTTATTTATAACCTATTTACACTACATTATACTGATACGAATAACTTGTTACTTACATATACGTTTATATAACTAGTGGCCCAGACTTCGCCAGGGTTAAACTATTTTCAACTCAACTTTCTTTTATTTTTACATAAGAAGCTTCTCCTAAATTATTTCATAATTGCCCATTTATAATATATAATAATAATCATCATTTTATTTTCCGTGACCAGTACTCATTGTTGTTAGTAATACATATATCTAATTCTATGTTAACAGAGACAGGGTCGCTATATGAAAATTAACCATTGTATATATATTTCTGTACATTTGTACAATTAGACTAAACAGATAGTAATATAATATTTCACACAAATTCATACATTGGTTTTCCTAAAAAACTAATCTTCATAATGCGGCTTTGTATACAAGTAGTAAAGCAAGTAATATATTACCTGAATCTACCCAGCCAGCCGTCGGCAATCATGGCACCGATTAAGGGGAAGAAGTAAGCAAACATTGTGAACACATGGTATATGACTGTCGCACCGTTGTCGCTGTAGCCCAATTTGTCCCGCAAATATAGAGATAACACCGCTGAAAACCAAAAAGAATTTCAATTAATGTTTATAAATCTTAATTTCTGTGGTAGAATTATCCACAAAACAGGCGTGGTTTTATATAATTTACTCGAATATGTATATTTTATACAATATGGCCGCCATTTAGGGGAAAATTCGAAGTTAGGATGAAGTCAAAGTCAAGTCAAAGTCAAACTCAAACTCAAACTCATTTATTTATTTAGATCAAATCCATGATACTTATGAACGTCATTAAAACAAATGCCAGCATACTTTTTTCCTAAGGCCAATTCGCTGACTAGGGTTGGGCCTCGAGAAGAATTGGCAAGAAACTCGGCCACTCTTTTTAATCGCCAGAGTATAACATTTACAATTTGGTATGAGTTACAATAGTGGTAACAAAAAGGAACGGAAACCAATATACCATATGAGAAATTTAGGTAAGTATTTAATTAATGAGTAAGCAATATTTAAAAAAAATGAATTTAGCTTTCCACTGTATGGTAATGAGGGATCGTTTCTTTTTGTAAGTATAAGATAGAAACGTGTCGAGATCACATTGCAATCTTAGTAAATATCTAGAAACTATATCTTTGAAATTTACATTCATCATATTAGCGAGCACTATTGGAAAGGATTATTACCTAACAGAAGACCACAGCCAAACAACTATACACTGTGGCGATGTTGTGTTGCTATGTGAGTATAGGCAGATATAATATAATGTACAGGTTATCAGAAGTCAGTGAAATGAAACCTTTTTAAAAGTAACTTTTTCTTATTCCAGGGTTATCAAAAACACAAAACAACAACATAATTATGGGGTTGACTACTGACAATTAATAATGCTCGGTATTGCAAGCATCCATAAACTACGATTACTGCTTACCATGAGTTGGGCTGTGCGCTTGTTCAATACCATGGTAATAATAAGTAAAAGATGTGAACAGTTTTAAAAACTAGCGGAAAATAATGTCAATATAATTATATCGACGCGTAAAATTCAAAAATAGATTTCGGAACAAATCAATTGTTTCGCCGCATAAATCGTGTGAGTCACTGTTGGTATAATATATTATGTTCATGTAATTTGAAAATACTACGTTGAAATTGGACACACCATTATTGTAATAACTGTATTGCTAATTGTCAGTTACGAAGCATTTAAATAAGCCAGTTTGAATAATAGGCTGGCTCCAAAACAAAATCTTTTTATTTGTATTAGGTTCCACCTAGTAGGACGTCTGCTATTGCTGCGTCTTCCAGTTTGCAAATATTACAGTAATAGCACAATCTAAGGATTTCATATGAGAGTTAAAATATTTTTTACACTGGTAATAGGTACAGGTACTTTAGTCATCAAAATTATTAGCGTTCGCATACAGCTTGGCTCGCATAGCAATTCAAGCGTTCAAACAATCGCCCATGAGATGATCACTTTGATTTTATCCTACAAATATTTTAAATTTGAAAGTTTGTGAGGATGGATGGATGTATATGGATGTTTGTTACTCTTTCACATAAAATCTACTGAACAGATCTGCATGTAATTTGGAATTTAGATAGACTATAGTCTGGAATAGTGCATAGGCTACATTTATATATTATACTTTATATAAATGCTATATATAAACGCGTATATCTAGATAGTTAATAATAAAGATTAGTTTGTCTTTCAAAATAACTTTCAAAGTTAGGGAAAAGTTTGATATACGAGGGGAGGTCCAAAAGTTCGTGGAATGGAAGGGTTTGAAATAAAATGAAACAACAAAACTATTTTTCCTTTTCAATATAATCACCCTGAAGTTGAATACATTTATTAGATCTATGAATTAATTTTTCTAAACCGTCGTAAAAATATTTTTTATCTTTTGCCGCAAAATGAGCCAAAATTGCCTCCTTTACTTCATTGTCGTCGGAAAATTTCCTTCCCCTTAGGTCTTTTTTTAAATTAGGGAACAAATAAAAATCACTTGGGGCCAGATCTGGACTGTAGGGTGGGTGGACTAGCGATTCGAAGCCATGTGTGTGCAGAGCAGCCATTGCAACTCTGCTCTTGTGAACCGGTGCGTTGTCTTGCAAAAGCAAAACACCTTTGGTCAGTTTTCCTCGACGTTTTTCCTTGATGGACTCCTTTAATTTTTCTAGAATCGTTGCGTAGTATTCTCCTGTTATGGTCCTTCCCTTTTCTTTATAATCAATTAGTAGAATCCCTTCACAATCCCAAAAAACAGTAGCCATCAACTTTCCAGCCGACTCCGACACTTTGAACTTCTTTGGCGGTGGTGTCCCCTTTTTGTGCCATTGCATGGACTCTTGTTTGGACTCAGGCTCAAAGTGATGAACCCATGTTTCATCTCCGGTAACAATTCGCTCCAAAATCTGTGCAGGCTCGTCTCCACACAACTCCAAAAATTGTTTTGAAGCATCGACGCGTTGCTGCTTCTGAATCGGTGTGAGCATTCTCGGTACCCATCTTGCACTGACTTTTGTCATACCCAGATGGTCATGTAGGATTCGCAAAATGGTGGTATCTGATACTCCAACTAATGCAGATATCTGTTTTTTCTTTAAACGGGTATCTTCCAGTACAATTTTCTCCACTTTTTCGATGATGTTTGATGTGGTGGCCTCAACTGGCCTTCCTGAGCGAGGGTCGTCTTCAATCGACTCCCGACCATGTTTAAAAAGACCATGCCACTTGTAAATCATTGATTTACTAGGGCACTGGTCCCCATAAACGTGCTTGGTAAGGAATTTTATTACAGCACGGTGTTCAATTTTCTCCATAGTTTTAATGTTCTTCCGGATTGACTTGTTTATCAGGCGAGTATTCGTAAACGAATGACGCAATTAGGCTGAAACTCAGCTTATATACTAATGATGAGTCCACAATTAGTATGACACTAAGCAAGCATCCCTATCCCCACTCCATCCCCTCCATTCCACGAACTTTTGGACCTCCCCTCGTAAGTAGATCCTAATGTAACAATAAAAGGTAACAATATCTCGGGACAATTTACACACGGCCATCTGATCCCAAACTAGGCAGAGAATTTATTATGGCAAACACACAACTTCTTCTTATCGTTTGGTCAGTTACCAACCTGCACCTCCAGACAAGTGGCATAAACGGCCGGCTGATTCTCTAAGAAACAGCTATAGCAAACTGTAAGTTGTGATTGCTCGGTGACGGCACACACGATTGCTAAACGTCAAAAAGACCGATTTTCAATCTGACAGCCAGATTTTGCTCCTTTTTCACGGTCGCTCGGTTTTCGCTCTTACGGCATACCTCTGCGAGAGTTTAATTTAACAACATAATCGTAAACTTATGTCAAATCCTTTCATCATTTGCTTTCAATTCTAGCACCAGCTCTAGACAAGTGGCATAAACGGTACTTGAATAGAAATTCAAGTACCGTTTATGCCACTTGTCTAGAGCTGGTGCCAGATTTATTTAACATACGGTAATGACCCTTTAGGACTCTGTTTGTAACGACTAACGAAGGGCACGTTATAATTCGGTCCCGACGGACCGAATTATAACGTGCCCACCGAGGAAACGCAAACATGAATCACTGATTGTTTCCCGAACAGCTAGTACTTCTGGCTATGAGCGCCACAACACATCCACCACACACAAACAACTGATCAACATACTTATATATATACCTACTAGCTGACCCAGCAAACAATGTTTTGCTACTTAAATAGTAATATCGCTATTAAAAAATTGGGGTTGATCGTAGAGGGGTTAAATTAAGGGTTGTATGTATTTTTTAATGTTGAATCACAGCAAAATAAAAACAAAAAATGTTGTCTTAAAAATTAAATTAAAAAAATTGGGGTAGACCACCCTTAACATTTAGGGGGATGAAAAATAGATGTTGTCCGATTCTCAGACCTACCCAATATGCCCACAAAATTTCACGAAAATCGGTCGAGCCGTTTCATAGGAGTTGAAAGTTGAACACTATGACACGAGAATTTTATATATTAGATTTCTTATAGATAACACACAGAACAAACAATCGTGCTCATCACATAAAACTTGGTCCTGGTTGGGAATCGAACCCATGACCTAATTGACTCATAAACTTAGCAATAAGGATCTCTAACTACTAAAACAACAGGTGAGCCGTAAGTATATTTTTATTAAACATAAAAGAAACACTAAATGAAGTATATCTCAAGACCTATACCTGAAAACTAAATTTAAATTGGTATAGGCATTGTATTGGTAGGCAGATTAGCGTGTACAAACGAAATCTGTTTACGATTGAGTCCGCTAGCTAAACAATATGTTACATAAAATAACCTATTATTTGTGGTCGATGACATTTTCTTTGGCTATTATGTCAAAGTAGCTACATTATCATAAAAACGTAGGCATCGCATTGTAACTGTTCCCCGTGGTTTCATTCGTGTTCAATTCGGTTTTCGCCCCGGATAACGTTTATTGTTACTGCTACTTATATAGAAATAGGCTATTAAATCAGATTTTTTAAAGAGAGTTAGGGCACTATACTAGCGAGCAAGCCCGACTGGAGAAAGACTCCACCTTACAGAAGACCACAGCCAAATAACTACACACAGTGGTGTAGTTATGTTCCTGTGTGTGAGTACAGGTCCCCAGCTCTCATTTAGGGATGCGTTTTGATAGAAACGTATTCCTATTCCAGGGATACTCCCATCATAAAGCAGTATTACCGCGATAAAGCCCTGGTGTAAAAAAATGGGTTAGCAATACGCAAGTGATACTTCTGGTATTTCAAGCGTCCATAGGTTACGGTAACTGCTTAACATTAGGCGCGCCGTATGCTTGTTTGCCACCGAAGTAGTATAAAAAAAGAAAGATTGTTTTTAAATCAAATGGTTAGCTCCAGATGACAGGTTACAAACAGCGGTAGTAACGACATACAAACTCTTTAGCTTCCTAATTTTTGGTCTACTCATAGGATTCAATCAATCAATCTTTCAGCCTATCACAGTCCACTGTTGGACATAGGCCTGTCCTAACACGCGCAACAGCACACGGTCCTCCGCCTTCCGCATCCAGTCCGTCCCATCGACTACTTATAGGATTACTTTACGAGAAAACGATGCTTAAATAAAAGATATTCATATAAAATACCAAGTTAATTACTGTAGAATAAATTGTATAAAAAGCGGTGGTGGCCGAGAGGAAAAGTAACCGACTTGCACGCAAGAAGTGCGAGTTCAATCCCGGGTAGCAGTATCAATGTGAATTTCACTTTGTGGCGTTTATGTGTACTAATCAAATGATTCACCATCTGCTAACGGTGAAGGAAAACATCGTTAAGAAAAGGTCTAAGCCGTCTCTCTCCCTTGATATAATGTAGGTTGCTATTATTATTACAATATTGTAAAATTTAAAAAAATAAAAACCTCCGACACAAGAGCATGTAAAAAGTAAATAATAAAATTTAAATACTTAATCCTTACTAATATTATAAATGTGCAAGTTTGTAAGAATGGATGGATGGATGTTTGTTACTCTTTCGCGTAAAAACAACTGAACGGATCTGGATGAAATTTGGCACACAGATAGATTATGGTCTGGAATAACACATAGACTACTTTTTGTAGCGATAACCAACATCCACGCGGGCGGAGCCGCGGGCTACAGCTAGTTGGTTATATTTTGTGAGTCGAGTCGGGGGACCGTTATTTGTATTCTATTATAAATTTTATTTATTTAGTAGTCCACTGAGATGACGAGTAAATCACAAAATATGACGAAAATGTTATTATTTACTTTTATTATATATTTTTTAAAAGACAACTCCCGCACTAGAGAACAAGCTCTGCGTCGCGGGGGACTTAACAAACATACAGTTAACGGACACAAATTACACCCAGACTCAGAACATCACTTTGTGGGGTCACACAAAGTTTTGTCCTGTGTGGGAATCGAACCCACAACCTCGCGCACAGCAGGCGCATACTGCGGCCACTGGACCACCAAGGCAGTCAAAATATTTTTTTGTGTCGGGGTTCTTTAAAATTGTTTTTATTCAGGGGTTATAAAGCATATATTATAGGTATTCCACGCAGCAAAGTGGTCAAACTACGTGTTGATATTTTATTAGCAATAAAGTCAAAATTCATTTATTCATTTAGGTCACGGGTCATAAATTGTGAATAAGCTAGAAAGTCGTTAGGTGGCCATTAAAATACTAATACCTATTAGTATTTTGAGACAACTCACTTGCTCCCAAACTAGGCAGGACCTGTATAATGGCAACTAGACAACTGATAAACATATACTTATATACTTATTTCTAAATAAATACATATTATAGATAAATTGCACCCAGACAAAGAACAAATAACCGAACTCAAGACACAAAGAATTGTCCTTGATGCCTTTTCTCTTTTAAAACTTATAAGAAGAGAATGAAAACCTGTATTTTGTCACTTGACTTTCCCTACTATATGTATACGACTTACAATATATTTCCATTATAAGAAGGCATCGTGTATCTGTGTCAAATTACGTAAATACTAACCAAGTAGTCTGAACGACATTGATGCTACAAAAAAGATGTTTTATTAGTTTAGAGATCGGAGTAATCAACCATAACATACAGTTGTGTAATTCTCTTCCGTCAGTAGGTTATATACTTAAAAATATAAACAGACGATTGAACTAGGTTCGGGCCGAACCACGAACATGGTGCGCTCCGAACCATATTCGCTCGTGTGGTGCACGGTCCGCCGGACATTATTATTATTAACTAGTTGTTGCCCGCGGCTCCGCCCGCGTGGATGTCGGTTATCGCTGTAAAAAGTAGCCTATGTGTTATTCCAGACCATAATCTATCTCTGTGCCAAATTTCATCCAGATCCGTTTAGTAGTTTTTACGTGAAAGAGTAACAAACATCCATCCATCCATCCATTCTTACAAACTTTCGCAGTTATAATATTAGTAGGATATCATTATAATATGGTTCGGAGCGCACCATGTTCGATCGTCTGTTTATGCTTTAAATAAAACACTACGTCTATAACCTGTCTTTTTTTTGTAACTGTGTTGAATATTTATCGACGAAGTGACTCATAATAACAAAAACAAAAAAGAGTCAATGTACTGTGCCTGTTAAAGCGTGATGTAATATACACATACCTACTGAGAGAAACTAAAGCTTAGTAATAATGTTAAGAGATTTAGAACACCTGGATTACCATCTTAGGATGCCTGGCCTGTTGGTCTAGTGGTTAGTAACTCTGACTGCTATGAGGTCGTGGGTTCGATTCCCACTCAGGACAAATATTTGTGGGATGAGCACGATTGTTTTTTCTGTCTGGGTGCAATTTATCTATAAATGTAGGTACATATTTATTTAGAATTATAGTTTATTAGTTGTCGAGTTTCTATAGTACAGGCTCTGCCTAGTTTTGGTGTCAGATGGCGGTGTATGAGTTATACTAAAATATTAATATTAGATATTATAATGTCCACACAGAAGGCTATAGACAAATACACGCAACGGTGTAGTTGTGTTCCTGGACGTGATTACAGTCCTCTGTTGGTTTCAAAAAACGTTTTCCTCTTTTTTTACACTATTACAAAAAATACTTAAGTGATGCCCCATTCGGCATTCGCCAAATTCGCATGATAATTAACAAACAATTCACAAAAATATAACATACACCTTTTTATTATAGGTTCAGTACTAAACAATTTTTATAGTGAGCTTGCAGAAGAATAGGTATATATAGATAACAAAAAATAAAAAAATGCCACAAAGTAATGATATTGTAAGTAAAAAGGTGACTTATTAACATCATTGACAGGCCTGTTGGTGTAGTAGTTGGTGATTCTGACAGCTACACCGGAGGTCGTGGGTTCGATTCCCACCCAGGACAAATCTTTGTGTGATGAGGACGAATGTTTGTTCTGTGTCTGGGTGTAATTTATCTATAATATGTATGTATTTAGAAATATATAAGTATGTTTATCAGTTGTCTGGTTACCATAGTACAGGCTCTGCCTAGTTTGGGATCAGATAGCGATGTGTCAGTTGTCCCAAAAATATTATTATCAAATCAAATGCGGCATGCATTTAATTGTCCATGGCGAAAAAAAAGTAATTATCCTTGTATTTATCCTTATAAATATAATGATTTTTTTTTTCATTCTTATAAGGATAAATATATTACGACTCCTAATGTTGCACTCTTAACAAAATATTTATGTAAATGAGCCAAAATAAATTCAACCTGATTTCATACTGAAATAGTTAATTTTCTTTTGACAAAGTAACGGTAATATTTTTAAAGATAATACTTATAGTATTTGGAAATATAACCACACACATATTTTAGGTACCTATCTATTTCACGTTGTATACTCATGTCAAATTCTAACTAGTAATGGATAACTGCATTTGTATTATCGATAGGAATACACCTATGGTGAAATGTGACACACATACCTCTATCGTACGATTGTGTTAATTTATTTTAAGCGCGTCGATATAATAAGCGTACTAGTCACGCGTCACGCCACTAAAGTAAATAAAAGTCCATACTAAATTCTACATAGCTGTATTATTCTACAATCCTTACTAATATTATAAATGTGAAAGTTTGTAAGAATGGATGGATGGATGGATGAATGTTTGTTACTCTTTTGGTTTTGTTGGGTATTTATTGCCCAGCTCATGCTGAGATGGCATCCTTTTCGGTAAGGGCTTTCAAAACAGCGTGTCGACCTAAGTGCAAATTTTATGTTTTTCTTTTTTCTCTACTCTCTTCTTGTTTTGTACTTTATATATATTTTTTTCTTTTTGTGATGTTTTTTATCGCTGTTGTTGTTGGCCTTAAACCGAATTAAATGTATTTTCTTTCTTTCTTTCACGTAAAAACTACTGAACGGATCTGGATGAAATTTAACACACAGATAGATTATGGTCTGGAATAACACATAGGCTACTTTTTGCAGCGATAACCGACATCCACGCGGGCAGAGCCGCGGGCAACAGCTAGTAGTAAATTAGTTGAAGTGACAATGGGCAGGTCACATTGCTCGATGAACCGCATATAGATGGGAAAGACGGGTTGTCGAGCGGCAATCATGTACAGGAAAACGCAGCGTGGGACGAACTGTAGGGAGACAGATGACCTAATCAGAATTGCAGGGACGCTCTAGATGATGGCAGCTTAAGATAGGCCATTGTGCATACCTACATAGGTGAGGCCTTCGTGAGATGATGAAGTGATATAGGTACCTCGCCATTTAAAACAATTATGGGCGTGCCGAAAATAGGAGCTATACGACTAAAGTAAAGTGTTTTTTATACTATTATTAAAAAAGCAAATAAGCTGACCTACCTGATCTTAAGCACAATCTATATTATTTTTAATATCACGCTACGACCCAAGGGGAGCATGGTAGTAGATAAGTAAGTAGGTATGTAAAAGCAATAAACGTGACACGGGACAAATTCAACACGTGTAAAGCCGCGGGAAACTGCTAGTATTATGCTGACCTTTAAAACATTAAACTTATTTCTGAATGGAGAACCCATGTCATTAGCCTCTCAGAAAACCTCGGCACGGACCTCATTCCACAACTTATTCGCACGTGGGCGTGGGTGCAAAGTACCTACTCAAATTTAATATCAACACTATTACCTATTACAGAGAATATGAGTTTACACCGGCCATATTCACAAGTTAATGGTCCAGGTCAAAAGCAGTGCCAGATTGGGGCCTAGAAAGTGAAATAAATTGTAGTAGAATAGAATAAAATCAAAAAAACAATGTTTAGAATTGAAATAAGTTTACGATATTATGTCGTAAACTAGGTACCGTTTATGCCATTTGTCTAGTCGAGATGTCAAGCAAAAACAAGGTCGCGGTAGTAGGTACTTCTCGCGTCTGTCTGGCTATTTATTCGCTATCTACTCCTAAACCACGCCACAGATTTTAATGCGGTTTTCACTAAAATTTTGAGAGTATTTCTCGAAAGATTTATATGTATAAAATGCATAACATTAAAATCTCCGAAGTGAATCGAGCGCCGCGGAGTCCAATCCTGGTAAAGTTATCAAGGCCACTTGGCCAACAACTACGTCATATAAAAAAAGGTCTAGGCCCCTCGGTGAGCTGGATAATAGGATTACTCATGCTCAAGGCAAAGAATACGAAGCTCGCGAAGCCACTCAGATAGATCCGTGGTTTCGTCCTCACCGTCGAGGTCGAAATACGCATCGGTTCGCTTAGCTTACTTAGGTGGGTTTTGAAGTCGCAACACCCCAAACTAAGTTTCGTAGGTACTCCTTTAGTGGGTGCCTTTGAGCAAACGTTGGCTATTTTTTAGTTAACCTTAGATCGAGGGGCTTGAATAAAGTTCTTACAAGAGTCCGCCTGCCGGACTCTTGTATTCCGTAAGAGCAAAAACCGAGCCACCGAAAAACCGAGCAAAATCTGGTTGTCAGATTGAAAATCGGTATTCCGTAAGAGCCCTTTTTGACGTTTAGTCAATAGATTGAGCCGTCACCGAACAATCACAACTGTCAATTTTGCGATCACAACTGTCAGTTTGCCATCGCTGTTTCTTAGAGAATCAGCCGGCCGGTAAAGTTATACTCCGGTCTGTTCTTACGACCTGCGACCTCACGAATCTTGTGTCTAACGACCTTACACACTGTGATCTTATTATAATAATATCATGAAAAATACTGTAACAATTAGCAAATTTACCATTAGCCTTTCATTTACATTAAATAATAATATTTTGGGACAATTCACACACTGCCATCTGATCCCAAACTAGGCAGAGCTTGTATTATGGCAACCAGACAACTGATAAACATACTATATTCTAAATACATTCATAAAATAAAAAATATATACCCAAACACAGAACAAACAATCGTGCTCATTACACAAATATTTCTTCTGGGTGGGGATCGAACCCACGACTTCCGACGTCCAACAGGCCAGTCACATTACACGTATGTAGTTAATGTAGTAACGTTCTTATTGAGTTTCGTAATATTTAATAAATAGAATAATCTTGTCAAGATTATAGAGAGAAATCAATTTAGTTCATTGATAAAGAGTCTTCGTTTCTTTATCATTTCATAACACGTGTGGTTATCTCGACAACCTATATCCTCACTATCTTAACAAATTGAGAGGTAGGCCACCATACTGCCAACCCATTTCTTTTGATTTTTTTTTTATACTACTTGGGTGGCAAACTAGCATACGGCCCGCCTGATGTTAAGCAGTATCCGTAGCCTATAGACGCTTGCATTACCAGAGGTATGACTTGCGTGTTGCCAACCCATTTTTTTACACCAGGGCTTTAAGATGGAAGTAACCCTGGGATAGGAATACGTTCGTTTCAAAACGCATTCTCAAATGAGCGCTGGAGACCTGTACTCACACACAGGAACACAACTACACCGCTGTGTGTAGTCATTTGGCTGTGGTCTTCTCTAAGGTGGAGGTCCTTCCCCAGTCGGGCTTGCTCGCTAGTATGGTGCCCTACCTCTCTTACACCAGGGCGGCAACACGCAAGTGTGATACCTCTGGTATTGCAAGCGTCCATAGGCTACGGTAACTTCTTAACATCAGGTAGGCCGTATGCTTGTTTGTTATAAATTGTAAAGCTGTTGGTCTTCCAAAGATTAAATAAATAAATAAATATTATACTACTTTCTACCCTCGGCTTCGCTCACTTAGCTTTTATCCTAGGGTAACAGTGTTTTGGGATAAAAAAGTAGCCCACGAGCTATCCTAGCCTATGTACTATCTCTATGCTAAATTTTATCCAGATCCATTCAGCCGTTTTGGCGTGATTGCATAACATCTGTACATCCATCCAAATTTTGATTATGATTAACTTAACATGCAGTATATTCTGGAGTTAAAATAAGATTATATACATTCTAGATACGTAGCTGGCATCAAAAAGTGACACCGTTTTAATGACTCGAAAACTGGATAAACCGCGAGTGACCTCGATTTCCGGCCCGTCAGTGCGTTTTGCGCGTGCGCTGGTGCCATGACAATACCATAGGGAAGAATAGTGAGGAATGAGATTCTTCCTTACACCAGTGTAAAGAAAAAAAATTGCTCTCATAGAGATCCTTAGACTGTACTAACAATATGACGTGTATGTTTTGTGCTAATGGTGCTCCCACATTGCCGTTAGAAAATGTTTGTAAACATTTTCTAACATAAAAAACACTTACCCACAAATGTCAATTGTTACATTTTGTTACGAACTGTTACATGTCATAAGTGCATAGTACATATTACACCAATAGGAAATGTTTACTAATGTTTACTAACCTTTACTAAGATTTTACTAAGGTTTACAAACAAAAGGTAACACATGTTTTATTTTGTTATAATTTGTTAACTTAACGTTACTATTTTCTGACATGACAACATTTTTTAACATTTGTGATTAAAGGTTTGCTAACAAATGTTTACTAACGTTAATAAACATTTTCTAACGGCAATATGGGAGGACCATAACATCAATACATGTCGCACATAAATACTATGAAGGTACTACAAAAATGTTCGTCTATAACAGGTCTAAAATAAAGTTCCCAGGGATACTCCATCTTAAAACCCTGAAGCCAAAAAATGGGTCAGCAACACGCAAGTGATACCTCTGGTATTGCAAGACTACGGTAGCTGCTTACCATCAGACAATAATAATAATAGTTATACTTAAAACGTTACGCATGAATCTCGAAACGTGATGAATCTCGAAAAGGCACCTGTAGTGAATAGTGACCGACCATCGTAGTCGTAATTCATACAGTTTCATAAATACTTTGCGCAGTTACAGGAATGAGACAATCAATTGAGAATATTTCATTCAGATGGTCAATTATTAGGCTATGTTCAGATAACAACGCTTATAAATCTATAGGATATTTTTTACGAACGTACGTATCTCGAGTCATGCTGTCATTAGATTGGCCAATTTTTCCTTATCAATCCCTTTTCCTCATAGCTTTAGAGACGCGTCGTATTCGTATATGGTCGCAATCCTCAGCAGCGGGTTTTCCAAACTGTGGACCGCACGGTACATGCTACCTCCGATAGCCTTCTTAATGACATCTGACCATCTCGATTGGACACTTACCTATTGTTAAAAAAATTACTGTGGGCCTATTATATAACATTTTAATAGTAGTTTAGGTAGGTACGAGTACATTTAGAAACACGTGCAATTATATTTCATACGTATTTATAAACATCCATAGTTACCTACGTATTTCTTTTCATTCCGCAACTTAACGTAGGTATAATATTGATTTTTTTAATAAATTTATTGTTATTTTGTAGGCTAGTTAAGAGCGGCAGGCAACTGATTTTGATCGCTGTCATAGGTCTTTGATACTTTATTACTTTATCTCTGCACTACACATGATGTTGTCAATTGTGGAAACCAAAAAGGCGTCCTGTGGTTAAAGTACTGAATGCATTTAATTATCATTTGGTAAATCGTCAAAGAATAACATAATACCTATACTACATACATATACATATGTGGTAGCAATTAATGTGATAGATAACCTTTGCGCCACTCTGTATAAAATAAAAGTGTCATTTAATAGCCTTTAATTTAAATAGATGATCTAAACTGCATTCATATGCCAGACTTGTACACGTGCATTTGAATTTCATATATAAATGTTATTTTATATTATAAGATATAATATAGCACTTGTTTGGATGGATCTAGATAAAATTTGACACAAGATTATAGTCTGAAATACTTAAAACAACTGCTATTTTTTAACTGACTTAAAAAACGAGGAGGTTATCAATTCGCGTGTATTTTGTTTTTAATGTTTGTTACCGCAGAACTCCGTCATTTATGAACCGATTTGAAAATTTCTTTTTATATCCGAGAGGACATACTTCCAGTTTGGTCCATGAGGAATTAAGGGGGCTCCTCAAAAATTATAGGCATACATATAGCAATTTCAATATTTTTAATAACAAATCAAACATCTGATGAAGAAGACCACAGATGGCCATCTGAACTTCTCAATAACAAGTATTTCTCGGATGACGATTAGATTAGTTTCGATTAAGGTTGTTAAGCAACTATTACTAAGCAAATGTTACTAAGCGAAAATGATACAATTGAAATTATCTGATGAGGAGGAAGGAAGGTATGCAACGGAACTCCATAATAAACAATGTAATCTAGCCGTGTTTGGGTTTGAATGGTCATGAGATGCACGTTCGCTTTAAAAGATCAGATTTTAAAAAAATAATGCATTTAATAGAGGAAAAGTGAGATTAGAGTATGTATGAAAATTCATCTTGTTATTTTGAAAATTCTACAACCTGCCGCATTGAAGTCGTTTTTTTTTGTTAAAATTATTATTATGAAAAATCACTATTTATTGAATGGATTTAACGCGCAGGAAAAGTCACGGGTGAAAGCTAGTGCAACATAATTAGCTTATTAGACTAGATGGTAAAAGGAAGTTAAATACAATAATTCTACCGTAATTACTAGTACCACAGAATACTTAATAGTACAGGTACTAGTACTATTATTTTGTTATCTGTGCTGTAACTTTTTACGGTGTAATTGGTTAAACTTTTAGTTGCTTTGGCACGGCTCGCCTGATGGTAAGCATCTGCTTACCATCAGGCGAGCCGTCAAAATCAAATCTATCTAGATACCATAGCCTTGGTGATTTGGCCATGAACTATTGCAATACCAGAAGCATTACTCAAGGGTTTTCAACCCTACGTCTTGTACTTGTAACACCAGAGTTTTGTATTATGGGTAAACATTGGACAAGAAAGACGATTTTCAAAAAGAGGTTTTTTTTTTTGTTTTCCTTATCTAAACTATCTTTACTAATATTATAAATGTGAAAGTTTGTAAGAATGGATGGATGGATGTTTGTTACTCTTTCACGTAAAAACTACTGAGCGGATCTGGATGAAATTCGGCACAGAGATAGATTATGATCTGGAATAACACATAAATAAATAAATATTACCGTGCCTCGAGCGTTTGGTTCGTGCTCTATGTTACGCCTATTGGCGGGTATTTTGACGAACATAAAGGGATTTTGCATCGCGTTGGCAGTGCGCTCGTACCTAAGTAAGTAGTTAAAAAAAAACCATCGCTAAATCTTTTCGATATTATCATATTATAGATATTGTCATCTGAACATAGCATAAAAACTCAAAATCGGTTCAGTAAATCCAGAGATTACCCCGTACAACCTCACAAACTTAAAGGGGTACTTTATAATATTAGTATAGATATAACTGGAGAATATGTTGCCCGCTGGAAAATGAAGGCTGGACGTGACGTCACGATGTCGATTACCGCTTGAGGTATCTACACACGTCCACTTGCATGCGGCTTGTGTGGGCTCGTGCTATCGGGTACGGTCTAAGTTTATAATCAAAACAAAATGAATATAATAAGCATTTGCACACTCGCCGGGCATTATAGTTTAATGTGGGTAATATTACTATTCTACTTACATTTTAAACAAGGCACAGTAAATTAATTATTGACTTACTTCGCATCCCATAATATGAAAATCGTTCGCAGAATTCATTTGTGACTATAAATCCAACAGCTTTGGGATACGGTAATTTCTGAAAAGAAAAAAAAAAGGTTAATTTTAAAATCATCGTTAGGAATCTTTGTAAGCCTGCTTCAACCGCATCTCTGAATATTAATTAAGAAGCCTTAAGTGGTTTTTAAGATACTTAATAATTATTTTAAATTTAAGTCTATAACATAATTTTGTTGTCTTCTTTATATTATAATAAATAAAAAGATGTTTTCACTACGATGGCGAAGGCGGAAAAATTTGGAGCGAAAGAGAAAAACACATTCACGTTATCGAAAATAATAAAAGTGTATTTTTTTCTCTTAAGCTCCGAAATTTTCCATACCTGAAAATTTTCCGCCCTGAGCCCCGTTTGCCCCTAAACTAAATCCAGCGCTGTGGCGACCCAAAAATTGAATACCAGAATTTATTGATCGGAGATATGTATATCCTCTGCGATAGAATAACAATTCTCTTAATAAGTACTGGAGAGTTGTACCAAAGTAGTAGGTTAAGTGAAGATAAAGAAATAGTAGGTAGTAGGGTACTAGTTAAGTGTACTTAACTACATATTACATTTATGAAAAGTATTTACGATAAATACTTGAACGATTGTTAGTATTATTACTAACTCGGATCGGATACTGCGTCACAGTATTAATAAAAAAATTCACAAATGCGCAGTAGGTAGGTAGGTAGGTACCTACACAAATGGAGTAAAGGACATTCACCGAATGTGAAACAGGAAATACTATATTTCCGTAAAAATAAAATTGAGTACTTATTGATTTTAATCAATTAATCTTCAGTAAATATTGGTGCTAATGAACTCTGTAAAATTGTTTTTAATTTATCGACACAAGTAAATAAATCGAAATGATAAAATCAAAATTGTTCTCTAACTCTAAATGCAAAATATGAATGTTAACTTACCAAAAAATCTATTTATAAATATTCTGTTTGCTACTGGTAATCTCTTAGGCTACATTATGGTATTTTGTAAATTACTTTTTTTGTGTTTTTAAAAGGGGATTTAAATGTTGAAATTTTAAAATTTGGTAACCAGATTTTGTATGAAATTATCTTTATATATATATATATATATTTCTTGTGTGCGTGTGAATGTCACTGAACTCCGCCTAGACGGCTGGATGCTGTCGGTATTTCAGCTTTTTCAGGCAGGACGACGTCTGCCAGGTCCACTAGTTACTACTTATATATATTTCTTTTATTGTATGTTAGAGATTACGAAAACTACAAAAACTATTATCGTGTTTTTATTTTAGAAATAAACAGCTTATATGGGTTGCTTTATTTATTTATAAGATTTATTTTAGATAGATGCAACCCTTGATGCAGATTCCTCTAACTCAGGCGACCATTTTTTCTTCTCCAAGTATATTTCATAAGTTAGTCGAGTATCACTCGTAAACTTAAAGCCTACTAAGCTGTGATACTTTTTCTTTTAACTTCGTTATAATACTGCTATTTTAAATGAGTACTGATGACCTATTTTTACGCACCAAGACAATCTACACTATATACCTTTTTAAATATTTTTCTTCTGTAAAGACGGGCATCGACATCACGAGTGCTGCACGACGCAGCCTCGTGATATGGAGACGCGTTTGCTTCGCGAGCCAATTTGAACTCAATGCGAGCGCCAGATGAACAACCTCGCAATTTTGATACCTGCAGGGGTATTCCGTAAGAGCAAAAACCGAGCCACCGCAAAAACCGAGCAAAATCAGGCTGTCAGATTGAAAATCAGTATTCCGTAAGAGCAAAAGCCGAGCCTTTTTGACGTTTAGTCAATAGATTGTGCCGTCACCGAGCCATCACAACTGTCAGTTTGCCATCGCTGTTTCTTAGAGAATCAGCCGACCGAGTTTAGGTATATTCTTCTCAAGGTCGTGTCGTGTCCTACATCTCGTTAATTTATAAATCTGCTGTATACATAGTAATATATAAGAATTTATTACTTCGTATCTATATTATTAAAGAGTCACATAAAAATGATGTAAGCGAGTATGATTATGTCGTCATTAAGAGAGTGCATTCTTCGTATTGTGTGGATTGTAGACGTTCAGACCGAGTTCGAAGCACAAGTGTGTGCGCAAATATACGTGCACTTTCTCTCTATCCATGCGGGCGGAGCCGCGGGCAACAGCTAGCATTAGTATACATAGATTATGTAAAAATCATTAATATTTTATATTTTACGCCATTGATAAATCAAAATCACACACGTGAGCTCCACATAACCTAAATATAGGCGAAACATAATAGTCATTGTGTCCAATCTTACATTAAAAATATCGTAGGCTTAATTAAAATTAAGTGGTACCGCAATTACCGTACTAAATTTGGGCCAAACCATGTCTCGAATTCCCACAACCGATACATACGATACGCGAAACTGGTTACAACTGGTATTCATACTTTGGTCAAGCCGCGGTTCAATTAGAGTTGCTCGGTTCCTAAAATTGAAGGACCACCAACACCAAACTTGTTTTGCAATATCATTTACTTTTTTATACAAATCTGGTAACTCAAACTTAATATTAATTTTTTATTTAGGTTACAAAGTAACACTTAGGAAGGTCATAAATTATGGGTAAGCAGAAAGATGATGTCAGCTAAATTTGCCTACGGCTAGTTCGCTGACGTCAGGAGTCATGAGAAGAACTAGCAAGAAATTCAGGTACAATATGCAAAGCAGATCAGGCAACCAGCTACCCTAACCTTACGTCCTTACTACTAATTATACATTTTATTAGTATCTTCTGAAAAAAGAAAACAATCCTTATAGAATAGGGTTATATAAGGATTGTTTTTTTTATATGCAAAGCAGATAAGGTAGTCAGGGGGTTATCTGCTTTTTATACTGTACAATAATGTAGGTACAGGTTTCACCCACATGCAAGTATGTTGTTATTAAGATGAATTAGTATATCACATTCGCATTAGCATAGAGCAATTTATTGTTTTTGTCGCGGGGTCATAAAATGCAAATGAATTTTTATCTTGTCATTTGCAGTTCGATGACTTTAGAAAATGTACAGATTACGACAAAATACAATGAACGGCAAGTAATACAGTGACTAATTCGCTCTGAGTGTGACATTATGGGCACAATCACAATAGAGTTATTGAATTGGATCATTTGGGAGTTCCTGCTGTCCAAGACTGTACTTCTTCAAACGACATTTTATCAGATTTATTGTATAGTACCTAGATGAAGAATGGTCTTGATGAAATAAATTTATGTTACATATTTTGATATTAATAGATAGTTACTTTAAAATCAATCCAACAAGTCTATAAAAAAAATTTGTATTTTAAATTTTTTTATGTTTGTTTTTTATTAATAAACTAGAATACTAGATACCGAAACAAATAAAAAGAAACTGCCAAATAGGTATAGAGAGCTTCATTATTAGCGGGAAACATATGCCATATTTTTATAATTAAACAAGGGGTCGCCCGCGGTTTCGTCCGCGTGGTAATTTGGAACGTACATTATACGGACTTTGGACCTCGGAGGTATTGGTGCCCGCTCTTTATTATAAATATGATACTTGAATAAATCTATGATATCTCCTAAGATGTTCGTTGAAATCAAATAATGTAAAAGACAAATTTGTTCAAAATTAAATCCTTATGACGAATACGTGTTTGTTTGGATAAGGATTTAATATCCTTACTAATATGTATTATAAATGTGAAAGTTTGTAAGAATGGATGGATGGATGGATGTTTGTTACTCTTTCACGTAAAAACTACTGAACGAATCTAGATGAAATTTGGCACACAGATAGATTATGGTCTGGAATTACACATAGGCTACTTTTTGCAGCGATAACCGACATCCACGCGGGCGGAGCAGCAGGTAACAGCTAGTCGTGTTCATAAAAATAGATTTGCAGATAAAGAATTAGTTTAAATCGATTTTTATTTCCATAAATAACGTTATAGTGAGTTAAGCCTAAGAGGTAGACATATGCTGTCGCGGACTTTTTTTATAGATCTTTTAAAGGGAAATAGTTCTTCACAACATAATTTTTACATAACTTTAACCGTTTAACTCAGAAAAGCCATTTTGCAACAAATCTCACTACTGTTCCGCTCCGATCATAGCGTGATGTTATATAGCCTTCTTGGATAATTACACTATATAACAAAAAAAAAGATTGTTTCTAATGGAACCAGTACTTTCTGAGATTAGTGCGTTCCACCAAACAAACAAACTCTTCAGCTTTATAATATTAGTATAGATCTTATGGGTACAAGTTTAAGTAGCAAAGCAAAATCTCATTAAAACAGTCCCTATTGAAGAACCTATCAAGGCCAAACATTGCTCTTAAGGAAGAGGAAGGAAGACTGACTTTATACCTTGAATAAACTGCGGTTATGCGCTGTGATTTTTAAGCAGTTAAAAACTATAAGCTACATATATATATATACAAGAATATTATTCAAAACTTATTTAAACTAACTACTTAAACCTAAATACTGAAACCTAATTAAAGAAATAAAACTATAAATATGAAAGTATAGTTAAAACGAAGTATTCCATATTGGGCACCCGTTTTAATGGCACCTAAGGTATTCCACATTCCAAAAATATCGGTAGGTGCCCACCTACCGATATTTTTATATCGATATGTTCCACTAATGGCACCTGCGAAAAATATCGGTAGGTGCCCAATGTGGAATACCTTAGGTGCCATTGAAACGGGTGCCCAATATGGAATACTTCGTTAAAACCTATGTTATCATACCAGATAGAAAATTAATCCGAAATATTGTTTGTATAATTATGTAACTAACTCCTTGTGAAATTTTGCCAAATAAGATAATCAATAAATTTGTACAATGATGACACTTTTAGATTTATATCATACCATTTTTGGTATTTTACGTAAGTTTGAAAATCACAGTACGTGTGGGTGCGATCAAAACAAAACGTTTCTCAATTGACCCCTATTATTTTTTGGATATGGACATTATGGACGCTGATGCTGCGATTATGAAATACCAGCGAGGATATAAGTCCTACGTGGTCGTAACTTCGTTCAGCATCTTACGATAACTGCAGTTCTATTGCAGTTGGTTCAGTGGTTACCTTTCCACATGTAACATTGTGTGGCGTATTGTGAGTTCGATCCCTACACAGGACAAAAAAATGTGTGAGCCACTAATGTTTGTCCCGAGTTTGGGTGTACTTTGTGTCCGTTACTTAATTGTGTTAATAAAATCCCCCGCGACACAGAGCTTGCTCCCTAGTTCATAAGTTGTCTTTTTAAAAATGAAAATGAAATGCGGCAGTAGATATATTATCTTATGACGAGGCTGTCCTTTCGGCCACTTTGACCCTTGGGGTCTTTTGTGCATGCCCCTTCCTTACCGCTCACCCTACATCCTGGTCCCTGAATATCGTGCTGTTTGACAGACCCATTTTGTGGAGAAGCTTGTTTGTAGAGTAGCTACCCGTGAAAGCACCGGTCACTGCTCTCATTTGTGTTCTGCTGTACTTCCATAGTTTGTTCGTCCAGCCTCTTTCTACTTACTTTAGGATTTCTTTTGCATGTATCTGACCTTCAGTGTTCTGCCAGTACACGCCGTGCTTTTTGGTAGCCATTTACAAGTTTAAAAACCTGGCACAAACGGTGGTCATGCAATCCGTAATACATTAGGGACCACCGTTTGTGACCGGTTAATGAACGGATCTGGGCCGCACATAGGCGATTCCGAGCTTCTTCTTGCTAGAGCATATTCGTTTCCAAGCGGCAGTAGACAACTGTTTTTGTTAACTTTCACGACTGAGCGGCTGTTAAGCCATTTATCCATTAATTGGATTGGATATTAATGAAATTTCACAGAGATCGATGCTATCCTAAGAAAGGACAAAGGCTACCTTTTACCGCGATAGTGCAGTGTAAAAGTTACATTGAATACAAGTTTCAACATTATCCTTATTACCTACCTATTGCATAGGTATTAAAACGCACTTAGAATAATTATTTGGTGAAGATAACACGCTGCTACTAGCCAGAGTTATTGCAGTATTACCCACTGTGTCAAGGCGAACATTTGTACCTAATGAACAAAACAATGTGAAGGTAATCTACAGATCTCCATAGTTTTATAATCATTAGCTACTTTGATCACTTTTATTCGTTTGTCACACCATCAATTAAATTATGTAAATGTTTTTTTTGTCCCGTGTGTGATAGAGGCTAATATCGCACCAGCGCCAGCAGCAGCGTACCGAAATTGTTGTCGCCAATAGGGGCTAATTGTCGCCATTCGGCTTCTACCTATCTCTTTCTATATCATACGTTCAGTATTATCTATCGCATTCATACCTGAAATTTATAAATAAGTTCGTGTAATAATATGGCAACAAAACTGAAGGTATCTTATAAGATACTTTCGAGTTTAAAAAACTTAAACTTAAGTGCAGTCTGAACTTAACCTTCAATGATTGACAATGACAGCGCCAGGGACACAGACAAGCCACTATCAACCTTGAAGAACGAAAGCGTTTTTTATACATATACTACTCGGTCGGCAAGTGTAAACAAGCATCAGACTCGCCTGATGGTAAGCAGTTAGCCAATGGACGCTTGCAATGCCAAAGGCACACACACTTGCGAGTTGCCGCCAAATGATAATACTAGGCATTTGTGATGGAGAGTTCCTTTAACAAGAAAACATTTCGTTAATAACGAATCCATAAAAGAGCGCTAGTTACTGGTACTCACTCACTGGACAACAACTATACCGCCGAGTATCAATATCGATATAATGTATTGCCTGAATTGGTGGAAGCATAGAACAATTATATACATACAGTAATGTAGTTGTAATCCCAATAATAAAATAGGTCTCCAGGGCTCATTTAAAAAAATGGTAGGGCACTATATTAGCGAGCAAGCCCGACTAGGGAAAGACCTCCACATTACAGAATACCACAGTCAAATAACTACACACGGTGGTGTAGTCGTGTTCCTGTGTGTGAATGCAGGTTTCCAGCGCTCATTTAGAAATGCGTTTTGAAAGAAACGTTTTCCTATCCCAAGGATACTCCATCTTAAAGCCCTAGTATATAAAAATATCAACACGCAAGTGATACTTCTGGTATTATAAACGTCAATAGGCAGTATACAGTAACTGCTTAAGATCAGGCGAGCCGTTCGCTCGCTTGCCACCTAAGTTATTTAAAAAAACTATTTTTTAAATAATGTTTTACTTATCCCACAAACCCATAACACAAAAACTCAGGTGTTACAAGATGTAGGGTCAGTTACGTGCGAGAAATGCACCAGGTATTGCAAGTCTACGGTGACTGCGTTAACCTTCGAGCGGGCACACCAGCAGTAAAAAAAAGATCCTTTCATAACAAAGACGCCATAAGTAGTACGTCTTTTAAGCACGTGCTAATATACCAGAACGTTTATAAACACATCATATATATTATGATAACAATAATGAATCATAAAGGTTTTTCATTCAAAGCACATCGAGAATGTCACAGTTTATCTATCACAATTCCAGATATAAATGTGCTGCTATTAATCCGGAGATATTCAAGTACTAAATGTTCTAAAATCATAACACCACAGGCCGACGCACATAAGCTGGGAACATGCCGGAGACAAACGCGTGACAGACAACTGACATATGAGGCACATTCTAACCGAGAAGGCGCGCGGAAGCGCGAGTGTCCGCGCGAATGAACGGGTATACTCTAAGCTGCGCATACTCGACACACCGTCGTCAATCACAGTTGTACAATTTTTCAAGAGTCCAAACTTGCACATAATTTGTTTTGGCAAGCCCGGCGACCGAAACCGATTGCATATGGAGTAGCGCCCAGGAACGCGACTGCGCGTGTATGCGCGCTACTCCATGCGCAAAATACTTTGATGCTCTAAAAATTGTTGTGTTACTTGATTTTGGATGTTATTTCAATGAAAATAATAGTTTGACAGAAAAAAATGCTCTGCGCTGCGTTCCGCTATGTGTGCGTCTGCCCTTGACTATCGCATAACTTCATTGACTTAGAACGATAAACAATAATAACCGCTCAGCTCATGGCAATGTACTTTGCAGAACCGATAGCCCATAGGCCAAAATGGTTCTGGATAGGAAATTAACGCATAAATACTCAGCTAGGCAGCCGATAATCAGCTAGAGCTCAGAACCAAATGTTATGAAAATGTTTGGGAAGGCCTTGTCCAGCCGTGAACGTCTTTTGGTTGAGATTATGGTGATAAATCTTTAGACTGCCAGTTGATCAATCACAAGCCGTTTACTAACTGCGTATGTCTAAATTGCAGAGCTTGAATTTCTGAATCGGTCTCTCCGAAAGCATCAAATCCATGCAAAAATCAGGACTTGTCACATACGTTCGATTTTTCTCCGTACGGAACTACCTACTCCATTCGTTTCAAATGATATAGCCCGTTCCGTTCTGTAATTCCGTTCAGAAAAATCGAAATGTATGTGGTGTTTGTACGGAATAACGAAGACGGTTTCCGTATACGATTTTTGAATTAAGAAACTGAATGTGGCGGGCTTTACTCTTAGGTCTGTGCTGACTAATAACAATAATCATCTACAATTAAAAGATATAGACTGATGATGGTAGCTGAGTGGGGAAGTATACGACATGTACCAATGTAAATTAAACTTTGTTAAATTAATAAGTAATAATCAATTAATTTGCGTGGGACGACCTCCCACTAGGTGGACAGACGACATCATCAGAGCTGCAGGAAAGCACTGGATGCAGGCAGCTCAAGATCGGCCATTGTGGAGTCTTATGAGGGAGGCCTATGTTCAGCAGTGGACACTATCGGGCTGAGATGATGATGATGATGAATTAATTTGATATTTGTTAACGGTGGAAGAAAAACATCGTGAATAAACCTATACATATATCTTAAACAAATTCTAAAGGCAAAAGTATCTAATCTACCAACCTACATAAGGGCAGCGTCGGCCTCACAGAAGATCTATTACTGTGGTCGGCGTTATCCCTAGTATCTTGATAGAACAAAAGAGACCCGTGACCCGCAGCGGGATGTACATGGCATACAAAGATTGCTTATATAAGTATTTTTATTATAAAAGATATAGAATGAAAAGTGACAATAGACATGAATCTTTGTAGCTATTGAAGATAATCTCCATCTAAAGCCTCTTGTTAAATACGTGCAGTATAGTGTTATCTTATCATATTTTTATTGAGAGATTGTCAGTTGCGTTGTAACGTGTGAATGTTAATGTACAAGTAGGTCCTACATCTTTATATATATACATAATTATGTATATATTACTTGTATGTCACTGAACTCCCCCTAGATGGCTGGACCGATTTTGATGAAATTTTATGGATGTGTTCGGGTAGGGCCCTGGATGGTTTAGATTCACAATTGGACCCGGTAGGTGGCGCAGCTGTCGGTATTTCAGCTTTTTCAGGCAGGACGACGTCTGCCAGGTCCACTAGTATCATATATAAATTTGAATCACATGTCCGTGTCCGATTGAGCTGATATTTAGTATATCTTCGTAACTTCGAAGCTCTGTCCCTTTTTCTCGGTCGAACGACTCACGTTTTTACACGTCATGGTACGATGGTACCTTCTAATCTAATGATACAATCTGTTTTTTTTAAAGACAACGCCCGGACTAGGGAACAAGCACCGTGTCGCGGGGGGCTTTAAACATACATGGACATAAATTTCACACAGATTCGGAACAAATATTAATGGATCACACAACGTTTTGTTCCGTGTGGTAATCGAACCCATGACCTCTGCGCAGCAGTCACTAACCACTAGAGCAACGCGTCAGTCTTTACTATGCTTATGCTTTTACTTACTCACTTTTAAGTACCTAGGTACTTTATGAGTTTACACACTATGACCACAGTGTAAAGACCTCCTGTCATGGTAAATATTATTGAAGCAATATGAAAATTGATAAATATATTGAACTTGTAAGGAGCAGGTATATTAAAATAATATTATTCATCGTTTTTACCACAATAAGTATATATTGCGTCAATGATATTGACCGTGTAAGGTAGGTTTCAGACTGTGCTATGACTGTTTTCATGGAATCAAGCTCTCTACCTTTACACATCATGGCTTTTCTGCATCTAATATAATAAAAAAAATCCCAAGATTTTAACAAAAAAAAAATATATTATTGTAATTTTAAACTACTTAACCAGAGCCTCTAGACAAGTGGCATAAGCGATAGTCGAATCGAAAAGTCAAAAAAGAAAATGTATGGGATTTGACGTAAGTTTACGACATTAAATCGTAGACTCACGTTAAATTCCATACATTTTATTTTTTGACTTTTCGATTCGACTATCGCTTATGCCACTTGTCTAAAGGGGCAGGCCCTTCACCTTACAGAAGACCACAGCCAAATAACTACACACAGCGGTATAGTACAGATCTCCAGCGCTCATTCAGGGATGCGTTTTGAAAGAAACATTTTCCTATCCCAGGGATACTCCATGTTAAAGATCTACCTACTTAAAATGTTGACACTTTAAGTGTTACTTTTTTAGAGATCTCTTTTTATTAAAAAAAACATGTTATGTAAAGAGAATCAGATAAAACCGGCATCGTCGCATTCAAAAACGGAAGATAACTGCAATTTACGGAGAAAGGCAAGACGAGGTTGCCATATTTTTATGATCATACGTAAAAAATACCGTATGACCTTTTAAAAATATATCTACTGACAGACATATATAAACTGCATCAAAGTAGATCTAAAGAGGGACGGAGCTATACACACTGCGCTGTTTAGTTTAGCTCCGTTCCTATTTCTCGCTCGAACGTCTCACGTCACGTCATGGGTACAGCCCATAGCCCTCTTTTAAATCATCACCCTTTGCATCAATTCTGCCCTGATAATTGTAAATGCAGTACTCGCAAATTGGCGGTTCCGAGATAAACGCGGTAAACGTGTTTTGTGATATCTGCACAACAAGTCTGAATTAAATAATGTTTTAAATATACCAGAAAAATAAGAAAAAAATCAAACTTTATATTGATCAATTTTTTTCTTTACATTATTATTGATTTTGGATAAAATGCGCATTACTGCATTTTGTTCTACCATCTAGACTTGTGAACGTGACAGTATCACTAAGCCCAAAGGCAGTATTTGTGTTAATTACTGCAAAATCACCTAGCACGTGTTCAATACTGCGTTTCTATTTATTAATTGTGTCTTATTATCATGCCTGATAGATTTATTAACCTTTTACTTCAGACGCGGCATTGTCGAATACTGCGTGTAGTTTTAGTGGCGCAAGAAAAGCTCTATAATATACTTGCTACTCTGACACGCAGCAATGTTGAATACTGCGTTAAGCTTTAGTTAGTATTCGTTGCAAAGTACTAGAAAGTTAAATTAAGTTGCAGTAAACATAGCAAGTACTGCACAACCTACTAGCACATGCTGAGTACTGTATATCCTGTTAGCAAAAGTAATAATTTGGTGCAAGTACTGCGTATCTTGTTATATAAAAAACAGGTTTATAATTAAAAAAAACATGAAAATTATTTTTTTATGTAAAGATTAGCCCCTTGAGGTGTCATTTTTGCAAAAAAGTGAAAATCACAAAAATGACGATTACTGCACTTACAATTATGACGGCAGAATTATTCAGCCTATGTCAGACCATACAATATTTACTCACGTCTGTTTCCCAGATACTGTTTTTTAATTTTCTTTTAATATTTTAATTGATGCAGTTTATATTTCCGTCAGACAGATTTGTCATCAAACATTGGAAACCACATTACTTTTATCTTCCTCAAGTTATACTCAAACGCATTTACCTCTCATATTTCTTTTACTTATGTTTTCGAAGCTTTCTTTCTCACGAACCTAACGCTGGCCTTTACTTGGGTCAACGTATTAGCCTTGCTATCCATCGTGGAAATGTGGCCAGTCTTTTGGGCACTTTTCCTCAGAACTGCGATATAGGTTAATACCTTTAAATACAATATCTGATTGTTTGTAAGTAGGCTAGGTTAGGTTACTTTAATTTTAATAACTATTCATGTAAATATCTTATAATAATAATAGGGTTACTAGGTTCTCTAAAGACATTCAAGTAAGAAATTCACAAGCCAAGCTTAGAGATATACTCCAAACTCGGCTTCTAATGTAATTTTCTTGACAGAAAACCCAATTTATATTTCTGCCCCCACCATAATCTCACAGAAACTGGGGTCTTGTGAACAGCAGTTGCTTTCAACGTTCAGTACACGACAAGAGAAGATTCCCTAGTAGTCATTTGTGCTGTGGCTGGACATTGAGAGTCGGCCTGAGCAGAACATGTAGGTATATTATCTAGGAAATCCCCGTGACTAGTTGTGACTCTGTCACTATTGTCGGTGGTCCTGGAATGTGTTTGTTTACTTGTGTAATTATTTATATTTCCTTATTTTCGGTTTTGTGGTTGTCGTCATCATTATAATGGCAACTATCGGCACTGAACTGTTTACCAAAGCGCTGTGGTTGCCCCCAAATGATATAGAACATAGTCTTGTTCAATGTATGGAGCCTGCTCTTTGATGCAGAATGTAGCTACAATATATGTAATATTTGTCACACCGTTTAATAGGAGTTCAGTGACACACACGCGTACAGAAGAATTATATGTAAATAAATAAATAAAGATATTTAAATAAACTAGGTATGAGACAGTACGTCTCATACCTAGTATATTTAATTATCTTTTAGATCTAGTGCAGCAGTCCATCCATTCAGATTATTTTGTTTCCATAAAAAAATATCTAGCGCACGTGTTTTAGAAGTAGACGAATATCGGAACGCGTAATCCATATCCAGCGTTACGGCAGTCCTTCTCGTCGTAAATTTACTCTGTACTCCCTTTTTCAATTCCCACGCGGGTTACCTTTATGTGATTCTCATATTTGTTCCAAATCGGGGTGTAATTTGTGTACGTAAATTGTATGTTTGTTAGGTCGCCAAACACAGGGCTTGTTCCCTAGTGCGGGAATTGTCTTGTTTTAAAGAAAATATATAAAGAAAAGAATAAATCCCGCTTGAACATTATCATTTTACAATTTAGTAAATTACACAGTAGGTACATACGAAAGAATACGTCCATGAATAGTAGTGTGAATAACAACAGTCACTTATTTGATTTAATCTATACGTTCAATGCTTAAACTATTCGAAAAATGAAGTGTACATCGAGAGATGATAAATGGTCTGATTACAATGAGTAATGCGTAATAAAAAACCAACTACAAACATTATTTTTTTACTAACTTTCTGATTTCATAATAACTTTCACAGTAACAATAAAACTTCAATTAAAAATATTGTGAACACGTCGACGTTTAGTTTATTTAATAAATTATAATGATTAATACGTTGATATTACACTTCTTGGGCTATTGTAATCAGATATACAGTATTTTATACAATAATGCTTTTTTAAATAATTAATTTAGACTTTTGTATTGTTGATAGAAAGTGCCGTGGTACAAAGTCTATAGGTACTTCAAAATACCTGCTAAAAACTCTAGTGTTAGAAAACAAAGGGACGACAACGATTAAGATATTACATTATTACAAACATTCTTATGTATGTATGTCTGTTTGTCACAACTATTTACAGGGCTGCCTATATTTAATCAATTCCTAAAAAGGAGTAGATTCTATGTTGGTCCGTATGTTTATATCTTTTTCCTTTTTAGGGTTCCGAAATAAACAAGGAACCCATATTATTATAGTTTTGCTATGTACGTCTGTCCGTCTGCCCGCAGCTTAGCTCAGAGACCCTTAGTCCTAAAAATTTGTAATTTGGCACAAATATACACATTAGTCATGCCGACAAAGTGGTAAAATAAAATCTTGAACTTCTTTTTTGGGGTATCTCCTGTACATGTAAAGTGAGGATGTTTATTTTTTTTTTTCAACTACCCCATGGTGTTTGGTATTATTGAATAGGTCTTTTGAAAATATTGGTTTATTAAGACAGGGATACTCCATCTTGAAGCCCTGATGCGAATAAAATGGGTCTGCAACACGCAAGTGATACTCTGGTATAGCACGCGTCTAAAGGATAATATTGTAGCTACATAAATACTTCGTAAAATAATTTTCTACACAACAAGGGGCAATAAATCACAAATAACATGACCACATTTAACAATGAACTATATATGAATATAACAGTAATATTATGATATGGTGGTTATTGTACTTCTTACCAGAGACAAATTAAGTCATAAAATCATATTATTGTTGATTCAACTGTATCTATAGTAATTTATTAAAGCTAAAAAGTTTGATTGTTTATTCGCACTAATCACTCAAACTTTAGTAGTATTAGTCGGATTTAAAAAATATTTTTGTATTTGAAGGGGATTACCTATAAACTATCTATATAATGTATTACATTTCTCCTGACCAAAAAACGGTCACGGTGGCTAATCACGGCGGAGACTAGCCATCTGCACGTGAGATATTATAGTGCACAAATATGTGCGCAAATGTAATATTAACGCACAAATTTGTGCACTAGTTGAACTCATTATTCCTTCACTTTTATAGTCCGATGGGACAAACTTAATATCGTACACGACTGGAGAGAGATCAGGTTTATGGCCTAGAGCACGGGGATGAAAATTACACCAATTTCCGAAATGCAGGTTTTTATAGTTACATTTTACTAGTCCGTGGAGTAGTGGTTTATGACTCTGACTGCTAAGGTGGAGGTTGTGGGTTCGATTCTCACCCAGGACGAATATTAGTGTGATGAGCATGATTGTTTGTTCTGTGTCTGGGTTTAATTTATCTATAATATGTTTGTACTTAGAGATATTTAACAATATTTTTATCAGTTGTTTAGTTGCCATAGTACAGGCTCTGCGTAGTTCAGGATCGTGAGTTGTCCTAAAAATGTATTACCTATTTAAAACAATATATTATAACAGGGCGAAATCTAAATTTAACGCCAGTAAAACATTGAGAAACAGCTAGAAATTAATATGAATTTGATGCTAAACCTTGTAAAGAGAGAGGAGTACATTGTCACATTCACTTTCCAGTTGTCCGGTTGTTACGACCACACCGTACAAATGTCACAATTTTTTAAATTCATAAAAACATGATGTAACGTCTACTGATTTATCTACATACACTAAATTAAAGTATCTGTTTGTAATGTTAGAATAATAACTTTTTCTAATCTGCATGGCATGATACCAAAGAAAATTTTATATGTTTGTCTTCTTGTTCCGGTTATCATGGAATCGAACGGAAAAATGAACTTTATTTAGGTCAAATCTAACAACCAAAATTTGAACCACATGCCCGTGTCCGATTTATTTTATTTATTTATATAGGTACACAAAACAGAACATAGTACAATATAGATGATGATATAAATGATTACAATTTTGTGCTTAACTATGCTCCTAAGTATGTGCACACAGCATTACTATTTAGTCTGTGTTATATAATTTTAAAACAACTATGATTTCTTTTTACATGATAAAGAGAAAAATAATAGGATCATTAAATAAATTTAAGATAAATTAATCAATTATGAAAAACATTTGACAGAATATGTTTAACACTGCCTTTATATTAGGTAAACGTACTGTTAAATATGTCTAAAGTGTTGTAGTGCTCCGGTAGTAATTTCGTTGTATAAAAGACACATTCTTACTATCGGGTTGTAAAATGATGTATTATTGTGGTGCACATCTAGAGTAAAACTATTGAGGTGAGGGTGGCGTAACCTAAATCTAGTATTTTCTTAGATTGAGCTGATATTTAGTATATCTTCGTAACTTCGATGGTCCGTCCCTTTTTCTCGGTCGAACGACTCACGTTTTAACACGTCATGCGTCATGTTACAATCCCTCCCCTGATTTGTTTTTAAAAAGAACTCATGCTCTAGAGAACAAGCTCTGTGTCGCGGAGGACTTTACAAGCATACAATTAATGGACACAAATTACAGCCAGAGTCGGAACAACTCTTTGCGGGTCACACAAAGTTTTGTCCTGTGTGGGAATCGAACCCACAACCTCGTGAACAGCAGGCGCATATTGCGGCCATTGGACCACCAAGGTATAGCATAAAGGCAAGGCAGTAGAATATGGCCATAGGAACTCTTCAACAAACCTAGATAGGCCTTGGTAGTATAAAAAATCTTGCTACTGCATTGTTAGCTTTCAATTGGAATTCACTAGAATAATAATAATAATAGGCCCAGTGGGAAAGTAGCCGATGCACGCAAGAGGTGCAAGTTCGATCACGGGTGGCAGTACTAATGTAAATTCCACTTTGTGGAGTTTACAAGTACTAATCATATGATTCACAGCTGCCAACGGTGAAGGAATCAGAATGTCTTAGAAGAAATTCTAAAGACATGTCTAATTCACCAACCCGCATTAGGCCAGCGTGTTCACACACGCTGGCCTAATGCGGGTTGGTGCTTAAGGCTTGTGATATCGCCAACGACCTTAAACATTTAGGCGAAGCAAACACGACCTATTCTCTAAGCGAGCGCGGGGACACAAACAGACTTTGAATGGACGTCTTTTAAATTTTTAATAAATTAAAATTTAAACTTATTCTAAATATAACATTACTAAATGATAGGTGTATTTTTCCTTCAAATATTGTTTTTTTTTCGTATTATTTAATAAAAATTAAAGTCATAAAGTGGTTACATCTCAATAATTTGGTGCTGATTCGATGATTTTTTTACAAACTATTTAGAATTAATATATTTATATTTTTTGTCTACAAATGCCAACAAAAATGGTTTCATTTACACCTGTTTTTCATCATTTTTTGAGAAAGTGGCCTTAAGACCTAAACCGTCTCTCTCTCTTGATAGAGGAGAGGAGACCTGTGCCCAGCAGTGTGACATTGCTGGGTTGGATTGTTTTTCTTACCGAAAGGCTTTCCCTAGAACATAAAAGTTCTCAGTATCGAATTCAACAGTGTATACTATAATAACAAACAATAACAACTAAGTGCAAATAAGTTAATACTTCTGTTGATACAGTTTGTATAAATATTGTACTAACAATATGTCTTGCATTGAGAAGTACCTACTGCTAACCTTCGATATCCACTAATTGAATGTTATATTCTGATATTGATATCAAAAGACTTTCCCCTGAACATAAAGCCGGGTATTGAAAATGCGAGGCTGCTTATCTTGAGCAGGCAGTCAGTCAGGCAACGTTCATATTGGCTCGCGACGCAAACGCTTCTCCTCATCACGTGGCTGCTTCGCGCGAGACAGCCTCGTGATGTCGATACCCTGCATTGTGAAGTACCTACTTCTAATCTTCGATATCCACTTGGAATTTATATTCTGATATTGTTATCAAAAGACTTTCCCCTGAACATAAAGCCGGGTATTGACATTGCGAGGCTGCTTATCTTGAGCAGGCAGTCAGTCAGGCAACGTTCATATTGGCTCGCGAGGCAAACGCTTCTCCTCATCACGTGGCTGCTTCGCGCGAGACAGCCTCGTGATGTCGATACCCTGCATTGTGAAGTACCTACTTCTAACCTTCGATATCCACTTGAATGTTATATTCTGATATTGTTATCAAAAGGTTTTCCCTGAACATAAGTTTAATATATTACTATGTCAATATCAAATTCAATAGTGTGAATAGTGTTAACAATAACGACAAGTTAATAGCTACTGTTGTTGACGCTTCTCCTTATCACGTGGCTGCTTCGAGCGAGACAGCCTCATGATGTCGATGCCTTAAAACTTCTCAATATCCAATTCAACAGTGTGTACTATAATAACAAACAATAACAACTAAGTGCAAATAAGTTAATATGTCTGTTGATATAGTTTGTATAAATATTGTACTAACAATATGACTTGCATTGTGAAGTACCTACTGCTAACCTTCGATATCCACTTGAATGTTACATTCTGATATTATTGTATTCCCCAGAACCTCTGAGAGTTTAACTATCAAACAATACAATTTTTGTACAACTATCTCAATATAAAATTTAATCATTAAATGTCCACCATTTCATAAGCTTTTGTTCGTATCCCTAATTATTTAAAAAAATAAATACATATAGCATAGGTTACTTGCAGATAACAAAATCGGTTACCTTAATCGTTTTGAAGTTTACTAATAAGATACAAAATTCAAATCTTTTCTCTTTAATAAATTATTTCTTTAAAAAAAGACAACTCCCACACTAGGGAACAAGCCCTGTGTCGCGGGGACTTCAAACATACGATTAACGGCCTCACAATACATCCAGACTCAGGACAACCATTTATAGATCACACAAGTTTTTACACGCTTTTTTTTTATTTTTTTATTTATTTATTTAAATCATGTTGCTACATATTGTGTTATAATTATATTATACCACGAAAACCATCAAGGGCTTAACTATAATTAGCTTCACCTGTATGTTTGTAGGTTTGTATGTTTGTAGGTTTGTATGTGTGTAACCGACTTCTTTGGGCGCGATTATGACCCACTTAAAACGGCCAGATTTCGTTCAAACTTTGTAGATTTATCGAGGACCGATGACAATACACTAATTTGATAAAATTTTAAATAATATTATTATTACTAAAAAGTAAAAAATAAATAATAGTTAAAAAAAACTAAAAAACACGCTTTTTATAGAAAACCGAACTATAAAATAGAAAATAAATTTTAATAAATTTAAATTAAGAATAAAAAATAAATATTTTATTTTAAAAAAAGTGTGGGGTGCTTTTATATAACTATTGACACCATGCACCTCACGCTTTTTTTAAAATAAAATATTTATTTTTTATTTAAATTTATTAAAATTTATTTTCTATTTTTTAGTTCGGTTTTCTATAAAAAGCGTGTTTTTTAGTTTTTTTTAACTATTATTTATTGCATTGTGTGGGGATCGAATCCACAACTCGCCGCGCAGTGGTGAGCAACTGAACCAACCGTGTAGTCGAATTATATTATTATAGTACATTTTTACACTATATATATTTTTACATTAAAGCAAACTTTTAACTTACAAAAGAAAAAAAACAATATACTGTCGAGGAATAATTTGACTGTTTTTTAACAGTCAAAATATTCCTCGACAACTATGTCTACCGGGATTTTGCCGGCAATGGTTATTCTCTGTGTGACAAACATGTCACTCCTCGGATCAAGCGAAATGACGATCAGTCGTTAAGATGAACAAAATTAAAACAATATAAAGAATTATTATTATAATTATTAATTATAATAAATGTCCTAAACCTTGATGTCAATTAAATAAAAAAATATTGTTTTTTCTTTTAAATATTGTGACATACATGTAGTACGTCCGTTTAGGGTTGCAAAATGTTTTTTTATGATAAGTTAGTATTTGATTGTGTGATAAACTTACGACAATTTAAGGTTTTGTTACAGCCTTTTTATGAGTTAATAAAAAGGAGTCTTTATTCGCTTTCCGAGTTGTCGTTCGAATAATATGTTGTTATTTTTTATTTTATTCAATGTTTTTTTGTCTAAGGTTCATTGACAAGCACAAAACAAAGACATGAACAGGTACTATATATAATGAAGGTAGCATTAGTTAATGATGCCTGCCTAATTAGAGACAATAGGTAAGTATAAGACAAGCAGGCAGACCTGTTAGTTGGACTGTATAATCATATATGTAAAATCTTTTGACCTGACTATTAGATAAAGAAAGCTAAAACTTTAAATTTAGGTAGATACGTTTATTTTGACTGCGTCGGTGGTCCAGTGGTCGCAGTATGCGCCTGCTGTGCACGAGGATGTGGGTTCGATTCCCACACAGAACAAAACTTTGTGTGACCCACAAAGAATTGTTCTGAGTCTGGGTGTAATTTGTGTCCGTTAATTGTATGTTTGTAAAGTCCCCCGCGACACAGAGCTTGTTCTCTAGTGCGGGAGTTGTCTTTTTAAAGAAATAAGAAAAATAGGTAAGCATCTGCTACGAAAAGGCGTTTTTAGAAATTCAATCCTTAAACAGGTTAACCCTAACGATGTTAAGGCAGACACTAGTATTTTTGCGGGTAGTCGGGTGTAGATGCATAAGGGGGTTTTAGTCTGTATACCGCCCGGCCGCCCACCGTACATTATGTCTGGCTAATCTTTAAAAGCTAGATAGCCAGACATAATCGCCCGCTTCCCCAGGCGGGCCGGGATGAGTACCTACAGAATTTTCACCCTTTAAAAAAATGAATGCTAGTACCTAGTTACTGACCCTGACTTAAACGCCGGCGCCGGAGGTCGTAGGTTCGAATACCACCAAGGACAAATTTCTGTGTGAACACAGTCGGTTGTTATTAATTGTATGTGCTATGTTTTGGGTGCAATTTATCTATTATTATCTACGAACAAAAAGTACGTTTATCAGTTTTCTGGTTTTCTCTGCCCAGTTTGTTAGTTCATTAAGTTTTCCAAGATATCATTATTATTAATGGTGGATCAAGAATGCATGTGTTATTCATATTACGCATTTGTAATACATATTGTACTACGTATTACGTCAAATAAATAGTAATATCGACAAAATATCCCAACACTAGTATTCGATTATAGACTTTGATAATGTAGGTATGACTGTGCGTTCACGTGCATAACGTAACCACTCTGAAAGTACCTACGTTACATTGTTTTATTTTTATTTACTTTGTGTGAATTGTTTCATATTTTTATTTATCTTACGTAGGTATGTATACTTACGCAGGTTAAAACGAATAAAAAATATAGAAGTATTGTTTTCTATGTATTTAAATTCGTAGTTGGGTTTTCTGTCCCGTTTTAAATAAAACAATAAGATGTTTAAGCGTAAGAGACACTTAAACAACAATCATCGTTTATATTTTTTTGTATTCAAGTTCAAATTAGTTTTGTTTATAGGTACGTAGTTTTAATAACCAAATAAATACCGTTTTTTTATGCTACTTAAGTGGCAAACAAGCATACGGCTCGCCTGATGTTAAACAGTTACTGTAAGCCTATGGACGCTTAAAATACCAGAGTATATAACAAGCATCACTTGCGTGTTGCCGACCAATAAATAACCTATTTGATAACAAACAAAAACTATTATTTAGTAAGTAGGATTAATGTATTTTATTCATATATTGTAATTATTTATTTTACAATTTGTAATAAACATATTTAAATTATAAATACCAATGCTATATATATACCTATTCAAGAATAATATTAAAAACTTATTTAAACTAACTAAATTATTTAAAAACTAATTAATTAAATAAAAGGCAATAGTTTAGGCGTCATAATAATTCATTGTAATTGGATTCATATAATTATCACGACTAAAGTTATTTTTTGAATTATTAATTTAGATATCCTTAAGCATGCATCAACTTACTTGTTAAGAGAGGCCGGGCTCCATACAAGCAAGCAAGAAAAGGACCTTTTCCTTGTGGAAGTCAAGAGCTAAAAAACCTACACACAGAGTGGTATTTAAGTAGTATAAAAACTATCTGCACATCAGCAGATTTGACTTGTTATAAATGCATGCATGGTTCCGTAGTAAAAGTTGCATATTATACTTTTTTTAAGCTATTGCATAGCTTCTATCGCGGGCCTTGAGCGTGAAGACCTAATCCAGAAATTCCGTAACGAAAATAATAAACCTAACACCCCCCACTCCGACCGGCACAGCGGTTATACTTTTTTTAATGACGAATTCTCTAAACGGCCAATAATAATAATATATGTCATTTGTGTAAGGAGGTTTTAATCTAAGAGAATACTAATGTGAAAAGGAAGTCTTAAGGAATTATAACAAGTATTCATTTTTATTATTATATATTTTTATGGATCATTGAGAATAAAATAATATGATTTAGATAATTCTGTAAAGTAATTTTTAATTTGTTTCGATGAAAAATCATACTAAAAAATATGCAATAGATTTACCGCGGCAGTCCCCGAGTGCCACACGTCTTTTTTTAAATTTGTAAGGTCTAGTCTGGAGGTTCCTTACCACCTACACCGAGTGCAATGTTGTGGGTACGAAACCCACACGCGACAAAGATTTGTGTGATTCGTAAAGGCTCGTACGTGAATTTTAATTTGATATTCGTGTGATGTAGATATTTATTTTTAGAATAAATTTGGAAGTATTTTTGGATCAAAGCAATTGGCGTACCATAGTCTCTGCCTACCTCACTGGGAGACGGGCGTGATGATATAATGTACCTATGTATCTTTCATTTACTCTAAATATATAAATAGGTATATCTAAATCCTATCTTAATAACAAAGAGACTGCTTATGTAAAAAGATGTCTTTAAAACATGATGGATTCATACAATATACGGTTAGGTATCCTGGTAATTATAATCAGTACCTATGTGCTATACAATGATCTCATAGTTAACAAAAGACTGAATAAATTATCACTGTCAATACAGTAAGAAACAAAAGATCAATAAATATCGTTGTTTTAAAGGTTTAGCACGGATATTATCATGTCGTATGCTGCGATATAACGCATTTACAATATATGTATTGATAAGCCATGTGTAACTACTCATTTAAATAAACCCACGTGGCCTGGCTATTAGCCAGCTAGACAATCGAGTCAAATTAAAAATGCCAACTTTCTAGTTCAAATTAGACTGTGATCTGTCAAAAGCATTTGACCGCGTTTAGGACAATATGCTTTTACGAAACCCTAGTCACTTTGTTTTTTTTAATATATTACTTAGGTGGCAAACAAGCATATTTATTAGGGATATTACATTAATTATACTTGTTGCCGCCTACCTTACTGATAGAATTACAGCTATTGGCGTACCCCAGAGCTCAATTCTAGGTTTTCTTTTTGTGCACATATTAGGTTGGGGAAAAAGTCTTTTCGCATTATAGTATATAATAATATGAACTTGTACTAAAATCTCTTTGGCTATATTATTTGTATCTGGCTGGTATTGGTATCATTAACAGCCTTACAAATAAACGTGGTATAACAGTATACTTGAGTATAAACAGAGAATTAGCAAAATGTCTACAAATAAACAAAGAATAACTTATACCAAGTAAAGCGCTGACATTTCTGTTCATACAATCGTTATTCTGAAGTTATACGCGCCCATACCCTAGTATAAACCTAGTATAATCATAAAACTACTACGATTCAGGCTTGTTTACGTGTTTATATTTTCAAAAAATGACATTCACGGTTTGACTCAGCTGTCTATATTAAAGAAAAAAATCGATGACATTTACATGCCACATACTATAAACGAACATCTTCATGTTATGGAAAATTTCAATGAGATTTAAAAATTAAAAACTGTAGAAAAAAGTTTTGTTGACAAATAGATTCAGTTGTCATAGACAAAATACGTTTTTTTATGAAGTTTCTCTTTGGTGGTGCTGTTGCCAAATCGTGCAATTTGACATAACGGATGTATAGTTATACGAAAGTTATGCCTGCTTTATTTGTTAAAAAATATTTTTGATTTATTCTTAATTTATAACTCGTATAACTGTACCTCGTATAAGAATGAGATAAATGTGATATAACAAATTTTTATTTGTAAGGCTGTAAAAGTTTAAATTTAAAGAATATAATTTCAAATTCCAATTAGGAAAATGTGTGATTTTCATTTGTTTTTCGTACTGTCAAGATAAGTGAATCTAATGAAGAAATTCGATACATTTTAAAATTTTACTATAAAAAAGGTAAAACTGCAACGCAAGCCGCGAAAAACATTGCGATGTTTATTATAGTTTAGTACAGTGTCTGTGAGAGTAGCACAAATTTGGTTTAAGCGTTTTCAATTCGGAAATTTTGATGTCAAAAATGCACGTCGCTCTGGTCGCCCTATTAAGGATAAAATGGATGCCAATTTTTGAAAAAGTGGGGCAAGATCGGCATATCAGTAGTTACCACGTAGCTGAAGAACTGGGAATTGACCACAAAACAGTTTTGGCGCATTCGAAAAACACTGGGTACACAAAAAAGCTCGATATTTGTGTACCTCACGAGCTCACTGAAAGAAAACTAACGGACCGTGTACTTATTTGTGATTCTTTATTACGACGTAATGAAACCGAACCATTTTTGATAAAGCTGATAACTGGTGATGAAAAGTGGATCACGTACGACAAGAACGTGCGAAAAAGGTCGTGGCCAAAGGCCGGTCAGGCTGCACAGACTGTGACGAAACCCGGGTCAGGGTTTTTCATCATGATAACGCTACCTCACACATCTTTAGCCACTCAGCAAAAATTAAGAGAGTTTGGCTGGGAGGTGTTAATGCATCCGCCGTATAGTCCTGACCTTGCACCTTCAGATTTCCACCTGTTTCGGTCTCTTCAGAATTCTTTAGGCAGTGTCAGGTTAACATCACGAGAGGACTGCCAAAACCACTTGTAGCGGTATTTTGATCAAAAGTCCCAAACTTTCTATAGCAAAGGGAACATGTCCCTAGCTACAAGATAGCAAAAAGATATCGAAAAAAATGGTACCTACATACTTTAGTTAAATGTAAATAAACTATATAACCGACTAAGGGAAGGGCTGAACACAGGTCAAATATAAAAAAAAATGATTTGAATTTTCTTAAAAAATGCGAAGAAACTTTTTCCCCAACCTTATATGATTTCTCTTAATTCATTCACGTCATTATGACATCTCCCATTCCTTTGTCTATGACAAAAGAAGTCTTAGTCAAAAACGTTCAGTGTATTAAATAAGTGTAAAAACAAAAAATAAATCCACAAATATCTAATGTCTATGGTCTGTAATTTAAACTTTCAAATTCATCTTTCAAAGTCATCTTTCAAAGTCTTTCAAATCCATGATTCAAACTTTTAATAATAATAAACTAAGTATATGTCCAGTTGTCGGGCACTACTAGTCACAGGTCACATACTAAATGATAATATACCATTATAGCGTCATGTCTTTAGACTTATAACAATAGGTTTACGTAAAATGACGGCAACACTGCATATTGATAGGAACAATACAATATTATAAAGGCAAAATAATATTTTATGGCTTGATTTACAGATTGCAAGTTTTACAAGGCAAGTTCCATGATGTGTTTATCTGACTCGCTGGGAAAATACCTTAAGAATTATGTATATACTTTGTCTGGCAAGTGAACAACGACACAAACATAATTCGAGTTTTGGGGAAAAGGCGCCTAGCGTTTTTTAAGACGCTGTTAACTGCCAACAATATAAATATTTATTTGGTCACTGTTGATCTGCATAAGAATGAAACAGAAGCAAATAATACAAAATTTAGTATAAAATTGAGCAAAATAATATTGAGTAGGTCTGAGGTTCATAATTAGTGGCATAATTCAAAATATAAAACGGTATGTTATAATAAGCTAATGTTTCTAATATTACCAATTTTCCCATATTTTGGGTATGACTTTGGCGTTACTTTTTATTTAAATGTAACACTGTAACATGTATTTAAATGGGGACAACTATGTTATCGTAAATATTGTGAAGAACAACATACATTATATATTTTTTGTTGTAATACATGAAAAAGTTTTTTTTAAATAATCTTTTGAGTTAGGCTATCAAAATCACATCATAAATTACCTAGGTATAACATAGACGTGTCTTTCATTTACCAAGTCGTATGATTGATTAATTTCTAAGTAGTTACCTAGTGCTTGGTATGTAATCCAGTCTCAAGGAACTCATTATCGTTAGAACAAAATATATACTCTTCTGGGGACAAATTTAATGTCGCCTATGAATATATACAAGATATATTTACAAGAGATGTAATGTAAGGCAAGTGAGCAAGTACAAGTGAGCAAGATTATCTGGGGAAGGGACTTACTGAAGACCACAGCCAAATACTGTAACTGTGTACTGTGTGGTGTGTAATTGTGTTTAAGTCTTCAGTGCCCATTTCGAGGTGCATTTTATATATATTTATATAACCGTTATCCCATCCCAGGGATACCCCATGACAAAACACGGTCTAAAATTTGCCGAAATAAAGATAGGGGGTTACCGTTTCCAGACAAAACACTAGTTTATTAAAATATGAATTGATGTTGTAAGTGAAAACTCTTTTCTAGTACCTACTTTTCTGGTACTGATTATCAAGATTGCCTCTCATGCGGAAGAATAGACATTAAATGTATATATGTAAAAAAAAAAAATATTTACTATATTAAAAAACAACAAACACATTCTACAATCTTAGAAACATTAAGTTACAATATTCACAAGTTATAGCAGTAAAACATGATAAGAAAGAAATATGTAACATTGGCTAGCATTGGCATATAACTCACAAATTCATACATTACTCCACTACTTTGTAACTAAAGAGTTTAAGTTTAGGAAGGTTTTAGTTATATATTATATCGCTACGACCCAAAAGGAACATGGCAGTAATAAAAATGTGACACGGGAGGAAATCATGTATAAATCATGTAGTAGGTATATTCGTATAGGAATTAGACAAAAATATTTTTTAAGTTCGAAGATGAACCAAATTGGTCAAGGTGCGAGGGTCGCAAATTCATAGTTCGGGGCGAACCACTAGTTTATTTAAACTTTATATTATTATATAGGTATAATGTCTAAAGTGAACTTCACTCTCTACTAGAAACATTATCTACCAGGGTGATGCAAAAAAAATACAATATAAGTGCATTTGAAGTACATGAAGTATATACAATCATAGTTAAGTAAAGATTTTGTAAATCGTAAAGTAAGTAAGTATGTAGAGGTACAAAATGATTCATGAATGAACATAATACATAATCATACCTAAATAAACATATAGCCAATAAATATATGAAAGCGGCTGCCTTAACCTTCGTATTAGGTCTTCATTAGGTTATCAATTCGTGCGTTTTTTTTTCAAATCGTTCGTTACCGCGAAGTCCGTCATTTATAGACTTAGTTGAAAAAATACTTTTTTATCTGAGAGGACATACTTCCAGTTTGGTCTCATTTTTGTTGAGGGGATTCTTAAAAAAATTATAGGCGTACATTATAACAATTTCAATTTTTTGCCAACAAATCAAACATTCATATTATTATTCAGAAAGTATAATTTGGTTAAGTGCAACTTATGAAGAAGACTACAGATGGCCACCTGGACTTCTCAATGATAAATGTTTCACGGATGGCGATTAGATCGATTTAATCTCGATTAAGTAAATGTTACTAAACAAATGTAATGTACAAAATAAAAAATGATACCACCCGCGCACGATAGTTTTTCTGCTGACACTACCTTCAAACAATCACGTGATTTGATCGACGTAGTAGGCGAGTAGTAATTATAATTGATTTATAGTGTCATTAAAAATCAATATTTGATTTGATAGTAAAACAATTAATGTCTCACTTATCAAGTAAATAAGCAGGCCACTGTCCAAACATAATACATGATTTAAATACATCAATGACGATGTTTCGTTATTTTAAACAGTTTTTTATGTACTACTTTGTTGGCAAACAAGCAAATAAACATACGGCATTAGGTTGTGGAATGTGCTCTCTGCCAAGGTTTTCCCAAGAGACTTTACTATGGGTGTTTTTAAGAAAGGGGTTATAAGGGTCGGTAACACGCGAGTAATACCCCTGGTGTTGCAAGCGTCCATAGACTACGGTAACTGCATACCATCAGGCGGGCCGTATGCTTGTTTGTCACCCAGGTTGTAAAGAAAGATGTAGTCAGCCCGCTTATTGGCAAGTATTTATCGGAGTTTATGTCATAATAGCTACTCGTCCAGTCCGACTTCGATCACGGCTTTACGGAGCTTAGCCAACTACGAGTACGCAGGGCATAAGTGTTATAGTGCACAAGTGTGTGCGCAAACGCAGATGCACTCCCTATTCCTTGACTCTCGTAGCCAACACGACCGCAGAAAGATCAGGCGCAGGACGAACGGCTTTACGTGCTGTCCGAAATACGTGGAGATCTTGCTGACACTCATTCACCTCTGTAGGTGGGTGACCAATCTGCAAGGTTGAATTTGCCACGGTCAGCCTGTCCCTGTGCACCTGATATGACATCAGTGATTCACCCCACGGATTTAAAAATTATACTTATTACCCAGGTAAAAACATAATAAAAGAAAGACGTGTATTTTTGTGACATTGTAGCTTTTATTTTTGAGACTCGGGGACTGCCGCGGTAAAGCTATTGCATATTTTTTAGTATGATTTTTTTATCATCGATATTTTTGAATTCGATATTATCAATACTACATCTCTAGATATTTTAAATGCTAAACGTCACCGTACCCATGCTATGTGAAATTGATTATAGTGATCGCCCGTGGTCGAAATTCAACCATAATTCATTAAATGTTAGGCTACTACCTTTAATTTATTCTTTACTATTTTTTTATTCTCTTAGATCAAAACCTCCTTACACAAATTTGACATATTATTATTGGCCGTTTAAAGTATCACGGCTGTGCTGGTCGGAGTGGAGGGGGGGGGGGGGGGGGGTGTTACGTTATTTTCGTTACGGAATTTCTGGATTCGGTCTTCACGCTAAAGGCCCGCGATAGAAGCTATGCAATAGCTTAAAAACATTTCTAAAGCACTACAGAACAAGTCTCCACTGCTTTAGAAATGTGCTCTCGCAACTACACCACTGGGTGTAGTTATTTAGCCATAGTCTTATGTAAGTTAGATGAGGCGATAGCCAGGTGCACTGGCTGTTCGGTAAACGATCAGTGGGTTAAGCTACCAAGGGCGCGGTGCCCCTATAGATGGGTGACCGCATAGTGGTATTTGATATGAGCGTCTCCGTGCTTCGCCGAGCACGTAAAAAGTCGAGAACGACAGAGGACTAAATATGGGTGATCTAAATAGGATGGTCACAAACCAAACGATAAGAAGAAAATGTAATTTAGATGGCCTTACCCAGTTAGGCTTGTTAGCTTCAATGAGCATGTTTCAATCAAAAATGAAAATAATTTATTTATTTAGGACCACCATGACACTTATGCAGATCAATGTAAAAATGCCAAATGAGACGTCGGTTAATTTGCCTACCACTACTGCCGAGTTTGCTTACTGAACAGACAAGTAAAGCCTAAGGAAAGAACCGGCAAAAAAACTCAGGCTACTCTTTTCAATCGCCAGAAAGTTACAATTTAGCGATTCAACCAATAACACAATCGATGAAAAAATGGTGTGATGAGTGACTTGTTTTTGTCTTTTCACTGTTTTGTCCACATTGAGAAAATGCAGTTCCCCTTTAGACGAAATAAAAAAAAGGAATATTAAGAAAAAGAAATCAAATTGGTCTAGCAGTTTTAAAATGTTAGGCAGATACGCTTACCTATAACCAGAATTTAATAAAAAATATATTATAGATATAACAAGAAGACTATTTGTCTTCTAAATTCTGCCAGTTTTATGGGCACGTTTTCGGTAAACGTCATGCCAACGACATGATATTCAAGCAAAATGTCATTTCTCACAAGCCTTTCTCCTTCGCCTTCCATGGACAGGATTTTTTATACGACTTAGTGGCAAGCATACGGCTTAGCCTTAATGCTTAACCTTAGCGGACGCTTGCAATATGTACTAGTGACACATTTAAGTGTTGCCGTCTCAAAGATGTTATCCCTAAGGCTCTGTGATGGAGTATGAAAAATATTTCGTTAAAAACGCATCAATGAGCGCTGGCTCGTACTCATACACGGGGACACAACTAAACCGAAAAAAACACTTGTGTGGTGCTATTCCTTGTCCATATATCTTTTTCGTTTCATCATTATCTGGTGTCATATTATAATCATTTTCTGTTATTATAATGATATGATGATCTTGTTCTCACAAAATGTTAATAAACGTCTTATCTCATCTAAACTTTGTTTCCTAAGCCTTATGCTGTTCAGCTTAGTATATGATAGTAGCACAATGACTTATAGATACCACAGTTATGTTTATACAAATATAATAAAGAGAAAAGTTTTGTATTTTCGTTTGCAATTAATAAACTCAAAAACTAGTTAACCAATTTTGAAAATTCTTTCATCTATACAAAGCTACAAGCTAAAACTAAACTATAAAAGACCACCCGTGCTGAGCTGGGACGTCCCGCTAGTCTATACTTATATTGGTATATTTTATAGAACAACGAAATACCTAACCATTGTTATATTTTTCCAAAATAAAAAAATGAACAAAAACAATGTTACCTCCTGGTAACACTCTAGTTAAACTGAATTAATTTATGAAAAGTTGGACACCATAGTAGCGCGGCTGGGAAAAAACCTTACGGCAATCCATAGCCTAATAATTGCACGCGGCAGTGTAGATGTTTTCTCGTTAGACATTTTATTTAAAATAACGTTTTTCTTATCCCGGGGTTACCCATAACACAATATGTAAGCTTGGCAAGTGTGATGTTTCTTTCTAGTGTTGCAAGTGACCATAAGCTACGGTAACTGCTTACGTTTGTAAGCGGATTCCTATGCTTATTTATTAACAAAGAAGTTGAAAAAACTAGAAAAAAATGATTTAAAACATTTATCATATCGCCAAAGCATTATTTTTTTTTCACCATGTGGATCTATAAATCAAACACGACAATTTACAATAACGCGCGAACATACCTACACTCAATTGATATAATAAAATAATAACTAAAATAAACAGTTACAATAAAATAATCTAGAATTTCGAGCATTATTACGAAAGGCATGGTAAAGAAAATTAACGCCAATTTCATTGCAAGTCGCTGTTTCGAATCGCTGAACATTAATTAAAAAAAATAAAATATACCAACCCTAGGTTTAGCCTCCATTGTGTCCATTGTTATGATAACGTCATATAAATGTATATTTATATACCACTGTCGTTGTATTTTACCCGTGGATTAAGTTAACGCACTGTGTCATAATTTTTTGTAGAAGTAAAGAGGTGCGCGTGCGCGAAGTCGGGCGCGCAAACTGTCAGTGCGCGCGCTACTGACACGCTCGCGACTCAATCGTCAACGATCAGCCACGACCGCCCTGCCACCACCCGTGCCGCTGGCGTCGCAATCATTGCCGATAACTTGAAACAGTTTTGTAACATCACAAGCTTGCACCCGTGGCTTCGTCCGTGTGTACAATTCACAGGAACATACCTAGATTTTTTTCGGGATAACAAGTAGCCTATTCCAGAATAAACTATGCCAATGTCATCCAGTACTGTTTATCCGTTGTGGCTCGATTGCGTAACAAACATCCATCTATCAATCTAAACTTTCGCAGTAGGATTATATTAATAACAAAAAAAATAACTGACAAAATAAGAAAGGTACTGGTAAGTGAAAAATAATGTTTTGAGTCAGCGCCAAACAAACAATGTTATTACATAAAGTAGGGTGATGGTTTGTTTGTTTAGCGCTGTTTCAATGTTTTATGTTTTACTTGTTATTTCATCGGTTTTATTTTTTGTTAAACAGTTAGGTTTTCTTTTTTTGTGTCTAAATTAAATACAATTATAAATTAAATACAAAGTTCTTATTCATCATCATCATCTCAGTCAAAAGACATCTACTGGACATACACTTCCCGCAATGATTTCCTGGGCGCGGGTCTCCTCCAAACGTTTAAAGGGATATTAGCCTACTATACCACACTGGCCAGACGGGTTGGTATAGGGTTTTGTTTCGAGTTTTCCCTCTCTTGCGGTGGATAAAACTTACTCCCTTAGTCGACTCTTACGTCACCCTCGGAATGGAAGGGGTGGTGACATATGTATTCTTAATCCGACACCACACGGACACACGAGACAGTATATGGTACACCAAGTCCAAATTGAAAGGTACTGGTGTTACACTAGCGGAGTTCCTGACGCAGACGCGCCACAATACATTCATGGTAGCCCGAGAGAAGTTTGGAGTGACGAAGTGCTGGACCAGGAAAGGCAGTGTTTATGTCCTCGACACTGATGGTAAGCGGCATCGAGTTGCTTCCCTTGGAGACCTGGGTAGGATCAATTGCGTGGCCATTGAAAACCCCCCAGCAAAAACTATAGCACCGAAAGCTCGACGTGCAGCAGCAGCAAAGAAATAGTATTTATGTTTCTATTATTTATTAATTTATTGCATTGCCGGGTAGTTTGTTTCCCTTTCATTATACCCTCTTATCTTCTAAAATGTTAGTTTTTATTGCTCTACCTGTAACTTTATTTATAATATTCCTTGATCATAAACTTCCTTCGTCATCATCATCGTCTGCCATTTAATAATTACGTTTCGTTTCTTCAATATAATATATTGTTTACGAACTGGTTACATTTTAGGTGGTGGTGGAACATTTTAGGTATAATTATTTTTAAGCTATTGCATAGCTTCTATCGCGAGCCTTGAGCGTGGAGACCGAATCCAGAAATTCCGTAACGAAAATAACCTAACCTAACACTCCGACCGGCACAGCGGTGATACTTTTTTTAATGACGAATTCTCTAAACGGCCAATAATAATATGTCAAATTTGTGTAAGGAGGTTTTTGTAAAAAAAATAGTAAAGAATAAATTAAAGGTCAAATAGTAGCCTAAAATTTAATGAATTATCGTTGAATTTCGACCACGGTCGATCACTATAATCAATTTCACGGTACGGTGACGTTTAGCATTTAAAGTATCTAGAGATGTAGTATTGATAATATCGAATTCAAAAATATCGATGATAAAAAAATCATACTAAAAAATATGCAATAGCTTTACCGCGGTAGTCCCCGAGTGCCACACGTCTTTTTTAAGTTTAATATTATAATATTATATTATCTAATTGCCCGGTATATGTTCATAATTAGTTTTCCATATTTAAAATTTATTTTTTTGTTTTTATTCTCAGTTCTTTGTTTGAGTTTAGTTTTTTACTTTTTTTGTGTTCTCTTCCTTTAACGCAGAACTGGCAGGTAGACAAAATTTTATAAGTAGTTAAACAGAATTTAATAGTTTATTTTTATTTATTGTTTTATATTCTAAATAGTAATTATTCTTTTATGATAGATAGCGATAATGAAAGCTTTTATTCTGCGAATAGTGATAATAGCTTCATCAGCATAACATCGCTAGCTAAAACATTAGAAGTACAGTTTTTTGACGTATCTAAGAATTTCAATGTTGTTCATATCAATGCCCAAAGTATTCCGGCACATTCTGGCGAGCCTTGACAATAGGAACATACATGCTGTTCTTATTTCAGAGTCTTGGTTAAAACCATGTCTCCTTTCTACTTATTATTCCCTACCTGGGTTCCACCTTATAAGGAATGATCGTGCGGCTGGTAGTGGCGACGGTGTGGCCATTTATATCCGTTCTCACATCTCCTAAAATATCATTATTGTGTCATCACAACCGCCACCGACAAACGTTAAGTTAAAACATGCTTCTGGCCCATAGTTCACAGAAGATATTAAGTCACTCATGGCGAAGAAAGCGGCAGCAAAATTTAGATATAAAACCAAGTCTAATGAAGCAAATCTTGAAAAGTATATCTCAGTCCGTTTTCGCTGCAACAAGGTATGTAGGGATGCTCAACGCGAAACATATTCACAGTTCAGTTCAAAACGGAGATCCAGCTAAGGTCTGGAAATTTCTTAAAACAATAGGAGTTGGAAAAACTTGCCATAATAATATTCCTAAAACTTTAAACATAAATATTCTAAGTCAGCACTTCTCTGCTTCATCCAATTTTGATAGGGTAACTAAAGTAACACTTTGAAGGACAGTGAACGCCTATAGACGTCATGACAATTAAACATCTATTGTGTCTACGTTATTGTCCGTGAAAGTGTTAAATACAATAAATTCTCTTTCATCTTTACCAACTCCTACATTAATCCATTTGTTTTTAATCAATTTACCGATTGTGATGTTAAGAAGAGTATTATGGCAATCACGTCTAACTCTGTCGACAGTGACTGTGTCAGTTGTAATATGATCTAGGAGGATGGGAAGATCCTTGACCGTATCCTCCCTATTTTAAGTCATATCCACTGTCATATCAACTGTTCCCTATCCAGTGGTGTTTTTCCTACTTCGTGGAAAAATACTCAAATTACTCCTATTCCAAAAAAGTCTAATCCCACCTCATTTTTCGATTATAGTCCCATATCAATCCTACCCTTTCTATCCAAAGTCTTTGAACGTCTCGTACATAACTAGCTAAACACATTCCTCGTAAGAAATAATCTCCTAAATCCATTCCAGTCTGGTTTCCGTCTTGGTCATACTACTGTCACAACCCTGGTGAATATATAGGGTTTTGGTCCATATAAGTAATTGGAGTAAATCATATTTGGACTCCAAGTAAACCCGACAAAGACTCAAGTTCTTATTGTTGGCAGCTCCAGGAGGATATCGTTAATAAAGTGGTCGCAATTGCCTCAAATTGTCTTTGAGGGTACCATTATACCTTTCAGTAAAAAGGTTAAAGACTTGGGCTTACTTATAGATTCCGATTTATCGTGGGGACCACAGCTACAAGAAATTAGCCGCAAGATCTTTGCTGCAGCAGGATCCTTGAAGAGATTGCGGAACTTTATACCAACTGCCACCAAAACTACGCATGCAAACTTTTTTTTTTTTTTTCTACTACCAAGTAGGCAAACAAGCATACGGCCCGCCTGATGGTAAGCAGTTACCGTAGCCTATGGACGCTTGCAACACCAGGGGTATCACTCGCGCGTTGCCGACCCTTTAACTACCTTTAACGACCTTATAACTCCTTTCTTGAAGAACCCCATGCTATAGTCTCTCGGGAAAACATCGGCAGGAAGCTCATTCCACAACTTAATCGTACGTGGGAGGAAATTTATAAATTAAAACTCCTTATTTTTCCCATCTTAGACTATGCAGATGCCAGCTATCCAGATCTCACCGAAAACCAATTGGGAACCAACAGAATGTGTGCATAAAATTCATATTTGGTCTACGCAAATATGATCATGTTTTTGAATATCGTAAAAAATTCAAACTCAAAAAATACGACTTCGCCGGAACGTTCTTATCCTTTCAATGTTGTACAATATATTGTTTAACTCTTCAATACCTTCCTATCTTAAAAAAACGTTTTGAGTTCCTTCATAACACTCATACGAAACTCTTACGATCGTCAGAAAACCTTAAATTGAAAATACCACAGTATACCATCACGATCTTTTATGATAAATCGTTTACAGTGCAAATAGCTTCCTTAAAATCGATGGTTAAAGATCACTTCTTCTCATCATAATCTACCATAATTATCTATTTATAATGTACCAATATTATATTATGATTATTTTTATTTTATTTTATTTGGAAAAACGAAATATACTTACACTAGGATTTTAACATTAATGTATATATTATTGCGTAGCTCACAACGTTATCCACATCTTAACTAACAACATTTTAGCTTGTGAGAATATATTTTATACAGTATATATTATATTATATAGTATATATGTATTTTTATTTATGTAAGTTAGTATACCTATATATATTGTAATGTACGCTATAAACTACCATCTTCTCTCAATAAGTCCATCCTAAGGTTGTCTGGAAGAGATCGCTTTTAGCGATAAGACCGCCCATTGTGCTTACATATGTATTTGTAACTATGTTGTTTCTTCTAGTAGTTATAGTACTAAAGTGGTGTACAATTAAGAATATTCTATCTATCTATCTATATACATATATACGGGTCGACTTAAACCTCCTCCGTTTTTTCGTCGGTTAAAAACATATTTATATATCAGCAGCTATAAGGTCCTTCCCCGGTCAGACCTGCTCAATTGTATGTAGTAATAACTAGTTTTGATATTTTAATAGGTATTAGACTATTCGAAGGGTAATGACAATGACCATTGTTTTGTAAAATCAATATACTCGTAGATGTTTTTCAACATTAAAACCTTCTAGGATAACAGTAAACTTAGAAATAATTTTCTTAAACATGAGAAAATCGGGTAAGTAAACCTACTGGTTCACCGCTCCAATTATCAAAATCCCTACGACTACCTAGTTAAAGAAATTGATAGAAATAACTACTGGTGGCAAGAATTTTTATCTGCATTGTAGCACTTTTCATTAGACAAGCAGCTGATATTTGTGTCAGACACAAATATCAGCTGCTTGTGAAAGTGAGTCTGATCAAAAATATCATTGAGAAATTCAAGATTGCCTTTTTATGTACAGATATATTGTGATTATACTCGTATGTAAAAACAGTTTTACAATCTAATTAACCCAAAAAATAAATATTTTACTCAATCACAAAATTATGATTGACACTAGCTTGCCTGCAACTAAAAATACTTGAAAATATTTTGCTGCTGGGCACGGGTTTGGATTGGTTTTAATAACAATATTTTTTTAATATTTGTGTCGGCACACAGTGGATACCTGAAGATGGGTATCGCCGCTAAGGCAGGCCTAAAAAACGCTGGCGTGACTTAGATGCATATTAGAAGGATAGGTGGAATAAAGCAATAAACAGACGCGAAAGTCAATGGAGAGGCATTTGCTCCAGCAGTGGGATAAGGCAGGCTAAAAAAAAACAAAAAAAAAACAACTGTCTACCCAATGTATTTCTACAATATGTATGTTTGACTGTCTGGGTGGTCCAGTGGTCGCAGTATGCGCCTGCTGTTCTCGTGAACAGCAGGCGCACAACCTCGCACAACCTCGTGGTTGTGCGAACCACAAAGAATTGTTCTGAGTCTGGGTGTAATTTTTGTCCGTTAATTGTATGTTTGTAAAGTCCCCCGCGACACAGAGCTTGTTCTCTAGTGCGGGAGTTGTATAAAAAAAATATAAAAGTTAGCTAGCCTAATTACAATGTCGGTCAATAGAGTGCCAATCGGCGCAATAAAAAAATAGTTAAACTGGGTAAAGGTCGATAGCGACCTTACTGCTCTAACAATTCAGCTAACGCATGACACTCTCCTTGGCAAGGTCGTCAGCTACGATTAGAATTAGGTTTTATTTCAAATAGTCTTTGTTAAAATAGCACTTAGATCGCCAAAATAAGTTTTATCATAGCAACCCAGTTATCATCCGTGCTACACGAATATAAAAGAAAGTAGAAAGGCGTTAAAAGTGAATTAAAATATTTTTATTTATTTATATGAATTATAGATATATATATCGATACCTCCCACGTAAGTTATTGTAACCCCAAAAACAAGATTTTACAGTAGAGCGTTTTAAAGTTATAAATTGAAATATAATCGTCATTATTTGTAGTATTTTTGTGAAATTTGGTATGTATATATAATTTTGGGTACTTTCAATTATAAGGCAAGAAAATTTATGAAAATATTGGTACTTTTTGAGATTTTGCTCATACAATATTTTACAGCGATGTGTATCTTAAAAAAAAATTGTATGTGATACTTACAATCGTTTACACTGGAAAATAATGGTTGTATTTCGCCCATGACTATTAAAAATGTCGGATGTGAAAAACAGCACGTTTACAGGAGAGCGATGCAAAGTGTTAATTGCACGCTACTTTGTACTTATTTTAAGCAGGATCATGAAAGTTTAGAGTGTTGATGTACAAGTCATTTATGTTCAGGATATTATTATGAGTAGCCAATATTTGATGTGTGAATATGAGAAAAGTCACTTATAGCCTTTTTAACGGGGTATAACTAATATTGATTTGTCAGAAGTACCAAAACCGACATTGTTGCTTGTACGAAACTGAAGATTGCTTGTTGGAAATGCCATTTACGTCATTGTTAATTTATTATTAGTTACTATAAGTGTATGTCGTATGTTAAAAATACTGAAAAAAACTTTGAAAATCGAAAGAAATTAATATAGGAAATTATTCGTTTTTTATGAAAATTAACAAAGAAAATTTTGTGGAATAAAGATTACGCCTAAACAAAATACAAAATCTTTCTCATGACCTATATAATTCTAAAAAAAATACTTTTTATCACCACTTATCTAATAACAATCACAGCTCTTGGTTTCATTTATTAAATTCAGATTACCTAATTATTTTAATAAGTCTTCTTAGTCAGTCTTTTTATTGACAATCAATAAAGAAAATATAATGGAATAACTAAAATCAAGTAAAAAAAGGTACAAAATGTAATTACTTATCATTATCAAATTAATTTCTACCTCTATAGATAATATGTAATTTAAGTAAGACAATTACAGCTTTCGGCTTCATTGAATAATTATACATATTTATATTTTTTGATTAATTAATAAATTAGTCTTCTTCATCAGAGATTCCTTCCGATCATCCATCTCAACCCATAAAGGTCCCACTGCTGGGCACGGGTCTCCTAAATACATTTTGAGGGATATTAGCCTACTACACCACGTTAGCCAGACGGGTTGGTATAGGGTTTTGTTTCGAGTTTTCCCTCTCTTGAAGTAAATATTGTCTGCCTGACTTACTCCCTTAGTCGACTGCTACGACACCCTCGGGATAGAACGATGTGGTTATATTTGTATTCTTAATCCGTCACCACACGGACAATAATTATTTTCGATACATTATGGTTTTTTTTTTATAAAATTTGTGATATTTTCTCACTTCTACATAAACTAAGTAAATCTTTATGTTTGTTGCGACTTATAGAAAGTTCTTCCTCATTCGCCTGCTTGATTGTAAATTCGCAAGATCTGTCTGTATTTCGGGTAAAACACAGCAAGATCCCAAATAGTTTTAGTTGCATTCTCTAAAACATATTTATATTTAATGCTGTCAAACGTGTCCACTGCATTGTCTCATTATTTGTATCTTTATTCCAATTTTTATTTACAAGCAAGGATTCAAAATCCAATATTTCTGGAGTAGTCATCTCTTTAACTTCATAAGGTACACCTTTGGCCCAGTGAACGTGGCAGTACCATTCCTCTAGTACGTATATCATCTAGCGATCACTAGCGCATGCGATGACTGAATGCACATGGTCCCCTTTATTTTGGGTATGCCCTTACTCCATGAAACGGTGAGTAATCGAAACTCCGAATTCTTTTGCTACAAAACAACTATAGAGAAAAACAATGCGGCTCCTATTCTAACCCGCGCAATTTTCTGATCAAAATTTAAAGACTTTTAAACCTCTAAGCGCGTATTCTATTACATATTGATAAAGTCAACTGGAAACTTCATTTGACCCAAGCACTGCAATAGCTTCATGCCACATAAAACATGTAGCTTTTTTGTTAGCCAAATTATATACTGTGAGGTTTAAGGTAAACAACTTTCTTTTATAATAAATTGTTTCATTCATCGATATGTCTTTATCATCATTGAGTACATTATCGCCGAGTAAATCAAGGAATTAAATTAATAGGAGACTCCCGGAGGAACTAAAAAATAAAACACAATGAATGGATTAAAAATTAACTGTTCTATATGTCTGAACACCTTATTTTATTGTTATTTTAAAAAGTATAAATTCATTCAAACATGGATTATTCTAGGAAAACCTTAATTTTCATTCAAACACGGATTATTTTAGGAAAACCTTAATTTTCATTCAAACACGGATTATTCTATAGTTTTCAAGATTGCAAAGTAAGTTTGCTATTTTTTTGGATGCTAGTTTGGTTTGTACGAGATTGGATCGGAATTGAAGTCAGAAAAACATAATATAAAAGAGAAAACATATAACTTCAAACATATAACACTGCATACTTGATAGTACCGACATTTTAACCCATCTGAAAGTACGTTAACAACATCGGATGTGGCGTTACCGACATTTAATTCATTTAAAAAATGTCGGATAAGGTACTTTCGACATTAAGTCCACTTAAAAAACCGATCAAAAACGTCGGATATTATACTACCGACATTTAATCCATACGAAAAATCGATTAACAACATCGAATATGGTACTACCGACATTTTAACTCATCTGAAAAACGTTAAACAAGGTAAGATGTGGTACTACCTACATTTAACCCATTTGAAAAACCGATCAACAATATCAGATGTGGTACATCCTACAATTTTAAATTAAATGTCAGGAAATGCTTATATCATTTAATTTTAAGATCGCAAAAGAATTAAATCATGAATAATACTGTTAAAGATGGTAAAAGTAATATAATAAATAACAATAAATACCTGTTTTCGCAGTAGGTGTCAATTTAGTCAGATTGTTTTTATCGGCATTTTTACTCCTATCATATTTTTTTCTTCCCCACGTCCAGTAGCTAATTTGATTAAATGCACTGATCTATTAAACATCGTAAACGATGTTATTAAGTAAAAAATTAGCTATTAAGTGTCGTAAAAAACAAGTGGCAACGTGTTATCCGCTCATCCCGCTAACATAGTCGGTACTGGGAGATCGCGCGCGCTCACCCATCCCCGCGCCCCACTAAGAATGTTGGTAGTTATTACCCGACATTGTTAACGGGCTATCTAGGAAATATCCAACATTTTTAATGTAGTTATTTCAAAATCTATGCATAAAATAATATTTTTCTTTTCAGCTAATGATAGATTTGGTTATTTAGGCACGTTTTATGAAATAAATAAAAATATGCGATTTTGCAATTCCGACAATGTTAATAGTCATGGGCGATTTTATTGTATGTGTTAGATACTATAGTGTACGTTGGGTGAAACGAAATATATGCAGTATTGTATGTTAAGAAAATTAACTTTTATTAATGAAAATAAACTTAAAAATATTTCAAATAGGGACAAAACATACTTGTAGAGTTTTTCATCTAGGAACTTGTTCTAGAATTCTAACGAATAATAACAAAAGAGATCGAAGGAATGCAAACATAAAAATGTAAATACAATGTTTCATACAGAAAGTATACTAAGTATCTTTCTTTCTTTTTCATCTTTTTTTTTAAAGACAACTCCCGCACTAGAGAACAAGCTCTGTGTCGCGGGGGACTTTAAAAACATACAGTTAACGGACACAAATTAAACCCAGACTCAGAACAAATATTTGTGGTCCACACAAAGTTTTGTCCTGTGTGGAAACCGAACCCACAACCTCGTGCACAGCAGTCGCATATTGCGACCACTGGACCACCAAGGCACTCAAGTCAAGTATAAAAAATATAATCAAAATAATGTGTGTTGCTTTCAATCAATAATAATTTGCACCCTACTTTCTTGTACAGTTTTATGGATAAATAATAAAAACTGTAACAAAAATTCTTCATCAATAAATTTACATTACTAGTAATTAAACAAATGTCTATCTCTGAGATCAGCTTACAATCAAGGTTCATAACGTTAACTTCATTCTTTTTTAAGTTATTTAAATGTCAGTATCCAAAAAAAATCTGATAGGAAGCCTGCCATTGCGATAGAACTCTGGTGATCTAGATTCGACAAACTGTGTGAAAGCAATATGTATTGTAATATAGTCCGTAGGAGCAAGGTCTGGCGAATACGGTGTTGACGAATGGTTTCTAATTGCAGTTCCTGTAGAGTTAAATTGGTTTCTCGTGCTGTATGAAGTCTCGCGTTATCATGGAGCAATAATGGTGAAGATCGATTCATGAGTCGAGGCTGTTTCACTGCTAGTTTTGCTATCATTGTTCGGAGTTCGGCACAGTAGACATCTGCCGTTATTGCTTGACCAGATCGGAGAAAGCTATAGCGAAGAATACCACCACGCTGAGACCACCAAACAGTTTCTATTACCTTTTTATTGGTAAGCTTTGCTTTAGGACACTATTGCGGCGTTTGACCTGGGACCAGCCATTGCATTTCTCGCTTACGGTTATCGTAAAGAATCCACTTTTTATTGCATGTCGCAATTTGATACAATATTCCTTAATTTCTGTATCGATTCAACAAGGCAACACAAGTTTCAATACGCGTTTCTTTCTACAGATCAGTCAAATCATGAGGCTCCCATTTTTCATATCTTTTATTTTATTGATTTGTCGCAAATGAGTCAATATTGTTGGTAAAGCAACGTTAAACCATGCCGCTAGTTCCTGGATAGTTGGCTCGGATCGGCTTCCACCATCTGTTTAAATTCATTGTTATTCACTTTTGTGGGCGGTCTTCCACGTGGTTCGTTCTTCAAATCAAAGTTTCCATCACAAACATCACACGGTGCGTTCATTAGCAGTCCTCTCTCCAAACGCAACATTGATATTGCAAGCTGTTTCTGCCGCGTTAGTTCCGCGTTGGAACTCGTATTCAAAAATCACTCGAATTTTAGAAGTATCCATCTTTCTTGTCTAAGCTGAATAAAAAAAACAACTGAAAGTCGATAATCGTCTTGTGGTATATCTAACTCGAGAGTTTCTGGGCTTCGGCAGGTACGTAAAGTAATTGTAAAGATCCCGGTGATTACGATTGTAATAATCGTTAAGCTAGGTAGAGAAATCCTAGACGGCTTGACAATCAGTAGGTGGACCACTAGCCTACTCCCACCATCTACAATTGACTAGCGTGGTGAAGTATTTACCCAACCCCTCCCAATTTTAAAAAGGAATGTTATGTAATGTTAAGCAGTCATTTCATCAATTCTTAATGAAACGGAAGTGGTAGAATCCCATGAGCTGAACCATAGAAATAGCTGATGCAAAAATTATGATAGCAGTGGCAGAAAATGTAAGAATTTTAGGCACACTCTATTGTATGTAAATTAAAAAAATATGTCATAGCAACGTAAAATATGCCATGTAAACATACAATATAATTTTTAGTAACCAATCCCCACGTAAAATATTGTATTTATTACATAGCACTTAATTTGTTATAACTCCGCAACGTAAATTGTTGTATGTGATTATACAATATTGTTTTAGGTTATTCTTAGCGACGTAAGTTATTGTAAGTAATCTATACAACAGTTTAGGCTGGCTTTGTCAAAATAAAATAAAAAATTGAAATAAAATAAAGAAAATTAAATGATACTGTTACATTTTGGAGACTTGAATTACAAAAACTTTCGGGTTTCTTATTTAATTATTTGGTTTAAGGACATATTCTGGTTTTCTATTGATTTTTCCTGGCAACTTTCGGTGGGTTCATCAGTATTATTTACCATATCACAGAGTTTTCGGCCTCTACTTTGTATTTTTTGTTTACGCTCAATTGTTTTTATAAATAGCTAAATAATAATACTGTTAAAACATTAAAAACGTTCGATATTTATCGCAACCAGTGCGGCATCCACCCGATCGAGCGCCCCCGGGCAAGACTATTGTATGTCACACATACACGGCGCGAGCGCTCAACGATCCCCGGCCCCGACCCGCGTAAACAGTTGCATCGACCTGATGCAATGTTATACGCTGTGGTCATAATAATGATACAACTGTATACGTCTGAAAAGTACCCTAAATATGGCTATTTTTCAACTTTTTTAATTTTTAGTAGGTAAATATAGGTATAAAAAGACGATATAGCTAAAAAAAGCAAAATGTCAAAATTGTGGGTTACAATAACTTACGTGGGAGGTATCGATATACATTTTTTTTTAAGACAACTCCCGCACTAGTGAACATGCTCTGTGTCGCGGGGGACTTTACAAACATACTATTAACGGACACAAATTACAACCAGACTCAGAACAACTCTTTGTGGGTCACACAAAGTTTTGTTCTGTGTGGGAATCGAACCCACAACCTCGTGCACAGCAGGCGCATACTGCGACCACTGGACCACCAAGGCAGTCAAAAACAATTTATTTTTATTTTGTTTGTTACAAACAAAATAAAAATATATGTATTTTTGGCTTTAGGCTAGTGTGTGTGTGAATTAATCACACAGACTAGCCTAAAGTGGGTTGGGTACACATGTCTCTACAATTTATTCTAAAATTTGCTCACGATTTTCCTTGGCCATTTGCATAATTATTGTTATGATTAGATTACTACATATAAATTCCACAAAGTGAAATTTACATTGATACTGCAACCCGAGATCGAAATTACACTACTTGTGTGGAAGTCGGTTACTTTTCTTCTCGGCTACCACCGCTTAAAAAAAAAGATTTACTGACTCAAATATAATCCGGGATTCCTGTCAGACAATTCCTATGCTTTAATATTATATTTATGCCATTATATAGCGGTGGTAACAAGATAAGGTTTCCTCCTCCTATGTGTTTGGGTGAAGAAAAACATCGCGAGGAAACCACCATTATCTATGAAGTAATTCTCAATGCATATCTGTTCCATTGGTTCGGATTAGGCCTGCGTGTGTAGTACCTAAACCTCTCTTTATTTTTTTTATACTACTTGGTTAGCAAACAAGCGTACGGCCCGCCTGATGTTAAGCAGTAACCGTAGCCTATGGACGCTTGCAATACCAGAGGTATCACTTGCGTGTTGCCAACCCATTTTTTTCTTTTTACACCAGGGCTTTGGTGATGCAGATGGAAGTATCCCCGGTATAAATATGGAAGTATCCCTTGGAATACGTTTCATTCAAAACGCATCCCTAAATGAGCACTGGAAACTTATACTCACACACAGGAACACTACTACGCCGCTGTGTAGTTATTTGGCTGTGGTCTTCTGTAAGGTGGAGGTCATTCGCCAGTCGGCCTTGCTCGTATGGTGTAAGTATGGTGCCCTACCTCTCTTCAATCTACCTCTACCTCTTTTCAAAGAGGTTCGGAGACCTGTGCCTGGTAGTGGGACAACTACGGGTTGCTATTAAATGCATATCAATTCATATTAATTAATTATTGAACAATATTCACTTGTCGACGATCCTACGTACAAAGCGACATGCATTTATTGCATAAATGGATTCTAGTTATCGACCCGCACATACTCATATAAAGCTTTTATAAAATTAAGAATAAGTTATCTAGATACTATAAGCGTAAATGATGACATGTATAGTAAAATAAAAGAATTAATGTCGTAGATGAGCACATAATGAACATGTCTGTTTCAACTATGTTTTAAAAAGAGCGCCACTCTGCGTAAATGCGGGTATGTCACATATGACATCGTTTATTTCCTCGTAATTCATCAACCTATTGATGTTGACCTACACGTTGAAAAAAATATTATTAGGTGCCATAAAATTCCAGCTTACATAAAAGGTTACATAAAATCTCCAACGCTCACTTAGGGATCTGTTTTGAAAGAAACGTATTTCTATCCCAGGGATACTCCCATCTTAAAGCCCTGGTGTAAAAAATGGGTTGGTAACACGCAAGTGATACCTTTGGTATTGCAAGCGTCCATAAGCTTCGATAACTGCTTAACATTAGGTGGGCCGTATGCTTGTTTGCTACAAAAGTAGTTCCATCTCTGCCATAAGACGTTTACTGCTCGACATAGGCCTCCCGTAAAGTTTTCCATATCATTCGATCCTGAGCTGACCTTGTCCATCGGTTGCCCGCAACCTTTACCAGGTCGTCGGTCCACTTTGTTGGCGGCCTACCCACGTCGCGGTCGTGGTCGCCACTCTAGAACCTTTCTAACCCAACGGCCATCGGTTCTGCGAGCTATATGCCCTGCCCATTGCCACTTAATTGAGGCAATTTTTTGAGCTATTTCGGTCACTTAAAAAAAGAATATAACAAATCGGCTCTTAAATGACGATGTTCTTGGATAAAAAAAATAAAAATAACAATGCAATTATATTAGGAACCTCATCTTTTAAAAGTCAGTTAAAATATGTATATTTATTCATTCATTTATAGACAGATTCCGTGGAATGTATTTTTCTCTGTGCTTCTTTCCTGATTACCTAAATTAAGGTATTGTTAAATGTTAGCGCCTACAAAAAATGCAATAGCATTCATTTTATAGTACTATATAATACTAGTGGACCTGGCAGACGTCGCCCTGCCGGAAAAAGCTGAAATACCGACAGCAGCGCCACCTACCGGGTCCAATTGTGAATCTAAACCATCCAAGGCCCTACCCGAACACACACACAAAATTTCATCAAAATCGGTCCACCCGTCTAGGAGGAGTTCAGTCACATACACACGCACACAAGAAATATATATATTAAGATATTGTGTTTAAGTTTTATAAGACGTTACTAAGGATTGAGTTGGCGTTGAGGATTCACTATCCTCTTGGTGTAATACGTTTGTCGAGGTACCCCAGGGTGGCGTTCTATTTCCTCTTCTCTTCGCAATATTTATAAATTCCATTTCAAATCGAATTACTTCTTCTTACCACCTTTATGCAGATGATTTGCAGATATATTCTCAAGTTCCTTTTGAAAAGCTATCTGAAGCAATAAATACTATTAACGGAGATTTGGCTCTGGTTAGTAACTGGAGTAAGTCTTATGGACTCCAAGTTAATCCACTGAAGACACAAGTTGTTATTGTTGGGAGCTCCAGAAGGGTGTCTTTAATTAAATGGTCACAATTGCCTCAAATTATCTTTGAGGGTACTATTATACCTTTTAGCAAAAAAGTTAAAGATTTGGGTGTACTAATAGACTCCAATTTCTCCTGGGGTCCACAATTACAGGAAGTTAGCCGCAAGATCTTTGCTGCAGCAGGCTCCTTGAGGAGATTGCGAAACTTTTTACCAACTGCCACCAAAACGACGCTTGCAAATTCCCTTTTATTTCATATTCTAGACTATGCGGATGTCAGCTATCCTGATCTCACCGAGAACCAATTAGACAAACTTGAGCGACTTCAAAATGTGTGCATAAGATTCATATTTGGATTACGCAAATATGATCATGTTTCCGAATTTCGTAAAAAGCTCAAGTGGTTACCTATACGACTTCGCCGGAATGCTCATATCCTTTCAATGTTGCAAAGTATATTGTTTAACCCTTCAACACCTTCCTATCTTAAAGGACGTTTCGAGTTCCTGCATAACACACATACGAAACTCTTACGATCTTCAGAAAACCTAAAGTTGAAGATACCACAGCATTCTACATGTTTTTATGACAAGTCTTTCACAGTTCAAGCTGTACGTCTGTGGAATGTACTGCCATTACCTATTAGACGCGCACAATCTTTGGCCACATTTAAAACAATGGTTAAAGATCACTACTTGTCACTATAATGTATTTATCATATTTTAATATATAGGAGTATATATTTATTATATTATTTAGTATATATCTACATCTATGTATATAGTATATATTATTATTAGTACGCCATAAGCTACCATCTCCTCTATTAATAAGTCCATCCTATGGTTGTCTGGAAGAGATCGCTCTTAGCGATAAGACCGCCCATTGTACCTACTTGTTTAATGTTTAATTAATTCTTATTGTAATTAGTTTCAGTACTTATGTGGTGTACAATAAAGAATATTCTATCTATCTATCTAATTAAGTCAGTGATTGTCTTAAGTCTTGGCATGATTAACGCATTTTATTCGTACTTATAGTATATTTATATAGTTTTAGTATTTTCAAAGACGATTTTAGCGGCAACAAACAGACAGAGAGAGAGACAAAACTGTTAAAATTGTATTTCTGTTGTATGTGCTATGTAAACAGCCAGATGAATTTATTAGTAAGCTATTATTTTGATATTAGAAACAGACACTTCAATTTTATTAATGAGTGTATAGATGTATAACTGATATGTGCTTGTGACTTTGTATGCGTGGACTTTCCTGGAGTTGCTAAACGGAAAATTGTTTGGAATTAAAAGAAACGAGAAATGCCCGGGGCATGAAAGAGCACCTGCACCGCAACCTGTTAAAATTTCTGCTTCTATCACATTTAGTTGTAAAATGGTCACTTTTAACCTAGTACCGTTAACACGTTATGTACCAGTCAGCTGATCGCTATTTAATATGATCACCGATATTGATGAGAGTTCAACTTAAATTGGTGATGGCTATATCTCCGAAACCTCGCATTATTATTATTATTTTTTTCATATGGTTATATGTAGTTTGTAAAACAAGGTTTTGTTTTACAAACTACAGTTTAAAAAGTTTCTGCTATTGGATCGAAGCGCGTTTCTTGAATAGCAATTGTTATTAAAGTTACCATAAGTTTTTATTTGTGAACCGATTGGAATAAAACAGGTTGCCACAATATATAAGTGAAAACTACATTCAAATCAATCAATAGATAAATAGTCACTTTAATGACTTTAGTATCTTTTAATATAACTATTAAGTATTTTGTGACATATGTAGGTAAGTACATACAAATAATAATATCTAATTATGGTGAATGTAAATCAAAATCCATGTTTTGTCAAATTTTATAAATCAAATATTATTTAATTAATTCTAAATGGTCATTATATTTCTGAACATTGATATCTTAAGGATACGGTGTGCCGAGAAGGCTAGCAATTGGATATTTTCAGGTTGGATGGCAATGCTTATTCTCTGTGCGAGAAACAAGCAAACCCCTTTATCCTGTAGAGTATTGATTTTTAAATATTTTTTTACTGCAAAGCATAGACCTTAGTAGATTTTTTACTTTTTTGCTGTTAATATACTTATTCTATACTTGAAGATTATTAAATGATTATAAACAGATGGAAGCTGAAAACACAAAATTATGAGTAAAATAAATAACTCTTTTGATTAGCTACGGGACTAACCTGACTAATCGAAAGAGTTTCATTAAACAACTTACTAATAACCTCATTTATTTTTTTAATCAATAGGCACTTTAAATCGTTTCAGTGTTAGATTGCCGTCGTATAACTACAAACGTATTTTTTCTAAACAAAAGAAACTCCTAATAATCTCGTTGATACCTACTTAGTTGTATCGTACCTATTAGTGATTTGTATTGTTACTGTTAATTGTTATAAAATGACAATTAACAGTAACAGTTATATCTAATACCTTTAAAGGAACTATTCTTGTATATATGTATATCTATATATGTAAATAATCTGAATCAATCTCGCAAACGACTCCAAGGATTTTCATGAAATTTAGTATGCAGGGGGTTTTGGGGGCGATAAATCGATCTAGCGAGGTTTCATATTTAGAAAACGTTTTTTATAAAAAATACCGAAAATGGCCCGGTCATCCAGGTACTCTTATACCTTTAGACGAGCAATTCTTGTATAAATATAAAGTATTAATTAATTATTATTTTATAATTCTTAAATATATATAAAGTCGCGGGTAGCAGCTAGTATATATATATATACCCGCAACTTTGTTCGCGTGTTCAGTATTTTACTGTAAATCTGAAAACTACAGTTATGCGAACAAACTTTCATCGGCTGATTTTCATCTTTAGCGGTTAAATTAAAAAAACCTTTCTTAGCGGATGCCAATATCATAATAGCTATCTGTGTGTCTAGTGATTTAAACTGTTGATTAGTCAGTGACGTTTTTCTGTAATAGGTATATTTAGATTCTGCAATTAATAAACTTGTCCGTGTGGTGACGGATTAAGAATACAAATGTCACCACCCTTTCCATCCCGAGGGTGTCGTAAGAGTCGACTAAGGGAGTAAGTGTTATTCACCGCAAAAGAGGGAAAATTCGAAACAAAACCCTATACCAACCCGTCTGGCCAGAGCGTGGTATAGTAGGCTAATATCCCTCTGCTTAGAGGAGACCCGTGCCCAGCAGTGGAACGTTTATGGGTTGAGACGTATTAATAAACTTAATCTATTTATTTATAATATATTTCCTTTTGATCCATCATTTTGTATAGAGTAATAGAGAATAGTACTTTACATAAGCTCCCGGAACAAAACTGAACGAAAAACCAGTAAGCTGAACCCTATTTAATATATGCGACCATATTGGTGAGAGTTTAACGTAAATTCGATATATACATACTCGTATCTATCTAATATTATCGATCTCTGAAACCATGCATTTTTCTTTGTAAATTGTTTAATTACAAAGTTTCGGTGCCTATACCCGGCTTTATCATCAAATTAATTCAATTGTACCCTTTTCATATGCTCATTGAATGTGATTAGTTCATCATCTCAGCCAAAAGACGTCCTGCTGGACATGGGCCTCCCCGAAGGATTTCCACAACTCTCGATCCTGAACCGACCTTGTCCATCAGTTGCCCGTGTCCTTTACCAAGTCGTCGGCCCACTTTGCTGGAGGCCTGCCCACGCTTCGTCTTCCAGTTCGTGGTCGCCACTCTAGAACCTTTCTGCCCTACCGGCCATCAGTTCTGCGAGCTATGTGCCCGCATGAGTGTGATTAGGTACTGTCGTTTAATTACCATAATTAAAATACATTATATCTGATCTCCATTGGCAAATTATTTATAATCATTCGTTGCAGAATATACCAACATTGTTATATGTATGCCTATAGTAATTGAGGAGATCACTCAATTCCCTATAGATCCCATCACCACAACTCGATTTCTTAATATTAATTTTACCAAAAAAAACCGACTTCAATGCGGCAAGTTGTACAATTTACAAAAACTTAAAAATCCCAAGTGTAACGTATTTAAACAGGATGAACATACAAAATCCTATCTCACTTTTCCTCCGTTAAAGACGCTTTTATACAATCTGATCGTTTACAGCTAAAGTGTATCTCGTGACCATTCAAATAATCCCAAACACTGCTAGATTACATTGTTTAATTATGGCGTTCCGTTGCCTACCTTCCGGCTTCATCATTCTTCTTTGCTACATTACATTAATAGGTGCTTAACAACCTCGAAAACAAATCAAAACTTATCTAATCGGTATCCGTGAAGTACTTTTCAGTGAGAAGTTCAGGTGGCAATCTGTGGTCTTTTTTATCAGTTTCACTTCCCCAAATGCTACTTTTTGAATGCAAATGTTTGATTTGTTGTAGAAAATATTAAAATCGCTATATGCATGCCTATAATATTTAAGGAATTCTCTCAATTCCTCATGGATTCCATCATCAGAACTCTCTTTTGAAAAAAATGGGACCAAACTGTAAGTATATAAATCTCAGACAATAAAATAATTTCTCAAATGGGTTCTACGATACCAAACATAAAAAATAAAAAACACAAGTACGCGCAGCGGTGTAGTTGTGTACCTGTGTGTGAGTAGGTACAGGTCTCCAACGCTCACTTAGGAATGCGTTTTGAAAGAAACGTATTCCTATCCCATGGAGTACCCATGGGATAGGAATACGTTTCTTTCTTAAAGCCCTTGTGTAAAAAATGGGTTGGCAACACGCAAGTCATACCTCTGGTATTGCAAGCGTTCATAGGCTACGGTAACTGCTTAACATCAGGCGGGCTGTATGATTATTTGCCACCCAAGTTGTATTAAAAAAAAGAATTTTACAAATCGGCTCTTAAATGACGATGTTTAGGGATAAAAAAAATAGTAGGAACCTCATCTTTTAAAAGTCAGGTAAAAATATATAACAGTTAAGTATTCTTATGAGACAGCGGCCGATCACGCGTTTCGCTGTGAATGACAGCCTTGGTGGTCCAGTGGTCGCAGTATGCTGTGCACGAGGTTGTGGGTTCGATTTCCGCACAAGACAAAACTTTGTGTAACCCACAAATTGTTGTTCTGAGTCTGGGTGTAATTTGTGTCCGTTAATTGTATGTCTGTAAAGTCCCCCGCGACACAGAGCTTGTTCTCTAGTGCGAGAGTTGTCTTTTTTAAAAAAGAAGAGATTTTTTGGTTGCACGCCATTTTAAATTGACTATCAATATTTTCTAAAGTACCTATTGGTAACAGACAATATCTGAGTATTATTTTTAACATATTATTATATTTATCTGTATTACATAAAAATGGTGTTGTGTATGTACCGAAGAAGATAGACACATAGTATCGCGGACATTTTTAGATACATTTAGGAATAACATTGCCTCCAACGGCAGGATTTTTCTGACTCCTTTAACTATCATAGTAATATTTAATAATAATTATTACTTGGCAGACCATAGTTCCAAAATGTTAGTAACATAATATACTGTTTATAATATGTATATTGTTTGTTGTTTGTAAATTAATACAAACAACAAACAATATACATATTATATAGGTACACACACAACAACAAATCCTTACTAATATTATAAATGTGAAAGTTTGTGAGAATGGATGGATGGATGAATGAATGGATGTTTGTTTAAATATTAAAGCAATGTGGAAAAAGACGAGCCCGGAGCAGGACTCGAACCTGCGCCTCTCGGGTTCCGGCCCAGCGCACTACCAACTGTGCCATCCGAGCTCTTACTCCAGAGTTTGAATTTGTCCACCGCTTGTTTACGTCTTGGAGTGACGTAAGTTTCATTCAAACGTTAGCCGATACAGGTCTATACGTACAACATCTTCCAATAGTGAGGAAAGAATGTTATTAAAGAATGAAACCACTCAATATTATTAAATATTTTTAGCATTTTTGCTATGCAATCAGCTCAAATATACTGGATGTTTGTGACTCTTTCACGTAAAAACTACTGAACGGATTTGGATGAAATTTGGCACAGAGATAGATTATGGTCTGGAATAACACATAGGCTACCGACATCCACGCGGGCGATGCTGCGGGCAACAGCAATAAATAACAACAGTAATAAATAAAATACAAAGTCGCGGACTAGGTTGCACATACTATGTGAAGTCCTAGCCATTGACCCAGCATTGGACAGTCCCACCAGTTACTTAAGGGCCCCTTTTCCGAAATTAACGTTTCTAGATCGAGTTGTTTTCAGAGAAATCAATATATTAAAATTCGCAAAAAAATATATAGTACAGATACATGTTTGATATAGTGACTTTTTTGGTTAAAAACGCAAAATTTAACTTTTTGCTCGATAAAAAAGAAGTCTGAAGTTAAGTCGATTTTGAAAGTATTTCAAGTTGTATGAGACTTGGGGGAACGCAACTTGTATGAAAATTTAACATTTCATTTACTAATCGGGTTTGACAAGGATATTATTGGATAGATTTATAAAATTGCACTTATTTTTTTTTATATAAAATAAATACGTGAAAAACTGGTCGCGCGCGACGCGCGCACCGCGCCAGTGTCCTGCCGGACGTCATCGAGGGAGGACCTACGCAATTTTTGCTCGCGACCACATTATCGTCGACACAATATAATACTGTAATGTTTTTCTCTACACAGAATAGCGAAGTCAGTATGACTAGAATTTTGAATCTTTAATATCTTTAATGAAAACATTCACCTTTACATATTTATACATACTAACTGAGGATCAGAATGGCGCAGCGGTAGTGAGGCTGCCTTACGGACTTAGGGTCCCGGGTTCGAATCCCGGTAAGGGCAAATGTGCATGGACATTTGTTTCCGAGTGATTAATGTTTATACATAATAAGTACCTATACATAATAAGTATTTACAAAAAAAGTATATATGTATTATATCAACTATCTGGTGTCCACAATACAAGCCAACGATATTTATTTATTGACTAGTTGTTGTCCTCGACTTCGTTCGCGTGGAAATTTGAAAGAGTATTAAGAGCGTATTCACAAAATAGCGCAGCTACGGATTAGGTAATTATCGGTCGACCGGCCGTGGAGTGCGCGTGTGTGCGTGATCCTCGCACACACATTGTTCGTGAAGTATATTCGGCACAGTGCAGGGTGCGTAAACTTTATTGTTATATTACGGTAAGATTTTTGGTGTTATAATATTATTGTTCATTTGTAGAATATGTTATTATTAGAGAAGTAAAGGAACACATTGGCATACCATATCTATTCTAATACATATTATTATTATAAATGCGAATGTTTGGATGAATTGATGTACCTAAGTACCTATGGAGCTTTTTCTTGCTTGTTTCTGCCTGGGGTTGTAAGTGCGGGCAGGCCTCCGTCACTCGCTCAAGGTCACGCGCTATGTGCCTATCGCTATGTAGCTCGTAACCGAGCCGATCGCCAGTGGGCTGCCGCACGTGACACAAAGCGCGCACAACACGTTTCCCGCTCAAAACGCATTATTCCGATATTTACGTACACTACGTATATTAAGTTTTGACTAACGACACGATGGTTGATTATTGTGAAGTCGTTGGATGTCATAGTCAAAAGAAAAATAAAAAAAATACTTTTTTTCATTGCCGAAAGATGAAGAAAGGTACGTTACGTTATTTGAAAGTAGGGACGCATTTTAGCTGGCTTCAGTTAGTAGTACCTAGTAATTTTAAAATGCTTCTTGTGTGTAGGTACTCTTCCTTAAAAATTTACGAGAAAGTTAGAAAGACAACCCTATCACATTCGTTCGATGATGAGCTTGCACGTGAGTCGCACGGCGGGCAACACAATCTCGACTCTTTATGCGCGTACTTATGGTACATTTCTTTTCGCTGCGAACAGCAGGTACTATTATTAAGATTTTGCAGGCTATTATGGCGTAGGTATTTTCGCTTTTGTATGGGAGTGATGTATCTGTTACGTAGTAACTATTTAGTAATCTGTGGTGCGGGTGAAGCCGTGGGTGGAAACTAAGGCCATAACATGGTACCTAGCCTACAAAAAAGTAGTAGGTACTACTTTTTTGTAGGCTACTTTTTTGTAGGCTAGGTAAGTACAAAAAACAAAAATGATCATAATATTAACAGACCACAGCCAAATTATTTATTTATTTAAAACTTTATGCACAATCGCACACAAGCGGACTTAATGCCATAGGTATTCTCTACCAGTCGACCTTGGGTGATACAGATGAGATGAACATAGGTAGTAGGTGCACTCAAAAACAAAAAAAAATTGGATAAGACAAAGAAACAAATTTAAGATAGTAAGGATATAGATTCAACAATATCTAAAAAAAAATATAATTAATATATATATATGCTGTGGTATATATAATATATAAAATAAATATAAGTACCTACTTACATAAATAAAATTTATAAATATAAACAAAATTGTTATGAAAGTGTTAGACGTACTAATTCCGGCGATTTATCAGCGAGAAGAGCCCGAATCTTTACTTAAATTACTACACACATCGGTGTAGTTGTGGTCTTGTGTGTGAGTAGTATAAGTACTCCAGGGCTCATTTAGGGATGCGTTTTGGAAGAAACGTTTCCTATCCCTGGGATAGGAATGGGTACTCCATCATAAAGCCCTGGTGTTAAAAAAATGGGTCGGGAACACGCAAGTGATACCTTTGGTATTGCAAGCGTCCATGGGCTACGGTAACTGCTTATCATCAAGGGGGCCGTATGCTTGCTTATCATAAGGTGGTAGAACAAAAAAAATGCTTATTAAATTTGCATATTAGGTAAAATAAAAATAGCTACCTCACACTCCCATAGATGCTAATACGCCATAAATCGATTTAGGTATAAACCTACCTACTACCTACCTACCTACTACCAAAAAAAAATAGTTGACCTCCTATTCCCGAGACCTACTGAATATACATACAAAATTTCATAAGAATCAAGCCGTTCCCGAGGAGTTTTGTTTGTTACAAACACTGTGACACGAGAATTTTATATATTAGATCATCGCTTGCTTTGTCAATACATTCATAACAATATAAGTGTATTAGTGTTTACAGTCAATAGTGCAGTGGACATACATCAAGCTATACGTTTTTGTTGCAAACTACCTCTTATTACCAGCTCGCCAATAATATTTGAACTACTGATTATTTATACTGTGGCGTGCTCGCCCGCCGCCATAGGTCACCGGAGTTCATATCGCAACGGCTCCTGTGCAACGCGGGCGCAAGCCGTCTCCGTGCGTAAAATGCCTAAACTTTCGGGAAAAGGGGCCCTTAATACCTTCAGCATGGTGTGGCAACTGTCGCGTGTTCTGCGAAGGATGGATGCGCTGCGTTTGCGAATAATTGCATAAAAATTATCCACCCTTGCTTCAGCAAACATTCCAGAAGCGCTACAGAACCGCGGCAGCCGCAACAACACCCTGAAGGCATTATTATACTGCACGCGCAGAGCGCTGTATGCCTTCTACGTATAATTGACCCACAGACAGCAGGTGTAAAATGTCTGACAGTATGCTAGAGTGTATTTTTACCTCATTTGCACATCGTGCAAATCTGCGGGCCAGCATGTTGATCAAGAAAGCATGATCAAGGAAGCATGCATTGACCGGTGTCCTCCTGTCCGTATAAAAACGGACAGTCCGTTTTAAACACATGATGGCAGTTTCCGAAGATAATCCGGGCCTAAACCCAAACTGAGCATCATGTAGTTTAAAGCGATTAAACATGTACATATGTGTCAAGCAGACTGTCCAATACGTTCGCTATAATGGTAGCTAGAGAGATTGGCCTATAATTAGTGTGATCTGCAGGTTTTATTTTTTAAAATAGGAACCACAATGGTTTTTATAAGTTGATTGGGCAAGTAAGAGTGACCCATACACAAATTAAAAAACTTGAATAACACTCTCGTATCCGCATAGCGAAGGTGCTCCACACTAAGGTGATCATGTCCCAGTGATTTACCCCTTACCATTTTAGCAATGACGTTGGCTACCTCCTTAGCAGGGAACCGAACTCCCTGCCTCATGGTCACCCTAGTGTCGATCACCGACGACGGTGTTACATAGATAGATAGATAGATAAAATATTCTTTATTGTACACCACATAAGTACTAAAACTAATTACAATAAGAATTAATTAAACATTAAGCAAGTAGGTACAATGGGCGGTCTTATCGCTAAGAGCGATCTCTTCCAGACAACCTTAGGGTGGACTTATTAATAGAGGAGATGGTAGCTTATGGCGTACTAATAATAATATATACTATATATATACATAGATGTAGATATATACTAAATAATATAATAAATATATACTCCTATATATATATTTATATACAAAGAAATACATATAAAATATGATAAATACATTATAGTGACAAGTAGTGATCTTAAACCATCGTTCTAAATGTGGCCAAAGATTGTGCGCGTCTAATATGCAATGGCAGTGCTTTCCACAGACGTACAGCTTGAATTGTGAAAGACTTGTCATAAAAACATGTAGAATGCTGTGGTACCTTCAACTTTAGGTTTTCTGAAAATCGTAAGAGTTTCGTATGTGTGTTATGCAGGAACTCGAAACGTCCTTTAAGATAGAAAGGTGTTGAAGGGTTAACCAATATACTGTACAACATTGAAAGGATATGAGCATTCCGGCGAAGTCGTATAGGTAACCACTTGAGCTTTTTACGAAATTCGGAAACATGATCATATTTGCGTAATGCAAATATGAATCTTATGCACACATTTTGAAGTCGCTCAAGTTTGACTAATTGGTTCTCGGTGAGATCAGGATAGCTGACATTACATTATATAGCTGAGATTACATTTACAGTGTAATATTAAATTGATCTACAAACATATTTGCAATCTGTGCAGGGTTGTGTTTACCACCAACGCTTACAGGGAGGCTCGTCTTAGGATTCAGCTTATCTGTGTTCTTCCAAAAATTCTTCGAGTTATGATTTTTAGCCAGTATATCTAATTTAATTTGGTTTTGGTTGTTACAACACTGTTTAATTTACTTTTAAATAATTTCTAATAATATGGTCTAAATAATCCTATGATTTAACCCAATTCACTCTCACAAAACTATGAATGAATATGAATTACGCCATCACGCCGCGCCGCCGTCTACTGGTGAAAATCGTATGAAAATCTATTTGTTAGTTATTGAGTTTATGGTGAACAGAGTGATTCGGTGGAGTGTTTTCTTTAAATAAAGGTATTGTTACATGTTAGCGCCTACAAAAAATGAAATAGCATTCTTTAATAATATTTATTTATTTATAATAAATAATATATTAAGAAACTCGACAGCTTGTTTTTATTACTCATTGATCAAAGTGTAGGTGCTACCAACAATAATAAATCAGGGCTTATTTATTATAGGCGAATAAATAGTTCTTGCTGGTAATACCTATTACAAAAAGGTCTTAAGCCAATTACTGAGCTTCCTGACATTCGAATAATATAGAAGTGTAGGTCAAATACAATTGAGAATAAAAAATAATACAGTATATACTTAAGTAAATACGGAAACAATATTGGTTTAGTTGATATCTGCAGCACGGATATAAACTGATAGTCAACAGTTAACAAGTGTGTGTACAATTTGCTTACGATAACTCTTTATGGAAAGGTGGAATAGATCAATATCAGAAAAGCTAGCGTTATAAGTTCGAGGTAACCTTGATATAATCGCAATATATAGTAATATTATAGATTGTGTTAATGTTTTAGTAGGCGTTACTTATTCAGTCAGCGATTGTCTTAGGTTTTGGCATGATTAATGCATTTTATTTGTAGTTAAAGTATATTTATATTGTTTTAGTATTCTTAAAGACAATTTTATAAACAAACAGACGGACAGAGAGACAAACTGTTAAAATTGTATGTATGTTCTAAGTGCCATGTAAACAGCCACATAAATTTTATTGAATAGAGAGCTGTTATTTTGATATTACTAGCAGACACTTCAATCTAATTTATACACATATCAGCAACTATACATCTATACACATAGATGTATAGCTGATATGTGCTTGGGAATTAGTTCGCGTTGACTTTAGGGATTAAAACATAGAGTTTTCTGGAGTTGCTGCAAGGTAAATTGTTTGGAATCAAAAGAATCCGGGGCATAAAAGACTATCACCTGCACCGCATCCTGTTAAAATTTCTGCTTCTATCACATTTCGTTGTAAATTGGTCACTTTTAACCTAGTACCGTTAACGCGTAATGTACCATTCAGCTGATCTCTATTTAATATGGTCGCCCATATTGATGAGAGTTTAACTTAAATTGGTCATATCTATATATCGAATTCTTATTTCAATTTATTTTTATAAAAACTTCAGTCGTGGTTTTACGAACTACAGTTAACAACAGTTTCAGCTAAATGAATCGAAGCGCGTTTCTTGAATAGCACGTGTGTTATTAAAGTTACCATAACTTTTTATTAATGAACCGATGGGAATAAAACAAAACCTATATGATATGGGAAGGTTGATACAATATATAAGTGAAAACTGCATTAAAATCGGTTGCGTGGTTGCTGAGTTTATCGTGCACAAACGCGGCCACAAACAGACAAAGACAAAAATCCTTAGCCTTAGCCAAAAAAATGTACAGACGCGACTTGGTTACGATTTAATTATATATATAGAAAAAAAATCGTATATATATAGATAATTCGAATCTCGGAAACGCCTCCAACGATTTTCATGAAATACAGGCTTTTATTCGTTCTAGCTAGTTTTCATTATTAGAAAACGGTAATTTCCAAAAAAAAAAAAACACTGTTATTGTGTCACAATATTAACCCGATTATTTAAAAAAAAAGTTAACTGGGTCCAAAGTTTATTTCTCGATAAGTGGCTATATCAATTTTATATTTTCTATTACACTTCACAAGCGAAACCGCATCAGCAGAAAAGTGTCTATAATTTTAAAATAATGGATGTAAAAAATGAAAATATGATTAAAAAATAAACATGAATTGCTTATAAAAAATTGAATTACCTATATTTTATTCTTCGTTTGGCCCACAGAGTTGGCCAAACAAATATATAGATTCAATATTATGTTTATAATGTTGCTTTGTTCATCAAAATATTTTTCGCAGGTGTTGTTCCACTAATGGCACCTGCGAAAAATATCGGTAGGTGCCCAATGTGGAATACCTTAAGTGCCATTCACTCAGGTGCCATTAAAACGGGTGCACAATATGGAACATCTAAACGCTACATGTAATGTAGGTACATTGAAGAAATAAAATATTATGTAATCAATTAGTAAGACAGACGTAGATATCGCACTGGCGCAAAAGTCGTTGCGTAGCTTCATTTATTCACCTATAACTATTTCTCTCTATATCATTACATTCCGTGTTATGTATAGCATTCATAGTAGATTTTTTTTAAGACAGTAGTTACGCAGTGAGACATGGTAACAAAGCAGAAGGCCGCCCATAATGAAGGTAGCATAAATCTTTCTTTACACTCGTAGTATCATTGTTAATTAGTATTTTTGTTTCTTTAACACATACATACACACATCTACACACATACTCACATCACACACATACACACACACGCTCTCACACACATTTTTCATTTTATTATTACTTTCTTATTATTTTATATCCCTAAACTTTGTTATAATACCTAGCATAAGTTACGCTATGGTAGAGCGGAGTCTTCTATCACAGGCATTGTTTGCTTAAAAGCAGGCTCCAATCAACAATTATTGTTGTACAAATTTCTTGGTATTGAAATAAAGTTATTATTATAATTACATTATTATTAATGTTGACACAACATGTTTATATTGGCAATAATGGTGTGCACTTGGAGAGGCCAAGAGAGGTAAGGCACTAAACAAGCGAGCAAGCCGACTGGAGAAGACCTTACAAAGAACAAGGCTGTTTATTGCCACAGATGACTTAATGGGTGAACCGATTTGGATGCTTTTTTATTTGATAGCAGGTTTTCTTGCGGTGATTCTTGACATGTTTTAACAAAATCAGTTCAGTCGTTTACTTTTTATAAGATTTTTATGTCGGGGTATTTTTTTTATTTTAAGTTATATTCTAATCAGTGATATTTATAGTTTTGTTATCAAATGTACCTAATATAATGTTTGTCTTAAGAGTTACCTACCTACATATTTTGACAATAGCCAAACCACCACGCTTCGCTTTGGCTCACCCTTATACCAATACTCGGAATAACCCGTTCCCATTCAAAACCCAAATTTAATTTCTAAAATATAAGCTAAAGTTATTACCCCTAACACCAGCTAACTCCCAGAGCTGTTGTTAGGGGTAATAAAGTGTGTAAATCTTAATTTTGTAAAAAGCTGTTAGTTTGATACTAAAAGCAGACTTTAATTTTATTTATTCCTTCAGATCTAATCCTTTTTTCGCTTCACATCTCTTCACTTCTCATCCCGCACTTCATAAACAATGCTCTTTCATATTTTATCTGTTTATTTAGGTATATCTTCAGAATGATATCTTGCCCAATCATTTACTTAATAATGTTATCTGATAATAAAATTACTGTAATTTTATTGTGATTCCACTTGATGCTACTATATTGTACTGACATGGTTCTGAAGGATAATTAAACGAGCGAGCGAATTTCTTGGAGTCTTGGCATTTGTCTGTATATACAACCTCTCTAGACAAGTGGCATAAACGGTAGTCGAATCGAAAAGTCAAAAAGTACGATTAGGCTGTGGAATGAGCTCCCTGCCGAGGTTTTCCCAAAAGACTATAGCATAGGGTTCTTCAAGAAAGGAGTTATAAGGTTTTTAAAGGGTCGGCAACGCGTGAATGACACCCCTGGTGTTGCAAACGTCCATAGGCTACGGTAACTGCTTACCATCAGGCGGGCCGTATGCTTGTTTGCCACCTTGGTAGTATAAAAAATAAGGAAATGTATGGGATTTAACTTAAGTTTACGATATAATATCGTAAATTTATGTCAAATCCCAGTCCCAGTCTAGAGAGGCAGGTACGATTGTTCGACGATAACTCGAGTATATAGGAATGTTTTGAAATTTGGTTGGCGACTTAATGACACAAAAAATATTACTTATAAGTGTTATAGGCAAAAGTAAATAGTAATAGCAACCCATACTATGTCTCTTATTACTGGGTACGATTCACCTCTCTTCTAAAGCCAGGTATCGACAGGCGAGGCTGCTCACTTTGTACTGGATTTATTAGGAACTTTAATAATAAACTTATATTAGGTATCAGAAGCTAGGCATCTAAATGTACTTTAGACTATCGGCATCGCACGTGTAGACATTTATTTTGTTTTCATAGGGTCCCATAATTCACGTTTATAAACGTTAATTATTAACGTTTATAAACGTGAATTATGTATTTATAAAGTTCCCCGTCACAAGGCCTATTTAATAGAACACGAGTCAAACTTAAAAGCAAAACTTTATTGTAATCCTTTGGATGCATACCTAGAAGCAAGCAAGCCCAACTAAAGAATCTCTCCGTAACAGAAGACTACAGGTAAAAGCCATAGGTACACAGCGGTGTAGTCTATCGTCATGTGCGTGAGTACAGGTCAACAGTGTTCCCTGGGATCTTCCATTACTCAATCCTATCTCTCTCTCTCTCTGCCTTTCTCTCTCTGTTGCTTTCTTCTCAGCCTGTTAATGCCCACTGCTGAACTACTCGCTAGTACTCCTAGTGTTACAAATTTTGGGTCGACAATACGCGATCGGTCACCTATGTATCCTAAGCAACCTTAGGCTACGGCAACTGCTTGCCATAAGGCGGGCTCTATCTTGTTTGGTACCCAAGCAGTATTAAAATCTACTACTAACACTATCCTAACAAGCCTGATAAGATTCAGAAGTTTAAAACGATTGTATCGTAAATAGTTAAATTAACTTTGATAAACTATTGTTGTGATTTTTCCAGTTATTGAACAATGGATAGAAATTAACAGTACCTAGTGTTTGATTACACGAGATGCTGACCTCATACTTGAAGGTTACATGATGACGACTATTAAATAATACTTTTTTTACTACAAGTATGTGATATATTTAGCGATTGATAGATGTGTGTTTTAGCTCGTTCAAATCATTGTTTTGCCCACATTTTACGATTGTTTTAGTATAAACTTAACCTCACTTTATATAACGCACAGTAAAACCATTTGTGAACATTCTAACGACAAAGCTATTATTTATTGTTACGATTGCTTCGACAAAACTAAATTGAATAAAACTTCTTCGTTCTTCGGCAACGAAATTTTGAATATTTTAAAGTCATAATTATCTACCTAGATTGCTATCATACTGCAACTACAGTTAAATAATATCCTTGTGAATATAACCTATTTAATATATGTATATTATGAGAAAATGAACATACCTTCTTTATACTGTTGTTTCCCAACAAATTCAAGTCTTCCACACTATCTCCACGTTCCATTATAATTTAGTTTATTATAAAATACAATAAATCACGACATATGTAATTGCTGACGACCTACGCTGTAGATTGATATGGCGATAACACGTGCGGTAATGATACGCACCTACGTACATACCTTCTTATATGTATCTCGATAGTGTTGCTGCTGTGTCAGCGTCGCGCGTCGTCCGTACAAACCTTTTTGTACTTTATCTCGAATATTTTAACGTTTTCGTGTCTTGCAATCTATTGTAGATCAATGTACGGAGCGCACTTCTTACTTAAAAGATGAATCAACAATAAATGAATACGTATCTACATTATATATGTATGTTTATATTGATTACTATTGTTTATTGAACGTTTTAACGGAATTGGTCTTCGTTTGTACCGAAGTTCTGTCCCACATTCCAAAAAAATCTTAGTTTGTCCCGTATCACTATTGAAGTATTGCATCGTCCCGAATTACAAGAGGTACAGCCAACCAAAATATTATGTAGATACTTATTTGAAATGTTGGGTACATATATACCTATACATTTTTTATCGATTTATGTTACCGGAAAAGTGTATATTTCAGGTATTTTCTACAAAACTGAAATAATATATATATATATATATAATACCTAGAGCTTTCAGGCAATATATAAAATATGATAAATATTAATTTACGTAGGTAAAGTAAATTACACTTTACCGAGGTAAGGCATACGAGGGACTTTATAGAGTACCTGCTGATCCAATGTGTAAAGTGAATAGATTTTGGCCTGTATTTATGAATGTTAGGTAGGTAGATACTTCTAGTAGGTATCTAAAATAATGGGGAAGTAATAGTACTAAGTTAGCCACGGATAATAATTATATCCTTACAAACACAGGAGCTGTGGCCTCTTCGAGGATTGACTTCAACTGGACTTTACTCCCTGGAGGTAAAACTAAAGAACAATACGCACAAATATGATCAAGCAGCTGCCATAAATCACAGTATTTAAAAAAAACATGAAGGAGACGAGTTGGTATACCGGTCCATAAACACAGTTCCAGAACGAAGGAACCCATACCACTTATCCCGTAGAGTTTCTTAACTCTCTTTTTGGTTTCTTTCTTCCTATACCTACGAGGTGTTCAACATTAGATCTGCAGCACAAAGACGTTACTAACCTCAAACGTGTTAAAGTCTCAAACCAAATAAAGTTTTACAGGTACCGTATTAGGAAGGAAAGCGTTCCAGTATCGTAAAGGTTGCAGAAAATCGGAGGACAAGGTTAGCTCATGACCGAATGCCGTGGAAATCCTTGGTGGAGGCCAGCAGTGCCTGTCTCTTAGCTGAGATGATGATAATTAAGGAAAATAGTCTCACAATAAATCAGTAAATATTCCACAGTTCGATTTAGTATTAATAGATATAGTCGATACTCTGTGGTTGGTTTGAATTACCTTCCGACATTTTCCCCGACAAGAAAATTTAGTAGAGAAATTTACTGTAACATGTGAATGGTCACATTAATTACTGATTTTATAAACAGCACGTTTTCCTTTTGATAATTGTTAAACCCTAAAAATGAGCATGTTGACGCAAAGATAATATATGACAAGTTGTAAAATCTTTATATAAATAATTGCATCGTGTTGTGAAATTTGTGAAATAGCAAATAGGTATAATCTTATGAATAATTATAATAAAAACTATATTACATTTGCTTCATTATTGTCGTATTTTTAATCGTCACCCGTAAAATAGGTCCATCACAGATAGAACATCTTAATAATAAGTATTATTAAGATGTTCTATCTGTGGTCTTCTTCATCAGTTTATTTTCACAAAGAGACCTTCAGAACGCAAATGTTCAAATCAAACATAGCAATTAAGCGATTTCGGTATATTTACACCAAAATCGCTATACCTATGGTAACTGTAATATTTCAGAAGTTCCAGCAATTTCTCATGGATGCTATCACTAAAATTGGTGTTTGATAAAAGTGGGACCAATTTGGAAGAATATTTGTTGAACGAGCAATCGAAGCTAGCGTAGTTCTCCGAGTCTTCTAGAACAATCCAAAGAAGAAAGAAAGAAAGAGGCAAAAATATTTCTAAGGTCGAACATGAGCAAAATCAGTCAAGGGTGAGCCGCGATTTCAAAGTTAGGTAAATCATTTGTTATTCTACTAAAATTCCCTAGGTATTTATAAGCTTTTTGTTTACATAGAATCGCCTGATGTAGACGTCAGTTTTCAGAATACTTATCTTATCCTAATATAGGGCTATCCTTATATTTAAGTATCTTTTGTGCGATCTCATCCTTCATCTAGATCTCTTAATATCTCCTACGTGAATACCAGAACATCTCTGATAGGGATGTGCCTAAAGTGTTCTGGTTTAGGATACGCATGACCTAGAAGCATCTTTTTGCAGCCAAAGTATCGCACGTACATAGTAAGTTGTACCAGCTCCTATATTCTACTTAATATCGAAGCTACGACTTGTATATTTGTGCGGCCATTGTTTCCTGTGGTTTAGTCGCTATTTAGTGCCTAAATGCAGCGATCAAACATTCTTTACCGCACACTTAATAACGCTAAACACGGCGATCGAGTTGCTTTTCGGATGCTCGATACAGCGACTAAACGCTTAAAACGCTACACTCCGAGACCGGGACCAAACGCAGAGAGTCATCAAAATGCGATGCAGCATCGATACAGTCACAAAATCGCAGATTGCTGTTGCTAAAAGTAGCAGCCCCTCTAGACAATTGGCATAATGATTTTAGAGGACTAGCCTGCTTCAACCATTAGTGTTTATACGTATGTTTTAGACACATAAGTGTTAGATAGGTATGTTAACTTTAAGAGCAGTCCACTGTTAGACATAGGCGTCTCCTAACACGCGCCACAGCACACAGTCGTCTGCCTTCGTCATTCAGTCCGTCCCAGTGACCTTATCAAGGTCGCCGGTCTCCCTAGCTGGGGGCCGTCCTACCTTACACTTACCTAGTCACGGTCTCCACTCTAGGACACGTCCATCGGCTCCATCGGCCGTCGGTCCTTCTGCAGATGTGACCAGCCCATTGCCACTTCAGCTTACTAAGTCTGCAAGCTATGTCGGTAACTTTGGCTCTTTGTCGGATTACGTTGTTACGAAATCTATCCTTCAAAGAGACTTCGAGCATAGCTCGCTCCGAAATAAATAATAAGTGAAAAAGAAAACGAAATATCAAGAGTTAATAATAACACTCGAAAGAATTTTTTGAAAATTTACTAATGATTAAAATGTGAATTTTTTGAAAATTTCTAATGATTAAAATGTGTCCAGTATTTTTTTTCTTTTATTTAACATATAAAATACAGTTTAATAATTTAGCATACTGCATATTTAAACCACAAAGGTAAGTTTAGCGTAAGGTAGGGCGGCCCCCAGCTAGGTGGACTGACGACCTAAAAAAGGTCGCTGGGGCGCACTGGATGCGGAAGGCTATTGCTATAGGTAATCCACGTCGATACAAGTATGTGTTAATTTAGCAGGAGTTTGGTAAATACATAATTATTACAAATTAGTCGCAACTACTAATGTGTTGTAAGAGGTATATACTTTAATGTTGTTGGTATTAATTTGATCACGCAGATGAGAGGGTAAATCATTAATTAGTCGCGGAACTAAGTAGGTACGTATGTGTTGTTCGCACGGACTGTGCGCAACCGGTTTTGTGCGACGCGACTGCTCGAGTGTTTACAGGGTGTTGGATTATTTCCTTTAAATTATCATTAAAACATTGTTCTTTTAACAATATATTTTTAAATTGCGTATTAAAAAGTAATATTTTACAATGATTAAATAATTGATGGTCGTTATTATGAAATTGGATTTTAATTTTATGTGATACCTACGATATGTTTTAGAGTTTTGATTTGTAAATTATATATTTGATTGAGATAAGTTTTGAATGTGCGACCACAACGACTCAGCCCGTATTGAATATACGATCCTACTAAGTAGTTATATAACATAAGTTTTATTTTAAAGGGTATTCGATTTTTAAGTATTACGATATTGGCCAAAAATTGTCTCAATTTATTACAAACGTGTTCAATGTGATAACTCCAATTAAATTTGCTATCAATTTCTAAACCGAGTTGAGATGCTACTACTTCAATAATGGGGCAGTTACATTTTCCATTATTTATACCATGCAAACAGCTATGACTGTGTGCAAGTAGATTATTTGGAGGATTAGCTTTAAGCTGCGGTGATTTTATTATTAGCAATTTAATTTTATTCGAATTAAGGACCAAGCCAGCATCATGACACCATTTTGATAACATATTAAAATCGGATTGCAAAAGATCACAAGCTTTCTGAGGGTCTTTATTTGCTGTTACTAGGCACGTGTCATCTGCAAACTGGTAACATGAGCAGTGACTAATACAGGTGCTTATATCATTTACATTATGACAGAAAATGCAGCGGCCCTAAAACAGAGGCTTGAGCCGTGCCTTCTGCAACTTGAATCTGATCGCTGATTGAATCACCAACCTTAACTGAAAATTTTCTATTCTCAAGATAATTTTTACACCATCTAAGCAAGGGGCCGCGTATCCCAGTTTGTTCTAATTTACTAATTAGTTGGTTATGATTTAAAGTGTCAAAGGCACGTGAAAAATCAATAAATAGTGCATATACAACTTTCTTGTGGTTCAAGTGTTCATTAACTTCATCAGTGAATTTAGATAATAGATCTGTGTGCCACAGATCTATTATCTAAATTAATTGATGAAGACCTTGCCAGTTTGAAATCCGAATTGATTGTGGTAAATTACTTCATGATCCTTCTAGAAAGTATGTGTTTGTTGGCTTATAAATTTTTCGACTTATTTGTCAATTGACGAAAGTAATAATATGGCCGAGTAGTTTTTCAATGAAAAAAGAAATACTAATATTTTCTCTTTATAATATTTGTGTAGATTAACTGTGTAAACTAAATTATATTAGGCTCTTATAAGTAAATAAATAGGTATCTGATATATCTTAATCAAAAATAGCCACTAGATTAAAATGGACGGACACAAAGGCTTTTTTATTTTTTTTGTATTTATTATTTTGTATTTTATATGTGTATATTTATATTTATGTATATGCTTGTATATTTGTGTCTATGTCATGGCTCATTTCATATCATGAATAAATGCACCTACCATATTTTATCTCTGCACCCCTAAAGGTTGACTGGTAGAAAATGCCTTAAGGCATTAAGTCCGCCGTTGTACAATTTATATTATGTGCAAAAGTTTTAAATAAATAAATAGTATATAGCTGTTTCATCTGAGGTAGAAAATATTGGCGCCTGCGATAATAACATTCCATCCGACTAAATACATTGATGTGGGTACAAACAGTTTTGCTAGGCGCTTAGCAGTATTGACATTTATCTTGCTGACAGGAAAATCATATTTTCTTATTAAAAGTAAGTAAATAATATTATTGAATTAAAACAGATATTTTAATGCCAATTAAATGACATACGGTTTGCCTATGTTACAATTAAGCAAACAAGCATACGGCACGTTTTGTCTAATAGTTACGTTCGGCAAAAAATAAACCGCCACCTTAGTGGTTATATAAGTCGGTTTGATTTTTGGTTAAAATTATTTTTATATACTACTTAGTTGGCAAACAGGCATACCACCTGCCTGATTGTAAGCAGTAACTGTAGCGTATAAACGCATACAATACCAATAAATAAACCCTGAAGTCCTTTGGCTACTCACGTACAGGGACACGTGAACGCAACTACACCACGTTTTTCTCGTTATAGCGCACTACTTACCACTCTAATATCGCAGTAAATAAATCCTACCAAAACATTTTTATGTAAAACTAGTGGCCCGCCCTGACTTCACCCGGGTTAAACTATTTTCAGTTCAAATTTCTTCTTTTTTTACATAAGAACCTTCTCCTGACAATAAAGAACATAGCTAATAAAGAATTAGCGAAATCGGTTCAGAACCTCTAGACAAGTGTCATAAACGGTAGTCGTATGGAAAAGTCTAAAAAGCAAATGTATGGGATTTGACGTAAGTTTACGACATTATATCTTAGGCTTACGTCAAATCCCATATAATTGTTTATTTGACTTTTCGATTCGACTTCCGTTTATGCCACTTGTCGTTCTCGAGCTTTGCGCTTAACAACACATTTAGCGATTCATTTTTATTCTATAGATATCGCCAAGACGAGTACATCTGCTTGCACTGTAAAAAAGTTATCGGATCTCAAAACCTGCACCTTAGTCAAAATGTGTGGATTTGCGTTTTCGTAAGAGTAACGTAGATACTACTATGGACAGAAAATAATTCACAAGGCGTTAATTTTGTGCCAATAGGTACTTAGGTAACAAAACGACACGGCGCGGCGGGGACACTCCTGTGCCCTCAGATAATATTTTCTGGATAGATAAGATTCCTGATCTATTTCTGTGGTATACAATAAGATTTAATTTCGTTAAAAGATTGTAAAATCCGTTCCTATGTGATGCGATACGGGCCGTTTGGTGGGGTTGGACCTTATGCTTATCTTTTACGGTACACTCACAATAACCATGCGCCTACGAGTAGGTATAAAAGCACATCAAGAGCAACAAAGGATGTTATACATAGTAGCGATAAGAAATATATCGGATTGTTATAAACATACGAACGAAGTCGCGGGTAACAGCCAGTATAATATAAAACAAAGTTGCTCCAAGTCTGTGTGTACGCTTAGATCTTATAACGCAATGGATTTTATTGCAGTTCAGCAATAGATAGTGATTCAATGTGAGGAACGTTTATACTATTTATAATACATGCACGTTATATGTATCTATATAAAATAAAAAAGCGTATAGTTATAGATAAACACCCAATATTATATATATTATCTCGAGTTATCTTCAAGGGCGTCAGCAGTCAGTCCACCTGGATGATTCTTCATCTATATGGTGTGATCTTGGCTCTGGTGTTCCTCAAGGTGGCATTCTTTCTCCTATGTTGTTTTCAATTTTCATCAATCTCATAACCCAAAACCTTCAGTGTACGTATCATTTGTATGCTGACGACTTGTAACTTAACACACAGGAGAGCGTTGATTGTGTCCTAACGGCGATTAACAATATAAATGGCGACTTGGAATTTATTAAAGACTGGTCAGATAGGTTTGGTTTGTCGGTTAATCCAAGTAAGTGCCAGGCGATCATTTTGGGCAGTAAACAGATGCTAAATAGATTAGACACATCATCGCTCCCACCAGTCATTTTCAACAATGCTGCCATAACTCACCATAACAAGTACGCATGTCAAAGACTTAGGCTTATACATTGACTCCTCTTTGAACTGGCAAGTCCAAGTCACCAGTGTCAGCCAAAGAGTCACAGGTACCCTTCGTGCTCTTTATCGCCTGAAGAACTTCCTCCCATCCAAGACTAAGGTGATGCTTGTGCAAACTTTAGTCCTCCCTTTAATTGACTATGGTGACGTGTGCTATTTGGACCTGAATGCAGACCTTCTTAATAAATTCGATCGTCTTCTTAATAACTGCATTCGATTCATCTATAACCTTCGCAAGTATGACCATGTGTCTACCTTTCGTTCACAATTGAATTGGTTACCTATTCGTCAGCGTCGTAGCTTACGCCCTCTTTTCCTTTCTTATGTCTCCAACTCCCCCCTCCTACCTAACACACTACTTTCAGTACTTGTGTAGTAATCACAACAGAAACCTTCGTTCTTCCAATAATCTTCTCCTACTATGTCCTTCTCACAGCTCGAATTTTGTTGGTTCTTCATTTCCTGTACAATCCGCACTTCTTTGGAATGCTTTGCCTCTGAAAATCAGGATGTCCACTAACCGTTTCACGTTTAAGGTGAAAGTGCGGGAACTCCTTCTAAATAAAAAGGCAGATTCATCACAATGATTTAGTTGATATTTATTGTATATATATATATATATATATATATATATATATATATATATATATATATATATATATATATATATATATATATACATATATATATATATATATGTATGTATGTATTTATATTTATTGTATATGTGGTATGGTTTTGGTATGTATCATGATATTTTATTAAAATTAATTATCTCTCTCTCTCTCTAACTTGTTTACTTCGAATGCACCTACTTTTATTTATCTCTGCACCACCCTTAATGGTTGACTGGTAGAGAATGCCTTTGGCATTAAGTCCGCCAATGTACTTTTTGTATATGAAGTTGAATAAATAAAATTATATTATATTATATATATAATACGACGATGTATCACTGGGTGGGAATCGAACCCACGACCTCCGGCTTGGCAGTCAGAGTCACTAACCACTTGCTAGACCAAACCAACAATCCAATAATTAAAACACAGTTCCAGTTACATATTTATTTGATCAATTTGGTTCACGACTAGGTTGAGGTTCTAGTAACACATTTGTCAACAATTTAGGTGATCCATTTACCATTTCCCAAGCATTTAATTTCACTGTCAAGTAATACGATAAAAATCGATAACTTTGTAAAAATACCAAATAAAAGTTTGTTGATAATTTGTGGCAGGTTACAAGTTGAAACGATGTTCCCAGCACCATTCCAAAAGTCCTCGCCCAGAATATAGTAAGCAAGTTTACAAGGGCTCTTGGTTTCTTCACGATGAGTGGCAGATTTTGCATAATTATGTAATGGTAGGAACCATTTATATCAGCAACAACATAAGATCAGGAACAATAAAAGCAGCACGATTTCCGCGGCATGGCTGGAATCAGTCGGGTAGGGTAAGTCTGCGTGTGGACTGATTTCTTGTCGAAAGGATTCAACGACTCAGGAAGGGCTCGATGTTTCACTTCCATGTTGATTCTAGCAAATTTGTCACCTTTCTCCTCTTCCTTTCTTATCAATATGAAATAAGGCCTAAATTCGTTGGAATACATTATGCAATTTTTTTTATAAATAATATTAAAATATAAAATTAATGATACTGACCTTACGCTGTCAACAGAAACCGTGTCAATACCGTCAATACACAGAATACATTTACTCAAAGTCAAGGAGTATGTCTATGATATATATTTGCTGGCCATAGAGATGTTTTTTTATATACTTATTTTAGAAAATAATGGTATTCGTTTGGCAGAATCACCGGTACAACAAAATGGATGGAGCCATACACATAAAAATGGTATAGGTGCGTAGGTATATCAGTTATATAATAACGGGCTCACACAAATATGATCTTTTCCCTACCTAGTATTATCCTATACCTAGTATTAGGCACCTATAAAACTTTACATAAAACCGATGTCACTGTTCCTCTGTCTGTTTCTGCGTTACGACCTTTACTAACGGAAAGAGGAAAATGTAGGCCTATGTTTAGGTCGAATGGCGATGAGTGCGTTGTCTCAAAAATATAATTGGTACAAATATTGGCTGAATAATAGTTATGTGTAAACCGTGTAATACCGGGGCAGGTCGATGGTATTATACAATAACAGCAAAAGTTGATGAGACTAACATCGTTCACTCCGTACAGTCATATTAGTTGTTCTTTAGATACAATGAAAGATATCAACTGGCTGCTCTTACGATTTGAGTCATAAAAGTGACCGGTCAGCTACCGGAAAACCACGGACAGATAGGCCCGACACCGTACAGTCATATTAACTGTTCTTTAGATACAATGAAAGATATTAACTGTCTGCTCTTACGATTTGAGTAATAAAAGTACCAGGTCAGCTACCGGAAAACCACGGCAGATAGGCCCGACACCGTACAGTCATATTAGTTGTTCTTTAGATACAATGAAAGATATCAACTGGCTGCTCTTACGATTTGAGTCATAAAAGTGACCGGTCAGCTACCGGAAAACCACGGGCAGATAGGCCCGACACCGTACAGTCATATTAACTGTTCTTTAGATACAATGAAAGATATTAACTGTCTGCTCTTACGATTTGAGTAATAAAAGTACCAGGTCAGCTACCGGAAAACCACGGCAGATAGGCCCGACACCGTACAGTCATATTAGTTGTTCTTTAGATACAATGAAAGATATCAACTGGCTGTTCATACGATTTGAGTCATAAAAGTGACCGGTCAGCTACCGGAAAACCACGGGCAGATAGGCCCGTGTACGTGCAAATCTGGTACCCACTTCCTCTCTTGGAGGAGAGGAGACACGGATCTCCTCTCCTCTATTAAGAGAGGCAGAGGGTGTAGGCCTACTGTTCCGCTTTTAAATTAGGTAGTACTCGTATAATATATGTCTTAGATAAAGTGTATAACACGAATTACATGAATATTATATATGCTATTTAAACTTCTTGGATGAATTTGTATATGCGGTTTTGCTTTTAATCGGTAGATCCAATGACAGATTATAGTGCCAGTAAATTCTAAAAACCAGAATGAGAATAACGCATAGACTTTGATGTTTTTTATGCCCAAATCATGAAATTATTACGCTGTTTATTGTTATCATAGCATAAACTAATTACACAAGCATAATAATAAATAAATGTTATATTACGCTTGCAATACCAGAGGTATCACTTGCGTGTCGAAGACTCATTTTTTACACCAGAGCTTTAAGATGGAATATCCCCGGGATAGGAAAATGTTTCTTTCAAAACGCATCAATACAACAAATGAATCAATATCACAGTATTACAATCACATTTCAAATAAAATCAAACAATAACAAGTAACACAATTAATATCTGTGATGTTCTGACTGAGCTGTAATATCTTTGGTTAAACATTATCGTCAAACCGCAAATGATGCACATTAAAAAGTAACATTATAAAAATTAAAAAACTTTTTTAAGGCTACGTACATAATTATGTGACATGCAAGCATACGGCCCGTCTGATGTTAAGTAGTTACCGCAGCCTATAGACGCTTGCAATACCAGAGGTATCACTTTCGTGTTGCCAACTCATTTTTTTACACCAGAGCAAATCAATGCTTTTGCTCAAAAATAAAATACGTTTTAATCATATCATCTAGGTTTGGCTTTTGACGTCTTCGAGATTCACACATCTATTTAAGTTCTGATTTCAAGTGTTCAGAAAAATGGACGAATATTCGAATAATCGATCCAGCTTACTATTTGAATATTCGAATGCAAGCCCTAATTGGAACCCGTCTGTTGCGCTCGCACTCCTATCATATCAAGTGTTATGATTATAACTACTCTGAACCACATAAAATTTTTCTAGAACTAACTACTCTTCTGGCAGGCACCTGCAACCGCCAGAACGGGCTGGCTGTTTAGATATGCATTTGAATTCATTAAAAGAACATTCACTCAAAATATCAGCCTTGTGGTAGAGGGTTTTGAAAAAAAAATTGAATTTCATTCGTATAAGGGAGGATGATGCAACTGCGAGATCCTTGCCCGGAAGGTATTTTTATGATCGTCTGACAGTAAAACATTATTCAAACAAAAACTAGCTTTGTGGGAAACGTGATAGTCAAATGAACCAGTAGCTCTCCGGCCAAAACGTCTCTGTGTTTCGTGAAGGATTAACTCTCTGATTGGAAGAACTAACGGTCGGTGTCATCGCGACCCAACCGACCTCAATACCGTGTGTTAAATCATAAAGTTTGTATTGTGAACATCATCAAGTATTCGGTAACCAAACTCAGAGTATCAACGAAGATTGCAGAAGAGAACAAAACACGGGTGATATTTTAATGATCATCCCGACGTTAAACGAACAAAGAATTAATGATGATTGGCCACTTCTGGCGATATACGAGTATATATGTATAATTGTATATGTATATTCAAGTCTATATAAAAGTGTTTCTCCCACGTGGTTGAAAACCACTTCACCATAGTATCAAGGTATTTGAAATAAAACTGCAAGAGTTTGAAGGGAAGTTATAGTTTTTTACATTTACTACACCCTGCCATTTTGATGGCAGATTTTGTTGTATGGTATACTTGCATTAGTTTCTGTAGGAGCTGGTCATAATCCTGCTTAGTTTTCAACTTGGAGCTGTTTTTTAATTGAGCCATAATCTTTATTATTTGCGGCGCTAGTGTTGTATGTATCTTCAGTACAGCGGGCTCGTTGAATAGGTTATTATTGTTTTGGGGAGGTATGCGTTGGGCCTGTTAGATGTAACATTATAGTTATTACTATAATTATATACTGTGAATCAACTAAAAGAAGATTATTATACGATAAAACATAAAAAGAAGATTTTTTTCTGTGGGACATGATGCCCTAGTAAGGTGAGGAGCTATTTTGCACACGATACATGTATTTTCTTTGAGGTAATACGAGTTTTAGCATCTTCCGTCTGCCATCCTCTGAACCACGGCCGGCGCAAACTGTACACTGGAAAAAATAATCTGTTGGGATTTCCATCAGTCCCTTTTGTGTAAGTTTTCGAAGGCGGTAATGATATTGGACGTTTACCGGTAAAGGAACAAAAATAATGCTCTTCAAAATAATATACAAGTTAGAGCATAATTTAAGTCATAGCTTAACGTAAAAGTTATAAAATTCCAATGCTCTAACGCGATCAAAACGTATACGGTCTTTGAAAACTTAAGCTGTAGATACTAATTAGTTGCTAGCAAGAAAGAACAGCTTTAAGGTGGGATATCCAGAGGTTTTCTTAAGAGTATTTATGAGTTTATCGAATGATAAAAACATATTCTATAGATATTGCTTTTGTAAAAATTTAAACATTTTGGTGTGAATCTACCCGAGGCTTGTTACGCTGGCTGACAGGCTGGATCGCTTTTCGGCATGGCGTCTGTATAATAAAAATACCACTGACATATTGGTAGCTTCATATTATTATGCATATCAAAGAAATAATATCCTTAATATACTATACTATACTAATAATATACGTTTTTCTCTGAATGACAGGCTGACGTACAAACGAGTACTAAGTAGGTAGGTATAATCGTATAACAAAAAATAGAAATGACTTATGACTTAAATGTGGTTTTGACATTGCAAGGCTGCTTATCTGTGCTCGCATTGAGCAGGCAGTCAGTCAGGCATTGTTCAAATTGGGTCGGATGGCAAACGTGCCGCGTGTGTACCACGAGGCTGCCTCCCACGGTATTCCTAGCGAGGCAACCTGTCGTTACCCGCCTTTTGGTCCAAAATATCAAGTTATATTTGTACAATTTGAAACAAACATTTAAAATGGCTGTGAGCTCAGGCATAATTGTTTTAAAATAAAAACAGCCTATGTTACTCGCTGATAATGTACTATACGTAGGTGAAAGAATTGTTAATTAATATCGGTCCAATAGGTTTTGAGTTTATTTATACTATTACATAGACTAATACGTAGAGTAATACATAGACAAATACAAATTATTTCTTTTTATAATATTAAGTAGGTATCGATTTGTCAATTTGACATTAGATGTTTAATTTTATTTTTTTAATTTTAGGAAGTATCTAATTTTTAATTAATTATTTTCGTCTATATCTACTTACGTATTTTTTACATTAATTTATTTAATTGTTATTATAGTTGAAATTATAACAATTAATTATAAATCAATAAAATATAATAAACTAGTAATAGCAATTTAGATTTTAGAACTTATACATTTCGTCATTAGCCAATTCTATTTTTGACCGGTATCATACGGGTATAAAAAAAATATCATGTTAGGTATTGAGCGAGCCTATTGCTGTATAGTGTAATATGTATAACACTACGTACTAGTAAACAAGCACACTGCCGGCCGCTCCTGTTGGTTAGCAGTTACCGTAGCCTATGAATGCTTGCAGTACCAAAGGTATCAATTGTGTGTTGCCGACCTTTGGGTCGGCAACACACAATTGATACCTTAGTTTTCACCAGAGCGTGATGGAGTATCCCTGGGATAGGAAAACGTTTCGTTAATAACGCATCCCCAAAATGACCATTGGAGACGTGTTCTAACACACAGGAACACAACTACAGCATAGTGTTTCAATTGGTGGCTCTAATCTCAAGCACGGCGGCCGGCGACGGTCCTTCTCTAGTCAGGCTTGCTCGCTTGTTTGGTGCCCTACCTTTCTTAAACTGTTTTGGAAGTACCTACTTATTTATTAGTCATCATCATCTCAATCAATAAACATCCCACTGCTGGGCACGGGTCTCTTCCATAAATTTGGAGGGATATTAGCCTACTATATCACGTTGGCCAGACGGGTTGGTATAGGGAGTGCAGACTCTTGCAGTGGAGATGGGTTGAGATGATGATGATGATATAAAGTATGTTGATGACAATAATTCTGAATATTTTTATAATTATTTGAAGAATTAAAGACAACATCATACAAGCTTAAACTTATTTGTATATAAGTATACATTATGTCTATACTTACAGCATTTGCGAGATAAATAAAAAGTACAGTCAAAATAAAAATAAAGAGAGATTGTTTAATGCACAACATTATGCTGGTAGCCGATACAACTATATTCTATAAATAAGCGCAACTTTTCTAGCCAATCATATATTCACAATAAAAAATTTCCTACACCATTTATTTTTTATCAACAATGAAGCCTTTATTGTGAAATTTATTACTTCCTATTGTGTTATACTTATATACCACACAGAAACCAATTATAAAAAAAAACAATAAAACCGACTATCAGACAGACCTATATGGTGCGTGCTTTAAAAGAAAGAAGTACCTATTCCACGGAGGGACAGCATTCCCGGTCCACCAGGACGCTATCACTGGCAACGATGCCCGCGTAGAGTTGGCAGCTGCTGGGTGAAACACCGATGTGCGATGGCTCTTCCGAGATGGCGAAATCAGTTGCACAGGGGGTTATAGCTGTATTATATATAGCTGTACCAGCTACTACATATATTCGGCTGGATAGCCCAACAAAACTCTCGGGCGATGATATTTTCTCTCTCTAGGTAATGCACGAATAGTACAATGGGTATTGCAAGTGCTAATAGGCTATGGGCTATAAGGAAATATTTACCATGAGATGAACATTAAACTTGTATGACACATTAGTCAGATATAATTTTAACAAAAAAAAACGAGTTCAATACGGCAAGTTATAGAACTTTCAAAAACCCTTTAACCCCAAGTCTAAGTATTTAAACAGGATGAACCCACTTTTCCTACAATAAAAATAGTTTTTTTATTAAATCTGATACAGCTGAAGTGCTTCTCTTGACCATTTAAATAATCCCAAACACGGCTAGATTTCATTGATGGACTTCCGTTGCCTAAGTTCCGGCTATTGTACAATTTAACTGAACTGATGATGAAGCAACTATTACTGAGCAAATGCATTACATTTGCTCAGCAATAGTTGTTTTGCAGTTTTAATCGAGGTTCATCTAATCGCAATTCGTGAAATACTTATCATTGAGACGTTCAGATGGCCATTTGGTATTATTTGGTAAATTGGAACTGATAAAGAAGACCACTTCTTCATCAGTTTCAAATTACCAAATAACACTTTCTGAGTGCAAATGTTTGATTTATTGTAAAAAATATTGAAATTACTATATGTGTCTATGCCTATAATTTTTGAGGAGTTCCCTCAATTTGTCATGGATCTTATCTCGAGACTTTTTTTTTATAAAAATGGGACCAAACTGAAAGTATGTACAATCAAACCAAAAAAAATCGAATTCAATCCATAAATGACGGAGTTCTGCGGTAACAAACATTTAAAAAAATACACACGAATTGATAACGTCTTTTATGAAGTCGGTTAAAAAAAGCTTAATTTAGCCACGGGCCATATTCCCCTAAATAAAATAATGGCGAATTAGAAAACTCACTTTTAGAGTTGTGAGGCACCATACAAACTAGCAAGCCCTACTGGGGAAGGACCTCCACCTTACCTCCACTTTACTATAACACAACTACACCGCTGTGTGTAGTAATTTGGCAGAAGTTTCAGGTCACATCTGTAACAAATCCTAATATTTCACACTGCGCCAGTCATTAACCACCTAATGCAATACTTTCTAGAGTACCACAAATTACTTAGGTAGAACAAATAGTACAATGAACATAATATATAACAACTTTTTAAATTCTTTCACCAAAGAAATATAAGACATTAAACATGTATACAAGTAAAAGTAAGTTCCTTAACGGGTCTGACTATGTTTAACTCAATTATGTATCCTTAAGGTTTAGAAAAGTTCAAGCAATTAATGTTATTAAAATTATAAACAATTTCAGCTGTGATAAATCTCCAGGTGTGGATGCGATTAGAATAAAGGAAATTAAATTAATCCTACTAATATTATTAATGTGAAAATTTGTAAGTATGGATGGATGGATGTTTGTTACTCTTTCACGTAAAAACTACTGAACGGATCTGGATGAAATTTAGCACAGAGATAGTGATTCGGTGTTTATATCCGGCTGTATCATCATATTAGTTCAATTATACCATTTTAATTTGTAGTTTTGTTTTTGTTAGTTTCACTAACGAATTAATGCTTCCTGATTTGTTTGATGCATTGCAGTAGGTGGACCGACGACCTGGTAAAGGTCGCGGGCAACCGATGGACAAGGTCAGCTCGGGACCGAATGATTTGGAAGACCTTGGGGGAGGCCTATGTCCAGCAGTGGACGTCTTGTGGCTGAGATGGATTGCATGCAGTATGCCTCTAGTATTTAAGGTGGTTACACACTTCCCTACGGATCTCACCAGAACTGGATTTCTTAAAAAATGATAACAATATGAAAGATTATCGATTCAATTACAAAAAGATTTTTAAGAGAGGGAAGGACCTCCACCTTACAGAAGACCACAGCCACCAAATAACTACACCCAGCGGTGTAGTTGTGTTTCTGTGTGTGAGTATAGGTCTCCAACACTCACTTAGGGATCCGTATTGAAAGAAACTTATTTCTTTTCCAGGGATACTTCTATCTTAATCAATCAGTGTGTAACATGCCTTAAATCTAAATACGAACGAAATCCTTTAAAATTACCTTTATCTCTCACAGATACCCCTCATAAACCTATGGAACATGTATTCATATAATCCAAACTCCAATTCGCCTGTAGAAAGACTACATTCTACGTTAGCAGAGATGATTAGAATACAACGAATAACTAATAAAAGTGAACCCACGAACCTAATGAAATACGCAATAATCTCTTACAATAATACAATACGTACTACAACAGGTTTTACTCCCTTTGAGTTATTATTCGGTCATACCAGCAGTAAGAATCCATTAGAACTACATTAGCCGAAAGAGTTTTATCAAGAATATGTTAATAAACACAGACAAATTATAGAAAACATACAGAATTTTGTTACTACTAGAATGTCAGAATGCAAACAAGCTACTATAGAAAGAAACAATCGAAATACAGAAACCCCTAACATTACGTGACAAAGTTTTCATGCAAGTTGCAAAGACAGCTCGTAGCAATAAGCTAGAACCCAAATACATAGGACCACATACAATCGTAGGAATACATCCCGAACATCGTAGAGATTGTAGGTAAACACGTCAATGCGAAAACAGTTAGAGTTCACTTTAGAATGTTAAGAAGGCCTGGAAATGTTTCAGATTTGCCTTCACCTTCGGCGCAGCCCTCTGGGTCGTCGGAGCCATTGCCGTAATCGAACCTGTGGACAGCCACAATGGTGTATTAGTGCTAAAGGAAGCTACAGTCCACCATCAAGTGGATACGTTCCACTTAGTGATAGTTTATAATGTTAGTAAGATAAGAGAACATAGAAATAGGTAGAGATTATTATACGTTTAAGTTAACGCAAAAGATTACATCCATTAATTACGAAGATAATGCAGTTATTAGAAACCAAATAGAGTACCTCGTAGATAGAGTAGAAAAGAAGTTAGTATACTTAGGCTCTACATCCACACAGCCTTCTCCATTTATACTCAATCTCGAACACCAACAACTCTATCCTAATACCAAAAACCCTTACCTTATCTTGGGTAGCAATCATTTCGCCTACCCCCATGAGCCATGCCTATACATCACTGAAGAAGATGTCATCTGTCGACACATCGAATGGCATCAACAACAACACTCCGAAGATTGCATCCCACAACTACTGCAGCACAATGAACCCAATAACTGCACGTACGCAAAAGCTGACTTCAACAACAACATACTAAAACAAACAAAAGAAAACATCCTGAAACAAGAAGAAGTAATAAAAACAACCTGCGACAACGAAGTTTCATATAAAAAACAGTGGCGTGATACTCATCACAACAGATAACAGATGTACCATCGAGATAGCTGGAAGAATACTGCGCACCCACAAGAAATTTATGGACAACAAAAAAATTGTTCCTCTTCCACTAACGCATCACGCTACAAACATTAGAAATATATCGATTACCCTAAACATCGAAGACGTACCACTCGAAAACCTTAATGACTTTAGAAGGAAAACCAAAATACAGCAAATCACAGAAGAAGAACCCGGCATAACTAGCACACCTAGCTGGCCTACAGTATGTCTATACGTGATCATAATTAACGTTGCCATAGGATTTTGCATATACCGTTAACGGCGTTCCCGTAAAGCAAGATCAGCGACGCTTGAAGCCCAGCAGCCTCCTTTACAAGAGCCCTTGCAACCTCAGCAGCAGCCTTCAGCGTGCACTTAAGGTGCGGGGAGGGGAAGGAGTTACGTCAGCATAAGCAGACGCAAACCCATAAATCGCGTACCTAACGACACCATTAGGGAAAAGAACGCATTTTTAGTTTTAAGTTAGTAGAAATTTAAAGAAATTTAAGTAGAAAATTAAATCAGTTCTGTAATACACCTCACTGGGGACAGTCGTCACAGAGTTTTATTTTAAAAAACATCATTACCGCTCGACCCAACTTAACTCATGTGTATTTTTTATTAATTAACGTGAAATAATGGTGTGTTTTTTTAATTACAACGACTTCTGTTCAATAAACTTGAAAAAAGTCGCTGATCCAGATTTCAAATAAAAAATATTAATACTTTACACTGCAAAACTAATAAAAATATCTTCTTAAATATTTTCTTATTTTTAATAAAGTAAAATTTAAGAATATATATATATATATGTATATACATAAACCAACATATTTCATATATATTACATCTATCTATACATATAATAAAATCGTAACCAAGTCGCGTACCTTGATTTTTTTTTCAAAAAAACACTCACTCTCGTCCGTGCGATAATTTAGACAACACGTATTTCTCGTATATTCATAAATCCGCATTATAATAATAATGTTTATTGACACCATTTTGTTACATTTTTACATTCTTGGACAATTTCGAGGAGGCAATACAATGCAATAGTTGTAGAAAACTGTATCCCAAACTAGGCTGATTGCCTGTATTTTGGAGGGCAGTGTTCAATCGTGTATATTGATACAAATTATTTAAGAGTAATCTTAGGTGAATGTCGCTGCGCTGTATTTAACATTTTGGTAAGTAATAAGTAGGTAATTAAGGTAATTATAGTATTAACATAAACAAAATAATGGAATGTGTGTGTGTGTGTGTGTGTGTGTGTGTGTGCGTGTGTTTGTTTCGTGTATATAATTATGTGTGTGAGTGTACGTGTGAAAGAGGATAGGTGTGTACGCAAGTATTTGATATGAATATTAGGTATGTAATATTTATTTATGCGATATATGTAATTAGGTCTTTTGTCATCTGGTAGTCGAGTTGTAGAAGCCAAGCAGTAACTTTGTGTTTAGTTATGTTTTTGCTTAAACCTGAGATATTTAACTTTTTGTTTATCTTATTGTGTATTTTACAGCTTAAACTATTGTATTGCCTTCTACCAAAAGATGTTTTAAAGGCAACTGATGGACAAGCTGGTTTTGCACTGCGTTTTTTTGGATAAGGAGGGGGAACAGTAGGATGTTTTTTTAATATTGTTTGAAGCACAAAGAGCTGTCGAACTGTTAGGACCTTACACTCCGAGTACAGTTTAACGGTTGGATATCTATAGGGTTACCTGGTCATAACTTTTAGTACAGCTCACTGTGCTCAAGATGTGTTTTTGCAGCTACCCCCCATATTGTTATGCAATACTGTAAGACGGACTGACACAAGGTCACATAGACAAGTTTCAGTTTATCATTTGTTGTAGTGTCTCTTAGAGTTTTGAAGATATGTATTAATCGCCTCGTGCGTGTTGTCATAAGTTCTATATATTTGTCCCATTTCAGTCCACAGTCTATTTCTACGCCGAGATATTTAGCGGTATCTAATCGTTTAAGCTCGTAGCAGGTGCAGCTGTCTAGGGTAGTACATACATATATGCGCTTTGATAGTAAAGTTTTGTGGTGGGGTGTTTGTTTTTGTAATAGTAAATAGTACGTATGTAATTTTGGAAAGGTTCAAGGTCAATAGGTTGTTTTGAAGCCAATACATGATTTTAGAAAGGGAAAATTCAGCTCTTTCTTTTACCGTTTGCCATTTATATGATTCATATGAGACAAGGATTGCGGTATCGTCTGCGTAAGTATATATGTTAGTATGAGGAAGGGTCATTGTGCATAGGTCGTTAATGTACAACTGGAATAGCGTGGGTCCCAGTATGCTCCCTTGTGAGACGCCGTAGGTGACTTCTTCTTCATCACTAACATGATTATCTATCTTTACTGATCGTTTCCTGCAGTATAGGTAGTCCTTGAATATATTCCAGGGCGTGCCTCGAATCCCTAGTTTGTCTAATTTGGCTAGGTGGATGGGGACAGAGACCGTGTCGAAAGCTTTGGAGAGATCTAGAAATATACATAAAATCAAATGCACCTACTACGTATTATCTCTGCATCACCCTCTTGGTTGACAATAGAATGCCTCTGGCATTAAGTCCGCCATTATACATGTTGTGTATGAAGTTAAAATAAATAAATACAATAATGTACAACAATATTAACTATTATAGATACAATAATTAAATTAATTCTTGATTACAAAATGATCAAAGTCAAAGTCAAACTCATTTATTCATTAAGATCAAATACATGATACTTATGAACGTCATAAAAACAAATGCTAGCATACTTTTTTCCTACGGCTAACTCGTTGACTATGGTAGGGCCTCGAGAAGAATTGGCAAGAAAGTCGGGATCACTTTTTTTTATCGCCAGAATATAACATTTACAATTTGGTATAAGTTGCAATATTAGTGGTAACGAAAAGGAACGGAAACCAATATACCAAGATCCAATGGCTATTTCCAGGTGACTTTCACGGTTGTCAAGGACGCTTCAGGAGCCTGCTTTCATTGCTAGGCGCATTCTGTCATTTGGGGCGCTTGGATATATTGGCTGCCTAGCAACGTCTTGGTGTCATCTATGTTTTGAACTTTATTTTATTTTTATTGAATTAAGATTTTGCCTGTTTTTATAATAGGTTCAGTTTTTGGTTTCTTATTTTTGTTATCGGAATTAAGTAAGTATTTATGAGTGTCAACTTTGTGAAATGCGATGTTTGTGAACAACCAAGGTTTTTAAAGGGGCAGAGAGGATTGAAGATAATAATAATATCTTTATTTGCACCAATACATATATCTTGCAAGCACTTATACATACACTAAAAAGGTGGTGGATGGATTATATGATGATATGGAGGTGTAGAAAAAGTTAATACACATCTGTTACTTTCAATATTCATTTTAATTAATTTAGAACCTATTTTAATTATTTTTGCATAAATTCTGTGTGAAAACAACATAATTATTATCTACTTACGTTTGTGGAACAATCCAAACAAATTTATGTAAGTTATCACTAAAACTTACACCACCTGCCAGCACACACATTCACTTTTGTGAGACAAAATTTAAATCACCAAATGTCTCATCTTGCGGAGATCAAAACAGCACAGGACAACCTGGAGGAGTGCTTCTAGAAGAGGATGGCTGAGCTTGAGGCCCAATTGCATACTGGCGGACCGGCGAAGGAAACTGTTGCCAAAGTCGCAGAGTGTTTGTTCGAATTCCGCCGCGAACGGTCGCGTCGCCGCTGACGCTCACACATTACCTAGCGCTCGGTTAAATCGCTGACGCAGCCACTGATTTCGTCACGTCGTCGTGCCGTCGTGAGTCGTGCGCGGTCGCCGCGATGACCTAGTTACCGATGATTTAGTGATTCGCAATTAAGTAAATAATAGTTAAGGCGCAGTTATAACTTGTTGTAAATTATGGCTTCGTCTAAAACGGTAGATATTAAAACCGAAACAGAACGTCTGTTATTTGAGTATTATCAAAACGAGAAAAAAGAACGCGTAAAACTGGAAAATTTGGTTACTGATCTCAAAGATCAAATATATGAACTCCAAAGCCAGTTGAAGAATATCCAGGGGCAAAAAATCTTAGCTTCAGACAATAGTTTAAACACTGAGAGACCCATTGAAACAGTCCAATATGAGACTGATGAAGAGGAGCTCGCTAAAGAAACTGAGTGGGTACGTCAAAAAAATAAGAAACGGAAATTGAACCTGACACCATCCCCACCTCAAAGGCAAGAAGGCAATTCTAAGGAAAAACATCAGAAGATGAAAAAACTCCCTTTACCACCACCAATTGTGGTAGAAAATATAAAAAACTACCAACAGTTCTTTGATCTGCTCTGTGCAAGCATACCTAATGATAAGTTTATCGTAAAAATGATGAACGGAGAAAAAGTTAAAATAAACGCCAAAGATGAGGATTCCTATAGATCTATTACCAAAGTACTCCAACAAAATACCTGCCCCTGGTACTCCTACGAAAACAAACAGGATAGACCGATTAGGGTGATGGTTAAAAACCTACATTCTTCGTGTCTACCAAACAGAATTGTTGAAGACCTGAAAGAAAAGGGATATAAAATCCAAGATGCAGTTAACAAACTGAGCTGGAGGACTAAGGAACCTCTAAATATATTCATGCTTTCGTTTGAAAAAGACGAAAATATTGAAAAAACCTACAGCATTAAATCTATTTTAAGTTGCAAAGTAGAGATCCAGCCACTCAAAATATCTAACCTGATTCCACAGTGCAAAAGGTGTCAAGCCTATGGGCACACACAGAAATATTGTTCTAGAGAACCAAAATGTGTAAAGTGCACAAGTAAGCACCTAACAAAAGACTGCCAGAAACCAGCAGAAGCAAAGCCGAAGTGTGTACACTGTGGTGAGCCACATCCTTCTAACTACAGAGGATGTATTGTAGCCAAAGAGTTGCAGAAAATTAAAAATAAAACATTAAAAAAGAATGTTATTACACCACCCATTCAGGTCTGTAGTGAAAAAATTACCAAAAAAGCCAATGTCGACAAACGTGTGTCTAAGAACGTCACGTTTGCACATATAACAAAGGGAGCTCAGCCGCGTCCACAGCCACAGCCACAACAACCGGTAAGCTCTAACAATAACGACAAACTAAATAAAATTCTCAGTCTTTTAACGTCATTCGATGAAAGGCTGAAGAAACTCGAAAATAATACTTTAAAAAAATAATACTTCAAATAAAAATTATGGCATGGAACGCAAATGGACTCCTGAAGCATTGAGATGAACTGCAGGTAGTCCTCAACACAGAAAATATTGATATATGTCTTATATCAGAATCTCACTTCACTAGAGAGTCTTATATTAGAATTAAAGGATACAAAACATACCATGCATTGCATCCTGAAAACACTGCAAGAGGTGGTAGTGCTGTTATTATTAAGGAAAGTATTTACCATTACGTTGAGCATAAATTTGAAGAACAACACATACAGGCTGTGGCTGTCTACGTTAGAACAAAACGTTATCCAGTTACTATATCGGCTATATACTGTCCACCAAAGTATTCTTTGAAAGCAGAGCAGTATAAAAGCCTCCTGAAAGATCTTGGTAATAGATTTATACTGGGCGGTGATTTTAACGCTAAAAACACGCACTGGGGATCTAGATTAACAACTACTAAAGGAAGAGAATTACTATATGCCATGAGAGAAATGAAATGTAATGTTATTTCAACAGGAAAACCCACCTATTGGCCAACTGATCCACAAAAGTTACCGGATTTAATAGATTTCTTCATCTATAAAAATTTGTCCTCTAGCTTCCTTCATATTGAAGAAGGTTATGACATGAGTTCTGACCATTCACCAATAATACTTATATTAAGTGAGACTATAGTCAACAAAGAAAATAGTCCCTATTTAGCCAATAAGAACACAGATTGGATAAGTTTTAAACTAGACTTAGATGCCACTATCAATCTAAAAGTTCCATTAAAAAGTCCCGAACAGTTAGACCTTGATCTGAGGCAATTCATAAACAATATTCAACAATGTGCTTGGAATAATACATCTGACTTTAAAAGAAGAGTTACAAGCCACTACTATCCTATAAATATCAAAAATCTCATAGCTAAGAAAAGAGAACAAAGACGAATATGGCAAAGAACCAGATTCCCCCAGACAAAACTTACCTTAATAATATTACAAAAAAACTCAAAAGGGAGATTCAGGATTTTCACAATGAAACAATGAATACATACCTAAGTCAACTAACTAATGAACGCACGACAGATTACTCGTTATGGAAAGCTACAAGAAATCATAACAGGCCGATTATGCAAATCCCCCCTATTAAAGAAATTTATGGTAGCTGGGCTATAAATAACGAACAAAAAGCAGCTAGATTTGCACAACATCTGGAGAAAATTTTCAAACCAAATGAACATTCTTTTCATAATATAACAATAACTGAAGCATCGAACGATGACCAAATAATAAGATTCGTTACACCAAAAGAAGTGTACAATGAGATCAAGCATTTGAACTTAAAGAAAGCTCCTGGTTTTGACCTTATTACAGCAGAAGTCCTTCGAAATCTTCCACGTAAAGCCATCGTAAAACTTACCACTATCATCAATGCTACATTCAGACTTCAATATGTACCTGATATGTGGAAAGTAGCTGAAGTTATTATGATACCTAAACCTGGTAAACCACCACATGAAACAACATCATACAGACCTATATCATTGCTGCCAGTTATGTCAAAGTTATTTGAAAAACTGCTTTTGAAACGTCTAAAGCCCATTATAGAAGAAAGAAATCTAATTCCAAATTATCAATTCGGTTTTAGAAATTAGCATTCTACAATTGATCAAGTACATCGAATCACAAACATTATAGAAAAAGCTTTAGAAGAAAAGAAAGTTTGTTCTACAGTTTTTCTGGACGTAGCTCAAGCATTCGATAAAGTATGGCATGAAGGTCTTATACACAAACTTCGAAACATGCTCCCGAGACAGCTGGCTGACATTTTAAAGTCTTACCTGACACAGAGAATGTTTAGAGTCAGACAAGACGGTTCATATTCAGAACTTAAGGCGATTAAAGCTGGGGTACCCCAAGGTAGTGTGTTAGGTCCGGTCCTGTACCTATTGTACACCTGTGATATCCCAGAACTGGAAAATAACATCATTGCTACATTCGCAGATGACACGGCTATAATGGCTACAGGGGTCACTCATGCGGAGGCAGTAGAAAAAGTTCAAACAGCAGTTAACATCATCTTTAACTGGACGAAAAAATGGAATATAAAGCTGAATGAAGCTAAATCTGTACACATAGATTTCACAAATAAAATACCAAATTATCATCCGGTGTACATAAATAACCAAGTTATACCGTACGAAAATACAGCCAAATATTTAGGCATGACATTAGACGCAAAGCTTCGCTGGAAGGCCCATGTTAAAAAGAAACGCGATGAGCTAGAACTCCGCTACAAAAAGATGTACTGGCTACTTGGGAAACATTCCTCGTTGTCAGTGCACAATAAATTATTATTGTACAAGCAAGTCCTAATGCCAGTATGGACTTACGGTATACAGCTATGGGGCTGTACCAAACAGAGCAATATCAACATGATACAACGCTTCCAGAACAAAGTACTCAGAGGTATCGTAAATGCGCCCTGGTACATTAGAAATTACGACCTCCACAGGGACCTCAAAGTGGATTTCGTAACCAGCATTGTAAAAAGACACGCCGAAGCCCATCAAAAAAGGCTTCATCATCATGTGAACGTCGAAGCTATCCAGCTCCTCGACAACACAGACTTAGTGCGACGACTGAAAAGGACAAAACCCTTTGAATTAGTTTTATAAAGTGTTAGTGTAACGTAGTGTATAACGTAAGTGCTACTTGTAAAGAACACATGAACAAAGTGACTTCGCCTTAATAGAGACATTAGGAAAAGTGTTAATGGACACATTCTTATAAATATTTTTTAGTCTACTTAGCAGTTTAGGTTATAGTTAAATTACTCATTAGCCTTGTGGCTAGATTGTAATTGCAATGATGCACTTTTTTAAGTACATTATTATAAGGAAAAAAAAAAAAAAAAAAAGTCGCAGAGGAATTCCGGACCTTCAGATTCAGATTAAAACTCTCGGTATCGGTAAACAGCGACGTAATGACATTCACAGGACAATTGGTTTGGATGATATTAATAAACATTTCTCCTCTACCACTGCATTAAATCGCCAAACCAAGTGTCAGACTGTTCGTTATCTAGCTGATTTACCCCGTGTCAACATTGATTCTTTTTGCTTTTCTCCAGTTTCTCAGGAAGAGATTAAAAAGACAGTCCTTTCATTTAAATCCAATGCGGTGGGTAGTGACGGTATTAGCCGCCGCATGATCACCTTAATCCTAGATCATCTTCTTCTTCCTATCACACACATTATTAATTTCTCCCTGTTTTCCGGAACCTTTCCTTCATCATGGCGCCTAGCCTATGTTATCCCTCTACCCAAGACACAAAATCCTTCCTTACCCGACCACTTCCGGCCTATATCCATTCTTCCTTTCCTGTCCAAGGTGCTAGAGGCCTGTGCGCATAAGCAGCTGTCTCGCTTTATTAATTTTCATAAATTATTAAGCCCGTTTCAGTCTGGCTTCAAAGCAGGTCATAGTACTGTTTCCGCTCTCCTCAAAGTGACTGGCGATATCAGGGAGGGCATTGAGAACACCAAAGTCACTGTGTTGGCTTTGATTGATTTTTCAAAGGCCTTCGATACCGTCAGTCACGATATCCTTTTAGCCATTCTTTCCAATCTTATGATCGCTCCTGAGGCTCTGGAATGGTTCTCAAGCTATCTTCGAGGTCGTCAGCAGTCGGTTCGACTTGATGAGCAATCATCTAGTTGGTGTGACATTAAATCTGGCGTACCACAAGGCGGTATGCTATCTCCTTTATTATTTTCTATTTTTATAAACCTCATTACTAGGAATCTTCAGTGCGAATATCATCTTTATGCCGATGACTTGCAGATTTACTCTCGGGCTACCGTGGATAATCTGTGGTCAGCAATAGATATGGTCAACAGGGACCTTGAATATATAAAGAGCTGGTCTGATAGGTTTGGCTTGACAGTAAACCCGTCGAAATGCCAAGCCATTATTGTGGGAAGTCAACGAATAATGAGTAAGGTGGACACGGCATCCCTACCGTCTATTATATTTGATGGCACAGTCATTACATTTTCCACAACTGCAAAAGATCTGGGCTTGCAGATTGACTCTACGTTAAGTTGGCAAGCCCAAGTGACTCAGGTCAGTCAAAAAGTCACCGGTACCCTGCGTGCTCTCTACCGTTTAAAAAACTTCCTTCCATGCAGGACTAAGACAATGCTTGTGCAGTCCTTAATCTTCCCTCTGTTCGACTATGGTGATGTGTGTTACTATGACCTGAATGCAGATCTTCTTAATAAACTTGACCGTCTTTTTAATAACTGCATTCGATTCGTTTTTAATCTTCGCAAGTATGACCACGTGTCTACTTTTCGTGATCAATTGAAATGGCTACCTATTTCTCAACGCCGTCGTTTGCGTGCACTCACTACCCTCTATTCTATCCTAACGTCTCCCTCTCCCCCTCCCTACTTAACTCCCTACTTTCAGTATCGCAGTTCTATCCATGATAGAAAGCTTCGCTCTTCCAACAATCTTCTCCTTGCTTGTACCTCTCATACCTCTGATTTTGTTCACTCTTCCTTTCCTATTCAATCTGTCCTTCTTTGGAACGCTCTCCCTCTCGAAATCAGGATGTCCACCAACCGATATGCGATTAAAGTAAGGGTTCGGGAACTACTATTACAATAATAATTTAACAGTTTTTTTCACCATTCCCTGTATAATTTATACTTATATTATGTATTATTTATTATATATTTTTTTATTATTTATTGTATGTATCTATATATAATTAGCTAAGTATGTTTATAATATATATTTGTTTATTGAAATTAAGAATACCCGTTATCTACGATAATTCATCTTCATATGCACCTACTTTGTTTATCTCTGCATCACCCTAAGGTTGACTGGTAGATAATGCCTCTGGCATTAAGTCCGCCTTTACCAAATTTGTGTATAAAGTTTTAAATAAATGAATAAATAAATAAATAAAAAATACGTCATGTTTATGGTTTATTGAATGAATACAATTTAATTCGCAACTGGCATCTTAGCTAGGCTACAGGGCAGCCTGTGTTAAAGATACCAGTCCCTTTCATTTAATGTTGCAATAATAACCATTATTTAAATTAAAAAATTATTGTGACATTATTTTAAAATTGAGGCAATAATAATAATGCAATAAAAGTAGAATAAAAAATAATAATACACATTCAAATTTCGTTCGTTGAAGTGGGTGAGTACGAATGTAAGTAGGTATGAAGCGTGATTTGTGTGTATGTGAGAGTTAGTGTAAAAAAAGTGTGATAGATGTGTGTAGCAGTATTTGTGTGTATGAGATTAGGTTATTGCACCAATAATATTTTGTGTGTCCTGGTAGGTCAAGGTTAATAACCATTTTTGGACTGCACTCTTACATATTTTATTAGTGAGATGATAGATAGGGAGAGATTTTTTCACTTTATTATATAAAGTAGGTGCCTAAAAACAATTAAATATTTTTGAATGACTAAAGTTTGCTTTTCTAGTCGTGCAAATCCTGTCCTTACGTCTTTTTGTTACTTGTTGAAAGGGAGTTGAAGCATGTTGGAGGAGAAGGGTTTTGAGAAGGAAGAGCTGGCGGACATTTAAAACTTCGCAGCTCCTGTAAAGTTCGATAGTGGGAAATCTGAACGGTCGGAAAGTACTCACTTTAAGGATGGCTCTTTGTGCTCTCTCAAGTTGTAGAAGGTGGGTTTTGGCCGCACCGCCCCAGGATGCGATACAGTAAGACAACAGCGACTGACACAAAGTAAGGTAAACTTGTTTGACTACATGGCCTCGAGCTACGTGACGCAGTGATTTAAATATATATATCAGTTTTCTTATTCTAGATTGTAGATACTCGAGGTGCAGACGAAAGGTAAGTTTACAGTCTAATGTGACACCCAAATATTTGATTTTGGCTGTCTTATCTAGAGTGGGACAGCTACAATCCCGAGATTGTGGTACTTGGCAGGAGTCTGCAACAAGGCAAAATGAAGAGGGTGGTTGAGTGGATTGTCGAAATGAAAATGTCATATATTTCGTTTTCGCAGAGTTTAATGTCAGTGAGTTATTTGCTAGCCATGCTGACACCACGTTTAATCCCGATTGAGCATTAGCAAATACGTCGGTCCAGGTATCACCTATAAATGTAAGTGCAGTATCATCTGAGAAGGCTGTTATTTTAGTGTCACGTAGGTTAATTTCACAAAGCTGGTTGACGTAGACGAGGAAGAGAGTAGGACCGATCACACTACCTTGGGGCACCCCAAAAGTGACAGGAAGTTCGCCGCTAACATGTAAATTTATATTGACACATTGGGTTCTTTGTGCCAAATAGTTTCTGAGCAACTTTAGTGCATGTCCCCTTATTCCAATATCTGACAGTTTACGCAGGAGAAGCGGGATAGAGACTGTGTCAAAAGCTTTCGCCAGATCTAGGAATATAGTCAGCACTTTTTTCTTTTTGTCTAGATTTTCAGCTATATGAATGGTTAGATTTAGAACTGCACCATCAGTAGACCTGTTGCGCCTAAAACCGTACTGATTAATGGCTAATAAGTTTTTATCTTCTAAGTATTTTATAAGTCTAGTGTTTATGACACGCTCTAGGATCTTAGATAGTACAGGCAGTATAGCTATTGGGCGGTAATTGTTGACACAACTAGATCCGTCCTTATATATGGGGTGTATTATGGACTTTTTAAAATAAGCTGGAAAAGTAGCCGACTCAAGACATAGGTTAGATATATGTGTTATAACGGGAACCAATGTGGCTTTATAGCGCTTGAGTAATGATGTTGAAATATTATCCCAACCTACAGTGCAATCTGATTTCAGAGACATAAGGATGGAATTTATCCTGTTGCAATCTGTAGGTAACATCATGAATGAATTGCACTGGTTAACAGAGTTGCTCATTGCTTGTATCTGTGGAGAGTGAAGGATAGGATTTATTTTAGCTGCGTAATTTCTGCCAATGTTTGCGAAGTAATCGTTAACCTGGTTCACTGATAGTTCTGGAGAAGATGTTAAGTAAGTCTTTTCTTTTTATTACCTGCCATAATCGTTTATTGTCAGAGCCAGACTGTTTGAGTTGTGCTTTGTCATATTGTCTCCTTAGTATTTTTAATAATTTGTTGCAAAAGTTCCTGTATCTATTGTAAGTTGTTTTTAAAATGGTGTCATTGGGGTTAGACTTCAGTTTTTTTATGCATGGCATCGCGATTCCTTATACAACGCAATAGGCCAGCGGTAATCCAGGGTTTGATTACACGTTTACGATTAGATATCTTAGCTGTAGTTGTATTAGCTTGTATTGTATTTATTAAGGTATTAACTAAATGGTTTGTTGCAATATTAGGGTCAGTCATAATGTAAATAGGTGTAAAGTTTATGTTATTAATAGCGCAGTCTAGGGAAGTATAGTTAATTTTATTATGTGTGCGATATATTGTGTTATAAGAGTTTATTCTCTTGTATCTCAAACAAAGCATAATACAACTGTGGTCCGTTACAGAGGAATCAAGTACAAGTGTCAGTGCTTTACATTTAGTTTTTAGCATAATATGGTCGAGGCAGTTAGAACCACGAGTGGGCGTTACCCACTCGTGGTAGTAAGCCATGGGATGCAGTCAGATTAATGTATTCTGAGGCATGCATGTCACAGGGAGTATGGCAAATATCAATGTTAATATCACGAACTATTATTATATTTTGGTAAGATTTTAGGCAGGAGAGCACCGTATCCAAAGAGTTTAGAAAATTTGAAATGTTCGTAAATGAGGGGGAACGGTATATACAGACAATAGCAGTTTCCAATCCATGAAAGCCGCTGCCACCGAAATCAAGGACATCTGCAGGTGGCCTCTGATTCATCGCAACCCCATTCTTCTCAGGTATCCTCATTGCCACCCGTAGTTTCATCAAATTCTGTAACTTCACCCCCAGCTGTTCGTTTTTGGCAACTACTTTCTAAATTAAAACACAGTAAGCCTATCGTAAAGAGAGTTCCCAGAGTTGCTCGTATTTGTGTAGCTCAAAGGTTGACGTCAGATATTATTTTTGTGGTCAATCTTAATTCTAAAGAGGTATGGGAACATCTTCTAACGTTCCCTTACCAAATTTTGCATATGAATCCTTCTAATTCCTCTCGCTCCAATTCTCTAACTTCTTGTATTAAAGACCGAAACGTAAAACAGATGCAACGTAACGTAACGTATTAGTAACATTAACAGATTCAATATCTGTTCCCTGGAAGTTAACCTTAATGTTTTTTACTGGTTTTCTTTGGTGGAAATGCATAACTTTGGTTTTATTTAGGTTGATTTTTAAATTGTTGTTCGTCAACCAGTCAACTATTGTGTTATATGTCATATAATATAGTTGCTTCATAATTCTGTTAGTTGCTACATTTTATCATAACGGTGCTGTCATCAGCAAAAAGAATCATGGGTTGTGTTATGTGACTTGGAAGATCATTAATGTAAATGAGTGTCACTACTGTTTGTAGTAGCCCCAAAACCACACACTGATTTTTTCTCATCTGATCTGTAACAGCCTTACAAATAAACGTGGTATAACAGTTATACTCGAGAATAAACAGAGAATTAGCAAAATGTCTACAAATAAACAAAGAATAACTTATACCAAGTATAGCGTTGACATTTCTGTTCATATAATCGTAATTCCGAAGTTATACGCGCCCATACCCTAGTATAAACCTAGTATAATCATAAAAATACCACGGTTCAGGCTTGCGTACGTATTTTCAAAAAATAGATTTAAAAGCAATAGAACAAGTAAAAAACGTAATTGTTTTAATACAGGCTGCAAGAAAAGTCAAATAAAATATCGGTTTTCTAAAAGTGGTGTGATGTTTTTGGATAAACTATTTGGTAGATATCTCAATATGGAAAATATTCTCATATCATTAAAGGTTATCCGGATAACCTTCTATTCTACAATTGATGATTGCTTTGAGATACTAGGGACGTAATCAGGTAAAAACATTTGGATATTCACACATGTAAGTAAATCTGTTCTATCACTTTCACAAATTTACCTACCTACTCGTTTCTTGTTCCTTCAAGTGCAAGGAGATGCTTCATGGTTTGACTCAGCAATCTATATTAGTGAAAAGAAAACAATTACATTTACATACCACATACTATAAACGAACATCTTTATGTTACAGAAAATTTCGAATCATATGCGAGATTTAAAAATTTAAAACTGTCGAAAGAAGTTTTGTTGACAAATATATTCAGTTGTCATAGACAAAATACGTTTTTTTATGAAGTTTCTCTTTGGTGGTGCTGTTGCCAAATCGTGCAATTTGACATAACGGAGGTATAGTTATACCAAAGTTATACTTGCTTTATTTGTTAAAAAATATTCTTGACTTCTTAATTTATACCGAGTATAAGAATGAGATAAATGTGATATAACAATTTTTTATTTGTAGGCTGTAAGTAATTTCCTTTGCAATCTTCGGACATATTTTTCAAAGCTCTGTGATTTGATATCGATCTTTTAGGTACGAATAAATTAAAGTTGCCTCGTATTCCGAGTATTATTTATTCAGTAAGATTTTATGATCTACACAGTCGAAATGGTCATATCCATAAAAATGGCGCAAACAGGGTTTTTGTTATATATGTTCGTCAAAACTGGTTTTAATAGATTAAAAATTGCCAAGTCAATGCTTTTCCCCCTACGAAATCCGAACTGCTCTTTGGTAAGAAAGTTGTATTTCTCTAAATATGAATATAGTGCATTGTATATGATTTTTTCAAAGATTTTAGATATAATTGGTATTAATGCAATTGGTCGATAATTTTGTACATTTGATTTATCAACTTTTTTGTGCAATGGCATAACAATCGAAGTTTTTAGTTTCTCGGGATAAGTTCCATGAATTATACAGAGATTTATAATAAAACTTAGATGCGGTGCGATTTATTTATTTATTACCAACTTACATTAACAGTATACACCACACATGTAAGTTGAGATTGTTTGTGATACATGTTTTAAAACTTTTGTATTGATGCCATCGTAGCTCACACTATGGGTATTTTTCAGTGATTTAATTGCTCTTATAATGTCATGTGGTATGGTGGCATTCATAAACATAGAATTGGTGTCTGAATATAATTTAGTTGCATTGTATTTTAATTGCTGAATGTCATTATTATCATTATAAGATGTCAGGTTAAGGAAATGGTCGTTAAATGTGTTTGCTATAGTGGTTGGATCTGTAGTTATTGAATTATCTTTTATAATTTTACTTATTGGTTCTTTTGGAAAATTAAATTTTGATTGATGTCCATGTCGCTTTTGACTTATTCTCGCCATTTTTATGTGATAATCGTTTTGTGATTTTTGTGTTAAACGTATATTTTATTTAAACCTTGCGGCGTATTTCTTATACGTGCATTTGTTTGTCTCGCTTGAACATTTATAGTACTGTCGTAATAATGTTCTTTTTCTTTTACTGCAACTTTTAATACCACGAGAGATCCATTTTTGTTTTTTATATAAACTCTTTAAGATGATTCTGTAAGGAAAACACAGATCGTAAAAGCACTTAAGCAAATCAAGAAATTCATTATAAGCATCATTATGGTCATTGCATATGTAAACTTGAGAGAATGTAAGACGAAGATTTTTTTTTATCTATCCAAGCAAGTCTTAAAATTTGTAATATTTGCTTCACAATAATCCCGTCTTTTAATACGCCAAAATTTAATACAACAAGTTTTCTTTACCGAACAACTAAGTAACTGCGCTGTGTGATCGGAGAGGCCAAAATCAATTATTTCACCCTTGCATCCTTTTACATTAGTCGCATTGTTATCGAGGTAAGAATTACTTATAATTCTAGTCGGTTGGTTGAATGTTAATTTTAAATTATGACCTAGGAAAAATATTCTAATTCCAAAGCTAGTCGGTTCCTCTTAATTAAATCTATATTGAAGTCACCACAGACGATGACCCTATTTTTGAATTCTTACACATTTGCCGTAGTATCAAATCTAGTTTTTCATAGAACTGGTCTAGACTTGAGTTTGGCACTCTTGGTAAATACAGACTATTATAGTACGATGTTCAAATAATTCTATTGCACAAGCTTCAATTATATTCAATCTACACATAAATATTTAGGATTTTGTATTCATGACAGAACCAAATTAAAATGCAGGCATCCTCTTTTCGTTTTTCTTGAAAATGTTGTTACGAGGCGGTAATTGGGGATGTTTAACATGGCTTCACAGTCTTCGGTCATAAAGTGTTCCGTAATGCATAATATATCTACTATTCGCCCCTTTGATTGTAGTTCAGTGCGTCAGATTTATTAATTAGACCTGCAATGTTTTGATGAAGAATGGTGATGTTGTTATACACGAAAAATATCTGAATTAGATTTGTCTGTTTTGTTGTCCAGTCCATGAATGCTTTAATTCACATTATCACTAAATGGCGTGTTTGATTGATATTGAAGCGGATAATTGGTAATGTCAAAGTCAAAGTCAAACTCATTTATTCATGTAGATCAAATACATGATACTTATGAACGTCATAAAAACAAATACCAGCATCCTTTTTTCCTACGGCCAATTCGCTGACTATGGTAGGGCCTCGAGAAGAATTGGCAAGAAACTCGGGTCACTCTTTTTAATCGCCAGAATATAACAATATTAGTGGTAACGAAAAGGAACGGAAACCAATATACCATACAGAATGAAATTTAGGTAAGTATTTAATTTAATATTAATTAAGTAACAATATAATGAGTTAAAAAAAAATGAATTTAGTATGGTAATGACGGATCGTTTTTTTTTTTGTAAAAATAAGATAGAAACGTGTCGAGATCACATTGCAATCTTAGTAAAATCTAAAAACTATTATTTAAAAATAAATCATGCCAAGATTGACCAGCCACCAACCAAGATCTTTTTCATAATGCTTGAATATTTCTATTTTATAGTTATGTATTGGGGCTCCTCTTATGTATGTTGGTAAACATCAAATAATATTTGTAAAAGTTCTCTAAATATGATGTAGTCTGTCATTAATACATTTTACCAATTCAGATAAGTTCGATGTACCTTTCAACTTAAAGTCCGTTTCCCCTATCACAACTATGCAATAATCATTTAGATTAAAGTCAATTAACTTGTTTTCAATATTATGAAGTAATTGCCTTATTCCACAGTTATGGGTTACATAATGACAATAGTTAAAACTGTCGGCAAAGGTTTCCTCTATATATTATAATTTACTTTTGTTGTAGTCATTAGTGAGTATGCATACTTTTCTTTCTTTATTTCTTAGTTTGTTTGTTATATTGTGTTCTCCATTAATTATGCATGTATTATTTTGATCTATGTCACTTACATTTTTATTTAATTCTGTTTTTTCGTTTTGCATGTCTCAGTTATTCATACATATCGGAGTGATAGAATACGGTGTTCTGTATTTAAATCAAGAGTCACTGCTGGGGAGTTTATTGTTGATATCCCTGTTTTATTATTCTTGTATTTATGTCCTGATCGGGGAGTTAAGCTAATATCGCGATTGCTTAGTTTTTTGTACAATTTAATTATTTTATTAGATTTTATTAATTCGTCTTTAGTTGCGAGTTTTCGCTTACTAAATTGTCGACTTCTAGATGAGCCAATTCTAATTCGCCAGAAATCTTTTGCAATGTGTCATTCAACTGTTCAATAGTTTCGTTATTTATAGATTCATTTGAGAGGCTAGTTATTGTACAGTCAAATAGGGACATGTTTAGTTCGTCGCTTGATGTTGATTTCTGTTTTTGTCTTCTATATGTTATATTGTCTGCCCATTATAGAGTTAGAGAAATAAATATTTCAAAAATAGCAATTTTGCGATGTAAAAGTAACACTTAGTCAGGTTACTTTGACTTTGACGAGTTACTTTGGCCCGTAAAACTCAAAATACTAAAATCGTGCAGCTGGAACGCACCTGTATAAGTTGTGTTGATGTTGGTAACACTGTCAAATACTGTCAATGTAATGTTATTGTTTTTGAATTAATCACTAAGAATAACGAGTTTTTAAATAATTAGTTTTGTTAAAACTATTATAAATTGTCTTTTATACATCCTAATGATTAATTGATTTACTTATTACACTGTATCACCTTTGTTCTTATCTATATTGTATAGTTTAATGTCACTTTCACTAGAATTTTAAATTTATGACTGTTCGAAGTTTTGCAAACTTTTGTATTACTTGTAAACGTTTTCACTAAGTAATCAACGTGTGTTAAGCGCACTGGTGTAACTTTTGGTGATATATAATTGATTACTATTTGTAAAATTCAATATAAATACAGAGCCAATGTTAACTATAGCCAGTGTAACCAGGCAGTGCGTTTAGTTTATATAGTATGTAAAGTGAGAGTAGTATGTAGGTAGGCTAGATTTTGTATTTATTTAAAATTTTACCGCTAATGATGAAAAACAGACGATGAAAGTTTATACGGGGATATCTTTACGCTCATTCTTCAGATCTGTAGTAAAAGACGAACACGCGAACGAAGTCGCGGGTAGCAAAGGTTTAAGAGAGGTAGGGCACCATACTAGCGAGCAAGCCCGACTGGGGAAGGACCTCCACCTTACAGAAGACCACAGCCAAATGACTACACACAGCGGTGTAGTTGTGTTCCTGTGTGTGAGTACAGGTCTCCAGCGCTCATTTAGGAATGCGTTTTGAAAGATACGTATTCCTATCCCAGGGTTACTTCCATCTTAAAGCCCTGGTGTAAAAAAATGGGTTGGCAACACGCAAGTTATACCTCTGGTAATGCAAGCGTCTAAAGGCTACGGATACTGCTTAACATCAGGTGGGCCGTATGCTTGTTTGCCACCCAAGTAGTATAAAAAAAAAAAAAAAAAAAAAAAGCAGCTAGTATAATCTATTTTTTCAAATAATAATTTTAACAAAAAAAACCGACTTCAGTACGGCAAGTTGCAGAATTGCAAAAACCTTAAAACCCCTAGTCTAACGGTATGGTATGGTATGGTATGGCGGGCTATTTTCCGCAATTCCACGCTGATGCGCGTATTTTGCGTGCGGGTGGTTAGCTGGGGGGGTCACTCCATCCACCCCAGCTCGTCCAAATAGTCCAGCAGCCGCCTGACGTTGACGACCGCTTCTCGTACTGATCCTGGGCTGCCCAGGTGTTTCCTTCTGTATGCAGCGACCTCCGGGCAGTGCAGCAACACGTGCGCCGCCGTCTCGTCTTCCCTCATGCAGGCTCTGCAGAGGGAACTGTCAGTGACTCCTATAACAGAGAGATGTTTATTGAACGAACCGTGGCCCGTGACGGCAGCAGTGACTATACGCAACTGCTGTTTTGTGAGCCTTAGAACCTGTTTGGTGAAGCGATGGTCCAGCGCGGGAAGTGCCTCCTTTGCCTGTCTGCATTCGCTGTGATTTATCCAAAGGTTGTTGTGTTGATCTTTAATGCGCTTTCTTACCAGTGCGCGTAGGTGTCCGAAAGGCAGCGCCACAATGGGTTCTGGCCCTATTGTGTCCATCTCTGAACTCCTTCTGGCGAGCTCATCCGCAGCATCATTGCCTCGGGAGCCGCTGTGTCCTTTGATCCATTGGATAGTTATGCTATTGTGTTCACCCACCTGGTTAAGTTTTTGGTGACACTCGTAGATCAGACCTGAGTTGACTGTATGGCAGTCTAGGGCCTGTAGGACAGCCCTGCTGTCCGATAGAATCCGGATGGGCTGTTCCTTTACCTGTCGAGACATGATAGCATCGGCCGCTAGAGAAATCCCCCCTAGTCTAACGTAGGTATTTAAACAGAATGAACTTTCATGCAAACTCTTATCTCATTTTTCCTTCCTTAAAGACGGTTCTTTTTAATCTGATAATTTACAGCTATAGTGCATCTCATGACCATTCAAATAAGCCCAAACACGGCTAGATTACATTGTTTAATTATGAAGTTCCGTTGCCAAGCTACCTTAGCAACCATAATGGAAACTTATTTAATCGCCATCCGTAAAATACTTATAATAATAATAGCTCTACACTTGCCATAGGCATGTCATGGCTGTACTGCAATAGTGCAGCTGTGGCATGACTATGGTAAGCGTCTCATCCCATTTTAAATTAAAATTCTCTAAGGGCCTCTGCGTGTTGGACCTATGTCCCCGCGTAAGCCTTCTAAAGGCCCGGGTATTCTCCTTGAATGATGGGAAAATACCCGTGATAAAGAGAGACATAATAATAATAATTTTTATTTCAAGTGACCAGTACTCATTGTTGTTAGTAATACATATATCTTAACCTATGTTAGTAAAGACATACAATACATTAATTAAATATTGTTTACATTTCGGTGTGTAGGCACACTGTCATCACCGCCTCACTACTCCGTGAGAAATGGCACAGCAATGCCCAATGTTACACAATCCAGCCTCTCAGCAATCATGGCCAGAACGCTGTTGGAACTATCCCGCACCCTGCGCACCAGGGATGCACATCGTTTGCGCATAGTAGTATAAGAGCAGTCGACTCGCGACTCGGCAAACATCCCGGATGCACTACAAAAGCGGGGTAGCCCCAACAGCATTCTAAATGCATTGTTGTATTGTATACGGAGGGAGTCGTAAGCTTTTCGAGTATATATAGCCCACAGGCTGCATGTATAAAAATATGTACTTATATATGATGATTATCCAGATCTGTGGTCTATTTCATCAGTTTTACTTCATCATAATATTATGGGTGAATTTCCCAAATGACTTTTTTTTTTGTCTTCGGTGAAATTAGTATTTAAAAAAAGGAATATTGTTCTGAATTATTTTATTAGTATTCTATAGGTAGTTATTGGGTTGTGGCAAAAATATAATTGGCCTAGGACTATACATAAAGGTAGAAATAAATACATAAACCTCTATTTTTTTCAAAACGGTGCCCTCTACTTTTTTTACAAACAAAAAGCTTATACACTAATAAAAATAAGTAAGTTAAGTATATAACTTATTCTATTTCATAAAATATTAATTTTATTATTAATATATAGCATGTTTTATTACATAATTAACGATTATTATTTCTGAGAGGCACAAACGTACTTGTCCTGCAAAATGTTTTCATATCGGTGGACAAAAGTAATTAAAACTTAACTTTACATCGACGAGTCCGACAGCGTCCTCACCCCAATTTTATTTCCCTCGTTAGTGTGTGCTAGTGCGCAGTCAGGACGGACATGTGTCAAATCGCTGCATTTTCCCGCCAGTAACGTAAATGCGCCATTTCAGTTGCTCCCGGACAAAATTAAATATTTTATATTATCGGTGGTTGCATTTTTCTAGTGTAATGAGTAGTTTTATTATTGTTGTTTGGTTATAAAAGAGGAAGTAAGTGGATTAGCTTCATTTACTGTTATTGAATTTATCCTAGATATTATGTATATTTTCTACTTTTCTAAATAGTGTGTTATTTCTCACATCGTTGTTCTCATATTGGTGTAATCGGTGGTCTTTATTACCACCAATGTGATAATTTACACTGAAATGATACAAAAAAATCAATCGGTGTCTTATATCTTATATCGGTATTTTGATTCATGATCAACGCGCAGTTTTATCACATCGGTGGATTGCTTTATTATATCGGTAGATCATTTTATCATCTCGGTGAGTCGTTTTATCATATATGTAGGTAGATTCCGTGTCATTTCGTTAAGTATACAAAGAAACAATGGAACATACAAACATACATACAAACACATTCATAAATATAAAAAATAATCGGTAGCGGTTTGTCATATCGGTGGAAACCAGAATTAAACTGAATTTTCTTCTTAGTCTTAAATGATACGTTGATGATATTAAATTTAGGGATATTTAATATCCTAAAGATTATATAAAACCTGAAAATAAACAAAAAATATATAAATAAAAAAGTTCACCGATATGATAAAAAATATGGCATTTGTTGAAATTCACCCATACTTTCTGGATGCAAATGTTTGATGTGTTGTTAAAAATATTAAACTTGCTATATGTGTGCCTATAATTTTTGAGGAGTTCCCTCGATTCCTCGTTGATCCCTTCATCAGAACTTTCTTTTGATAAAAATGGGACCAAACTAGAAGTATGTCCTCTCAGACAAAAAAAGAATATTTCAAATCGGTCCATAAATGAGGGAGTTCTGCGGTAACAAACATAAAAATATTAAAAAATACACACGAAATGATAACCTCCTCTTTTTAAAGTCGGTTAAAATAACTTTTTTTTTTAAAGTTTTTTATGTTACTGATGCCAAAAATTTCGTTTTTAGAATTTTTGTCTGTGTCAGTTTGTGTTTGTGGCCGCGTTTGTGCGCGATTAACTCAGCAACCACGCAACCGATTTGAATGCGGTTTCGCTTAAATATTGTGGCAACCTTCACATAACATATAAGCTTTGTTTTATTCAAATCCGTTCACAAATAAAAAAGTTATGGTAACTTTAATAACACACAGTGCTATTCAAGAATCGCGCTTCGATTCATTTGACTGAAGGTTTTTAAACTGTAGTTTGTGAAACCACGACTAAAATTAATATGACAAGAAATTTAAAAAATAATGCGAGGTTTCGGAGATATAGCAATTACCAATTTAAGTTGAACTCTCATCAATATGGGCGACCATATTAAATCGAGATCAGCTGACTGGTACTTCACGTGATAACGGTACTAGGTTAAAAGTGACCATTTCATAGTCAATTTCCCTACTTGCGGCGTAAAGCTTATATTAGACCGTTGCCCAAGATATCAAATCCTTCTCTTCCTTCTCATTTCCGGCCAATATCCATCCTTCCTTTCCTATCTAAAGTGTTCGAAGCTTGTGCCCACAGACAGCTGTCCGGGTTTGTTTTCCATAATAATATCTTTTCTCCACTCCAATCTGGATTCAGGCCTGGACACAGCACTGTGACAGCATTACTCAAAGTGACTGGCGATGTGAAGGCGGGCGTGGAGGACACTAAGACCACGGACTTGGTTTTGGTAAACTTCTCGAACGCCTTCAACACCGTCAGCCATGACATCCTTCTATCTATTCTATCCTGTCCCATCTTATGATCTCTTCATAGGCGCTGGAATGGTATTTAATCCTTACCTAGTTTTAGAAGTTTTGTTGGTATTCCATCAAACCCAGTTGCACTATCATTTCGTAAATTTGTTAGAACTGTTTCAACTTCTTTTTCAACTGTGTCCAAAAATACAAAAGAATTAAGCGTGCGTTCGGTGCTGTCGTGTAAAAGTAATATACTGTTGGTTGGTGGTTGAGCAATTTTTTGAGCTAGTGTGATTCCGATTGTAGAGAAATATGTATTTACTTTACTAATTGAGTCCTCGTCGTTGGGGCAGAGGTTGGGTAGGGCTTCACTTGTTGATTTTGTTTGTTAAGGGAGGCAATATTTTTTAAAACTTCCCAAGTTTTCTTAGGATTTTTACCAGCTTTTAAGAGATCGGATTTTTCATAAATATGTTGCTTTTACTTTTTGAAGCAGTTTATTACAAAAGTTCTCGTGTAGGTTGTTTTTAGAACTTCGTTTGTGGGTAATTTTTTAAGGTTCATATGAAGTCTCTCTATCAGATCTCTGTTTCTAATACATCTTAATAATCCCGGTGTAATCCAAGGCTTTAAGATTTGTTTTCGGTGTGCTGTGTTTTTGACTATGCAGTTCATGTTAATAATTTTTGTTATTTTTTTACAAGGACGTTGACAGCTTCATCAACACAGTTAATATGTAATATATCTTGTAGGTTCTCGTCCTTTAATTCTGATAGTATCCCTTGATAGTTAAGAGTTTTGACAGTGGCAGTTATTTTGTTTCTTACACGTTTAGTGATAAAGAAAGATACACAGTGTAATGATCTGTCATGGTAGTAGTTATAACATAGGTATTCGATGCAAAATATGTTTTCAGCATCACGTGGTCGATGCAATTATTATTTCGAGTAGGCAAAAAATGGGCTGGTAAAAGTCCGTGATATGCCATAAGATTTAGGTAATCTTCTGCTCTTAAATCGTTACCTATTTCTTTTATGTTTATATTTATGTCTCCCATGAATATGATATTTTTACTAGAAGATAATGTTTTTAATATGTTGTCTGTTGCAGTAAGAAAGTTTTCTATATTGTACTTAGGTGGTCGGTATACGGCAATTATTGTCGTATCAGGTTTAAGCGTAATTACTAGATAGTTAATACCTTCAAATACTGGTTCATAGACTTCAACGTTTATATTATTGTGAACATAGATTACAACACCGTAATTCTGATTATAACAATTCTTGGTTGTGTAAAATGTATAGTTTGGTTTTATAGGCGGGTTGTTAATTGATTTTAGCCAACATTCTGTCAATATAATAACATCAAATTCATTGTTGAAGTTACCTAAAAAGGCTGAAAAACTTTTAAAACTGATTCATATTGCACGTAATGCTTCGTATGTTTTGGGCAGATGACTGATAGTGTTATTACAGTGATGATTGATATGAGTGATCGCTGAATTTGTATCACAGTTTAAAGAGCTAGATACTCTATAGTCGTCTAAGTCTCGAGATGTTTGATTTATATTAATCATGATTAAAAGATGAGTTTTGTTGTGTATAAGAGTGACAGAGACAAGTGAAACGACTGCTGGCAGTAAACACACTGATTTATTCGACGTAATGTAAACGCTTATAGCGTGGACGCAGCCACGCACACATACATACACAACATCTCCTCCCTTATTATGTGTAGGTACTAATTATAATTATGTACTGACATCCTTAAAAATATTTCTTATATTCAACTGTTGGGATATCGCATAACAACATTCGGGATGATGGGTTCCCTCTTTGTATAAATTGTTTATTATTGCGTGTCGTTGCATTGTTGCTTTCTGACGACGCATCATGAAACTCTTCTGAGTTCTGGTGTTGCGTCGGCGATGTCAATTGTTCTGGTGACGACGCCGCCGTACGACATTCAATGTTAGGTGTAGTTGCCCTTTGCTCTAATTCTATCGCGCTTTCACCTTCCCCCGTCCCGTCACAGGCTCAACTAATTCTCCCGAGCTCGGTGACGTAACTGACGTCTCGACGTCATGTAGTGGCGTATTCGAAACCATATCTTGGTCATCGCAATCCCAGAATTTCTCAGTATCCACACCTTTATATAAAATTATTTGGTTTTTATGTTTTCTATACTGGAGTAGTGAAATATTGTCCTTTACTAGATACATTACTTTACCCATACGCTTTACAATAGTACCCCTGGACCACTTAAATTTATTTAAAATGTCGTTCTTATATAAAACGTTATCTCCAACAGAAAATGTTTGTTTATTTGAACCTCCGTGTGACTTAATCTGCGAACACTGTTTATTTTTTACCACATTAGACACGTTTGATGAAGATGATGATGTATACAGCTTAGGATGCAACAAATCCAAACGTGTCCTAAGATTCCTAGCGTACACTAACTGAGACGGTGACAACCCTGTAGTACTGTGAACCGAATTTCTATAGTCGAACAGATACTTTAGCAAATTTAGTTTGTTTTGCTGCATACTATCACTCGACAACATACACGATCTAATTCCTTTTTTAACAATTTTAACGTAACTTTCCGCTTGACCGTTACTCGCCAGATGATAGCTTGGTGATGTTATGTGTGATATGCCATTAGAAATGCAGAATTTTTTAAATTCTTGAGAAACGAAAGCAGTGCCATTATCACTAACTACGGTATGTGGTACTCCAAATGTAGACATAAAATCGAACATCTTCCCAATGACTGCCGTTGAAGTAGTTGTCTTTATCATATCATAAACCTCGACCCATTTAGAGTATGCGTCAACAACCACTAAGAACGTGTGTCCTTGTATAGGGCCTAAAAAGTCTATGTGAATCCTATAAAAAGGATTTGGAGGGTAATCCCATGGGGAGAGCGGAGCGCGGAGAGGGGACGGGCGTAATTGTACGCACACCCTACATGAGCTTATCATTTTTTCCAACGCCTCATCTATACCTGGGTACCAAAAACGCGCCCTCGTTTTAACTATACCTAGGTGCGATTTATGTAACTCTGACGTAATTCTGTGTCTCAGTTTTGTTGGCAGAACTACTTTATGTCCTCTCATAAAACAACCGTTTTCAAACGAAAGATGTAATCTACAACAAAAGTATGGTTTCAGTCTAATATCCGTATTTCTTTTTCGCCATCCGTTTATTACATATTTAATGACTATTACTAAAATTGGGTCTTTACTCGTTTCGTCGCGTAATTCCGCAAGCGTTACGGGCAAACTCCCATCTATCACAAAATTAATATACGCAGCGCGGTCAATTAACGGCGGCATCTCTAATGAGTCATTTGAGCCTTGCGATACGACGTACCTACTCGATGACGGCGGCGGCGCGGCGGCGCTGGCGCAGGTAGACGGCACTATATTGATTTACTGTGTAGACGGCCCCTCCCCCATATTACTATCGCTCAGCTGAGACTCGAGCGGACCGGCGCGTGACAAATAATGTGCACAGTTGTTATTACTACGTATGTATTCTATTATATAGTTATAACCACTCAGAAATAACGCGTATCTCTGTAGCCTATTGGCGGATACTTCCGGAATACCTTTATACGGCCCAAAAATTGACACTAAGGGTTTATGATATGTCCTTAAAACGAAAGGATCAGACCTAGCGTATAAATATTGATGGAAACGTCGTATTCCGAAAATAATAGCTGTGGCTTCCTTCTGTATCTAAGCATAATTTTTCTCAGCCGGATTGAGTGTGCGCGATGCAAATGATATGGGGCGTTCGGAACCGTCCGTTTCTATTTGTGATAACACGGCCCCTAAACCGGTTGGGGATGCATCAACAGTCAGGATTAATTTTGCATTGTGATTAAAATGCGTAAGGACTTGGTCCGAGGCTAATAATTGTTTTATTTTTGTAAAAGATTTATCATGTAACTGGCTCCAATGCCATTTAACACCCTTTTTTAGTAGGTCATACAACGAACTTAAAATATTAGAAGCATTCTTTACAAAATTTCTATAGTAATTTACCATCCCTAAAAATGACTGTAATTTATTTACATTTGTGGGCACTGGCGCTTGGAGAATTGCCTTCACCTTTTCAGGTGATTTATGTAAACCATGTTTATTTATTTTATACCCCAAGTACTCTATTTCATCTTGAAAAAAAGCGCATTTGTCTTTTTGCAAAACTAATCCTGCATTTTGTAGTTTTTCAAGTACTGCTGTAAGTCTTTTTAAATGGATTTCCCTGGTCGGGCCAGTGACAAGGACATCATCTAACAAACATAAAACTCCATCCATGTTAGAAAAATCACTTTTCATCGCTTTCTGAAAAATTGACGGCGCACTAGACAACTCAAACACCATACGGGTATATGTATACAAGCCACGGTGCGTATTAATGCAGGTTAATTTTTGGGAGTCATCATCTAATATAAACTGGTTATATGCCATTGACAAATCAATTTTTGAAAATTGTTGTCCCCCATATAGTCTACTAAATAGCTCGTGAATCGTAGGTAACGGATATTGTTCAACGATCAGCTGTTTGTTTATACTAACCGAGTAATCTACGCACAGCCTTACTGTACCGTTACGTTTTAGCACGGGGACTATGGGTGACGCATACTCTGCATGTTCAACCGGTTTTAATATTCCCAACTTTACTAAACGATCAATTTCGATATAAATTCTATCTTTTAGTGCAAAAGCCACAGGGCGCGCCTTGAAAAATACAGGTTGTGAGCCCGGCTTTACTTGTAATTTAACCTTAAACTTATTGAACGCCCCTAACTTATCAGAAAAAACATCTGGAAACTGTGATTGTAGTTGTTTAAACATATTATCCGACCCGTTTATGTACTTGCACGGTAATAACTCCAATTTAAATTTTGAAATGAAATCTCAGCCTAACAGCGGTGGACCCGTACTACTATTTATTACGTAAATATTTTGCTCATGGGTCTGCCCACTGTATGTGACTGGTAACCGTGTTACTCCGGTGCATTTTATTTTATTACCGATATATGTATATAATTGCTTTTGAGTCGGTGATAATGGCATGCTAGAGAAATATTTATAGTACATCTCGTATGGTATAATAGTAACCGCAGAGCCACTATCGATTTCGAATTTCAATTCTACCCCCAAGATTGTCACAATCTCAACCATCGGTTCGCCATTTTTACAACTAATATTGAATAGCTTACCATCATCATCTTCCTCCACGTCACTAGTGGCCACATAATTCACTTTTTTACACATCCTTTGAAGATGACCCGTTACGTTACATTTTTTGCACTTATATTTTGCGAAACGACACTTAGATGACGTATGATTTGAACGACCGCACACTAAACATTTTTCTTTCGATACCGCACTTTTCGTTGTTGCCTGATCGATCTTGTACAGCTGCTGCTCCGGCTGCTGCCCCGCGAGATGCGCAGTAGCTGCGGCACTAGCGCTCGCACTCCGTAACGTCTCCGCTAGTTCGATCGCCTTGGCCAGTGTCAGTTCTGCAAGTCTTGAGAGAATAATTTGTCCCTCACTCGACCCGGCAACATCGCCATTACGAATCGGTACCGTAGCGCTTCTTCTACATTGCTGAACCCACAATGCGCGGTCAGCCCACGAAGTCTCGCTGCCCATTGCGTCGGTGTTTCATCCACGTGCTGTGACGCTGCATAAAATTTACCGCAACGTTTCGGTGTAAAATGAGCGTCTAACAACAATAAAATGTCTTCATATGGTACGTCTTGAAGCTCCTTCGGCAAGGCGAGGTCTGAAGCGAGCCTGTAAGTACCATCCGTGAGTGCGCTCAGCAATATTGCACGTCTTTTCGATCCTGACGCGTCGCTGACTGCTATGATGTCGTTTGCTATAAACCACTGTGTCAGTCTACTCCTATACGTTTTCCAAGTGTCCACCGTATGGTCAAACGTAGATAAAATCCCGAATTGTTGGATCGACATTTTATTTATATTTTCCGTATGTGGGTAGGTCCTCGTCGCCAATGTTGTGTATAAGAGTGACAAAGACAAGTGAAACGACTGCTGGCAGTAAACACACTGATTTATTCGACGTAATGTAAACGCTTATAGCGTGGACGCAGCCACGCACACATACATACACAACAAGTTTATATAGGTGCAAGTTATATAAAACAGGTTTATGTTGAGTGTTATCTCAGTACAATTATTACAGTTTATGTTTGTGTTTGTGTAGATATAGTAAGAAAATTCCTTTATGAACTGCCTATATAATGGGTAGGTTCTCGATAGTTTTAAGTAATGAAGAGCCTTGTGTTTACTTACATTACAGTAACAGCACAGTTTTTTTAGGAGATCATGTGTTCGTGTTTTGAGTAAAATTTGTTTACGTGTAATAGTGTAAAGCGTGTTAAATTGTTGTTTGTATATATAAGAGATCAAGATAAATTTAGTTCTAGTGATTAGGTATAAGTAATAAAAAGTGTTTAACATAATATAATTTTAACAAAAAAAAAACGACTTTAGTACGGCAAGTTGTAAAATTTTCAGATATTTGTTTGTTACAATCGAATAAAATCGACTGAGCGTCGGGCTGAACACAGGTCAAGTAGGTATTAAAAGCAATATTTAATCTGTGCAATCCGCGCTCAATTCATTCACGTCATTATTTTTTATTAATAGTTGCTTAGCAACAATAACCGAAACTTATCTAATCGCCACCAGTAAAATACTTATTATTGAAAAGTTCAGATGGCCATCTGTGGTCTTCTTCATCAGTTTTACTTCACCAAATTACACTTTCTGAATGCAAATGATTGATTAGTTGTTAAAAATATTGAAATTGCTATATGTGTGCCTATAACTTTTGAGGAGTTCCCTCAATTCCTCATGGATCCCATCATCGGAACTTTCTTTTGATGATAATGGGACCAAACTGGAAGTATGTCCAGTCAGACAAAAAAAGAATTTTTCAAATCGGTCCATAAATGACGGAGTTATGCGGTAACAAACATTAAAAAAAAAAAAAAAAAAAAAAAAAAAAAAAAACACACGAATTGATAACCTCCTCTTTTTGAAGTCGGTTAATTAATTTTTAAAGATAATAAATGTTTGAATAGCCTATACATTAAAAGGGTGGTAAGTGCTCTATAATATAGTCATTTTGCAGTTTTTATGCTATTCAGATGTATTTCCGACTTAATCCATATTTGAGGCGCTTCTTCACATTTTCTTAGAAATATATTCCCGTTTGTGGTCCAGCAGAAATTGTATGCTTCGATCTTCGCGATATCACGAGCTAAGAAGAAAAGTCTCTTTGCCTTGTTTGTCAAATATTCAGAAACATAGATAGGTTTAGAATTATTGGTGTGTCCGAGACATGAGCTAATATATTCGGTTTGTTCCTTCTGTTGTAATCTTTAGTAGCTTTAACCCTTAAATGCATATTGTTGCCAAAAGTCTACAAACTACTTTTTTACTTTGACATGAGCTAATGTATTCGGTTTGTTACTTCTGTTGTAATCTTTAGTAGCTTTAAGGATTTGAATTTTTATCAATGGGGTGGTAAAGTCGACAGCCACAATTACGCATTCTTTGTCTTTGCTGGATATTCTGTAGACGTTTCGGAGATCGCTTTTATCAATTCCTGTCTTAATCGTTTTCGATATATCGAGCGTAGCTTTAATTAGATCTTGTTTGGTTTCATTGCTTTTTTGTGGGAGGTTTCTCATCTCAATTTTGTTATTTCTTGACTGGCATTCTAGTTCCTCTATGGCTTGTTCAAGATGGTTTATTTTATCTTCTTGGTCCTGACCTATTTTTTCTATTTTCTAACTACTCTATCTTCATCTTCATTTCTTCATATTGCTTGGATATAAATTCCATGGATTTTTCAATTTCTTTATTTGTCTTTTGAATGGCATTGTTTTGTGCCTTGACTTCGGCAACTTCTTTAGAATTTTTTTCTAACATTCCTTTCATTTCCAATTTAAATGCATAGAATTCGTCCTTAAAATTATCATCTGATGGTCTTTGCTTTTTTCCCCTTCGCCCACATCCGTAACCGAGTTCAATGTCTCGTGGGTACTTGAGGCATCTGATTCGGTTTCTAAGCATTTTAAGTTCTGTTTAGATGTTGTTGTTCGTGTCATTTTTGTATATATGTAAAAAGCCTTCAATTTATTTTATTTTAAATAAAATTGATAAGTGGTTTATTATTGCAGAATACGAGTTAATTTTATTAAAATGTCGCGGAAGAAGAGCAAAAAAAATAAAAAAACAATAATGAAAGAAAAAATGTCCAAAAAGATTCACCCGCTGCCTAGGACCGATCCATGAAGCTTATTGTTTACTTTAAATCACAGGAATATTCTAAAAAATACACAGTAACGGTCTTTATGTTTTAGTTTATAACTTTCTATAGTATTTATGTATGCACTTGGATATTTTACTTACATGTTATTTAGTTGTTTAAATACACTGCGACACCTGAGACTAATTTTCGTAGCTATTAATCTATGTTTTACGTAACAGATGTTGACAGCCCGCGGTCGTTACGTGTGGCATCGTTTTTTGAAATAATATGTTGCACTGTTTTAATTAATGTTTATGCACTTTAATGTTATATACACACCATTGGATTGTTTTTTTGTTGCACTGGAGGGATTTTATTGTTTTAGTTTTAGATAAATTTAGTTGCACTTCTATTATTTTCGTCTGTTACCACTGTTTATATTATACGTTATTTTTCACACAGTTTGCTCACATAACTTTGAGATAACATTTGAGGGTGGGTATTAAAACTATGGAAATATGACTGGGTCTTAACTTTTTATACACTATTTGCAATTTAAATGAATTAAAACACAGAGCGATTTTACGTGAGATGTTTACCCTAGCAACGCCACCTGTCGAAAAAATACTTAACTGATATATATTTTTAACTGACTTTTAAAAGATGAGGTTCCTAATATAATTGCATTGTTTTTTTATCTTTTTTATCGCTGAACATAACGTCATTTAAGAGCCGATTTGTAATATTTATTTTTTGAGTGACCTGCTCTGACATAGTTCGAAAAATTGCCTCAATTAAGTAGCAATGGGCAGGGCATATAGCTCGCAGAACCGATGGCCGTTGGGGCAGAAAGGTTCTAGAATGGCGACCACGAACTGGAAGAAGCAGCGTGGGCAGGCCTCCAACAAGGTGAACCGACGACCTGGTAAGGTCGCGGGCAACCGATGGACAAGGTCAGCTCAGGACCGAATGATGTGGAAAACCTTGCGGAGCCCTATGTCGGGAAGTAGACGTCTTATGGCTGAGATGGAACTACTTTTGTGGTAAACAAGCATACGGCCCACCTGATATTAAGCAGTTACCGTAGCCTATGGACGCTTGGAATACCAGAAGTAACACACATGTGATACTTCTGGTGTTACCAACCCAATTTTGACACCAGGGCTTTAAGATGGAAGTATCCCTGGAATAGAAATACGTTTCTTTCAAAACTGATCCTATAAGATTCCATTCCGGATAAGTGAGCGTTGGAGACCTATACTCACACACAGGAAGACATCAATCTAATTATAAAACAAAAAATAAAAAATTACAAATTGCATATAAAGGTGAAAACCTAGACAAAGTAACGGATACAAAATTCTTAGGCATATACGTAGATCAGCATTGTAACTGGAAGTTACATGTCAAAAATGTGTCCAGTAAACTAAATAAATTTGTATATGCCCTCCGTAACTTGCAACGAGTAGCTGGAAGACCTGCGGCACTTACTGCTTACTATGGGTATGTAGAATCCAATTTAAGATATGGGTTACTACTTTGGGGGAATTCTACTGACATAAATAAGGCTTTCTTAAGTCAAAAAAAATGCATACGAGCCTTATGTAATGTAGGTCCACTAGACTCATGTCGACCCCTGTTTAAGGAAAATAAAATACTAACGCTTGTAGGCTTATACATATTGGAAATCTGCGTTCACGTAAAAAAATTTGCAAATGAATTCACCAGTGCTCGTGACAATTCAATTATAGGTAAAAGAGATCCAACTAGATTGTTAATGCCAGCCTGTAAGACATCATTATTTCAAAATAATTGCTATCTAATGTGTATAAAGGTATATAATAAAGTACCGAAGACCATCCGCGAATTGCCACTAACAAAAATGAGAAGGGAATTAAAAAAATGGTTACTACAACATACATTTTATACAATTAAGGAATATTTTGAATTTAAAAAATAATTTATTGTGTGACATTTTATTGATATATTTTAAAGGTACTTCTGTAATAAAAATTATCTAAAATACTATTAAGTACATATATTTTGTGTTATAAAGGTAATCAATTATAATAAATAAGTTTTAAAAATGTAAAATTATTTTCATTAGGCAATTGTTAGATACTACATAATATTAATTGAAGCTAATTATAATGTATTTGCTGTAATGTTTGCATGCCAGAACTGGTGAAATGTGATGATCCAACACTTTTTGTAACACCTTAATTTGTACCGCTTTTCTTGCAAATAAATAATTTCTTTCTTTCTTTCTTCTTTGACAACTACACCGCTGTGTGTAGTTATTTGGCTGTGGTCTTCTGGAAGGTGGAGGTCCTTTCCTCTCTTAAAAATATTTTTGTAATTGAATGGATAATCTTTCATATTGTTCTCATTTTTTAAGAAATTCAGTTCTGGTGAGATCCGTAGGGAAGTGAGTAACCTCCTCAAAGTTTACGATATAATGTCGTAAACTGACATCAAATCCCATACATTTGCTTTTTTGAATTTTTGATTAGACTACCGTTCATACCACTTGTCTAGAGTGGCAGGAAGCATTAATTCGTTAGTGAAACTAATAGATGGCCAACTTCTCAATGATAAATAATTTGCCGATTGAGATCAAACATAATGTATCTCAATTATGTTAATTAAATGACAGTAACTAATTACATTCAATGAGCAAATTAAAATGGTAAAATTGAACTAATATGATTATACAGCCGGATATAGACACCGAAACATCGTAATTAAACAATGTACAAAGTAAAAAATGCATGGTTTCAGAGATAGGGATAATAATTAATAGATACCTATACCTATATATCGAATTTACGTTGAACTATCACTAATTGGTCGACTATATTTAATAGAGTTCAGCTTACTAGTTTTTATTCAGTTTTGTTCCAGGAGTTTATGTTGAGTACCTACTATATCTGTATAAATAGAACGATGGATCAAAAGGAATCTAATAACTATATCTACAGTTCAATTTCTAAAATCCTTGAGCACTACGGCGGACCATTATGCCCTTTAGGAATTTAATAAATTTTTAGCCCACCCAACGTGTGTAATGTTAAATGTATGGACATTAACTGGCCTGTTGGTCGAGTAGTTAGTGACTTTTACTGCTAAGCTGGAGGTAGTTCGATTGGGTTCGATTCCCACCCAGTACAAGTATTTGTATGATGAGAGAGATGATATACCATAATAGGTAGGTGTTGAAATAAAAAAATGATGGTTTATTTAGTTTTATTAATAAAATATAATTCGGAGGAAACGCAAACATCCAAAATTATCAATCCATCAATAATCGTATCGTTGTACAAACTTATCGTAGTACTCGTATCGTAGTATAATCTTAGGAGTAGTAGTAGGATAATCAGTAGAGGTCGAAGAAGGTGTAGTAGAACGACGAATCCTTTTAGTAGTAGTAGAAGGCGTTATTTTATAGATTCTTTTTATGTCTTTCACAAGTCGTCCATATGGGGGGAAACTCGGAAAAATGTCTAGAAAACTTTTTAACATACTTCTAAGTTTATTTACAAATATTTGGTCTGGCTTTAGTTTCTTATCATTGCTTCGTCTTATCCTTATTTTATTTTCTGGTTCCATTATGTTTGGTTCGCTGTTCTGAAAATTAGTAAAGCTATAAACAAACACTCATGTCCCAAGTGGAACGTGATTCATTCGCGTGAATGACATCGTTACTTATGACAAACAATTTTAACCTAGCGAGTAAATCCCCTGCACAAGATATATGTTGCTTTATTTCCCCTTATACGGCACGGCAATTGGCATAATATGATATTTTTTAATTAATCTAATTATTAACCGGATTCATTTACACTTTCCATGTTATTTTAGTTATTATGGACATTCCTGTTCATAATATTATTATAATTCTTTATCAACCGTTATCAACGCACTGCTGGGTATAAGTCTACTCGTTTGTCTATTTTATTTAATTATCAAACTTTATTAGTTCGGGACCCATTATTTTGACTCATTCTGTACAATTTCTAATATCAGACCGATATCGGCTAAGGCGGCCAATACGAACAGAGATTAACCAACTACGTGCGCAAACCAAGATGCGTGATTTATTCCTACAAGTAAACTCTCATAGTCTGATACGACGGCAATCCGGATCGGAAATAGATTAGGCAGAGGATTAGTCTTTATGTCGGGATAGCAATAGTCTTCCCTAATTAGGTAGCGAATAATGGTCACTTAGGTGATACCAGCTTACGTCGTATCTTTCTCCTGATACCTGATTTACCAGTAGTCTTCTGCTTCCGTACTCTCCAATGAAACATGTACCTACTCACTTTATTCAAGTATTGCGGTCGAATTTCGACAACTGAGTGACAGTCTAGTAGCAATAAATAGGCATTTACGCAAATATTTTAATTAAAGAAGATTCTACAACTTTCTCAAAATATTGTAGATCTCTTATTAAATATTAACTTTATTAACTAATTTGGTTGTTAATTATAGTTTAGTTTTTTGCATTTTCTGAGAAAATTTACCATAGTATTGTATATATTTTTACGCCATCAGAAAGTAGAGATTTCAAGGAACAAAAAACTCAATAACTTTAAAAAAAAACAGATATTTTGACGGGAGATTTCTCGATCGAAAATTAGGGTGCTTTTTCAATATTAAGTTAAAAACAAGGGAAAAAAATTAATATTTTAAATCAAAAAAATTACAGCGTGTTTGGGACATAATAAGGTAAGTTTTCACGAAATTTTGTGAAAAAAAAGTTCTTTTTGTAAAAGATAAAAATAAAAAACCAAAAACTTGGTTATTTGAATTTTTCACATACATTTTGAGGTTATGTGAAAAAAGTGTGAATACAAAAGTTGTAGATCTTTTTATTACCTACAACTTTGCCATTTAACTTTCTTTCATAGGACTTGTAGTTTTGCCGGAAATCGAGATAAACCGTTTTTTACCCTTAAAACTCACCCCCTTCCACTTCCCGACCTCAGATCGCCCGTAATTTATTTTTCCTTTAATTTTTGTTATATTCTCTTCCATTTCCAATGGGTTTCATCCTACTATTTTTTTTTGTCACTTTTAACCATTTTCATAGGCTTCGGCACTGGTCTATTACACAACTTGAGAAAAATAATATATTTCTGCATTTTGCCACAGTCTTACATTATTTTATTACTATTTACAAAATAAATTACAATTTTAAATAAATTGGGAATTGTATTTTTAGCAAACAGTTACTACACATTATTCATATTATATTCGTACCGAAAATGATAACTCTCTACAATACGTAGGCTCTCGTCCGAGGGAGATAGTCCAACCCGAAATTCGGTTATATTTCGTATTCCTGTCTTATGCGGGAGGTTGTTATACCCTAATATAGTACGTGAAAGGGCTGAGCAATCCCCCTAACTAGTCTTAGACTGCCACGTCAGTATAAAGACAAAACAGAGAAAATTCTATTTTAGGGAAATCGTGATGACCGCTACACTATGGTAACGAATGAAGTCAGTCGATCTGATCCCTCGGCGTGGATCAGTCATTTCCTGTATTCACTGTTTCTTTTATAAGTATTAATTCTATATACTTACATAGAAGTCATTTTAAATTTTAATACTCATTGTAAGTTTTAGTTAATTGAAAAAGTGTTTTTAAGGACGTTTCTCGTTACTCCCATAACAGTACAAAAGCTAACAAAAAGGTATCTACTAGCGATGATCAGAGCCATCTATAATTTTCCAGGCGTCATGGCGCCCTTACGTTCCGGCTGACGCAGGTACTGACGGGGCACGGGTGCTTCGGTCATTGTATATTGTTGAAGTAGCATAGTTTGTAAGGAATAATCTAAATTTATTTCCGCGGTTATCGGATAAAATTGGCCGAAATCGACGTAACGATAATCTTTGCATACATCCATCAAAGACTACAATGTTGCACAACAGTATTGTTTGTATGGGTCCAAAAATCTACAATAAAATTCCAAAGGACATGAAACAATTAAACATTGTTGTATTTAAACAAAAACTAAATAAGTTGTTAACAGTAAAATGTTATTATAGTGTTACTGAATTCTTAAATAATAAATTTTAATTTTATAATTCATTACTATTTAGATAAATATAATTATACAATATTGAAATTTATAATATATAATTAATAATACAATGTTACTGTACTGATTCATTTAATTTTCCATACTATAATATTTGTACGCCCCCTGTGGCATAACATGTAGCTTTAAGTATTATTAAACAGCATTGCATGTATATTTTTTACTTGTAATCCACTCATGTTATAACAGATAAATTAATCTTTATCTTTACTCAGTCCCACACGAGCACACAGCTCTCACTGGCACACTGGCCATATCATGGACACTAAGTCCCACACGAGTACACAGCTCTCACTGGCACACTGGCCATAACATGGACACTCAGTCCCACACGAGTACACAGCTCTCACTGGCACACTGGCCATAACATGGACACTCAGTCCCACACGAGTACACAGCTCTCACTGGCACACTGGCCATAACATGGACACTCAGTCTCACATGAGCACACAGCTCTGCCCTTGCCACACACCGCCGCCGCGCAGTCTCCGACACCAGCTAGACTGGATTAGGAATATGATCTACGATCGACGATGAGTGATCATAACACGTACTCGTAAGTCACGTAAACATCAGATTAATCTTTTTTTAACAGGTCATTCTCAGAACAACAACTCATAGTATTCCAAATACTTTATTACTAGTATTCGACAGCGTCGACAACGGTTAGACCTGACCTGTCGCTACCAACTTCAGAAAATTATCTAGTTCTGTGGAAACATAACAATCTGGCATTGAACGTACACGGTCGTGTACATACATAGGTTCTACTATCCAAAGCTTTCAACAAATATCTAAAGCCCTCAAGTATTTCAACAACTTTTAATGGGCCTTTGAATTAAGAATCTAATTTTGTTTGATTTCTCTCGTGGTTTTCCACCAACACAAAGTCGCCAAAAGAAAATTTGGAAATTTTCGCTTTTGACTTATCCATCTGAGCATTTTTACTATTACAGTTACCGCTCTTTCTTTGATTTCACATAAGTTTATCTCTGATTCATCTTAGTTACCAAGGGATAATAAGGTAAGAAGTCGCGCTAATTTTCAAATAAGCAGTTCTATTGGACTCGCTTTGGTCACATAATTAATTGTCGAATTAATAGCGACTTCCTTGGCATCTTGCCACGTCCTATCCTTTTTTATTTCTACAGCATTCAGCATGTTTTTTTTAAGATACTCATTACTCATTCGACTTGCCCATTTGCACGGCATGTACCAGTAGCTATTAGATGTAAAATTACATTGTGTCTATTTAAAAAATCCCGAAATTCCATATTTACAAAACACCTACCCTGGTCCGCTATAACGCGAGACTAAATAAGTGTACATACTTTAAAGCTTCGATAGCACTCGCTGTATCTATACGCACAGAATGTTGTAGTATAACATATTTTGTGAATGCATCAATCATTGAGTTTAGCAAATCGTTAGTTACTTTGCCACTATTTATTTTGGTTACTTAATCAACTATTTCTAAATCCTGCTGTTGTTCAGCTAGTAACCAGGCCTGTGAAATCTCTAACAAACTCTCTTTTGTTTCACTCTGTTGGTGATGATTTCGAGATAGAAAATCTACGTGTGACATATTACTTCCGTTTCTATGTATAATTTCAATAAAGATTGTAAAAACGCCCACCATCTGTGGACTCAAGCTGTTAAATCAAGCTTATTAGGTGACGCTTACAAAGAATTACAGTCTGTAATTACCGTAAAATGTCCTACCTTGTAAAAAAAGACGAAAATCTTTAATTGAGTTTACGACAGCTAAAGTTTCGAGTTCATACAAATGATACCGTGACTCTATATCACTCGTCTTTTTAGCATAGCAGGCAACAACGTGTTGTTTCTTTTGCATAAGTATCGCACCGTATCCCTCTGAACTGGCATCTGTATGTAGCTCGATCGGAAAATTGGGATCAAATAACATAAGGATAGGTGTAGTGGTCAATTGAGTCATAATTATCTGGCGAATTATTTCATGGTTAGGGTCAATTTGTCGTATATCTATTTCACCAACAGTTGCACGTCCATCGTCCAGACGGAGTCCCTTTGACAAAAGACGTCGAATATTAACGATTATTGATTTTTACACGAAGTTCTCCGTTTACATCGTTAACAATTAAATTGAAAGTACACACTTGTTTAACTACTTCGCATAAGTTGAGTATTTGCACCTTTCAATAGAATATATTTTGCTAGATATTTCTACAAAAAATCCTTGATCAATTATAATATCATAATTAATCGCTGCGTCTGGTAAAACATGAACAAATATCTCAATATCATATGTTAACTTTCATATGTAATTGGTGTACAACAAAGAGTCTTCCACACTATTCTATTCTAACTTTAGACATTATCTGACAAATGCCACGCACGTCCCCATCACCAATGCCTACCAAGGTCATCAGAGACGCCAAACGTTTCCCGTAGAGTTTATTTGCAATATTTTCCCTAATCAGAGAACATTCGACACCAGAATCAAAATAAAAATAGAACGACTAACCGTCATGATTAGTGGAGTAGATATTGATGCGACGTTTCTGCTCGGTGGCACGTGGTGCTCCGTTTCCAGCAGGCGACGCCTCCATATCTGGTTCTTACAATGCGGGGCGATGTGGTGCTTGCTAGTTCGCATTTGAAGCACGTTGGTTTTCTTCCCTGCAGTAAATCATCTTGTAAACACAGTTCTGCAACCGTACACCATGACAGCGCATCGGAGTTTGGGCGATCGAGATTGAATGCTAGTCTTGGATAAGGCTGAGTGATCTACTCATGCATATGCAGGGTTTTGATAAGTGCCCGCAAATTATCATTTTGCGCCTCTAACATTGATTTCCATTGCGAGTTGTCCTCTTCGCTTGTCACTATACTTGCTCTTCCACGCGGCATATTTTCTTTCTTCTGAGTCACGCGTATCCCACTTCTGATATCGAAGCGTAAAAGGTGGGAGTCTTCGTTTCGTTACTGTAGCAGCAGTTATTATTGGGCGTTATGGGTAACGTGATTTCAATAGATATTCACAATAATGATAATTATAATAGTCTTTGAAATAGCACTGGTAAATACAAGGGTCGATCTTACAATATTACTAACAATATAAAGTTTCGCGGAGAGGAACGTATTCGTAGGTCGCGCCTATACTTCGCAATGGCTCAGGATAGAATGCCCCTTGCTCTCGCCCAGTTTTCTCTTTGGGTCTTTAGAGCGCAAAAAATAGTTTTTAATGTTTTTATTATAGGTCGACCCACGACTACGTTCGGTTAAGCACATGTTCTGCAAATGCACATGTTACCGCCTCTTCTACGAAAAATTTCAATAGCCCTCTTGGAAGGGTCGCAACAAACATCTGTGGAGTTTATTATACAACACAAAAAGTGACCATTATGATTTTAAAACTAAAGTAACAAAAACTGTACTTAACAAAAACTAATTCTATTCAGTCGACCATATTAAATTACAACACTAAGTAATAACATAAGCTTGACACGCTGGTTTGCCTGCGCGTCGACATATATATATAATAGGTATAAATGTTTAAGAAATTATCAATATTGGTATTTTGTGTAGTGTTTTGACAATGCGTAACAAATTGATATGCCTATGTAGTACAACAACTAGTTTACAAAACGTTATTTACAAGTTCTCCGTTCATTGTCACCGTAAGTATAATTCTTTTTGTGTTTCCAGTAGATAAGCTTTATATTTGTTTCTAAATGAGCTAACTGATTTTAGGGCACGCATTGGTGGTGGCAGATCATTCCAACAACTATGTAGTTGCCGCGAATTAAAAACTGCCTCGGAATGCTGTGGTTTTGTGGCTTGGTGTGGACATGAGGTAAGATGAAGCTCTTGTTAAATGTTTATTGTGTTCCTTTGACCATGTGAGTTTAGTGTACAAATATTTAGGCCTGCCTGTTAATATCAAATACAAAGTAGCCAGATGTAGTTGTCGGCGCCCTGACATTCTCAACATGTTGCCTTGGTTGAGAAAAGGTGTTACATGTGCACGTGGAGGAATGCTAAAACAAAACCTAGCACAGGCGTTCTGTATCCTTTGTATAAGCCTTTCAGTTCTTTTCAGTATACAAGAACCAAAAACGGTGTCTGCATAATTAAGCTTAGACAGAACCAGTGACTCACAAAGTAGTATGCGAGTATTTATGTTTATGTATGGGCGTATTCTATATATTAGTTTTAACCTGTAGAAACAGTTACGTATGGCCTGTAGAATATGGTTCTCAAATTGTAGCAGCCCATCCATTACTACCCCCAGATTGCGGGCTTCCGCTACCTTTTCTATACTGCAATTATCTATCTTCACGTTAGGGTTACACTGATTAACCTCTTGAATTAAATTCCTTGAACCCATTACCATATATTTAGACTTCACTGGATTCAAAACAAGAGAGTTCCTATGTGCCCATTCTGCAATTTTGTTTAGATCCTCATTTATTCTATTTACAGATTCTAGGCAGTCAGAAGGAAAAAAGGACAGATGCAGCTGCAGATCATAGTGATGTCAGAAACAAAATTGAAAACTGAAAACTCACAAACAAAAAAAGAATAAAGAGTAGTGGCCCCAAGATAGAGCCCTGTGGGACTTCCCTAGTCACTTGGCGATGCGCAGAATCAACTAAAGTTCCAGTTTTGTTATCAGTCACCTGTGCAAACTGGTATCTGTCACTTAGGTAACTATGAAACCACCTGACTACCTCTGGACTGCACCCATAATAAGATAGTTTTGACAGAAGAAGTGAGACATGAATGCAGTCAAAAGCGCGAGAAAATCAAGTAATGTAAGCACTGTAGCCTTGCCTTGATCTCTGGCTTCCAAAACGCTGTCAGCCACATCCAATAAAGCTGTTGATGTACTGTGGCTCTTACGAAAACCCGACTGGAGTACTGGCAATATGTGTTCTTGTTCCAAGTATTTGCTTAGTTGATCACTGATTACTTTTTCCAGAATTTTTGACAAACATGGGAGTAGGCTAATTGGCCGAAGGTCTTTAGGGCTTATTGGGTGTGATAGTCTCTTGACTTTTGCCGTTTTCCATGAACTGGGAAAAGTTGATGTGGCAATTGATGTATTTATTATATGTATGATGATTGAGAGGGTTTGTGGGAGTGTCATCACCAGCATCTCCAAAGAAATATTGTCTGGCCCCATCGCATTCGATTTAAGACCTACAATGATCCTCCTCACCCCATCCTCACTAACCGCCTTCAGTTGAAAGCAACCATCACCAAACCGGTTAAATTCAAAATAGGTGAGGTCAGAAATATTCACTTTACCATTGCCTGGAGTGTCTAGAAAATGCTGATTTAGTATGTCTGGATTTCTGCAGAAGTTAGGTAGATCATGGATATTTTGATTTTTGTAAGGATGTTTGTTTTAAGTTGGCTCCATAGTTCTTCGGGACATTTTTATAATATAATAATGTCCTCCTAACCGAATTTCGGTCACGGCGGCTAACCTCAACGGAGACTCGCCATCTGCGCGGGAGATATTATAGTGCACAAGTGTGTGCGCAAACACAAGTGCACTCTTTATTCCCTCACTCTCATAGTCCGATGGGACGGCAAATCCGACACGACCGGAGAGAGATCAGGCGTAGGACCAACGGCTTTACGTGCTTTCCGAGGCACGGGGGTGTAAACACCGCCAATTTCCAAACTCCGGTCATCTATTGTGAATTTCTTAACAGAAAAACCCAATATCGATTTTTGGCCCGACCCGGGAATCGAACCCGGGACCTCGTGGTCAGCAGTCTCACACATCGACCACTGAGCCACGGAGGCAGTTACGGGACATTTAATATTTTTATTTATGTAATTTTTTAAATACGCACTTTTCTCACTCTCTATTGCATTTTTTACTGTTTTTTTTTAGTTCACGATATGAATTTAAATGTTTTTCTAATTTTGTGTCCTTTGATTTTTTGTGGTATTTGTTTCTGAGCTGTATCATGTCTTTGATAGTACTTGTTATCCACGGGTAAGACCTATCCTTAATTAATATTCTCTTAATTGGCGTATGCAGATCAAATATACAGGCACTTAGAGCTTGCACCATACTATCAACATGATTCAGTTTCACTATGGAGTCCCAATCAATTTTATTCAAGTAATCGTGAAACTTATCTACTAAAATATCATTAAAAGGTCTTTAAATAATCCAATGGGGGGCAGGCTTCTCGATCCTAAAGTTAACCTCAGCCGAGACAATAGCATGCTGGCCCAGCTCAGGTATGTGCAATACCGATACCGTATTCACCCGCGCATCCGTACATATTAGGTCAATAAATGTCTCACTATGATCTGTGAAGTGAGTAGGTTCAGTTACTATATTGGTCAAACTTGTGCTTACCAAGAAGAAAGTCAAGTAGCTTCTTTTTGTTATTCGTAACACCTAACACATTAATATCGAAATCCCCTAGTAAAAATATTTTATCAATGTTGACAAATGAAGAGAGTGAGTCAGTTAATGCATCCATAAAGATATGTACATCAAGCCAAGGTGGTCTGTATGCTGTACCAATTATGACAGACTGTGAGTTTCTCTTGAGTCTCAGCCACATCTGTTCAACATTAGTCGCAGGTGGGTGAGGTTCGCTCCGCACCTGTATCCCTCTGCGTACATAAAAGCCGGCCCCTCTACCGCGACCACCACGCATGTTAGTTGGGCGCGGCGTGTGTCGCAGTCTGTAATTAGGAACTCTAGGCGCACGTCCCTCCTCCCTCTCCCTAAGCCATGTCTCGTTTATTGCCATGATGTCTACAGAGAGGTTTTCCATAGCAACAACAAACTCATCGTGTCGTGTACCCAGTGATCCCGCATTAAATAGCCCAATTTTCAAAAGTTTATCCTTTTTGCTATGCATAGTGTTCATGATGGATGCTATATTATATAATGTATTCAGAACAATTCAGTGCACTTACTATATTATTTCTATAACAGTGAATAGTGTGTTTAATTTTAATTGTATAAGAATTGTGTGTTAAATTAACTAATAAGTGATTATAATAATTGTAATAATAAAATAAGTAAATTAAGAAAATTTTAATAATTGTACATATAATAATAATAATAAGACAATCTGGCAACACACGAAACGTCTACTTATATTTTTTTTGCAGTTTTTAATTTATTTATATTTTGGACTATAAATCACATATTTATTCACAAAATATTATCCTTAATATAAAATTAACACAAAGAAATAAAAATAAACAACAGATTTGGAAAATACTATCAGAAATAAAGTAAAAAGAAGAAAATTATTTGTTATGGCAGCTGTCAGGAAAAAATAGGATGACGACTCATATATGATGATAACCAGATCTAAAGCAAAAAATGCACGATTTTCACCCCCGGACTCGTCGCTTAGCTCCACCCCGCAGCCGCCGGATCCAGTGGTCTCTGCGGAGGCGTCGAGTGATTCCTCTACGACGAGTACTTCTCCCCGCCGACGTCGCCAACACCTGTGCGTCGGCAGGGGACAGGCCGGCCTCCGGCGTGCTTGGAACCCCGCGGCCCACCGGCTGCGAATAGGGTCCCCGCTGCCGGCGGTAATGTGCAGCGCATGCGATGGCCTTCAAGTTTAAATGAAAATGTCATGCGCGCATATTTTGTGGCAACAGAGGGGGGAACCAACCTCACTGAGTATCGCAGTCGTATGCATGCTTTGCTTCAGAGTCTTGAACCAACTACCAACGTTTCAGCTCAACGATTATCGGATCACGTACGGGCCATCCAACACTGTAGGTTGTTGGATGATTCTGTGCTTGATAGGCTTCGCTTAGAGTGTTTACAGATTGGCCCTGCTGTCCCCGACCAAGCAATTACACTAGTGGCAACCGTACCTTTGCCACGGGCAAGTGTTAGTGTTAATGTGGGGGATAGCTTGGCTCCGTCTGTGGACACTCAGTGTAATGAGGAGGTCAAGGAAGCTTTAGAATGTGCGATCCGAGATTATCGATTCACGCCCCAAGAATTTAGGCCATGTCTGCCTCGGTTACCTATGCATAGGAGAAACCTAGCGCTAGTAAGTACCCTTGATTCGTTATTGCCTAGATATCTAGTTAATAGCGAAAATCTCAGTGATACCCATTCAATCTTGTATTGTGCGGCCGTCTCAGCATGTCGTATGGCGGGGGTAAGATTCACAACATCAGACCCCCCTGTACAACAAACATGTGATACACCGGCCTGGCAACGCAGGATTGTACGGCGTATTGCTGGGGCAAGGGTGCTTATTGGTAAGCTGATCTGTTTTAGGACGGGCAATACACGCCCGAGAGTAATACGCTTTGTGAGCCAGGCATTCTCGGGGACTGGTGTCAGTCCCCGTGAGTATCTGTCGCGGGTCACAAAGCGTATTGACTTCCTAAAGCAGAAGGTCTATGCATGAGCTAACCGAATCAGTAGATATAGAAAACGAGTGGATCGATATACTATGAATCGGATGTTCTAAAGGGACCAAAGGTGGGTGTATAGGAATTGGGGGCGACCCAGTCAAGGAGTGGATGGCGGGCGGCTGCCGGATGCTGTTGCTACTAAAGAGTTTTGGAGCAGCATCTGGTCGGTCCCCGTCAGTCATTCGGAAGGTGACTGGATGCGGGATGTGGAAGAAACATGCGAACATATCACGCCAATGGATTGCGTAGCCATCACGGCCGATGATGTTGCTTGTGCAGTCCGTCCAATGGCAAATTGGAAGTCACCAGGACCAGACGGACTGCACAATTTTTGGCTGAGGTGGTTGCGTAGTTCGCATGTTTGCTTGGCATCTTAATTCCAGTCGGTTTTGAAGTCTGGGTCGCTACCAGAATTCCTAACGACAGGAAATACCCATCTGCTTCATAAGACAGGTAGTACCACGAAACCCAGTAATTATAGACCGATTACGTGTTTACCATCGGTCTATAAACTCCTTACATCTATTCTGACAGTCAAAATTACAAAACACATTGAAAATAATTCGATCATGTCTATCTCCCAGAATGGATGTAGGAGAGGAGCCCGTGGTACTAAGGAGCTCCTCCTCATTGACATGGCCATTAGCCAGCAGGTTCGCCGCAACCGAAAAGATTTGGCGACATGCTGGATAGATTATAAGAAAGCGTTTGATTCCGTGCCGCATTCATGGCTCCTGAGGGTGCTAAAGTTGTATAAAGTAGATACAACTTTATGTACCTTCCTGGAATCGTGTATGCGGCAATGGAAAATGGTTCTTAACTATCCAGGATGTCGACATATCAGGGGTTGTGGTGAACCGGTAAGGATCAAGCGGGGCATCTTTCAGGGTGACAGTCTGAGTCCTCTATGGTTCTGCCTAGCACTGAATCCTCTCAGCACTCTGTTAGAGAATTCAGGGCTAGGTTGCAGGTTACGCAGAGGTGGTCAGGTAATATCCCACCTGCTTAACATGGATGATTTGAAATTATTTGCGCCCTTTGATTTCCAGCTGAAAGGCTTACTAAAGGTAACTGAAAACTTTAGTAATTCTATCAGTATGGATTTTGGAATCGACAAATGTGCAGTCATGTATGTAAAGCAAGGCAGGGTGATCGAATCAGTGGGATTGCAACTCTCTGATTCTATCCACCTCAGATCACTTCTCGTAACTGATACCTATAAATACTTGGGTATGTCACAGGCGTTAGGCATCAAGGATGCGGATATGAAACAATCTGCGCAGGAGCGTTTCTTTGGCCGCCTGAAAAAAATACTGAAAAGTCTTTTGTCAGGCGGTAATAAGGTGCGCACCTGTAATGGTTGGGTCATGCCGCTCCTGATGTACTCCTTTGGCATACTCAAGTGGACTCAGACGGAATTGGATGCCCTGGACAGGAGAGTCCGTACGCTGCTGACGTCATACCGAATGCATCACCTCGTTCATCTGTCATGAGGCTGTACATCCCGCGAAAATGTGGGGGCTTTTTAAATGCCAAAACCCTCCATAATCGCGAGATGTGCAATCTCAGAGAATATTTTCTCGGGGTGAACGAGGGTGTGCATCGAGATGTGGTCGCAGTGGACACTGGGCTTACCCCGCTTGCCTTGGCTAAAGAGAACTGGCGCAGGCCTGTAGTGCTTGGTACTGACGACCGCAGGGAGGTATGGCAGAGCAAGGAGCTCCACGGCCGATTCTACCGGGCCCTGCATGGCCCTGACGTCGACGATGTTGCTTCCATGGCCTGGCTGCGCTTCGGTGATCTCTTCGGGGAAACCGAAGGGTTTGTCTGTGCAATTGCTGACGAAGTTATCATGACGAATAACTACCGGAAATATATCCTAAAGGACGGCACGGTCGACATATGCCGTGCAAGTCACCGACCAGGTGAGTCCCTCAGGCATATTGTTTCCGGTTGTTCGCGTCTTGCTAACGGCGAGTACCTGCACAGGCATAACCAAGTAGCCAGGATAATTCACCAGCAACTTGCTCTGCGGTACAACCTAGTGGACGTCGAGGTACCGTACTATAGGTATGTCCCTGAGCCAGTTCTCGAGAATGGCTGTGCGACACTGTACTGGGATCGGTCCATCATCACTGACAGGACTGTTGTGGCCAACAAGCTTGATATTGTGGTGGTGGATCGATCAAAGTGCCTTGCAATGATTGTTGATATTACTGTCCCTCATGACGAGAATCTCGTGAAGGCTGAGAAAGATAAACAGATAAAATATCTTGACTTGGCCCATGAGATTGTCGACATGTGGGATGTGGATTCCGCTGTCATTGTACCGATAGTCGTCACAGTGAATGGTTTAATAGCCAAGAGCCTCGACCAACACCTTAAGAAGCTCGCGTTGGGTGGATGGATCAAGGGTCTGATGCAGAAGGCAGTGCTCCTCGACACGGCACGTATAGTAAGGAGATTCCTGTCTCTGGAGCCCTAACCGCCGGTAGCTTGGACTTTGTTCCCGATACCGGTGGGGAACTGTTTTTTATATTTTTAAATATATAGGTTTTTTATTTTTGTTTTTATATATTTAAAAATGTAAATCATATGTTGTAAGAATAAATAAAGAGAATAATAATAATATCCAATATAGGTAGGCATAAGTATTGATTGTAATTGTGTACATGTAAATTATAAAACCTATATTTCTATGATATGTATGAGTTTATTTTGCTTTGTTTAATATTGTAGGAAGAAATACATACTTGGTATTGTCACAGAAATCATAATGCTTCAGAAACAGTCGGTTGGGTATGTTGCAAACAATTACCCAAAATATGGTACAATATGTGACTAAAAAAATTATTTTTGCCATATTCAATTTGTGTCGCTATACAATGCATCATCACCATAATCAGCTTCGCTTCTGATGCTGTGGGTACGCTTACTGTCTGCTTGCTTGGCAAGTATTCTACCTCGCTTTGTCCATCCGAGGCGGCCTGTCGCTTGACGCACGCGATAGAATAACATTTTATTCTGTCTGCTGAGCCTCTCGTTGACAAAGAAGCGACGCGGAGGACTCGTTGTTGACGATGACGGCGTTGGTGTTGTTGTTGACGTTGACGACGTTGTTGTTGTTGACGTTGACGGCGTTGTTTCTGTTGTTGTTGACGTTGACGACGTTGTTGTTGTTGTTGACGATGACGGCGTTGGTGTTGTTGTTGACGTTGACGACGTTGTTGTTGTTGACGTTGACGGCGTTGTTTCTGTTGTTGTTGACGTTGACGGCGTTGTTTCTGTTGTTGTTGACGTTGACGACGTTGTTGTTGTTGTTGACGATGACGGCGTTGGTGTTGTTGTTGACGTTGACGACGTTGTTGTTGTTGACGTTGACGGCGTTGTTTCTGTTGTTGTTGACGTTGACGACGTTGTTGTTGTTGTTGACGTTGACGGCGTTGTTGCTGTTGTTGACGTTGACGACGTTGTTGTTGTTGACGTTGACGGCGTTGTTGCTGTTGTTGTTGACGTTGTTGCTGTTGTTGTTGACGTTGTTGCTGTTGTTGTTGACGTTGTTGCTGTTGTTGTTGACGTTGTTGCTGTTGTTGTTGACGTTGTTGCTGTTGTTGTTGACGTTGTCAGCGTTGTTGTTGTTGGCTTTGTGGTAGTATATAGTTTATACAATTTTCTTATCTTCTTTACAACTGGTCTAAATGGATACATGTTGGGATAAATACTAATAAATGATTTTAATTTCTGCTTAAAAAAATTCGTAAAATCCTTCTCTACTAACCGAAATGTTTTTAGTTTTCTTTTTATTTCTTCTTCTCGAAAGCAGTTTTGTTCATTGTTCTGAAAATGATTAAAGATATAAATAAACTGGTAGGACTTCTTTTCTTTAAGTAACATGTGATTCACCAACGTAAATGACAAACATGTCGGGCTATTATAACAAAAGCTTCAAGATTATATTTTATAGATACCTATCAAATATAATCTTGAAGTTAACCTCTGACGACGACTTAACTGTTTTGACTATGCGTTGATAATCATTCAAGATAAACGATTTTATACGTATATATAAAATTAACTTGAAAAACTAAAATTTGAACAAAAGTTTATAACGTAAGGAGCAGCTAATATAAAATATTTGGAAATTCAATCCCTAAACGGGTATACTTAGTCGTCAGTTTCACTTCATCAAATGTTACTTTCTCAATTCAAATGCTTGGTTAGTTGTAAAAAACATCAATATTTTTATAATATATGCTAATAAATTACGATCCTATCACCAAAACAATCGAATCAATGATAATTTTAACAAAAAAAAACCTATTTCAGTACGGCAAGTTGCAGAATCTTTAAAAACCTTTATGTAACAGTATCTATCAGGCTAAAAGTAACCAATTTTAACGAAATGTCATAGATGCAAAGATTTCTACAGGCTACAGTGACATAATTACTGAGACGATTTGAAGAGCAGAACAATCATACAATTAAAGAATATTTTTTCATTCAGTTTTTCTGTTATATATTTAGATTCTGCTGTTAATCTGCAGAATCTAAATACATAACAGAAAAACGTCACTGACTAATCAATCAACGCACAGATTAAATCACTAGGCCCACAGATAGCTAATAATATATGATGTAGGCATCCGCTAAGAAAGGTTTTAATTATGCATCTGAGCCAAGCAGCCGTTGTAATATCAAAATAACAGCTTTTCATTATTAAACTAGGGGTCGCCTGCGACTTCGTCCGCGTGGTAATTTGGAACGTACATTTCTCCGATTTTGCAACATATCTCACTACTACTCCGCTCCTATTGATCATAGCGAGATGTTATATAGCCTATAGCCTTCCTGGATAAATGCACTATTCAACAAAAAAAGATTTTTCCAAATCGAACCAGTACTTTCTGAAATTAGCGCGTTCAACCAAACAAACTCTTCAGCTTTATATGGTTGTTTCCATGGCACTTACAACAAAAATATAATTTTTAACATTTTTGTCTGTCTATCTGTTTGTTACCGCTAAGATCATCTTTGAAAATACTAAAACGTAATAAAAATACCTACTATAAGTAAGAATAAAATGCGTTAAGACCTAAGGCAATCACTGACAAAATTGGTAACGCGGTAACGCCTAATAAAATTTAAATAAATTCTTGTGGATATAAACGTTGAAAAAACACGATTTGTAATCCTCCTCTTTTTGAATTCGTTTAAAAATTATATAAATAGGTACTTAGTTATTAGTATTAGTATTATACTTACCGGATAAGTGAGATTTAAAAAGAAACATATTAAAGAATAGCAATATATGCATTGCAATGTTAACATTAGTTGAAACCGTAGAGACATTTCTGAATGTTTACCATGTAATGCACTTAAATAAAAATATAAAATAGTGGTCTTTTTAGCTATAAAACTGGAACTAAATTATTTGTTTAACTTCAATAAACGATTTTTTATTGAAATGAATTCATAATATGTTTATGAAACTTGTCAACCGACTTTAGATTTAATACAGGGTAAACTATACTATTGTTGGCATATATACGAGTATTATTATAAGTCAGTAGCGCATGGAATTTCATACGTAAATGTTATTAAGAATCGTAATTGAATTGTATAAACCACTACAAAGTAGTTTATTCACGTTCTGTAATGGCAACATGATTGCAGTTCAATGGTATCTGCCTTATGACTTGTGTGCCTTATTACTACTAGTGCAAGTATTACATATGTACTTGGTTCACAATAAAGAGTTTTCAATAAATATATGACCACAGAACACTGAATAGTACTATTACTGGTCCTCCACTCTACTGGGTGACCGCTATATTTTAATTGTCCGTAGATACCGACGTGTGAAGTTCCAGGACCGTCGAAAATGCGCTTTAATTATTTTGTCTGTAATCAATTATTTGTTATTAGTTAATATTGTAATAATGTGTTGTTAATGTGGGTAGCACCAGATAGAGTAGTAAGTGTCGCGAGGACGTGGTGACGAGCTGACGTTTCCGTGCCTATGTGCAAAACCATCGGCTCCTCACATCGATTGACAATTGAACTGATCTGATGGTGAAGCCGGAAAGTACAATATAGTGTGAATTATCCAAAATAAAACGATACGTTAGTGTCAAGTAAGTAGGATTAAGCTATTCTGGCGTGCGCCGCAAAAACCGTTTGTATGGATATAACTTTACGCTCATTCTTCAGATTTTGCAGTAAAAGGTGAACATGCGAACGAAGTCGCGGGTAGCAGCTATTACATTATATACGTTTATAGGAAACGAACGAAGTCGCGGGTAGCAGCTATTACATTATTTACGTTTATACGTAACGAACGAAGTCGCGGGTAGCAGCTATTACATCATAGGTATACGTTTATACGTATATAATGTAATAGCCTTCGTTCGCATGTTCACCTTTTACTGCAAAATCTGAAGAATGTGCGTAAAGTTATATCCATACAAACTTTCATTGGCATTAGAGGTTAAATTTTAAAAAAAATTTCTTAGCGCATGCCTATATCATATTAGCTATTTGTGTGTTTAGTGGTTGAAACTGTGCGTTGGTAAATTAGTCAGTCGAGTAAATACATTTAGATTCTGCAATTAATAAACTTCATGATGGAATATTCGTGGAATATTCCTTATTTCCATGATTGTTCTGCTCTTAAAATTGTAAGACAATTTTAAGAATGTGTATGTGAATTACTTTAATTGGCCTGACTAATGGTGAACTGCCACTCACTCTTAATAACCAAGATGACTTAAATAAACATTTCTTGAATATTCCTGGCACGGATACAATTACTCTGGCAGATATTGTTTACTTTGAAACCAACAGGTTTAATAATAATTCCTTTTCTCTAGAAATGGTTAGCGAGGAAACAGTCCGCTTGCACATTTGCAGTCTCAGGTCCAGTGCAGTGGGTACAGATAACATCTCATTGGATATGCTAGTCATGACACTTCCCCAAAGTCTTCCGGCCATTACTGCAATTATAAATCAATCTATCAGCTCATCAACCTTCCCTAATACATGGAAAATGGCATCAATAAAGCCTATACCCAAGATCCCTAACCCAGTTGTTCCCAAAGACCTTAGACCCATCAGCTTACTGCCGTGCCTTTCTAATGTACTGGAAAAAGTAGTGTGCAGCCAGCTAAGAAAGTACCTTGAACAGCACAACATTTAACCCGGGGGTAAAATGTTGTGCTGTTCAAGGTACTTTCAATCAATTTTCTTCTCTCTTTGAATGGAGTTTGAATGGGGAGTGGTCTAAGATAAAAGTGATGGCGATTTAATGGAATAGATTTTCAAAACAATCTTGCAATAATTTATACCTTCACATTAATATCGCTACCCTCTTCAACGGAATTACTTAATTGATCTAATTATAATTTATATAAACAAATAGCTTTATTGCAATAATAGGGCTTGAGTGAGCATGAGAAGTTCAAATAAAATACAAACCTTTAAAAAATCCGATAAATAATTATACTCATACTGACTGAAACCATATCAGAGTATTTGATTAAATAAAATTATAATATTCTTGTTAAGACTGAGCTGAAATGTTTTCAATAGGGTCAAACGCCAACCTAGAATAGTGATTTCAACAACGAGTTTCAATCTTTTTTGACACAATTTTTTTTACATTATACATATGTACATAAATCAAAAGAATCAATCAGGGTTTAGGAAAGGTCATAGTACTTGTACCGCTCTTCTTGACGTCACTGATGATGTACTGGAAGCTGGACCAGGAAATGGGTACTGTGCTCACCTTGCTTGACTTCTCGCGTGCTTTTGAGACTATTAATATTTCTCTTCTTCTTTCAAAGCTATCATACTATGGGTGTGACTCCAACACAGTGAAATGGTTCTATAGTTATCTGATTGACAGATCTCAATTTGTACAGGTCCATAGGGACCATGGTGACACTGTAAGCTCCTCATGCTGTCAGGTATCCCGTGGAGTCCCGCAGGGATCAATATTGGGACCTCTCCTTTTCATTTTATATACAGCCGATGTTACCAACCATATACAAAATTGCAAGTTCCACATGTACGCTGATGATCTGCAAATATATTTGTCTTTTTACCCCCAAGCATTGTACTGAGGCTGTAAATAAGATTAATGCTGATCTTGCCAGGGTGTCCCACTGGGCTAGAAATAACTCTCTTTGTCTCAATTCCTCTAAGTCCAAATACTTAGTGCTAGGTTCTAAAGAGGGGGAGTCCAAACAATCCGTTCGATGAACTCTATTGTCCCAGTGGATAGCTGTCACATTGAACAAGTGATGGAGGCTCGTAATTTAGGGTTAGTAGTTGACAGCGAACTTAATTTTGAGAAGCATGTACTTGAAGCCACTAGTAACTGCTTTTACCGTCTCAAACTTTTGTACAGAATTCGCCCTTACCTTAGTGTGGATTTGAGGATCTTACTGTGTGAGTCTCTCATTCTATCAAAATTAAATTACGTTGATACTGTATATGGTTCATGTATACTGAACAGAACACAGAAGCTGATACAGCGCGTGCAGAACTCCTGTGCACGGTTCTGTTTTAATATTCCTCCTAGAACTCATGTCACTCCATTCCTTAATAGCGGTAATTTGATGAAGATGTCTGCCCGTAGACATCTGCATTTAGCCACATTACTTTTCGGTGTCATCTTGCACAGGAAACCAGGTTACTTGTATGAAAAGCTATCATGGTCTAGCAACATTAACAAATATAAAACCAGGGCGTCATCGCATTTGCTGATTGTCTCTAAGCACAAGACAACCGCTTTCCGAGGTAGTTTCAGATATGCTGCTACCAGATGTTGGAATAATCTGCCTCCACCATTACGGAATCTTCGATCGACACACACATTCCGTAAAAAATATAAACAATATTTATTAGCCACACAAACAACAGGAACTGCCTTGTCAACCTTTTTTTTTTAGTATGGCTCCATCCGTTTTAGTATACAGATGATTCTGCCAACGTCAAGGTGGAGAGAGAAAGCTTATAAACTGGTTGGCCGGTGATTATAGCTATGGTTTCCTTTGAAGGCTGTAACCCGGACAACACAAGTGTTAGTACAAAATATTAGTACATGTAGTTATTTAGGGATAGAGATAGATGAGTAGACAATTTAGAAATAGAATACAATTAAGGGAGATAGGAGAGGGATAGGAAAGTAAGAAGGAGAATAAGTAATTATATTTTAATTTTATTAATGCAAATGAATTTATAAAGAATTTTAATAAAGGGGAAATTTACTAATGTAAGAAGGTATGTTACATTGATAGGGCGGGGCATTTGCTCAGGAAGCAGGTCATATAGAGGAACTACCAATCGAGGACAAGAAAAGAACAAATGTTCAAGTGTGCCTTCGTCAAGGCCGCATTCACAGAGTGAGTGATCCTTAACTCTTATTTTGGCTAGGAATACTGGTGAGCAAACAAATCCTAAGCGAAGACGGATAATAACGGAGGTAGCCAGTTAGTTAAATTTTTTGTGAGAGGAGAACCAGGGCTTGGAGGGGATATAGGGTAAAATAGGGTTGGATAGAACCAAAAAATTTTCCTTTTATCTTTCTAGTGTTTTTCCATAACATATTCCAGGACTTAGAAAGTCAAGTTTTAGCCAAAGAACGCAAGTCACGTGGGAAACAGTGATTATACTTTGGTAGACCAAGTTGGATGGCATCTTAGGCAAATAAGTCTGCAGTTTCGTTGCCTGTAATTCCAGAGTGGCCAGGAATCCATGTTAACACTACTTCGATTCCAATTGAGTGACACCTATACAGAGATGCCCTTGTTTTCAAACTTATCACAGAGCTGTCTCGAGATTTGAACGGGTTTTTTAATAAGTCTTGTAAAGAGCTTAGGGAGTCCGACAGGATTGTTTCCACATAGGATACCGCTTCTAACAGAGCGATGGACTCACCAGTAAAGGCAGAGTTATGGGAGGGACTTTTAAAATTTAAAATAATTTTGAATTTTGGGATCCAGACAGCAGAACCAATACAACCTTCCTGTGATAGTTTGGAGGAATCCGTGTAAAGGGTCACCCAATCGGACCATTCACGACAAAGAATGCCATTCAGTTTATGGTTGGCCTCCGTGCAATTTTTGCCAATACCAAAGTTAAGTAAAATTCTTGGTTGGAAAATTAGGGAATGATATTCTACCTCGAAAAGTGGTTTTATAGAAGTCTGGAAGACAGGGATTGCAAGATTTCTTAATTTATGATATGAATTAACTAAGGGAGGTGGATCCTTATGATTCCAGTATGGTGAAGTAGAAATTAACTGAGAAAGAGAGTGTAGAATATTAAGTAAATGATGGGAAGTAAATCGCAGTATGTTTGAAAAAAATCTATCCGCTAGGTATTGACGACGAAGATAAAGAGGAGGGTCAACACACTCCACCTGAAGTGCATTGATGGGAGAACATTTCATAGCACCTGTTTTAATTCGCAAACATTTAGACTGGATCGTCTCTAACTTGGACAGAGCAATTTTATTGCACGGCTCAAGCAGAAAACCACCATAATCAAAATGGCTACGAACGATAGCATTGTATAAAAGTTTCTGACAAAAGGGGTAGGCACCCCACCGAGCCCCCGAGAACCGCATGACGTTAACACCCCTTTCGCATTTCCCAACAATGTAATTCAAGTGATGTAGTCCAGAGAGCTTGGAATCCAGGAATAGTCCTAGGAATTTAACATTATCCTCAACGGGGATTAATTGATCACCCACTGAAAGATGAATGTCAGGGATAAATCGTTTTCTGGAGAACACGACCGCTGTACATTTGGGGACAGAAAGAGAAAGGTTGTGGTCCAGGAGCCATTGGTTTAGATAATAAAGTGCTCTATGAGAGCTATGTCGTCGGCATACTGAAGAATTTTACAGAAGGAAGTGACGGAAAGGTCAAGGTCGTAGGTATAGATGTTATAAAGGAGAGGACTTAACACCGATCCTTGCGGAAGACCCTTCCAAACAGTGCGGGGAGGGAAGACGATACCCTGGTGACGAACGGAGATGGAGCGAAACATAAACATGCTGCAGATGATGTTGATCAACCTCCCGGGAATACTCAGCTGGAGCATTTTCTGCCTGAGTAAGGGGAGCTGAACGTTGTCATATGCCGCAGAAATGTCCAGAAACACTCCAATAACGTGCTCTTTCCGAGAAAAGGCTACGCGAACATCAGAGGTAAAGATACTGAGGCTGTCCAAAGTACCTTTACCCTTCCGAAATCCTGGCTGTTAGAAAGGAAACCTCTATTTTCTAAAAGCCATTCAAGTCTGTTTTTAATTAAATTTTCCATTATCTTGGCCAGTACTGAGGAGATGGCAATAGGACGGTATGAGGATGGATCCATTGGGTCTTTACCGGGTTTAAGGATAGGAATTATGATTTGGGTTTTCCAGGAGTTAGGGACTTGACCGGAACAAAAGATAGCATTAAGGATATTAAGGAAAAGGGTTTTGCAGGAGGACGAGGCTTTACAAATGAAAGAGTAGGGAATACCATCTACACCAGGAGAGGAGTCACGTAGGTGATCAAGTGCAGATGATAATTCGGAGAACGAAAAGGGGTCATTCATTCTATCCATCGGGGCGGAAGGGAGTAAAAGATCTGGCGTAAAGATGCAGCTGGGATCAGGGACGAACGGAGGGGCTAGTTTACAGGAGAAATTATAAAGGAAAGAACTAGGATCGTTGTTTGACATGTGCGGGACGTCTAAACTTCTGCGATATGCCTTTATCTTTTTCCAAACAGAGGATAGGGGAGACCGAGGGGAAAGAGACTCACAGTATTGACGCCATCCGAGGGATTTCTTTTTAGAAAGAAGTCGTGATGTACGAGCAGAGATCTGTTTGAAGGAGAGGAAATCTAACATGCTTAGGGAAGTAGAGATTTTTTTTTCCGCCTCCTTGCGTAATCGGACACTAGCTGAACATTCAGCATCCCACTAAGGAGGGGAGGTAGTTAATTTACAGGAGGGTATTTTTAAGGGGAAGGAAGAATTGGCAGCAGATAATATAGACGCAATAAACATATCATATACAAGTAGGAAGTTGGAAGGGGATACGTCAGGAAAAAGATTAATGAGTATTGATCCCATTTTTCTGTGGGGAGCCGAAACTTAAGGAGAGGTTGAAATGGTTGAGCTGGGATGGGTGGAGTAAGGGAAGAGGGTTGGAAATAGGAAATTAGAATAGGAAAGTGGTCACTTCCAAAAGAACTCGGTAGTACTTTCCAGGAGAGTAGACAGGCTAGAGAAGGAGAGGAAAAAGAGAGGTCTGGAACACTAATATTTTGTGACGGGGTGACTCTGCGTGTGGCAGACCCATTATTTAAAATACATAAGTTAATATCATCTAAAAGGTCTAGATGGAAAGAAGAGCAAGGATCAATACAGCGGGAGCCCCATATAGTGTGACGGCAAATAAAATCACCAAGCTCAACCATAGGGGGCGGCATAGAGGATAGTATAGTTTTAAGTTCAGAAATAATATTAGGACTGGGGTGGGGAATATATACAGACACAAAGGATATGTTTGTAGCTCTAACAGCTACAACATGTAATCCGGAATTGTGGGATGGATTGTTGATTTGTTCCATTGAAGGACCTGGAGAGCCATTGGGGGCGTTATTACGGGCAAAGACAGTAAGTAGTTGTTCGATAAGAACTGAGACATTGTTCGGTAAGGAGTCGGAGAATTTGGATAGCATATTAATTAGGGAGCAGAGTAGTAGTTCTACGAGGTTATCATTAGGAGTAGCAAGGGGAGTTGTTTCGGTGAGTGGAGTTAGGCAAGATCCATTAGGCTTAGATGAGGAAGGAGAGGAAACAATAGATTTATGGGCAGCGACATCATAGGATTTCCCCAACATGGGCTTGGGGCGTGCAGGAAAGAACACAGTTTTCCTGTAGTATGTTGTAGGAGTAGAGGGAGAGGGGGAGATTGGTTGAGGATGGGAAGGTTGAGAGAAAAGAGGGGGGGATTGGGTTCTGGAAATAGCTTCCGAGTATAAACGTTTGGGTTGAGAAAATCTAGCTGAGGCCTCCAAGTGTCTTAAATTTTCCTGGGACATAACTATCTTAATTGATTTGTGGCGAGCATGTTCTGGGCATTTGCTGTCTGTGGCCATATGATTTCCCCCGCGACAAAGGAAACAAGATATCTCTATAGCGTATTGCTATATTCGTTTTGAGGAGTAAAATAAGACGATGATTTTTGCTTGTAATCGACTGGTCTTTATTCTTAATCTTAATCTATTTATATTAAAACATAACAAAGGAAAATACAATTATGTGTTGGAAGGGATTAAACGATGAACGTGAGTAATGTGCAGTGACAGCACTTTGCCATATTAATGTATTTACACGTTCACACGTTTTACAATATTAGTTATGGCTGTTGCCATAGATACTCCCTCCTTAAAAAAATATTTATTATGGAAAAAAAAAATATTTACGATTAAACTTATTACCCTACACCACGTTGGTTTCTCGTATCACACGCATAAATCTCTTCTCGATTTTTGTTCCGATCGCTCGGAACAACATGTAGACACTGATGATGCATATTATTATTATCACTGCGATAATCGTTATTGTGATCCAACCTCGTATGCTCTGTAGGTCCTCAGCGAGCCTAGAGTGTATCTGCAGTAACTCTTCCGGAATGGCTGGCGCGTTGTTTTGCACCATGTTGACTTGTTCTTTCTCATGAGTACTTGTGTTGGATCCCATGTTGCGTGTGAAAACTTTTTGTCGTGAGTGGTGATTGTAGATCGTTTGTATAGCTTTATATATCATAGCTGGAATCGAACCGTTGGGCGTGAGATTCGCCCTGCACGTGTTTTTTTATTTGCTAGATTATCTTGCGTTTCTACAACTATCTTCTTATCTACTGATGTGCGATTTCTTATCTCCTTATCGTTTATTACGAAGGCGGGTTTTATCCTGTCGATAGATACGGTACTGTGTCTTCCGTTTATCAATATCGTGAATAATTTATCGCTCCGTCTAATTACGAGATAAGGTCTGTCGTATGGCGGCGTCAAGCTCGGCCGCAATCTATCGCATCGTAAGAATACGTGCGTGCATTCTGCTAATTTTGGATGTACAAATATTTTGTCATTTGTGCGCTCTCTCTGTGGCACGGAAGTTATTCGTTCGATGTTTTTCTTCAACTCTTCTACCATTTCAGTGTAGGTTGTTAGGCTTCTTGTCTCGAAAAATGCTCCAGGTAACGTTATTGTTGTTCCATATACTAGTTCGGCTGTCGAAAATCCAGTATCCTGCCGTAAGCTGGTACGGATACCGAGTAATATTGTGGCTAGTTCCTTTGTCCAGTTTGTAGTGTTCCCTCTTGCCATTAATGCTGCTTTCATAGTTCTGTGTAATCGTTCGACTTTCGAGTTTGACTGTGGGTGATACGGAGTTGTCCGTATTTTATTTATTCCCATGAGTTTTGCCAAACTTCTGAATATTCTTGATTCGAATTGAGCTCCCTGATCTGAAGTTATGTATTCAGGACATCCGAATCGGGTTATCCACCCTTCGTATATCACTCTTGCAATTGACTCTGCAGTGATGTCTGACGCTGCGAAAGCTTCTGGCCATGACGTACATCGGTCAATCATTGTTATGATGTATCGTTTATTCTGGGATGTTGTGAGGGGTCCGACAATGTCGACGTGTAGATGAGAGAATCTTTCTGCTGGCATGAATTTTCCAAGTGGTGATTTGGTGTGCCGATGTATTTTTGAACGTTGACACTGTAAACATGCTTCAGTCATCTTGTTGATGTCCGTGTTCATGTTTTCCCAAATGTAGTTCGCTGCAATTAACTTCCTCGTAGTGTTTTTTCCGGGATGGCTTATATTGTGGAAACTCTCGAAAATGTCTCTTCTGAATTTAAGGGGAAGAAATGGTCGTTGTTTCCTGGTTGATAAGTCGCAGAATATCTTGATTCCTTTCTCGTGAAAATGTACCGTTTCGAACCGTAATGATTTATTTGATTTCAATCGTTCGAGTTCGTCATTGTTTTGTTGACAATTTGCTACCTCCTTCCAGTCTATATTGGATGGTAATGATATCGTTTCAACAACTCGAGACAAGGCGTCTGCAACTGTGTTTTCCTTGCCGCTAATATGTGTTATATTAGTGCTGAATTGCGATATGTAGTCCAGGTATCGAATCCGCCTCGGTGTGTCATTCAATGATGGCTTCTTATCGAATGCCTGAATCAATGGCTTATGATCCGTGTAGACGGTGAATTCTCGGCCCTCGATGAGTCTTCTAAAATGTTTAATTGCCATGTAAATTCCCAGTAACTCTCTGTCGTAAGTAGAGTATTTCGTTTGAGCTTCGCTTAGGACTTTTGAAAAGAAAGCTATCGGTTCCCACTTTCCTTTTTGTCGTTGCTGTAGGACGGCGCCTACGCATTTTAAGCTTGCGTCAGTCATCATTGCTAGTTGGGTTTGGCTGTCTGGGCAGGCTATTGACGTTATTTGTCGTATATCCTGTTTGCAGCGCTCGAAAGCGTGGTCCGCTTCTTTATTCCACTGAATGATTGTTTTATCATTTTTCTTCGAATTTCTCAAGTATCTATTTAGAGGCGCTTGATGCTTCGCTGCGTACGGTATGCTGCTTCGGTAGAAGTTTAACATGCCTAAGAAACGACGTAGTTCTTTCACTGTATTTGGTTTCGGATATTCGTTAATTGCTTGAACTTTTTCCGTTGTAGGCGTCAATCCTTGGCTCGTTATATGATAACCAAGAAAATCAATCTCCGATTTTGCAAATTCACACTTGTTTGTGTTAATTGTAATGCCGTTTTCTTGCAGGCGTTTGAATATTTCTTCTAAGTGTTTGTAGTGGACGTCGGATTCTGAGTCAGCAATTAAAATGTCATCAACGAAAACATATACGTAGTCTAAATCTCTAAATATAGAGTCCATCCACTTTTGAAATGACTGTCCGGCGTTCTTTAAACCGAACGGAAGTCTTGTAAATTCGAAAAGTCCGAACGGCGTTATTATCGCTGTTTTCTCTGGTTCAGCGACAGCAATCGAATAGAATGCTTTCTTTATATCGATTTTACTGAAAATGGTTTTTCCGCTTGCGATATACGTAAAATCTAACAGTCGTGGCAATGGGTATCTATCCGGTACGGTAATTTTGTTGAGTGCGCGGTAGTCACCGCATGCTCTCCATTCGCCATTTTTCTTCTTGACCATATGAAGTGGGGATGCCCACTCACTGCTTGAGGGTCTGCAAATTCCCATATGCATCATCTCCTTGAACTCTTGCTTTGCGATTTTGTATTTGTCTGGAGGAAGAGGACGTGCCCGTGTAGCAACTGGGAACCCTTTTGTTATAATCTCATGCTTAACATTGTGTTTCGGAGGGTTCTTCATCGATCCAGGCTTTGTAATATCTTCATACTTTTCTAACAAGCACCTGATCGAATCTGGTAAGTTCGAGTTAATTGTTCGTATTGATGAAATATTTGCTACTATTATTCGTGCAGGCGTTTCTAATCCCGTTTCTTTGTCGATCAATTTTCGTCCGTGTATATCCACTAACAGCTGGAAATGCTCGAGGAAATCGGCTCCTAGAATCGGCATTTTCACGTCGGCGATGGTAAAACACCATTTGAATTCTCTACGGAGTCCGAAATTCAGTGTTAGCGTGCGTTCTCCATATGTGTTAATTGGGGTTCCGTTGGCGGCGTATACTTGGTATTTGCATGCGTCGCTATCATGTTCCGTGCGATTTAAAACGGAAATGTTTGCACCGGTGTCGACTAAAAATCTATAACTACTGTTTAAGTCGGTTATAGTTAGACGGTTAGCGGGGTGCATAGCACAGAGATCCGTCGCTTTCTGTGCTATTAGTAGTTTTCCGACATCGCATTCGTATTTTTCTTCCATGTACACGGCTGACGGCATTTTATTGCATTTTGCTTGAATTTGTTATGATAATAACAAATGCCATTCTGCGGCTTTCGATAGTGCGACATTGACCGTGAGCGTGAATCATTACGTGACCGGAAACTGCTGCGTTGTCGCGTTCGAGACAGACGATTGTTGCGAAGCTCGTTTATTTCAATTTGCATCGCTGCAATTTGTGACGTCAGGTTTGTTATTAAACTGATGTCAGCTGTCGACGATATGGCGCTCGTTCGTGTATACGTTAGATTCTCGTGAATTTTGTCGGCTATTTCGCTCAGTTTTTCCAATGTCAAGTCTTCGGATACTGCAATGATAGATGTAATGGTGGCTGGGAGTTGTCGGAACCACAGGAGACGTATCGTATCGTCGTTCATCTTCCCGCTGCCTGCTTCCCGCATTTTTCGTAATAGCTGGGAAGGTTTCTGGTCACCGAGGTCCATCTCTGATAATAGCTTTTGAAATTTTCTGTGCTCGCTCTCCTCGTAACAGCTTATAAGGCGATCTTTAATAGCCGTATATTTTTGCTCGTCTGGAGGATGTGTCAGGATGTCGCTTACTTGATGGATCACCTCCTTTGGCAATTTGGCAATTACCATGTTGTACTTATATTCCTCTCCTTGTTTCTGGGGAGCCATGATTGCTTCGAACTGCGCGAACCACAATCTTGGTGAGTCAGTCCAAAATTGAGGCAGTTTCTCGGTAACTGATATCGCTGCAATACTATCAGTGCTGGCGTCGCCTTTCGCTGGAGTCGCTGGTGGAGCCATGGTGTCTTGTTTGTTTTCTATCACTTTCTAGATTTGATGCTGAAAACCAATTTGGGTTCCGGTCGTCCCGGTATTATATCAGCACTAGAGAAGCGGTAGCCAGTCGGGGTCACCAATTATAGCGTATTGCTATATTCGTTTTGAGGAGTAAAATAAGACGATGATTTTTGCTTGTAATCGACTGGTCTTTATTCTTAATCTTAATCTATTTATATTAAAACATAACAAAGGAAAATACAATTATGTGTTGGAAGGGATTAAACGATGAACGTGAGTAATGTGCAGTGACAGCACTTTGCCATATTAATGTATTTACACGTTCACACGTTTTACAATATTAGTTATGGCTGTTGCCATAATCTCCATATCGCTGAGTGAGCATGAGTCTCCCGAATGAGGTTGGGCACATTTAAAGCAGCGAGGTTGAGATCTGCATTGATTGGCTACATGGCCGAATCTGCAGCAGTTGCGGCATTGGGTTGTTGGAAGTTGGTAGATGGAAACCGGAAGGGATGCGTGATAGCAGAAAACTTTATCTGGGAGGGATTGGCCTAAGAAGATTAGAACTACCGAGTTTGAAGGGACCCATGTTATTGAGCCGTCTTTTTTAGATTTTATATTTAATCTCCTTGCTCTAATGACTTCTCCGCAGTTAGCGGGAGTCCTTATACCACACACTAGTTCTTCTAGTGACCAAAATCGGAAGGGATGTCTCTGACTACCCCCATACGAAAGATTTGGAAGCGGGGAATTACAGCCGAGTATTTGTTGCTCTCCAGTATTTGAAGGTCCAGAAAATTGTTGGCATTTTCAGCTGAAGTAAGTTAGTTAGTTAGTTAGTTAGTTCTAAGTTTTTAATACCTCCCTCTTTGATACCTTGTATATTGTGCTGGTGTAGGAATTGGGCAAACTTAAGAATTTTAAAAGAGTATCCAGACGTGGAATCCGGTTCCATTTTCGATACGAATACCGAGAATGGTCCCTTGTCCGTATCTGAGTACTTTAATTTTGAATCGGTTTCGTATCCAGGTTTGGTGAAGATTGATTGGATCGATTCAGCTGGAGATCGGGATCGGTTCCTCCATATTTACTCTCTCAGGGCAAATAAAACAAAACTAATTTACCTCAGGGAAAAACCACCACCAAAACAACACAAACAAATAAGAACAGAACAACAAACAAAAACTATTAGCGCCAACGAAAAGTTAACCTAATAATAAAACACTCGTTTTGTCTTGTAACCATAATATATTCTTTTTAATTTCTGTAGTGATATGTAAAGACAAAATAAATATTTTTTGTTTTTCTTTCTTTCAGATTGTCTTTCCGTCGTCTGCCCAGCGAGAGTACGCCGGGCCCGCCCTAAGGTATTTTCATACTTCTTTTATCTGGTGGCAGCCCTCGTCTCCAACGCCCATGGGTCGGCCTACGATTTCCGCCCGTTGCCTGGCGTATTGCTACGCCAGGCCCAAAAACCTCGCAGCCACCCCCCCCCCCCCCCCCTGAAAAGTGGCAGCCCTCGTCCCCGACGTCGAAGGGTAGGTCTTACGAGTTTAACCCGTTGCAGACCCAGCGTATTGCTACGCTGAGCCCACCTGCGGGGGATTTTTTATAGAGGTGGTCTTCCTCGCGGCCCCCCACCTCGATAGGTGGCGGCCCTCGTCCCCGACGCCAACGGGTCGATTTTATGAGTGAGTTCCTCTTAGCTTCACCGTGGACGTCGGTCTACGTGGCTACTGAGCCCCCCCGCCGCGGCAAGGCAAGAACTCGTTCGGGGGGGTGGGCGGAAGTACCTGGATATCAGCTTGGACCCTTTGAATTAATCCAAATACGCGCTGTGAGGATTGTTGACGATCCCAAGCTCACAGGCGGAATTGATCCTCGACTTAGTAGTCCAAGGAGAGACTTTGCAAACAAAATAACCGACTTCATGGCGGCAAGTTGTAGAATTTTCATAAAATTCTAATCTCACATTTCCTCCCTTAAATGCATAATTTTTTTTTAAATCTGATCATTTACGGCAAAAGTGCATCTCATGACCATTCAAAGATTACATTGTTTAATTATGGAGTTCCGTTGCCTACCTTCCGACTTCATCATCAGTTATTTTCAATTGTACCATTTTAATTAGCTAAATTACATTTTCTTAGTAATAGTTGCTTAACAACCTTAATTGAAACTTATCTAATCGTCATCCGTGCAATACTTATTATTGAAAAGTTTAGATGGCCATCTGTGGTCTTTTTCATCAGGTTTTCACTTTACCAAATTACATTTTATGAATGCAAATGTTTAATTTGTTATTATTATTATTAAAAATATTGAAATCGCTTTATCTATGTCTATATTTTTTGAGGAGTTCCCTCAATTCCTCATGGATCCCATCATCAGAACTTTGATTTGATAAAAATGGAACCAAACTGGAAGTATGTCCTCTCGGATAAAAAAAGATTTCTTCAAATCAGTTAATAAAAGACGGAGTTCTGCGGGAACAAACATTTAAAAAAAATACACTCAATTGATAACCTCCTCGTTTTTGAAGTCGGTTAAAAAAGATAGATTGGTCAGATTTTTGAAGAGTAGATTGCCCATGATATTGTATTATACCTTGAGAATTGAAAATATAAGCTCCGCCCACTACCATCTCCGATTACGTAGCGCCACACTAAACCACGGTGAAACTGCAAACTAGTCCAATTAAAGAATAAAATAAAATCATACTGGCGATAGATGTTGGTGTCAGTCGATCTATCAATGCCAGTCGCAGATATTTCATAAACCTATGAATGGACAGATGACAAAATATTTTTATACTTTATTTTTTCATATACTTGCTTACCAAAAATATAATTAGGCATAAGTTCTACTCATAAAAGTAAATCGTTTCCTCCATAAAACCACAGTATAATAATACATACAGTAGCCCGACTTCATACAAACGGACGAAGCTCGAGCAGGTCTCCGTCACTCTATGTACTTGCGCGCTATAATTACCTACCTCCCGGCAATCCGCCGGCGGGTAAAATTCAGTGCGGTTTTTGCAAGCGAAGCGCACGCCCTTTGTTCAATTTTAATCGTATTATTAGTTTTTTCTACACTAAAATTTAATAACCGAGAATTTAGAAAGGGTAATAAATTTTTAAAAAAATATATAAAAATAAAACACGTACCTTTCAATTTTTTTTTATTTTACCTACTCACTGACCTTAGTAATTATGTTTTACATGTATTGCACAGTCAACAATTTTAAACTACCACATAAAGTCGAAACATATTCACAGTTCTCAATAAAATTGACACAAATAGTTATTTACGTTTATTTAATTTTATCAAAGAGGCAGCCCCGTGATTGCTGTGGGATCGCGCGGTGCGAAGCAATCACAACTGTACGCTTGAGCATTTAGGCACAATTTAGCATGCAGCGGTTGCTGACGCGACAGAGTAGGCTATTATAGCAGTAGGTATTGGTAATTTTCTTCTGAGTGAAGTATCTGTTACGTAGTAACTCTTTAGTAATCTGTGGCTCGAGCTAAACCTACGCACCTCGATCGCAGCAGGCGCCTAGCATGCTGACAGTGGCGACTGTGTCGCAGTGACAAACGGATGGTGTGTTGTATTTTTAACAATAACCACGCGATTTTTCACTAATAATAACTTCAAGTACATATTTAATATGACGAGAAGGATATTTATTACCTGTCACCTGCAGGCTTACTCTGGAATTTGATACCAATCTCAATCCCGTTCCAATCCCGAACCAGTTTCAATCCCACAGGCCAACGATTCCGTTTGAAACTTGTATAGGTATTGTATTTGACTATTGTTTGGTGACAAGTTGAAGTAGCGGTAACTTTTTTTTAAATGGAGGGTTGCCGTCGTAATCATATAATTTATAAAATGTATTTATTAATTAATTAAATATTAATATTTAACCAGCTGAAATATATTGTTACGACGCACAGGTTGGCCCTAAAAACTACCGCTATCTGAAAACAATAGCTATTCATAAAGTGTCTCGAACAATACAGAAAAAACATCATAAAGAGAACAAAGGATGAATAGTGGTCGAACGGAACGTGCGAATATGAACCTTAGCGTTTAGGCACAAGGTTTATGGCACTTAGCACGGTGACTTGTTTACATCATGAATGAACGTTCGAGTAACGGGTTTCTTCGTAAAGACGTTACTATAACTTACTACGATCCTCGCGTATATTCTCGATTCCGTGGCGAGTGATATATAAGGGGCCGACGTGCGGCGGACAGTCAGTCTTGGTTGAAGAGTCTTAGTTGAGTCTTCGTTGAGCAGTCAACGAGTCTACACTGAGAAGAAGCCAGCGATACAGGCGATATATCGGGACGATATTGGAAGACTTTAGTAAAGTGTTTTGTGTTATAGTGAAGAGTTAACTCAGAGTTGGGACGTAACATTGGTGTCAGAAGCGGAATGTCAGTCACACTACGCGACGGAGACGAGGGAGTATACACGCAAGAGTTGACGACAGAAGTGCAAATGCCTGTCAGACCGAGCGACGGTGACAAGGGGGCATGCACTCGTCAACAGGCTGTTTTGGAGTCTTGTGAACCTGCGACTGCAGCTCAGGAAGATAATAGCACAGGACAGACTATTCGGGGTACCTCTACGGCCCGAATGACCACGTCTACTGTGTGTGATATGGCCACTATGCAAGACTTCCAACGTCGATATGAAGAGAGCCTAAGCCGAAGAATTGAGGAGATACAACGCCAAGCTGAGGCAAGACTTATGCAGATTTTACAAGTTCATAGGGAGGCTCAGCGCCGAAATGTGCAAGAGCTAACGCGGATCTGCGACTCCATAAAGCTTCAGCCTAGCACACATCAAGCTATGGAAGACGTCAGGAACAGCCAACGTGAAGGTACGGATGACGTCAAGGATCTTCATCTTCAGAGGCAAGATATGGAGAACGTCATGGATAGCCAAGGACAAGCTATGGGGAACGTCAAGGATAACTACGATGAAGCTATGGAGGACGTCAAGGTTAGCTATGGTGAAGCTATGGGGGACGTCCAGGATAGCTGTGGTGAAGCTATGGGGGACGTCAAGGTTAGCTATGGTAAAGCTATGGGGGACGTCCAGGATAGCTATAGTGAAGCTATGGGGGACGTCAAGGATAGCTATGGTGAAGCTATAGAGGACGTCAAGGATAACTATAGTGAAGTTATAAAGGACGTTAAGGATAGCTATGGAGAGGCTATGGAGGACGTTAAGGATTGCCAACGTGAAGTTATGGAGGACGTCAGGGATCTTCAGAGGCACGTTATGGAGGACGTCAAGGATTGCCAGCGGTATGCTACGGAGGACGAAGTCAAATTTTCTACGAGAAAGGTGGGTTGTAGCGAGGCAGCGGTATTAGAACCGGGTCCCGAACCAGTGGACATGCAGAAGGAAGAAGAACAACTTACGACTCAGGTGGAAGAGAGTAATGTGAAGATTTTAAACATTGGAGAGTTGAATAAATCCTGGAAGAAAGAAGATTTTGTGAAGGCACTGAAGAAATATAGCGGACGTGAGGATATTGGTGGCTACGGCGGACGCGACGGGTTCCGCATTATTGAACGTGCTGGATTAGCACGAAGAGAACATAACTGTGAATTTATGTATAGAACTTTTGGTGAACAGGATCGTGACCCACCGCCTAAGAGAAGATGGCTATGGGTTGAAGAAGAAGTTAAGCCCCGTGTGCGTATGAAGTTGCAGGATTACTCTGCAGACCCGCGACAGGAATCGTGCGGGTGCCGTGCAGACATGCTGAGTGACAGACCATAAGGAGATGTTGCTCGGGACGAGCAAGTTTAAGAGGGGGGCAGTGTTACGACGCACAGGTTGGCCCTAAAAACTACCGCTATCTGAAAACAATAGCTATTCATAAAGTGTCTCGAACAATACAGAAAAAACATCATAAAGAGAACAAAGGATGAATAGTGGTCGAACGGAACGTGCGAATATGAACCTTAGCGTTTAGGCACAAGGTTTATGGCACTTAGCACGGTGACTTGTTTACATCATGAATGAACGTTCGAGTAACGGGTTTCTTCGTAAAGACGTTACTATAACTTACTACGATCCTCGCGTATATTCTCGATTCCGTGGCGAGTGATATATAAGGGGCCGACGTGCGGCGGACAGTCAGTCTTGGTTGAAGAGTCTTAGTTGAGTCTTCGTTGAGCAGTCAACGAGTCTACACTGAGAAGAAGACAGCGATACAGGCGATATATCGGGACGATATTGGAAGACTTTAGTAAAGTGTTTTGTGTTATAGTGAAGAGTTAAGTGAGTGAACTGTTATAGTGTGTAATTGTGTTTGTGTGTAACGGTGCATTGTAAGTGACATTGTGTGTTTTGTGCTGAAGTGCTAATATACTCGTTATCGCGTAACCTGGCATTTTAATCGAACCCTATCCTGACGAGTAACTATTGTTGTCGTCATTGAACATAACAATTAGTGTAAGCGGTAGTTCGTAACATTGGTCTCAGAGTTGGGACGTAACAATATGCTAAATATACTTTTAATGGTAATTTATGTTATAATAAATATGAAACGCAATAATTAATAAATATTTCACTTTATTTAATATTATTTTATTTCTTAGTTGGTTTAATTTTTTTATTTGTATGGCAGCCCAGTATAGTCGATCGTGAACTCGATTCCAATTTCAATTACGATCGTGTTCAAGAGTGTCAATATTATAACACACAGCTCGCAGTACAAAATGACATTCTAATTACAAATTTTAAACGGAATCGAGAGTCAAAGGTAGACCTGGGCCCCAATTCTGCTAATTTACAGATGGCTCAATCGAATCTAATGGATTCTCAATTGAATCTCAGTAGTATTTTTGGTATTCTGCTAATAAATTTAAGACGAATATTTGGAAAATCATTGATCTTAAATTATTTAGCAGAATATCAATAATGTAATACCAAAAATGCTAATAATATCTGCTTTTTGACACGCGAACTACGAGTCTCAGTGTTTTTAAATCTTTTTACTAGTAAAATGTCAAAAATAAACACTGGAACGGCTATAAGCGAATTGTCTAGGAAAATTACTACGTTGTCGCTGAAGATCACAGCGCAATCTACTCTGATGGAGGAGCAAAATAAGAAAATTGAAGATCAACAACGGACAATTGATAAAAGTTTTATCACCATAAATAACATGGTGAAGGTTATTGGAGAATTATCAACTAAAATCGACCAACTAGTTGAATCGACGCGTGTGAGCGAAAAGAAGAAGTGTCTGGTCAGTAAAGCAAGGTGCGAGCAAGACGACTGCGATTGAAGCGGACGTCGTCCCAGCGATATCACCCAATGTGATGGTACGTGCGCGCCGAGCGGCAGAACGAACTAAAGCTAAGGGCGCGGCCACACAGCTAAGTAATACCGATGGAAACAAGGTACCAACTCGTAAACAATTTTTACAGGAAACACCATGTCACTCTATATATACATATATATACTCTACTCTACATATATATATGATGATTGGAAGGTTGTTGATAGGAAGAAGAATAAATTAACTTCAAAGACTATTTTGAAAGGAGGCAATTCCCAAATTTCAGCGTTCCAAGCCATTCAAAAAAAGAAGATTTTACATGTTTGGTCCCTGCATATTGATACCTCTGTAGAGGCGATAATGGGTCACGTGAAGGTTGTTTGTAAATCGGACGATATAAAAGTGGAAAAAATAATCCCTAAAACTAAAAGGGACTAAGCTTCGTTTATGGTAGGAGTACCGGAGTCTGATTTTCACAAAGTGAATAACGTGGATAGTTTGCCAGTAAATACTCAATTTAATGAATGGGTTTGGTTTCGTAACTCCAAGGTCCACGGACTTAGAACGAAAATGAAGACGTTTTACACGAATTTTTTGGCATCGAGTTACGACCTAATTGCAGTAACTGAGTCTGGTCTGAATAGTTCTATAAAAGACGGTGAACTTATTCCACCCGAATATAAGATATTACGGTATCCAGAGATAACTTTTTTAGATTACCTGGAAACTCTGAAAGGTAAGACTATAAAATAATGTTACTTACTAGTAATTAGGTACATAATTAATTAATTATTATTAATCAATTTTATTTCAAGTTAAATACAAATCATATTAGTGTTAGTAACAATATTTTACTTATCCTATGTTAGTATATTACAATATTTTTTTTATGCTACACAATAAGTATTATTATATTACTTATTGCTTCAGAATACCAGCTGATATTCTGGAGCAACGATTAACGATTGCACAGTCTAACCTGGCCGCAATCATGCCCAGGATGCTGTTGGAGCTGTCACGGACTCTGCGCACCAGGGATGCACATCTTTTACGCATTAACAAAAAGCAATCAACGCGCATTTCTGCGAACATTCCCGATGCGCTACAGAAGCGAGGCAACCCCATCAGCACCCTGAAAGCATTATTGTACTGAATACGAAGGGCACCGTACGATTTCTGCGTAAAATGCAATATTAATAAAATAAAAGCCATTCAAACTAAGTGTCTTTAATCAACGGATCTGCATCATTAGACATTCCTATAACTTATTGTTACTGTCAACAGTAGCTAAGTAGCTTTATTTCATCTATCACTAGGTATAAGGGATACCTACCTCTGTATCATTGTGTTCCGTATTATCTTTCGCATTCATACTTGAAATGAAACCTACGCACCAAAACATAAGCACAAAACTGAATGCCACCCTGTACCTATATTATCATTTACGACTATAAAAAACAGTACCTGCTTACGAGAAAACAAAAATAAAATTTGGCTAAGATATCAAGATGGTTGTATAACGCGTATGACTCGTATGATACGACAACAACAATGTGATCCAATACAGACATGGGTGTATGCGTGCTAGCCGTATAACTGTGTGAGTCTTTTTATCTAAACGCGAGGCGCGCTGTTTCGGAGTAACGCTCTTCATCATCATCATCATCTCAACCCATAAACGTCCCACTGCTGAGCAAGGGTCTCCAATAATGGATGGAGTATTAGCATTCTGTGGTATTAGTCCAACGCAAACGGTCCGATGATACTGGGTTCGAATACCATATTCATGTCCACTTTTTGGAAATTGATTTTTGTAAATGGTTTATTAATAAAAATATGTATAGTAAAACTGTACTATTAAGTTTCTCACAGTACCGTACGGAAGTAGCACCGACCGAACCGGGTTCGAATCCCAACATCGGATACACTTTTTGTTTTTGTTTAGTTTTTAATATCGTGGTTTGGCCCGAACCAAGTTCGATCGTCTGTTTACACTTTTATAATGAAAAAGTCAGTATTCAAACATTTATAACCTCGTATTATTATTACTCATAAAAATAACTTGTGTCCCAAACATATTTATTATAGAATATGGGAAAGTAAAAATTAACACAGAATAAAAGCTCACTTCAAAGTGGATGGTAAGTATGGATTTGTTTTCACATTTAAATTATTAGTTTTAATCTTAAGGCCTTGGATATAATAGGCCCAGGCAATGATAGTGAAATCAGTTTATTTACAAGGTGAATCAGGTAAAAGTTTACTTATTCCTATTTCGAAGATAATGTTAATGCATTTTTGACACAATGCAATATTTTGTATTTCTAATACATTCATTTGTATTTCATATATTATAAAGTGCAAATGTAAATAAATATAAAGGCGATATTTCAGAAATGTATAGAACCTGGGCTAGGTCTTGTACAATACATTTTTATGTGTTTTTTGTGTGAAAACATTGTTGATGCTAATATCATAAAATTAAAATATTTTTTTTATTTCTGTTTACAAGTAAGTATGTTAAGATGAAAGATTTTACCCAGAATAGATTGTAATTTGTTGCACACGTCATTTACATGTAATTTCTAGTTAAGATTACTATCTACTATTATGGACCCTTCGTTCAGAAGATTGCTGAACTGGAGGAAGAATTGAGCAAGCTGCGATGGGATGTTATAGGGCTATCTGAAGTCCGTAGAGAGGGAGAGGACTCGATAACGCTCAAATCCGGCAACTTGCTCTACTTCCGGGAGGGCGACCAACAGTCCCAGGGTGGTGTCGGGTTTATCGTCCACAAGTCCCTCGTGAACAACGTGGTCAAGATCGAGAGTGTGTCGACAAGGATAGTGTACCTTATACTCAGAATCACCAAACGGTATTCGTTGAAGGTCATACAGGTATACGCTCCAACATCGGCACACCCCGATGATGAGGTCGAAGCTATGTATGAGGATATTTCCAGAGCCATACATAGCACCAAGACCCACTTCACCGTTGTTATGGGGGACTTCAACGCAAAACTGGGCAAACGGAGCGGTGATGAGCTGAAAGTGGGGCAATTTGGGTATGGGCATCGGAATCCCCGGGGCCAGATGCTGTTCGATTTCATGGAGAAGGAGGGACTCTTTATGATGAACTCCTTCTTCAAGAAACACGAACAACGCAAATGGACCTGGGTGAGTCCTGACGGTGCAACCAAAAACGAGATTGACTTCATCATGTCGACGAAGCGGCAGATATTTAATGATGTCTCTGTGATCAATGCGGTGAAAACCGGGAGCGATCACCGACTGGTAAGGGGCACATTAAATATCAATGCCAAGCTGGAAAGATCTCGACTGATGAAGTCAACGCTCCGACCTGCACCTATCCAAACCCTAAACCCCGACAGCTTTCAGCTCGAACTGCTGAACCGCTTCGAGAGCCTAGGTGATTGCGTCGATGTGGACGATTACAACAACAGGTTCGTGGAAACTGTCCGTTCGGCTGGGTCTAACAGTTTTAAAACCCGCCGAACAAAAGAAACGAAAAAGATCTCCGACTCAACCATCAAGCTCATGGAGGAAAGGCGAGAGATGGTTTTGCAGTCCTCAGATGATGCTGGCCGATACCGGCTGCTCAATAGGCAGATCTCTAAGTCTTTGACTCGCGACCTTCGCCAATACAATACAGACTGTATTAAACAGGCTATAGAGCAGAACAAGGGCTCCAAAGTGTTCGCTAGAGATCTGTCTATCGGGCAGAGCCGACTGACCAAGCTGAAGACTGGGGACGGCAGAATCATATCGTCCAGGCCCGAGCTGGTTGAAGAGATCGAAACGTTTTACAGGCAGCTGTACACGACAACTCGGTCACCTGTTAGCTCTTCGACAGACGACCCAAGAGCTAAGTTGTCCCGACATTATACCGATGATATCCCGGTCGTCAGCCTAGACGAGATTAGTATGGCTCTCAAACAGCTAAAGAACAACAAGGCACCGGGTGAGGACGGAATCACAAGCGAATTACTAAAGGCTGGTGGAAGGCCGGTGCTAAGGCACTGCAAAAGCTTTTTGATTCCGTCATACTCGCGGGCAAGACGCCACAGGCATGGCACAGGAGTGTGGTGGTGCTGTTCTTCAAAAAGGGTGATAAAACCCTGCTGAAGAATTACAGACCCATCTCACTCCTGAACCACGTCTACAAGCTGTTTTCGAGAGTCATTACGAATCGTCTCGCGTGCAGGTTTGACGACTTCCAGCCTCCCGAACAAGCCGGTTTCCGAAAAGGGTTTAGTACCATAGACCACATACATACGCTGCGGCAGGTTATACAGAAGACCGAGGAGTATAACCAGCCTCTATGTCTAGCGTTTGTGGACTATGAGAAAGCCTTTGATTCGATCGAGACCTGGGCTGTGCTACAGTCTCTCCAGCGGTGCCAAATTGACACTCGGTACGTCGAAGTGTTGAAGTGCTTGTATGAAAACGCCACCATGTCTGTCCGTTTCCATGATCAGAGCACGAAGCCTATCCAGTTGCAGCGAGGTGTAAGACAGGGAGATGTCATATCCCCGAAACTCTTCACCGCTGCACTGGAAGATGCTTTCAAGCTTCTGGATTGGAATGGACTCGGCATCAACATCAACGGCGAGTACATCACCCACCTTCGATTTGCCGACGATATCGTGGTCATGGCTGAGACCATGGAAGACCTTGGCGCAATGCTCGATGGCCTCAGTAGAGTCTCACTACAAGTGGGTCTAAAAATGAACATGGACAAGACTAAGATTATGGCAAATGTCCATGTCGCACCCACCTCTGTCACAATTGGAGGCTCTACACTCGAAGTTGTTGACGAGTATGTCTACCTGGGACATACAGTCCAGTTAGGTAGGTCCAACTTCGAGAAAGAGGTCACTCGTCGAATCCGACTCGGCTGGGCAGCGTTTGGGAAGCTACGTCATATCTTCTCGTCCCAAATACCGCAGTGTCTCAAGACGAAAGTCTTTGACCAGTGTGTGTTGCCAGTGATGACATACGGATCTGAGACGTGGTCGTTTACTATGGGCCTCGTGCGAAGGCTCAAAGTCACCCAACGAGCAATGGAGAGAGCTATGCTTGGAGTTTCCCTGCGAGATCGAATCAGAAATGAGGAGATCCGTAGGAGAACCAAAGTAACCGACATAGCTCGAAGAATTGCCTCCATTAAGTGGCAATGGGCCGGGCACATAGCTCGCAGAACTGATGGCCGTTGGGGCAGAAAGGTTCTAGAGTGGCGACCACGAACTGGAAGACGAAGCGTGGGCAGGCCTCCAACAAGGTGGACCGACGACCTGGTAAAGGTTGCGGGCAACCGATGGACAAGGTCGGCTCAGGATCGAGAGTTGTGGAAAACCTTGGGGGAGGCCTATGTCCAGCAGTGGACGTCTTTTGGCTGAGATGATGATGATGATGATGATTATGGACCCAGGTATCGATACCTATCTACTAGTCTATGCTTAATGCATTGGCAGCCAACCTTGTCAATGTGTACGAATGCCCGCAGGGGTATTCCGTAAGAGCAAAATCCGAGCCTTTTTGACGTTTAGTCAATAGATTGTGCCGTCACCGAGCAATCACAACTGTTAGTTTCTTAGAGAATTAGCCGGCCGGTTATATCCAGCAGGGGTATTCCGTAAGAGCAAAAACCGAGCCACCGCAAAAACCGAGCAAAATCTGGCTGTCAGATTGAAAATCGGTATTCCGTAAGAGCCCTTTTTGACGTTTAGTCAATAGATTGTGCCGTCACCGAGCAATCACAATTGTCAATTTTGCGATCACAACTGTCAGTTTGCCATCGCTGTTTTTTAGAGAATTTTACTTATGAATTTTACTTAGAATTTAACCCTCACATGACAAAGATGGTAAGAAATAAAGTTTCATTTAGTTATAGTATCAGTCCTAAAAAAAATATATATGATACTAGCTGACCCAGCAAACGTTGTTTTGCTACTAAAATATAGGGGTTGATCGTAGAGGGGTGAAAATTAAGGGTTATATGTATTTTTTAATGCTGAATCACAAAAAAATAAAAACAAAAAAAAATGTCTTAAAAATTAATTAAATAATTTGGGGGGACCACCCTTAACATTTAGGGGGATGAAAAATAGATGTTGTCCGATTCTCAGACCTACCCAATATGCACACAAAATGTCACGAGAATCGGTCGAGCCGTTTCGGAGGAGTTCAAAGTCGAACACTATGACACGAGAATTTTATATATTAGATTGGCACTATTCTCTATATAGAATAATGATTGCCATAACATTTCTGACCCTCCTACTGGCCACCAGAACGCTGTAAATATGTAAAAAAATGAAGTTCCATTTTGTCATTTCATTAGTGTTGAAGTTTTTTCAAAATTATTGGAAATATATGAAGGATATATAATTTCAAACGCCAGAACAAAATTCCATCACCATTTAATAAAGTTTATACCTAATTAAATAGAATGACTGGCCTTTTGGTCTAGTGGTTCACTAACCACTAGACCAAAAGGCCAGTCATTCTATTCCAGTAATAATTGAAAATATATGTAGGATATATAATTTCAAACGCCAGAACAAAAAATGTTTCCACATGAAAGCATTTTTCGTTCATGTCGCAAGACAGTTTAAATAATGTATGTGAGTGCTATGCTGGAGCCCATGGACTAAAGTATAATGCCAGCAAAAGTGAGTTGCTAGTGTTCTCGGCACAAAACAAGACCTACGAAACGGTTCCACCAGTATCGTTATGTGGTATAACTCTAAAAAGAGTTAAACAATTTAAGTACCTTGGTCACTGGGTTACAGAGGATGGCACTGACAACATAGACATGGAGAGAGAGCGCAGGGCGTTGGCTGTAAGATGCAACATGCTGGCCCGCAGGTTTGCGAAATGTGACAATAACGTAAAAATCACACTGTTTAAGGCATACTGCCAGTCATTTTACACCTGCATACTGACGACTTCTTTGCCATTATGCGGAAACGATCTGCATCATTACTGCGTCGTGTGCGTGACAGCGACAGTGGTGTCCTAGGTATTATTGCCAGTAAAATTGAAGGCCATTTAATGACCCGACTGTGTGCAGTGCATGTACTGTTGCCATTAACCAACAGGAAGCTTTAAGAATTAAATAATTTATGTTTATTAACTAACATAGGTTTAAGTCTTTACTAACAATATATGGGTTAATATCCTGATGTAAATATAAATAAATAAAAATAAATAAATTAAATATCAAGCAATTCTTCCGTCCCCCGTGACACCGGGCTCTTGTGTCTTTTTAAAAAAAGAATTGCTTGATATTTAAACTGTCTTGCGACATGTACGAAAAATGTTTCCATGTGGAAACATTTTTTGTTCTGGCGTTTGAAATTATATATCCTACATATATTTTCAATAATTCTGTAAAAAATTCAACACTGATGAAATGACAAAATTGAACTTTATTTTTATACAAATTTACAGCGTTCTGGCGGCCAGTAGGAGGGTCAGAAATGTTATGGCAATCATTATTCTATATAGAGTATAGTGCCAATATCATATCCTATTTTTTTGGGACTGATACTATAACTAAATTAAACTTTATTTCTTACCATGTTTGTCATGTGAGGGTTTAACACTCCGGTCGCAGAGGGTTGCCAGAACAGCAGTTTATATACAATAGTTCATAGAATAGTCAGTGTGCCAATTTACATGACTTAAGAAATGACATAAGTAAAATTCTCTAAGAAACAGCGATGGCAAACTGACAGTTGTGATCGCAAAATTGACAATTGTGATTGCTCGGTGACGGCACGATCTATTGACTAAACGTCAAAAAGGGCTCTTACGGAATACCGATTTTCAATCTGACAGCCAGATTTTGCTCGGTTTTTGCGGTGGCTCGGTTTTTGCTCTTACGGAATACCCCTGCTGGATATAACCGGCCGGCTAATTCTCTAAGAAACTGATAGTTGTGATTGCTCGGTGACGGCACAATCTATTGAATCAATACTCGGGTCCATAATAGTAGATAGTAATCTTAACTAGAAATTACATGTAAATGACGTGTGCAACAAATTACAATCTATTCTGGGTAAAATCTTTCATCTTAACATACTTGTAAACAATTATGTTAAGATGAAGATTCATTTTTCCAAAAAAAACCGACTTCAGTATGGTAAGTTGCAATTTTCAAAACCTTAAAACCCCTAGTCTAACCTAGGTATTTAAACAGGATCTTATCTCACTTTTCCTCCCTTAACGACGGTGCTTTTTAATCTGATAATGTAAATTATAGGTGCACTATAGCTGTAAAGCTATAGTGCATCTCATGACCATTGAAATAAATCCAAACACGGCTAGATTTAATTATGTAGATCCATGGCGTAGCTACCAGCTTTATCATCTGTTCAGTTCAATTGTACCATTTTCATTTGCTACATTACATTTGCTTAGCAACCATAATCGAAACTTATCAAATCACCATCCGTGAAATACTTATTATTGAGAAGTTCAGATGGTCATCTGTGGTCTTCTTCATCAGTTTTACTTCATCATTATACTTTCTGAATTCAAATGTATGATTTGTTGCTCAAAATATAGACATTTCTATATGTGTGACTATATTTTTTTAGGTTCCCTCAATTCCTCATGGATCCCATCATCAGAACTTTCTTTTGATGAAAATGGGACCAAACTGGAAGTATCTCATACAAAACAAAAAATTCAATTCGACTTTACAAACACACAATTAACGGACACAAATGACACCAAGACTCAGAACAACTCTTTATGGGTCACACAAAGTTTTGTCCTGTGTGGGAATCGAACCCTCAACCTCGTGCACAGCAGGCGCATACTGCGGCCACTGGACCACCAAGGCAGTCAAAGTATAATCTAGCCGTGTTTGGATTTATTTCAATGGTCATGAGATGCACTATAGCTTTACAGCTATAGTGCACCTATAATTTACATTATCAGATAAAAGATCAGATTAAAAAGCACCGTCGTTAAGGGAGGAAAAGTGAGATAAGATCCTGTTTAAATACCTAGGTTAGACTAGGGGTTTTAAGATTTTGAAAATTGCAACTTACCATACCGAAGTCGGTTTTTTTTGGAAAAATTATAATTTGATTATTTTATTGATAGAATTAATAAAAAATCGAAGAGTAATGGAGATAAAACACCACCCTGTGGTACACCGGCAGACGTAGTTATGGATACCAGTAGCCCACCTCATACCATAATATTTAACTAACGCCTTAGTAACAGCAGACCACCCGTACCAGGAAGCCATTCAAACTAAGTGTCTTTAGTCAACGGATCTGCATCATTAGACATTCCTATAACTTATTGCGCTTGAGTGTATGAAAACACTATGCATGTGTGTCCCTATTAGATTAAGTATTATAAATAAGGTTATACCATATAAATATTCATTCCCGTAGTAACTCTGTTAGAATTAACAACTGTATTAATATATTAAAATAAATATATTTTTATCAAGTTTTATTCGCGTTCACATTTGACTGGCGCAGCCGGTAGGATTTTTTCAAAAGTCGCGAAAGTATCGTTTACGTCACATAAATCGGTCGTTTTGAGTTCCTAAATGACACACATGAAAGATCTCTAAGATCATCTGAATCTCCATCTTGTTCTTCTATATATAATAAACGTTGTTTATTAATGTTTTCTTCCCTTTACAGTCGTTGCTCTGTGCTCGCGTGACATGTCTTGTTATATTCTATAATACGATTTCATTTACTAAACTTTACTTTTAGCTCCGTTGCGTCCTTTCTACAATATAGGCAATGATTAGACAAATGCATGTACGTACGTATCAACAGAATCATCGTTTGTAAGCGGCTGACGCTGACACAACGCGCCGGCACGTGACTTTGGGCCTGGCATGGCGGCGTTTAACTTCGTCATAATTTTGTTGTTTTTAAAGCAATTTGCAAAATTCAAAGTTTGTTGTATTTTGCGATTAATGTAGCGATTTTTAACAACAAGTGTTGGTCTAATATTTAAATTTAATTAGATATATTGCGCACCAAATATGTTGTGTTTAGAAAAAAACCGCAAAAAAGTTTCATTTAAAAAAAAAACCTTTTATATATAATACCTACAATTAAAAGTGCCTTGCATGTTTGGTTAGGAATGTAACCTTTAGTTTACCTGTTATTTGATACCCAGTTTGCTTTAATCGTATGAATAGTTCTAAAACCAGGAGTGACGTCACAAATTACGGTCATAGCTACCCCCTCCACCACTTTAGAAAGCGACAACAAGCACTTTGAGTATCAGCAGACCATGCCGATTCCGACGATACCACTTGTCGCTATAAACCTTTTCAGTCCTTCGAAAATCGTAAATATTCGACTTTTTTACAATATTGGCCTCTACTACTAGTAGATTCACTATTTTTTATGCTCTAACTAAGGGTCGGCCGCGACTTCGTCCGCGCGGTAATTTGGAATATTTTCCCCGATTTTACAACATATCTCACTACTGCTCCGCTCCTTTTGATCATAGCGTGATGTTATATAGTCTATAGCATTCCTGGATAAATGCACTATTGAATATAAACAGATTTTTTCAAATCGAACCAGTATTTTCTGAGATTAGCGCGTTCAACCAAACAAACAAACTCTTTAGCTTTATATTATTAGTATAGATAGGTAAATCATATTTGAAAAAAGGAAAATTGCTACAGATACATTTATTTCAAGAGAGGTAGGGCACCATACTGGCGAGCAAGCCCGACTGGGGAAGGACCTCCACCTTACAGAAGACCACAGCCAAATGACTACACACAGCGGTGTAGTTGTGTTCCTGTGTGTGAGTACAGGTCTCCAGCGCTCATTTAGGAACGCGTTTCGAAACAAACGTATTCCTATCCCAGGGTTACTTCCATCTTAAAGCCCTGGTGTAAAAAAATGGGTTGGCAACACGCAAGTGATACCTCTGGTAATGCAAGCGTCTATAGGCTGCGGATGCTGCTTAACATCAGGCGGGCCATATGTTTGTTTGCCACCCAAGTAGTATAAAAAAATAATAATAATAATATATCATTTCAACAAAATAAAAAACCGACTTCAAATTAAAGTCTTCAAAACGGCAAGTTATAGAACTTTCAAAAACCCTTTAATCCCAAGTCTAAAGTATTTAATTAAACAGCATGAACTTTCATATAAAATCTAATCCCACTTCTCCTCCCATGAATCATGTAAGAGGGTGAATTTCAACAAATGCCATTTTTTTATCATATCGGTGAACTTTTTTATTTATATATTTTTTGTATATTTTTCAGGTTTTATATAATCTTTAGGATATTAAATATCCCCAAATTTAATATCATCAACGTATCATTTAAGACTAAAGTGAAAATTCAGTTTAATTCTGGTTTCCACCGATATGACAAACCGGCACCGATTATTTTTTATATTTATGAATGCGTTTGTATGTATGTTCCATTGTTTCTTTGTATATATATAAATCAAACGGAATCTACCGATATGATAAAACGACTCACCAAGATGACAAAATGATCTACTGATAATATGATAAAGCAATCCACCGATGTGATAAAACTGCGCGTTGATCATGAATCAAAACACCGATATTAGATATAAGACACCGATTGATATTTCGTATCATTTCGGTGTAAATTATCACATCGGTGGTAATAAAGACCACCGATTACACCGATATGAGAACAGCGATGTGAGAAATAACACACTTTTTAGAAAATTAGAAAAAATGCATAATATCTAGGATAAATTTAATAACAGTAAATGAAGCTAATCCACTACTCATTACACTAGAAAAATAAAAAAACACTCATTACACTAGAAAAATGCAACCACCGATAATATAAAATATTTAATTTTGTCCGGGAGCAACTGAAATGGCGTATTTACGTTATTTTCGGGAATATGCAGCGATTTGACACACGTCCGTCCTGACTGAGCACTAGCACACACTAATGAGGGAAATAAAATTGGGGCGAGGACGCTGTCGGACTCGTCGATGTAAAGTTAGGTTTTAATTACTTTTGTCCACCGATATGAGAACATTTTGCAGGACAAGTACGTTTGTGCCTCTCAGTAATAATAATCGTTAATTATGTAATAAAATATGCTATAAATTAATAATAAAACTAATATTCTATGAAATAGAATAAGTTATATACTTAACTTACTTATTTTTATTAGTGTATAAGCTTTTTTGTTCGTAAAAAAAGTAGAGGGACAGCACCGATTTGATAAAAATAGAGGTTTATGTATTTATTTCTACCTATATATATAGTCCTAGGCTAATTATATTTTTGCCACAACCCAATAACTACCTATAGAATACTAAAAAAAATAATTTAGAACAATATTAATTTTTTCAAATACGAATTTCACCGAAGACAAAAAAAAAGTCATTTGGGAAATTCATCCAAGAGCTTAAGTGCATCTCTTGACCATTCCAAACACGGCTAGATTACATTGTTTAATTATTGAGTACCGTTACCTACCTTCCGGCTTCATTATCAGTTTAGTTCTATTGTGCCATTTTTATTTACTACATTACATTTTCTTAGTAATAGGTGCTTAAAAACCTTAATCGATGCTCATCTAATCGCAATCTGTGAAATACTTATCATTGAGAAGTTCAGATGGCCATCTGCGGTCTTCAAATTCAATCGCTATATTATTATGTAAGCGATAATTTTAAGCCTATAATTTTGAGGAGTTCCGTCAATTCCTCATGGATTCCCATCCTCAAAACTTTGGTTTAATAAAAATGGGACCAAACTTGTACTATTAAGTATTCTGTGACCAAACTGAAAGTATGTCCTCTCAAACCAAAAAAATGTTTCAAATCGGATTTAGAATTAAATAACGGAGTTTTGTCCAGAAATACGCGATACAAACATAAAAAAATAATGATAACCTTCTCTTTTTTTAAGTCGGTTAGAACGTAATTCCTTGGTCCAATCTACTTAAAATTTTGCATAAACCTTTTTAATTTAATTGATGTAAGACGCGTTTCGTATTTTATGCAAATTTATTTTTTTAACGGGGTTAATAAGGTGTACACAGAAATAGATCAGAATAGAACGGCGAAGTAGGCGTGGTACGCGTGCCAACACTTTGATCAAATGTGCGTATTTAACATATATTTCACATCGAGCATCCTCATTACGCCGTGCGACTCTTATAGCTGCGTTTGGGACGTACAAAATTATTAAATTCTACAAAAATATGCCGTATTGCTCCGTCGCAAATTGTAAAAATCGAAGTAATAAAGTGAACAGGAAGAAAGGAGGCATTTCATTTCGTCGGTAAGTGTTTAAATATAACTAAAAACGAAGTTTTACGAGAATCAAAATTATTATTTCACCTTTACCATGTTTGACAAGGACGATCATAAATTATTTACTTTTCGTTAAGCTTAATATCCACTACTTTCGCTGTACAATGTTCTTACTCATAACCACTAATTGGAAAATCAAGGAACATCGAAACAAATGAGATTTACAATATTTCCAAATCGGTAATGAGACGGCAGTCCTTTGCTGTGATTGGTTGGTCGTCGCATCGAATATAGCTACTATGGCGCTAGAGATTGACGCAACGTGTCGTCACAGTCGTTGTATTTATCGATAAATAAATTATTTATACAAAGAACACCTGATCTTAGTTCATCTGTTTATTTATTATATTCTCTTTGTGATTTACGTAATATTTTAAATGAAATTGGTTTTAAGCATGCATTACATCGATTTTCAATAATAAAGTTATTTTATGACGAAAAACTATAAAGTAAATGTTAGACAACTTTAGTTTAAAATTAAAATCCTTTTAATTTTGACAACGTAAATTAAAGTAGGTATATATATATTATAGATACCTGTTTGCCATAGAAACATAACGTAAAAGCGCCCATACTTTTTTGGCATAGGTAGTCATCATATAAGGAACTTTTAAAAATTGTTATTCAAAAAAAAATAGTTGGCAATGTAACTTATCTAAAATATGTAGTTATATTTGTTACTTATCTAAAACATTCAGTTATATTTACGTTTTAATTAAAGTAATGAGTTTTACTTTTCTATCATTGTGCCTTAATGTAATAACACGTATTTAATTGTTTTCATTTATGTATGACAAAAAATACAATTTATTACGTAAAAATAAATAGGTACTTCAACACCCCACGTTGCATAGATGGCTGTCGATAATTTAACTAAATGTAAATGTGTCTCCTCACTACTTCGGGCTGGCTAAGACTGGTGTACCCGCAAAGTGGGTGTGGCTTGTTGAAATAGTGGCACGCGCGAAATATATGCAGAAATGTGTTTATCACCATTCTATCTCGATCTATTTCAGGAGTCCCACAGGGATCATTGATCGGCCCTTTGTTGTTCAACATATTTATTAACAACATCAAAACTTTGAGTGCAGAAAGCAGGAGGCTTTCTGCACTCAAAGTTTTTAATGTACGCTGACGATATGAAATTTTTTAAACAAATAGAAAATCATTCAGACAGTATCTTGTTACAACAGGACCTTTCGAGATTTGATACATATTGTCACCTTAATAAACTAGACCTCAATGTCACCAAGTGCTATGTAATAACATTTTCTCGTAAGCCAAAAATACATTGCTCTAACTACACACTGAAAGGAGTACAACTTAACCGGGTACAAGAAATTCGTGACTTAGGTATAATACACGATTCAAAACTAACTTACGAAAAGCACATTGATTATATTGCCAATAAAGCAAAGAAAACATTAGGTTTCGTTATGCGGTCATGCTCTCAATTTTCAAATTTAAAAGTTTTTGGTTGAGGTTTGGAATCCACAGTATGATATTTATATAAATAGGTTAGAATAAATACAGCGTAAATTTACTAGATATCTACAATACAGGTGCAAGCGATATGACAATAACTATGAGAAGAGATGCAAGAGACAACACTTATTGCCACTTCATGAAAGGAGAAAAATAGCAGACATCTCTCTCCTAGTGAAGATAGCACAGTCCAAGGTAGACGCCCCTAATCTTTTAGAAAGATTACACCTAAAAGTCCCTACCAGATCGGTGAGAATACCCCACACTCTTGATGTTACTCAAAGCACTACCAACTATAGAAATGGTTCATTTCTTATAAGATCAGCTAACTACTTAAACAAACTGGTCGACATTTCAGAATTAGACTTATTCAACACAAGTCCTTCTAGCTATAGACGCATTATTTCCAACCAGTGGTTTGAATCGGTTCTCTAATTAGCATTTTGTATTGTCAACTTTCTTATCGTTTCTTTGTATACCTACTGTTTACATGAGAAATATATTAATTGAACATAGCATAACACAAATAATATAATATATAAATCATCAAGCTCATAAATATGTATATGTGAAAACTTATAAATGGTTTCTAGTTATATAATCAGTTGTTAATTTTGTTATAAGATAACTGTTTGTTTTCCAAAAAAATAAAATAAATAAATAAATAAGGTGTACTTAGAAAGTACTACTCCTTAGTGATTTTGTTTTAAATTACATTTTATCTTGATACATGTTTGACACATGTTTGAAAAATCAATCTTATTCAAAAACTTACTTAAAAATATAAGCAAATACTCTTTTGTTTGTTTTGTTGAACACACGTTAATCTTTTTGTGTTGGATAGTTTATCGTGGAAGATTTAAGGCTTTATAACATCACGCTACGACGAATAGGAGCGAAGCATCAATGGAAAATGTTGCAAAAAAGGCCAAAATTATTCCTGTTTGAGAACTTCCGTTGCGTGCACGTAAATGGTTTAAATTACGCAAAAATCATGTATAAAAGTCCGCTACTTATACCTTGTTTTGTGAAGTTTATGGCTCCATCCGTTTTGATATGATTCTGCTAACGTCAAGATGGAGAGAGAAAGCTAGTGAAAATTGGTTTGCCGCTATCTGTAGCTACGCTCACTTTGTAGGTTGTAAAAGGACAGTTGTTGTAAAACTTTGCTCTGTTACTCTTTTAAGATGACAAGTTGATTTAAAGGTTGATTCATTAACCTTTTTTATGGTAATCAAATGTTGTCGAAATTAATGCATTATTTCCGAAGGAAATTCGTCAACATAATAATATTAATCCTTATCCAAACGAATATGTAATTAATCACAAGTATTCAATTGTGAACAAATTTGTCCTTGAGATCACTTGATTACAGTCATCACAGTACATCTTAGGAAATATCATAATTTTAAAAGAACTTTGTTCGGGTTCACGCGCGCATGACGCACAAGACGCTGGACGGCCGCCGCCGGTAGTGCTGCGAGGTACCATGCCACGCAAGAGGCATGAATACTCTACTGAATCGATTTTGACGAAATTTAGTATAGAGTAAGCTTAACCTCAAGAAAGGACATAGTAATATTATTTTACCAACCGCGATAACTGATATTCACGTGGACGAAGTCGCGGGCAACAGCTAGTACTCGTATTATAACTCGCCTTTGTAACACAGGCTTTAAGTTTAGTACAAACTCCAGCTCTCAATAAGGATCAATAAATACTACATACTTTAAGTTGTCTTACTTTTTAATTGTGACCCAATATACCTTTTTGAGGGAAATAAATTATTATTATAGTTATGCGGAGTGAAACACGAATAAATACAGGGATTAGCGTCGACCCAGCTTTGGATTGGTCCCATTGGGTGCATGGTTTTGGTGTAGGTGCATTATATAAGGTCTGGGGTAAGGTGTTAGTTTTTCTCATCTGAGTCAAAATGGCGTGTTAGTTGTTACGCTCGTTGTTCGTGTATACTCTGTATCCTGATGGTGGTTTCGGTCGATTTAGGGGGAAAGGTTTTGCTCTTTGTGTGTGGGTTTGGTGTACTCGATGTTTCGGTCATTGTTCGTTTATACTCTAAATACGATAGGTAGCGATATATGGTGGATTCGGTCGAAGAACTGGGAAAGGTTTTGCTCCTTGTGTGTGGTTTCGGTGTACTCGATGTTTCGGTCATTGTTCGTTTGTACTCTAAATACGATAGGTAGCGATCTATGGTGGATTCGGTCGATGAAGTGGAAAGGGATGGTGGTGTGTGTGGGGTCTGTGTGTTCGTTTGTTGAGTTTGATATAGGTTCTGTGTGTCGACGCCTGGAGTTGTTGGGTCCGTGGGGGTGCTCGATGTTAGAGTCTGATTTGGGTTCTGTGTGTCACCGTCGGAAGTTGTTGGACCCTCGGGGGTGCTCGATGTAAGAGACTGATTTAGGTTCCGTGTGTTGCCGCCGGGAGTTGTTTGGTCCGTGGGGTTGCTCGATGTTAGAGTCCGATTTGGGTTCCGTATGCCGCCGCCGGGAGTTGTTGGGTCCGTGGGGGTGCTCGATGTTAGAGTCTGATTTGGGTTCTGTGTGCTGTTGCCGGGTGTTGTATGGTTCCTCTTTCGTTTCTTTGGTGTTGTTGGGTTGGAACGACCTTTAGGTCCTAGTTTATACAGTATTCTTATTTTCTTAACAAGGGTACTAAATGGAATTATTTTGGGAAAAAATCCAAGAAATGATCTTAATACAGTTTTAAATTGTTGTGTTGCAATCTTCTCTACTTTCTTAAATGTTTTTGCAGGGTCTGCGCAGTTTTGTTCATTGTTCTGTAAATGATTAAAGATATAAATAAACTGACACGACCCCTTTTCTACAAGCACCATGTGATTCACCAACGTAAATGACAAACATGTGGGCCGTACCTAGACGTATTAAACGTGAGTATTTCGAGCAAGAAAGAAGGATGTACACGCTATATAGCTCTGTCTACCTTTTTCGCTCGAAGTACTCACGTTTTAACACGTTATGGTAATGATTGGTGTTGGTGGTGATTATCTTCTATAGGTAGAGGTATATTGTTCCGAATCAACGCACAGGCAAAACAACTGAGTCTTTAGAACAGAAATTTAAACATACGTTTATTTTATATATTACTTATATATTATATAATTTTAACAAAAAAAAACCGACTTCAGTACGGCAAGTTGTAAAATTTTCAAATACCTTTAACTTTGTTCAGTTCAAATGTACCAGTTTTCATTTGCTGCATTACATTTGAAAGACAGAAAAGCATTTATTCGAACATACACAGGGTAACATATATAAACAAAAACAATAGACACACAATAACAAAACAAAAAATTATCCTGTGTGATGTCAGCAAGGGTCGTAATCTCAGCTCTGTGTTGTGGCATTTAAAACTGCAGCGCTGATATTCTGATCAGGCCTCGGTGAAGTCACGGTCAGTTATATAGGTAATTGATTTGATACAAAACTCTTTATTGTACGCCACACATTTATGATACAGAATATATCGAATATACCTTTAAATACGTGTTTGAGAATATTAGGAAAAAATTAAGAGAATAAATATGTTTAAATAAAGAAATAAAGAATTTTTTTGTTTGATACAATCGAATAAAATCGATTGAGCGTCGGGCTGAACACAGGTCAAGTAGGTATTAAAAGCAATATTTAATGTGCAATCCGCGCTCAATTCATTCACGTCATTATTTCTTATTAATAGTTGCTTAGCAACAATAATCGAAACTTATCTAATAGCCATCAGTAAAATACTTATTATTGAGAAGTTCAGATGGCCATCTGTGGTCTTCTTCATCAGTTTTACTTCACCAAATTACACTTTCTGAATGCAAATGATTGATTAATTGTTAAAAATATTGAAATTGCTATATGTGTGCCTATAACTTTTGAGGAGTTCCCTCAATTCCTCATGGATCCCATCATCAGAACTTTCTTTTGATGATAATGAGACCAAACTGGAAGTATGTCCAGTCAGACAAAAAAAGAATTTTTCAAATCGGTCCATAAATGACGGAGTTATGCGGTAACAAACATTAAAAAAAATTAAAAATTAAAAAATACACACGAATTGATAACGTCCTCTTTTTGAAGTCGGTTAAAAATAAGTAAAATAATGTAAGCATCAGCTAAAAGAGAATTTTTGGAAATTCTATCCCTAAGCAAGCATAGATTTACCCGGGCGAAGTGGGCCGCTAGTTATATATAAAAAGTCAGATTTTGTATATTTGGATTTGCATAACTCGAAAAATAGGTAGTTGTTAGTAGGATGAACTTAACCCAATCAAACTTGCTTTTAAGGGTTTCGAAGTCAACAAAAAGAACGGGGCAAACTTTATAGTTTTACCCGTTCTTTTTGTTGAATGTCGGTCCGTCTGTCTGCAGCTAAGCTCGCAACTCCTAGTCTTGATCAAATAATAATAGACTAGCTGCTGCCTGCGGCTCCGCCCGCGTGGATGTTATTTATCACGATAAAAAGTATTTTCCTTCCCAGGAAACCATCTATCTGATTGCCCAATTTCATTAAGATTCGTTGAGACGTTTAGTCGTGAAAGCGTATCTAACAAAAAACTCACTGTCATTTATATATAAATATAGTTGTACAGCTTATAACCCAGATATAACATTTTATTGAAATAACTTTGAAAATGAGAGAACTTACATACTAACTATGCACCCCGTTTGACCCCCTTAAGGAATGACTTTCGAAAAAATATTGTGTATTGTGTTTATGACTTTCAATAAAGAACCTGCATACTGAATTTCACTCGAATAACTTTAAAAACGGCAAAGTTTCATACTAACTTTGCACGTAACTTTAGGGGGTGTATTTTCAAATATCTTTCTTAGGTTGCTTCCCTACGTTATAAAAAGAACCCCTGTGCAAACTTTCAAGTTTCTAACACTTTTAGTTTATACCCTGCGTTGATATGTCAGTCAGCCTCCTTTTATATAATACTAACTTTCGCCCGCGGCTTTGCCCGGGCGTACATTCCCTCGGGAACAGAGTTTTATTTTCCGGGATAAAAAGTAGCCTATCTGTTATTCCAGACTATAATTTATCTCTATGCCAAATTTAATCGAGATCCGTTACGCAAAAACTACTTTTGCGTAAAAGGGTAACAAACATCCATACATTCTTACAAACTTTCGCGTTTATATGTATAGATAGATAGATACACGGTCTCATACAAAAACAACGCCAAATAGTCTCAGTTTAGAGCGTAACGTTAGTATATATACCTATATGTATTTATAATGCCGTCCAGAAAAATAAACCAAAGTCTAGTTTATAATTGGTAGTTCAGGTGACCATCTATTTCTATTTCGTTAGTTTCATGTTGTTTGTTGTTGTTCATTATTCAAAATGTCGTTTTTAAATGCTAATGAATGTTGTGTTGCAAAAAAGAAACGCTAATACGTATTCTTATTATATTTAAGGAGTTTCGATTCCTCTTGGATACCAAAATCAAAGTTGAATTTCGTACATATCCGACCATTCTGAAAGTATATCCTATTAAATATTTATTAAATAAAAAAAAAAGAATATTCAAAATCAGTTCATAAATGACGGAGTTATGCGGAAACAAACATTAAAAAGGAACACGATTTGAAATTCTCCTCTTTTTAAATTTGTTTTAAAATTATAAAAATAGGTATAAGTTCTCACCGGATAAATGAGATTTAAAAATAAACAAATCAAAGTATAACAATATATGAATTGCAAAGTTAACGTTAGTTTAGACATTACTGTACCTACTTATGTAATGCAAATTTATTAAATAAAAATATAAAATAGTATACTTTATAGCTAGATATAAAACTGGAACTGAATTATTTGTTACATTTCAATAAACGAATGTTTATTGTGAAGTGAATTCATAATTTGTGTTTATGAAACCCGCGAACTGATTTTAGATTTCTCGTTTTCCTCGACGCTAGGTGGCGCTGCCTAGTAAACAAGAAAGAGGCGAGCTCTGTATTATTTTATCTTAATAAATAGTTACAAGTGTTAAAACAAAGTAAACTAGTGACTTATCTGTGGACAATAGACCAGTGTTTATGTGCATGTGTTTTTAAAACATTTAACTAAACATTAACTATAATAAGTTGTTACTATCTTCTTCAATATCGTGTTAAAATATAAACAATCGTGACATATGTGCTAACATAAATATAAAAAACATTCTCATGAAGAATATAAACAATACACCATGTTTTAGTGCTATTTTAACTTAAATGAATTCATTATTAAGAAATTAAGTGATAAAAATCGTTCTGAAAAAAAAATTGAATTTTGGACTTTGGACTTGTCAATGACATGACAACTAGTGCCATATCGTACACTAGCGACGAATAGATTAACTAATTAATAGTGCCACTAGCCACCAGAGGGCGCAAAACTGACAGCTAATGATACCAGCCGAAAAAACGACTACGAAATTGGTAGATATTTTCTACTTAGTGGGAATAACTATTAAATTATTTATTTAAATATAATAATAACAAAATGTCAACTAAATCAACTGCTAACAAGCCCACAAGTGGCCAAAAGATGAAAACTGCAAGACAGAACCACAATAATAAAAAAGAGGTGGACAACATCATTACCAACATTACAACCAGAAAAAAACTTAGTTCACCCAAAAAGCGTACGTTAACAGAACAAAGTATCTCTTGGAATATAACAAATAATTCAACTACTTCTGGGTACTTACTTCTCACACCGGTTTTAACAACATTATTGACTCACAAAACCTGTTCCCGGAAAGCGAAACATCAGGGTGCCCTACTATTACCAACCTATTGTCAAAAAGTGTTGACCATATAGAAGGCACTTTGTCCGACATGTCTACTATTACTGAAATGAAAGAAACGGTCGCGAAACTTACGGATAAGCTAAACAGTAGACAGAATGAGTTAGACAATACGATTTTAGACAACAACTACCTGCGTGAACAATTAAGTAAATTAAATATGGAAATAGAAATACTAAAATCTCTATGCCTTACGTCATCTTCAGACACTAACATCACCAACAGCGTTAAAAAGAAGAAGAGGTACTCAATGATGCAAACTTTGCCAACGTCATCGCCAACACGTTCAACTGATTTAGAAAATGATCATATTGAAGACTTAAAACTAACAAATCTACAATTTCAAATTACGTACTTGCAGCAACATTTGAAAGATTCAGAGCAAGAAATTAAAGCTTTACAAAACCAACTAGAAAATCTGTTACATACTTCAAACGGCTCTAACCATCAGGACGGTACTACCAATACTTCAAATTCAAGAAGAGTTATTATTCTATCTGATGGACAAGGACGTGGCCTCCGATATCAACTCCAAAATCTTCTGGGCGCTGAGTATTTGGTTCAATCGTTTGTAAAATCTGGTGCATCCTTAAATATTCTATTCTTCAATATTCTAACTTGTTTTATGAATGAAATATTGATGTTAAATAAAAATGACTTTGTCATCGTAGTAGGAGGATGTAATGAAAACAATCCCTTAAATACAGAAATAAATTTACTAAGTTGGTTGTCCTCAGTTAGGAATACAAATATAATTTTTGTATGTGTATATAAGTGAGGTACCAGTAAATAGATTTCTTAATTAAAGTAAACTCAACTATCTAATTAGGTTTATCTGCGGGAAGTACGATAATGTAACATTCATGGACATGAATTATTCGAGAATATTGTCTCAAAAAAGTGAATTTAGTATTAATCTATCTAGGTCTATTCTCAGGGAAATACTTCATATCGACTATGGTTGTAAACTAAATGAATATAATAAAATACTGAATGAATCACAAATTAAAATATTTGTTGATAAATCTGTTCAAACAAATGTGGAATCGGAAGACCCTATAAATATTGAAAGACAATCATATGATCTCGAAACTCAGACGACTAATATCCACGACGAAACCGTTGACAATAAGATTTTTCGTCTGTAAATACCACGGAGTACAATAACCAGTGGAGAGAGTATGGACACGTTTTTGTTCTAAATCAAAGTCACTAATAAACGGCGGGGGGAAAGGTACGCTTTGCCCTCTGTGATTGGGTGACGAATTAACAACCAAATGACAACTTATTCTCTAGGGATTCCATAAAAGTAATTTAAATAAAAATTATCGATATCGATGATTGTTTGAAAAAAAACAGGTGATTATTTAATTTAAATGTTTGTATATAATTTGTATTTAAAAATTAATATTTACTAGTTTTTAAAACGGATTAGTTTTGAATATGTTTTTCTTATATAATCTTTCGAATTTGTATTATTTTTCGTAATAAATGTCAGTCGAATAGCAATATATTTTTTTGCTACGCATGAAGCTAAGTCAATTAAGTTATTAGTAGATGCTGCGTCAAATTGGTGAAAGTTTATATCTGGAAATAAATCATATCCCACAAAACATTTAAGAACCACCATTATTAAGTAATCTGAATTGTATTTAGATGTGAAAGCCTTTCCGCCGCATTCCGCCAAGGCTCTTTCGATGTAAATTTCACTGCGACTTCATATGCTTATTACTGTTGTTGAAGCATACATAAGTTTGTCTCTCACATCTTTCTGATATTGTAGACTATCTTCTTTTGGCCCTCCAAGCAACGATCCAATACAAGTTTGGCAAAACGTGGACGATGGAACCTGCTATGCATTCAACCACTTTTGTGCTAAATTCTGTGAAAAAAAAACTCTTCTAGTAATTCAACATTTACTGATAAGTACAAATTTCATACCAGTATACTACACATTTGCGAGTAAAGCCAAGGACATAAGCATGTTTAAAAACAAAGCAATAATGAAACAAAAATATATAAGGCAAGAACTTATATTTTAAATTATATCGATATAAACCGTCGCGATGCTGCGAACAGCACTATCAAGAAAGAAAGAGACAACTGCTTACGTGCAAATCAGTGTACCAGAAAGAAACAGCAAATATTTGATTTAATTTTTCATGGTTTTTATCAAATTGAATAAATAAAGTAGAAATCCACTTATCTGTGAAATGTTATCCCATCTTTTGTGTAACTTGAAGTAGTAGTACACTTTCCACACCATTTAATTGCACAACTAGGCATTACTTTTCGTTTTATTTGCTTTAAAAACGGGAGCGTGTGACGTTCGTACGTCAGCCTACAATTTCTGCGACTGACCAAAATTCCGTCACATACGCTTGATATAGCGTAGGTATGTTTAGTGCCCGCGGTACCCCCGCACGCGCTCTCCACTGGTTATTATACTCCGTGGTAAATACATTATAGTACTTCATCAGAATATTGCAGGGTTGATTAATATTTATTTACTTCAAACTATAATATAATCATCTGAGATTAAATTTTAAATTAAGAACTTAAGCATTTATCTACTTATTTAAAATAATCAGTCTCCACAATCCTAATTTCCCATAATTAAATGGGTTTTATTTTACATTTAATGTTTTGTATTCATACTGCACGATTTCATTTATAATAGGTCATTTGTTTAACGAGTCGCCGCACTCGCAGCCCAGTTCGTCCCTGCGCTAGCGCTGGCCGCAACGCTCTTGTTCGTGGCATGGCATTGGCACAGAATTAATACTACATACAGTAGTTTGACTCGGCCGTAACCTTGAAATATATGCCTACAGCCGCGCGGTACGTAAACATGCGATAGGGCTGCCCACCTGCAGCATTTTAATTACATTTGCCTACTTTGTGTTTCCATTTAGTTTTGTGATTGTAAATATTCATTTTTTATATAAACAAATAAAATACTTTATGAGCTGAATTTTGGTAGAGACCTTGGGTATACCAGCAGAAACAAAATACCATTGATCCCATAATTGATAAAAAAGTTATTCAAGGCCAAAGGACAAAGTTTACGGTATTTTGGATTTTTCTCAGAAACGGTATGTTTTTAAAATAAAAAGGTTGTTTTTATTTTATTTAAAGCCCAAACAAAACTTGAAAATCATAAAATAATCTACAAAAATGGTCCCTATACTTTTTTTCTTAAGAATCACTATTCCTAAGATATCAACATTGTAAAAGTTGAAGAAGTTACATTCTATATGATATGTACACATTTCTGGTGTACTACATATATTTAATACTGTAATATTGTTTAATAAACAATAAAACAGTATTAATAAATAAAGTCATTCAGAGTTTCCAGGTAATCTAAAAAAAAGTTATCTCTGGATGCGTTCTTGACGAATTCATGCAACCAAACACAGCAGACTACCGGAACCATATTTGGATTGAACAACACATCAGACAATAGAAAAATAATAATTTCAAAAGTAATTAATTTGCAATATTAATTATTGTGAAATTGCCCTTATTACAACTATACCTACGCGAAAAATATGTTTACTAAACGATGTTTCGTACTCAATCCTCTATTTTATAGTAAAACTAGACTTCTTAAAATAAACTTTAGCTCTAAACATAGTATTCAGAAAAATGCGACTCGGCTACGCTCTTAATAAAGCAAATAAACTGTGAAATAAACAATACAATACCATATTTTCTAATAATATTTAAGTATAAGTAGGTACTTATATTTCTGGTTGAGTAGGAAGTATGATAAGTCCGGGTTTGCGAAATCATTATTGAGGCACCCGAAAACACTACAATATTTTTTTCCCCTTTTTGAAGTCATGATACTCGTAATTTACGACAAGTGTCCGCCGCCCGCGCCGGCGAGAGTTGACGAACGCAAGCGGTCATGTAGCGTACGCGCGTGCTCACAGTCGCGCTGCACAGCTCGCACTGCCCCACCTTTTTGCCCCATATATTATGCTAGCGTGTGCGTGAAATCGCGTGCCGACATGGCGCGCGGCGCGCACGCACACATTCAAACCGAGAGCGGCACGTTTGTATGAAGATGTTTTACTGTTTGTTTACTGTGGCACGACGCTCGGTGTCGTGCCAAATAGTAGGGTAATCAGATGTAATTGTCTCCTATATTTTATTTTTAAAACATTAAATCTATTCAGAAAGGGGGTGACGTGGCTTCTGGGCGGAATATCATAGCAAAAGCGGGCGCATGCATTTTGGACCCTCTAAATAAGACTTGCCGCTTTAACTAGCAATCTAGGCCCATATGCTACATCCAGATAATTAAATCTAGAAAGAACAAGTGAGCCTACTAACTGCTCCCGAAGTGGAATGGGTATACGATTTTGATCTTTTACCATAATTATAATATGTTGTTGTATCTAGGTATAGTAAGCATTTTATTCTTCTCGTTGTTATCGTACCACATTTCGGAATTTGAATTTCACTTCGAAAGTATTGTTCTAGCAATAAGGTGTATTCAACTTTTTTATGGACAGGTATTATGCCGCAGTAATTAAAAAGTCCTAAACTATTATCTTTAAATTTATCTTTAATTATTTTGGATACAATTAATTTTAATAACCTATGTATATTGTAAATTATAAATACGATCTAAATATGTTTTTTAAGTGCGTCCATAGCTACTCAATCCATAAGAAATAATACTTTCGACCAGGGCTTTATACATCATAATTATTTCGTCAAATGGAACTCTGGACTTTATTATATGAAATTTAGCCATCACAGCACGTAATTTATAGACATGCTTTGACCAATTAAACCTATTATCTATGACTAAGCCTAAATATGTAATTTCGGTTACTTGTTCTATGTTACGGCAACTACTAGTACAGTCTGTGCTACTATTATGTAAACAGTCATGACTGTGGGCTTTTATGTTAAGGTCATTTGTGTGTGGATTAGGGATATGACTGGAGTGTACATGAATAAATTTAGTTTTGTCTGCATTAAGTACCTGCGTCGTGTGACCATTTACATAGTGTAGTAAAATCTTTTTGTATAAGACTCATGGCAACCCTTAGATCTTTGTTTGCAGCTACCAGGCATGTGTCATCAGCATATTGGAATACAGTGCAATATTTAATGGCGTTATTTAAATCATTGACATAAGTTAAGTAATGGAGAGGCCCGAGTACCGAGCCCTGTGCAGTGCCTTCTGTAACTGTAACCTTGTCACTGAATGCCTCACCAACTTTTACTGTGTAGCTGCGGTCGCTGAGGTAGTCTCGGCACCATTCTAGAAGCTTACCACGAACACCACTGTTATTAAGACGTTCTATTAGTAGATCATGCCTGAGGGTGTCAAAAGCTTTGCTATAGTCGATAAATAACAACGGAACATGCATTTTTTCATTAAGGTATCCGTCAATATCGTCAGTAAACCGTGACAACAATAATGTGGTTCTTTTATTCGGCTGGAACCCGTACTGCTGCGCACACAGTACCCTATTTTGCGAATAAAAGTTCTGTACTACATATTTTACAGACGTACTTCTCTATAATCTTGTCTAAAACCGGAAGAATCGTAATGGGACGATATTTTGAATAATCTTGTGTACAACCACCTTTATGTATCGGCCTAACAATACCTGTTTTAAGTGTACTAGGATAACGACCAGTCTCTATACTACAGTTTATCAATCATGTTATAGCGTTGACTACATTATCGGATAAGCGAATGATATCGATAGCTCTAATTCCATCTGTTCCCGGTGCCTTATAAGGATTTATGTTTTTAATTATCTTTGCTACTTCATAATTTTTAACTTTAGGAAAGAAGATAGATCTGTCTATCGATTTAGTGTAACTGGTTTCATCTAATAATTTTAGTTTACATGTTGGTATTATAGACTTAAGGTTATTCTTAAATTCTACAGCTATCAGTTGCACTAAAAGCCTTAGTTATTACGTCATCAATTGATTTATTTATTTTACCTGTCAACCCGTTTATAAGTTGCCATAATTTTCTAGTATCAGTTTTACATTTTTTTATTTCTGATTTATAGTATTTATTTTTAGTCTGTTGCACGATTTTATTGGTCTTATTTCTTATTTTATTGTATTTTACTCTTAGTACTTTATTAGTATCCTTAAGCCATTCACTATATAATTCGTCTTTTACATAGTTTTATAGCATTTTGTCAACCCAATGGTGACAATTCCGCTTTGACGTGCCTAACTTTAGTATAAATTGAGACTGTTCATAACAGTTATTAATGTTTTTAGATAAATAAATATATATTTCATTAGGGCAAACCATGTTATCAATCGGACTCCAATCGAGCTCGTTTAAAAGATTACTTAACTTACGATTATTATACCGCGTAGCGTAAATAGGAGCAACTTGTACATGTGAGTCGTTTACCAACGTGAGCGCAGTCACTCGGTGGTCGGCCAGTTTAGTGCCGAGCGCAGCCGTGTACGCGTCTTTCATGCGGGATCTTACGAATATATGATCGATGCAGCTTTTTGTTACAATAGTTTTGTTTTTAGTGTTCATAGTTTCGACTCGCGTATAGTCCGTAATACCGTATGAAAGACCGTGCGAGCTCATTACATCCATGTATGCCATTTTAATGCCAGTATCAGTGGATGTTGGCGTTTTAAGTTAATGTTACAATCTCCGATAATTACTAAATCTCCCCTGTCATATTTTGCTAGCGTTTTGTCTAACTCGGCAATAAAAAGGTTTTTCTGAGTATTAGGCGGTCTATACAGTGCACACAGTGTCACGCAGAGCGAAAAAGGTGTAACTAATTTATTTATTTAAACTTTTGCACATAATAAAATTGTACAACGGCGGACTTAATGCCTTAAGGCATTTTCTACCAGTCAACCTTTGGGGGTGTAGAGATAAAATATGGTAGGTGCAATTATTCTCATTTAATGATATGAATAAGATATACACAAATTTACAAGAATATACATAAATATTAATATACATTTATATAAAATACAAAACAAAATAATAAATACAATAAAAATATACATAAATACTACTTACATAATATATAAATATTAGCTGAAATAATGATAGTCGTTAAGATTATTCTGCTAATAGTTTGAGATATTGTTGACGTACTTTAGCCTTAAATGTATCACGGTTGGTGGACATCCTGATTTCGAGAGGGAGTGCATTCCATAGTAGGATAGACTGAATATTGAAAGAAGAGTGAACAAGACTAGAACTATGAGAGGGGCAAAGAAGAAGGAGATTATTAGAAGATCAAAGATTCCTATCATGATTGCTGCAAAGGTATTGTAGGTGAGGAGTAAGGTACGCAGGAGCATTAGGAGACACTCGGTCAGGTAATTTATATATAGCGTTATATTAAATGCTTAAGTAAAAAGTGAGAAATATAATGTAAAATAAATCTATGATTTGAAAAGTCTTATCTCTGGAAAAACTTGCTTATGGCTTATACACAAGGTGATACAATTAAAATATTATTTTGGGGAAGTATTTTTCGACTTGGATACAGAGCTGGACCCGGAAAAATTAAAACGTGGGCGTGGCTGAAAAATCCTGTGTAAATTACAATCGTCGATAACTTGACACAGATTTACCACCAACCTATCCCCATATCTAATCCTCTGTATGATGATTTGATTGGATTGGATACTAGTGAAGGTAAACCTAAACATAGTTATGGTTTTTACAAATCCCTTGTATGTATTGGCCATTCAGAACAGCAAAACTTAGACGATCTAGATGGGTCATACCTAGATGATTCTTAGATGGCACTGACAAATTAATATAAATAAATCTTTGAATGTTAAATTGATAGTTATTTTTCTTTTTTGTTATTTTTATATACATACCTTAAAAATAATAAAAAATATGGTCAATTTTAAGAATTTAATTAATTATTACCTTTTATTTTGCATTACGGACTATCCGGTATTATTATTTTTACAATAGTCAAACTTGTTTTGTTTGCCATGGAATAAAACATTAATACATTTAACAATTATCATCTAACTTTGTTTAATCACCGAATATTGTGGTAACAATTCATTACCGAGTTTTTTTTTCATTTTAGTTTAGTTTACATTTTTTTTTACATTTCTAAAGTTTTTTTTTTTACATTTCTAAAAATTGTAAATTAGATCGCATTCAACTATTACTGTGTAGATCACTGTCGATTAGTTACCCGAATATAATCATATTGTTGCTTTATGGATGAAAATTCTATTTTAATTTTGGTAATATACATTTTTGCTTATAACTTCAATCTAGTATATACATATTTTTTTATTTATATCACATTATCGAAGAAAAAAATCAGCTATATTTTGGTATATAAATGATTTTTCTATGTAACACTAGTAAAAAGTTACGAGCCAAAAACCGTATTTTATTTTTCCTGTAAAATTTTGATTTTTCGATTACGATATTATTCGGTGAGGGCGGCGATATGAATTAAGGAAAATATATTGTTCGCAGAAAAATAATTTAAAAAAAATGGTACAAAAACCGGTTATTAAGTACTTTTACACAGAGGTAATAACAAAAGCTTATACATTGAGCTAGGTGCTTATTACTCGTGGAATCAAACAGTATCAATACCAAAAACACGCTTTTATATATATATATGTAGGATCAGGAGTGCCGAGGGGCCTATCGTCAGAGTTAGAAGTATCCATTTTCAAAAGATAAACAAGATACGATCAAATCTAACAAAATATTATTACAAGAAATAATTAAAATCATAAGAAAACAATAATAGCTATTAAAGACAAAATCACAATAAGTGCAATTGATATAAGGCTAACTAACTAATAATCGAACAATCTCGAAGTGCAAGGTCACCACAACTCGCAAAATGGCGCGTAGCCGTTTATCCAATAATAAATCGAACAGACTCTGAGAGTCACAGTTCGTATAATGGCGTATAGCCATCCCAATAATATCGAACAGACTCTGGCGAGTCACAGTTCGTATAATGGCGTGAAGCCATCCAATGAATATCGAACAGACTCAGTGAGTCACAGTTCGTACAGCGGCGGCGGAGCCGCCAATATGCGAACAGACCAAAGACCAAGTAAATTGGTCACAGTTCGTACAGTAGCACAGAGCTACCCAGTTAAGTGCAAAGTGTATCGGCGGGAACCGCAGCAATATAGCTATGCAGAATATACAGCTAAGCTGTACCAAGTAAACCGACAGTTTTGTCGGGAGCCGGAGCTCTAATGAGTCAGTCCGAAGAGAGACTGCCGGTCTAGGGCAATGCATGGCCTTTTATAGAAAGATTTCCCTCCCGACAACTCTGTCCATGGGCACCCGGAAATGTGCGCCACGCGTTTACTGTTTGGAAAATCATTTAAATTATCTCATTCTAATGAGTTGCACAGTGTAAAACACATTCGTTAGTTTTTAAATATCACTAACATAATTATGGTACATTAACATTCTCAATTACTTACTAGAACCTAATATTTGATAATTGAAAGGAATAAAAATGTTACGATAACAAAATGGCATCAAAATGGCGTTCCCAATGTTTACATGTTTTGTACGGGACTAGCAATACTTTTATTACAATAAGTGCCCAGACGGAGTTCGTAGATACTTAATAAATCATGTTTTGAATTATAAGACATTAATTGATACAAAATAATAGGAATTATTAATATTCCTACTATTATTATTAATAGGAATTTCAAATGAAAAATAAGTTCTGCTAAAATAACCACAGATTATTAATAGCCATAGATATACTTTGAAAACAAACTCCGACATATATGTTAAGTCCTGGACTTAACATATCTATTTTGCTCTGGACGGCGGACATCTGTTCTCGGAATAGGCGTATCTCGCGGGCCAAGTCAACCGGTCGATAGTCAGTGGTGGTGTTGACGACCGAGTTATTCATGTCAGAGACAGGTGACGTGTCTAGGTAATCGCCATCACTCGATTCTGGATTATGAACACTTCTTGCCGGTGTGTCACGCTGATTATCCCTTGGCTTTTTTTGCAGCATTCAGTACACTTCCAATAATAAATAATTGTTATTGTATTTCTACCCTAATAAACCAACTTTATTTTTGTTTCATTTTTACCAATGTATCGTTCTTGGGAATTGGCAGAGTATGCTTTGACATACATAAAGACAAAATAAAAATAATATATATAATTAATATAGTAACTATAAAGTTTATTTAATATTTTATTTTATTTATTTATTTATTTAAACTTTATTATACACAAAACTATGATGTATAAAGGCGGACTTAATGCCTGAGGCATTCTCTACCAGTCAACCCAAGGTGGTGCAGAGATAGGTCAAAGTAGGTGCATATAAATAAATTTAGAATAGTAGAGAAAACAAGATTAAGGTTATTAATACATAGATCCTATAAAATACATATAAACAAACTAAATAATATATACTAGAATAGTATAATCATCATAAATAAATATATAATATATATATATATATATATATATATATTTATAGAAATGTAAATAAATATAGATTATTGTCGAGAAGATTCTGCCAATAGTAGTTTACGGATTTTAACCTTGAACGAATAACGGCTGGTGGACATCCTGATTTCGAGAGGGAGGGCATTCCAGAGAAGGATAGACTGGATAGGGAAAGAGTCGTGAATGAAACCAGAGTTATGAGAAGGACATGCAAGAAGTAAATTGTGGGAGGATCGAAGATTTCTATTGTGGATAGAACAGCGATAATTAAACTGAGAGGTTAAATAGGTGGGAGCATTAGGGGACATAAGAATGGAATAGAGGGTAGAAAGTGCGCGCATACTACGGCGCTGGCGAATGGGAAGCCAATTCAGTTGTGAGCGATAGGTAGACACATGGTCATACTTCCGAAGATTGAAAATGAATCGAATGCAGTTATTGAGAAGACGATCGAGTTTATTGAGAAGATCTGCATTCAGGTCAAAATAACACACATCACCATAGTCGATCAGGGGAAAAATCAATGTCTGCACAAGCATCGTTTTAGTCTTACATGGGAGAAAGTTCTTTAGCCGATAAAGAGTGCGCAGGGTACCAGTTACCCTTTGGCTGACTAGCGTGACTTGGGCGCTCCAATTTAATTGAGTGTCGATAAGCAATCCAAGATCTTTAACAGCAGGGCACAGATCTATGGCAATACCGTTAAAGATTACTTGAGGAAGAGCTAATGGGTCTAATCTATTCATCAAGCGTTGACTGCCAATGATTATAGCTTGACACTTGGTCGGATTCACAGTCAACCCAAATCTATCAGACCAATTTTTAATGTGCTGTAAATCTCTGTTAACCATATCTACCGCAGAGTTGACACAGTCAACACTTGCCTGAGAATAAATCTGCAAGTCATCAGCATACAGATGATACGCACACTGAAGATTCTGAGTTATGAGATTAATAAATATTGAAAATAACAACGGAGATAAAATACCGCCTTGAGGAACACCAGAGTCAATGTCACGCCACGCAGACGATGAATCCTCGAAGCGGACAGACTGCTGGCGACCCCGAAGATAAGTGGAGAACCATTCCAGAGCTTCAGACGAGACCATAAAGTAGGAGAGGATAGACAGAAGGATATCGTGACTGACGGTATTGAAGGCATTAGAGAAATCAACCAAAGCCAACACAGTGACTTTGGTATCCTCCATGCCCTGCCTAATATCGCCAGTCACTTTGAGGAGCGCAGAGAGGGTGCTATGGCCGGGTCTAAAACCTGACTGTAGAGGACTTAATAGGCTATTTTGGTAGATAAACCGGGATAGCTGCTTATGCACACAGGCCTCAAGCACCTTAGACAGGAAGGGAAGGATAGATATGGGGCGGAAGTGATTTGGAACAGAAGGATTTGGAATCTTGGCTAGGGGTATGACATGGGCTTTACTCCATAAGGATGGGAAGGTTCTTGAAACAAGGGAAAAATTTATGATATGAGAAATTGGGACAAGGAGATGATCAAGGATAGGTATGATCATGCGACGGCTGACACTGTCACAACCTACAGCGTTTGATTTAATGGACAGGATAACTTTTTTGATCTCATCCGTTGCTACTGGAGAAAAGTGGAAAGCTTCAATGTTGGGACGAGATAATCCAGCCAGGTAATCAGCAGTTTGACGCTTGATCTGGTGATCCAACGGGGTTATAGAAGAGAAATGACGATTAATGTCATCCAAATCAAGTGTCCCCTGCAAACCAGTACAGCACTGTTTGCCGATACCTAATGTCCTAAGGAACTTCCAAATATTAGCAGGGCTTGAAGCAGTGATGTTATTATGAATGTGTCGGCGTTTGGCGTTACGTATCATCTGGTTACAACGATTCCTTGCAGATTTGAAAAGTGCCCAGTTTTCATCACACCGATCTCTTCTGAATTTACGAAAAGCTCGGTCCCTGCGCCTCATGGCCATCCGAACTCCCCTGGTGATCCAGGGTGCAGGAGGGCGCCTTTGTTTGACCTTCTTCACAGGAGCATGAACGTCATACAGCCTGAGTATATTTGTGTTAAGAAGATGGACTTTCTCATCGACTGTAGAAGCTGCAACTATAATGTCCCAGTCAATTTCTGAAACGTCTTTACAAAGCTTCTCGACATCCATGCGACCAAAACAACGCAAGTGCAGAATTTTAGGTTTGGGTTTAGGAGGTTTTAGGATGTACGAAAGGAAGATAAGGTCATGATGAGAAAATCCGGGAGCCGGGAGTTGACCATAGGATGAGGCTAAGGATGGAGTAGAGGTAAGTATCAGGTCAAGCCATGTATCATCACCCACAGTGTTGTGGTGAGTAGCTTGCAAGGGTAGTATGTGAAGGCTGGCCGACTTGACGAGGTTCAGGAGCTTACGGGTACGGTGGGAACACTGGGATAGGAGGTCGGTATTAAAATCTCCCATGATGATGTGATGTGAATATTCTGACCCTAAAGATTCCAGTATCGATTCGATACTGGAGAAGTAATCAACAGACGGGGGACAATAAGCAACACCAAGAACGATTTTAACTCCTTTGACGTCCACTTCAAGAAAAATATACTCCGCAGATGCCGAGTGATTGTGTGGAGAAGAGAAAATAATTTTGTAAGAAAAATCACTGCGAAGATATACAGCAACACCACCCCCCCTTCGACTGATACGATCATTTCGTATCAAAATGAAGCCAGGAAGTGAGTAAGAAGTTGAAGGAAGGTTAGGTTTGAGCCAACTCTCCGAAACCAGGATGGCATGAACGTTAGCGTCAGAGAATGAATCCAGCAGGTCACTATGATGACTCGGGATGCTCTGAGCATTAATGTGGCATACATTGAATAAAGTGCGAGACCGCTGGTTAAACAACTGACGCAAGGAATCACCTAACGTTACATCATTCACCGAACAAAAACTTTCACTACTTGACAAATCTAAAGATTCATTGGCAGAATAATAAGAATCATCGGAAGGCATGAATAAAATATATAAGCTTATATATATAAATAAAAATATAAATATACGAATATACAAATAATAATTAATTAAAATATGCGTACCAGGTTGATGCAACACTTCCAACTCTGCACCACCCACCAGCTGACACACACACTATACAACGGTAAAACTAAACGTAACACTAAACAATATAAAAGTTACATGTTTCTGAACACAACTCCATAGACACGACTCGTAAGTTCTAAAATGTCAAAGTGACGTTTGTTTGAAAGTTAGTGTGAGAACGAGAAGAAAGATAGTAAAAATGAAAATATTGAGGGTAAAAAGTTATACAAAGATAGTAGATACGGACTTATAACAACAACAAGACATGAAATACAATTACAATAATCTAAGTTTTAAGTTTCAACGGCAAGATAGAATAAAGGAGAAAGAAACTTAACAAACAACAACTAAACCTATCTACGTTGTTTACTGTTTGCTGCCGCAGAGCCGGTGGTCCCAGTACCGCCGAACGAAGGATCGCTCATCGCCTTGGGGTGCTTCAGCGTCAGAGAATTGAGCTCCTCCAATGTAGTTAGCTTGTGACGACTTCCATTAGCGACTTTGACTATAATAACGCCGTCCTGCGTCCAGCAAGTCCGCATACCAAAATGCTGCCGGGCTTTGGCAAAAATTGCTTGTCGTGTTCGGGTCAGGAATTCTTTCACCGAGACTGATGTACCTTTCAGCTTGGTTTTGGCCCTCCATACAGCTGACTTAAGATCTTGATTGCGGAATCTGACTAGAATGGGCCGCTTCGAATCTTTCTTGGGTACTCCAATCCTGTGACAGACACTGAAATCTGAGGCCACAATGTCTTTCAACCCTATGTTGTGGATTGTCTTTAGTATGGCATTTCTGCAGTCCTCATTATCAGCCTCAGGAACACCCAGGAACAAGAGAGCTTTACGTCGATGCCTTGTTTCCATTGAGTCGGCCATACGGGAACACTCGAGTATCTGCTTTCTGAGGAGGCCAAGCATTGAGAACATGAGCTCTCGGAAGGTCCGGAACTCCTCAGCCACCTTAGCTACTGTGTCTTTGGCCGGCCCACCAACATGCAGCTGCGCCTCAAGGTCAGCCATCCTCTTCATGAAGCTGTCTTCAAGGTTTTCCTGTGCCACCCGGATCTCTTCAAGTTGTGCCATGATGTAGTTTAATGTATATAATCTTGATAAGTGAGCAAATGTGTGTGAAGTGGCTGGCAGGTGGTGTGCTTCAAGAATTTGTTACATAAACTTATGTATTTTAGTACAACCGTAAGTACTCTTTATTTATGACTTTTGCACAAAAAAAATTGTCAAAAAATATTAAATTTGGATAAAAATAATTAAAATTAAACTTTTAACTTGCAAAAAAACGTGTTAACTTTTTGACACCTACCCCCGAAAAAAAAAAAAAAGAAAAATATTTCTTTGTTTTTGAATTGTAATTTACCTAGTCTTTACAACATTTGTTAATATATTATATAATAATAGCTTTAAGATTTAACTGTACATCGCTTTGGTTTTACACTGTAATGTTGTGCATTTATTGAAAATAAATAAATAAAAATTGAAAGGATTTCTTCACGCAATTGGCAGTGTCTGTAGTAGACACTGCCAATTGCGTGAAGAAATCCTAGCAATACATGGCTCTTTCCCAAAATTAAAATAATTATATTTTTCCATGGTTTTTTATAAACTTATTTTACTCATCTGAAAACCAGTTTGATTAAAAGAATTAACTTTCTTTTCGTCTGCCAATTTAAAGGTTAGAAATGCTTGATTTACCAGTCAGCTGATCCCTATATAATATGGTCGCCCATATTGATGTCGGCTTTATTGAGTTTAATTTAAATTGGTCACTTCTATATCTCCAAAACCATGCATTTTTTATACAGACTTCAATTGTGGTTTTACAAACTACAGTCACCAAAAGTTTAAATTAATTAATCGAAGCGCGTTTCTTGAGTAGCACGTGTGTTTTTAAAGTTACCATAACTTTTTTATTTGTAAACCGATTGGAATTAAACAAAGCCTATATGTTATAGGAAGGTTGCCACAATATATAAGTGAAAACCGCATTTAAATAGGTTATGCGGTTGTTGTATTTATCGCTTAAAAACGCGGCTACAAACAGACAAAATTTCTAAAAACTACAATATAAATACGACAATATTAATTGTTTTTTTTTTTAAAGAAAAAATGAATGTACGGACGTACGTTCTGGCAGTTCAGCGACTTGGTAACGCTTTTATTATATGTATAGATAGATGTATAAATAAACTCTACGGTGTTATCCTATAGTCTCATTTATTTTCTTTTTTATTGCATAAATGGGCAAACGGAACTGGTGCATGACCGCAGCACCGACAGTATGACTTAGCAGAGATTTAACCTTCTTTAACCCCCGTTGAACAACCTGAAATACAAATTAATATCTGAAATAAATACCTACATTGGGTAAAAGCGAAATAAAAACTATGGAAAAATAGATGCTTCAGTGCTGATTTTTGACAGGCAAGTTTTTATGTACGTGTTTATGTACGTGTTTTATGAGACGAAATTTTATTTACAAAACTGCACCGTTGTTATTATTTTTACCGTTATGGTGTATTATTTTACCTCCATAAAACTTTCGTTTCCTTGTATCTGAAAGAAATACGTATGGATAACTATAACCTGTTAATTTAGGTAGGTAATTTTAACAAAATAGACCCAACTTCAAATACTAATGTAATAATAGTAATAGTACTCATATGTATTTTATATAAATTTTAATAATTTTCCCCGCACCTCTTAAAAATGGGATTTAAACAAACCTTTTGTTAGTGATATATAATACCTACCTACTTACTGTCAAAAATTTCAATTTTTTAAACTGTTCGGTCTATGCAGCACGTTAATACATCAATTAATCAGTCAGCTTCTGCTTATTCCTATATATACAGATTAAGAATCAATAGAGTGCATCCCATGACCATTGTAATTTGCCCAAACACGGCTTAAAAACATTGTTTAATTATGCACACACACATACATACATAGAGACATATACATATTTCTGTTGTCGTGTGTGATATTTTAGCCGTTTTTGGGCATATTACACTATATTCTATCGTCATGTAGCTGCCCTGTGTGTATATAGTGATTAGGAACCAACGTATGAATTTGTGTGAAATATATTTTTATCTGTAGGTTTAGTCTAGTTATACACTATTTGAAAATTCCATAGAAATATATTGAATGATTTCTTAAAAAACTAAACTTCATTTAGTTGTATATTGCCATTGTATACATATCTCCGTTGCCATGTGTATATTTTGTATATATATATTTTATACTACTTCGGTGGCCAACAAGCATACGGCCCGCCTGATGTTAAGCAGTTACTGTAGCCTATGGACGCTTGCAGTACCAGAGGTATCACTTGCGCGTTGCCAACCCATTTTTTTACCAGGGTTTTAAGATGGAGTATCCCTGGGATAGGAATACGTTTCTTTCAAAACGCATCACACAGGAACACTACTACAACGCTGTGCGTCGTTATTTGGCTGTGGTCTTCTGTAAGGTTTACATATATGTTTATATATATATTATATTCTACAGATATCTACTATTTTCATCAGAAACATTAAAATTTGCTTTTTAGTCTCAACTTAAATATTTAACTTCCATTCGTATAATTGCCGTTAACAGAAGTTATACACCTTGCAAGCGAGCAAGCCCGACTGGGGAAGGACCTCCATCTTACAGAAGACAATCACTTAATCAAATAACGTCCTGTGTGTGAGTACAAGTCTTCAGCGCTCATTTAGGTACTACTAAAGAACAGCAATGTGGAGATTTAAACAAACAACGAACATATAAGCGAGATAAGAATGGAAAATATATTGTGAAATTACCTTTTAATACACTAAACCAAAATCACCTGAAGGAAACACACGCAAAATAGCTAAAAGAAGATTTGAACAGATAGAGAGAAGACTCAATAAAATTGAAGAACTGAAACAAGAATATACAAAAATGATAGAAGAATAATAAACCACATGAAGGATGTAAATAAAGAGATATAAGTAATAAATCGGTATACTTACCTCATCACGCGGTGATCCGAATTCACAAAGAAACCACGAAGACATGCGTAGTATTTGACGTGTCATGTAAATGTTCTAATGGTATTTCGTTAAACGATGAACTGCTGTTAGGTCTAGCTTTGCAAGAAGACTTGCAAGGTTTAACCTTTAGGTGGAGAATGCATGCTATCTATTTTGTTGAAGATATACAGATAATGTATAAAATGATATGGACTCACAGCACAGATAGCAGATACAGATTTTTAAAGGGTTCTATAGAGAAACATTCAGTCTGAAGACATTTAGGAATACAAACTCTTGACCGTAACATTCGGGACAGCATCCGCACTATATCTTGCCGACAAGACTCTCATACAATTGGCAGAAGATGAAGGTGATAAATTTTTCCGAAGTGGCAAGAGTATTACGGAAAGATTTTTACGTTGACGATGTCATGTCTGGGTGTGATAATCTAGAAAAAGCAATAGGAATAAGTCATGATTTAAAAAGGCTACTTTATTTAGGTGGCTTTAAACTCACATAAATTGTCATCCAACAGTCGTGACTTCATGGAAAGTATTTAATCAAGTGATAGATCTTCCAATGCTCATCTGAAACTCAATGTTGATGGAATTATTAAAGCAGTGGAATCTAGGAAAAGATCAATTCGAATACAAGGTACCTATCGAAATATCTCTCATTGCTGCTAGGAGAAGGGTAGCTCTTTAAAAACTATATCGTTGCCACGGTTAGAATTTTGCTGGCAAATCAGGTAGCCAAGGCAATGAGAATCTCTGAATTACAGATCTACGCTTGGACAGATCCGTCAATAGTTATTTCTTGGTTATTTGGAAATTCGAATAAATGGAAACCGTTTGTAGCGTATCACGTTGTTAAAATCATAGATGCAATCAGTGGCATCACGTGCAATCTCATGACAACCACCTGATATTACTTCTAGGGGCATGTCAGTAACAAACCTGAAAAGATGTGGTGTGGTGGAATGGGCCACAATAGGAGCTACAGCCGAAGATACAGTTCACTAGACCGACTGTCCTACCAACAGATATAGAAAGGAAGAAATCCACTTCTGATATTCTGATCAGGCCTTGGTGAAGTCACGGTCAGTTATATAGGTAATTGATTTGATAGAAAACTCTTTATTGTGCACCATACATTTTTGATACAGAATATACCTTTAAATACGTGTTTGAAAATATTAGGAAAAAATTAAGAGAATAAATATTTTTAAATAAAGAATTTTTTTGTTTGTTACAATCGAATAAAATCGACTGAGCGTCGGGCTGAATACAGGTCAAGTAGGTATTAAAAGCAATATTTATTCTGTGCAATCCGCGCTCAATTCATTCACGTCATTATTTCTTATTAATAGTTGCTTAGCAAAAATAATCGAAACTTATCTAATCGCCATCAGTAAAATACTTATTATTGAGAAGTTCAGATGGCCATCTGTGGTCTTTTTCATCAGTTTTACTTCACCAAATTACACTTTCTGAATGCAAATGATTGATTAGTTGTTAAAAATATTAAAATTGCTATATGTGTGTCTATAACTTTTGAGGAGTTCCCTCAATTCCTCATGGAACCCATCATCAGAACTTTCTTTTGATGATAATGGGACCAAACTGGAAGTATGTCCTCTCAGACAAAAAAATAAGTTTTCAAATCGGTCCATAAATGACGGAGTTATGCGGTAACAAACATAAAATAAAAAAAACACGAATTGATAACCTCCTCTTTTTGAAGTCGTTTAAATATAATAAATAACTACAGAAGATCTCCAACTATCCTTACACACCTGTACAAAAAGGATACAAGAGTACTAATTTGAAGAAGAAACAGTGGCAATAAATAGAAAGAAAACAGTTGAGAAATCAAGTAAATCCGCTTGATCAGCTTGATAATGCTGGTATCCTCAGGATGAGCGGCAGGTTCAGAAATTCAGAGCTAGATGATGAAAAGTAAGCACCCAATAATGCCGGGTAGAAGCAGCAAACTTTTTTTTTTATTTTTTTTATACTACCAAGTTGACAAACAAGCAACTTACCTTTCTTATAATAGCAGAAGCTCACGTAAAGACACTGCACGGAGGAATCCAACTGATGCTTACTTATTTGAGATCTAAGTACGTCTACCGATGCTTAGTTTGTGCTTAATTGAATAAATGAAAACACAAGTCATGGGTGACTTACCAAGTATACGAGTGATGCCCACGCGAGCATTCCTTAATTCGAGAGTGGACTTTGCTGGACCATTTCAGATATTGATGAATAAAGACAGAGGAGCTAAAACTAATAGAAATAAATAAAGAATATTTTATTTGGCAGTAATTTAGAAACACAAACAAACAAAATTGTCAAAAATACTTAATTATAGGCACATATTATGTGTCTCATGTTTACGCCAAAATAGGATCCAGCTCAGCTTAATGCCAGGCAGTAATGATAGGCGCTAATTTTCCGCCGGAACCATTGAGCACTAACCCACGGATGTCAATCAACACTTAGGTACACATAAATAAGTACTTCCATCTCAGCCATAAGACGTCCACTGCTGGACATAGGCCTCCCCCAAGGTTTTCCACATCGTACGGTCCTGAGCTCACCTTGTCTATCGGTTGCCATAAGTACTTAATAATATATAAAACTTGAGAGTTAACCCTTTTTTTAAGTGTCGAAAACGGTTTATCTCGATTTTCGGAAAAACTACAAGTTCTATGAAAAAAAGTTTAATAACAAAGTTGTAGGTAATAAAAAGATCTACATCTTTTGTATTCACATTTTTTCACATAACCTCAAAATGTATGTGACAAATTTAAATAAACATGTGTCTTTTGGACATAATAAGGTAAGTTTCACCAAATTTCGTAAAAAAAAGTTACTTTTGTAAAAGATAAAAATAAAAAATACCTTGATTATTTGAATGTTTCACATACGTACATTTTAAGGTTACGTAAGAAAAAGTGTGAATACAAAAGTTGTAGATCTTTTTATTACCTACAACTATACCATTATTTTTTTTCATAGATAAATCGTTTTTTTACCCTTAAAACTCATACCCTTCCACTTCCCGACCTCAGACCAGGAGCAGCTATATACTGAATAAAATGCAGGGAGAAGTAAAATGCTTCCATAGCTGTCATGAGGAGTATACAAAGTTACTGGGCCACAATACCGAGTTGGAAACGGGCCTAAATACAGCTCATGGTTATTATTTCACTGCAAGAAAGGATAGAGGCACTCGGTGGTACTGCGACTCAGAACCTATGCTCGGAACTTCTTGGGGACAAAGTTAAGTCAATAAATAGCTTGCATTTAAATAATAAATCAATGTTCAATTATTAGTAATAAGAAATCTAAGAGGTATATGAAAATAAATACATTAATTAGGAAACTACAATTTAATCTTGTTAGGTCATACAAACTACAAAAAGACCTGCGTAATATAAACTCAGAGTTAATCAAGGAGCGTAGGTTATTTCTGTCAGAGCTTGAGGTTTGTCATGAACAAATATATGCTAGTAGGTTACTGTATGAACAACACATATGTGAGCTTAACACATCTGATTTACAACCTTAATTACTTGACAAAAATAAGTCTCCAAGACGTATGAGTACATTTTCAAATATGACGAGATAGTCAGAGCTGGTAGAGAAAACATCAAACGCGTTGACTCACTAACTAACAACATCCATTGCTCTATGTGCTCATCATCAACACCTGATACCAAACACAATATTAGCTTGTCAATCAGAATTGCCCAACATGCAATGTAGGTTTCAGTTCATAAGTAATATACATTGTTCTTCTACCTTGAATGAAACTGATTCATTAGTCAAACAATCTTTAAATTTGTCTAGTAGGAAAAAAAAAGGAATTTAATAAATCCCGGGCTTCATAATAGAGTAGGATGTCAATTTATTATTTGTGCCTTACCATATTCTTAAGCATTAACAAAGCTATAACAACTTCATTTTATTTTTTAATATATTTATTAGTAATAACTTTCTTTCAACAAAAGATACTATTTATCTTTCTATTTTTTACAAGCAATCTATCGCTTGTAAAAATTGAAAAATACATAGTATCTTTATTCTCTTATTTTATCTGCTTAGTTATTAGCTATTTATTTAGGGACACATGAACTTAAGTATAGCCTTATTTTGTAGAGAATTTTCAATCTATAGAAAAAGTTACAGATTGATTCTGCTATGTGTTCTTCATACCTTAAATCAACATCAAAGTTTAGTAGACGGCAGAGCTGATAAAGAAAAGTTTTTAAAGAATAAAGAATAAAATTTTATTTGAAGAGAATACTCACCACCAATCTGACGTTTGTAGAGATGACAACAGTTCTCTGTGAAATCGAGGCATGCCTAATCTGACGCCCATTATGTCCACTAGATGGTCACGACACGCAGCCATTAAGACCTAGTCATTTTCTAATGCACGAACCACCAGTTATTGTGCCAGACCGCTGATGGCAATACACTAGGAAACTGTTAATCTGTTTTTGGACGAGATGGCAAAAGGAGTACTTGTCTAACTCCAACAAAGACCTAAATGGCTTAAACGCGAAGATGAATTAAAAATCGGAGACATAGTACTCATCAAACAAGATGGGCATCCGTCAAGCAAATGGTTTATGGAACGTAATACCGAGAGAACATTCTGGTCCCGATGGCTTGACGCGAGTTTACAGCATGAAGAGGGTGGTGATAACATAACCAAGCGTTGCGTTACGAAACTATACACCCTACCTATAGACGTAGTTACAAATTAATCTTATGTATTTGTTTTAAGTTTTGTTATGATGAGCAATGCTGTTTCAACTGTAATTTTGCATGATGTATGTAATATCCTCTAAAATAACCGTATGTTCTTTTGGTGGACGGCTCATGTTAAACGTATTCGATCCTTATGTTTTCATTAGTATATAATGATCAGTTTTTATAATATTGATTCAGTTGCTAATAATATTAAGGACAGACGTGTTTTCGCTAAGTCAGCAACCCAACGCACAATTCTTACAGCATAACAAACTCATTGAGCATTTTGCCTAACTTCGATGCCGGAGATGAGAAAAGAACAATATCATCGACGAAACGCAAGTTCTCAGCCTTTTCACCGACGACTATACCCAAATGTCAGACAAATCTTTAAAAACCCCTTCTAGGGTGACAGTAAATAGCTTAGGAGAAAGCGGGTGTCCCTACGTGACTCCCCTTTCTAAACTAAATTAAGGTCTTGTGACAGAGGTGTGAATGGCGGCTGTGCTGTTGTGGTTAATGTTTTGCAGTTAACTTATATAAGAGGTTTCTATAGATTTTGGAGTGCCTTAAATAATGAGTGCTGGTAAATACTGTCTAATGCCTTGGTATTATCGACAAATGCTAGGTTAAGAGAAATTTTAAATTCAGTGTACTTCTCGAATATTTGAGTAAAAGCTTATAGGTTGTCAGTGGTGGATAAGTCTCGTCGTAACTCTGCTTTTTCAAGGAGCTGATGCAAGTCAAGTTGGCTAGAAATACGGTTCTCAATGACTTTTATAAACGCCTTGTATAAGTGCGACACTAAACTTACGGCGCGATAGTTGTCCAAGGCACCTAAGTAGTATAAAAAAAGTTCCACTTGCATTTTTTGTTACAAAAAGTATCAAAATCGCTATACATATTATGTACAGAGAATAAATTAACCTATGCCTGTTATAGTTGAAGAGGTCCCTCAATTTATATTTAATCATCTACCTCCTAGATTGGACAAATTGAGACCAATCTTAAATAATATCCTATCTAAAAAATATATTTTCAGAATTCTAAGGTAACAAATAAAAAAAAGGAAAATCATCCGTGATTTCCCCTTGTTTGCAGTCGGTTAAAAATACTGGCAAATGTTTTAATAGCTATGAGTAATTTAAATTTTAGCCATCAGCCCTATTCTAGTCAGACAGGTCAGCTAACCTTTAGAATAGAAGAGAAGGTGCAAATAATTCTCTGAGAAACGGAAACGGTAACTTACTATCACCACACCAATATCAATAATCAAACCATGAGCTTGATTCAGTCTACAGCTCTACGTAAGCTTGTCCCAAGTCACATCCCCGTCTCCCGCAAACAATCGAAGCGACCAACCCTACGTTTACCAACTTGTAAACCCACCCCATCAAGCTTATTAGAGGTATGGTATTATTTCAGTGGCATAAAACAACGAAAAGAAATAGTACACCGAGCAGAGTTAAAAATGTGTTTCCCGTCTAACAAAAAGGCAACTAAGTTAAATTCCAATTGAAAAATCAATAATCGAATGACATCGAAAAGGTGGCAAATAAGTCACGAACGACAAAAGCACAAATAAGTAAGGCACAGGGGCGGACCATGATGACCTTTTAGCAATTTATCTTCGATCTTAATTTTATTTTAAGCAAGATACGAATTTCAATCCAAGGTTTAAAATAAATAGAAAGAAAGAAAGAAAGAAAAGAAAGAAAAAATGTTTATTTGGCACAATAAAAACACGTTACAAAATAAAAATTAAAAGAAAAATCAAAGAAACAGAAAAAAAAAGAATACATAGTATGTGTCTCACAGTGCCAAAATAGGATCTAGCTCAGCATATGCTAGAGAATATCTAGCGCTGGTTTTAAATATAAACATATACGTATATATATAATAGTAGATAATGTAAGTATGCGTATGTAAAATATGTAATGCGATAGACTTACTACACTACTTTATAAAATAAGATTAAATTTAAAATATGTTTGTGATTATTTTGCCAATATTATTAATTAAAATAACATGTAAATATGTAATGTCGGGTCATAAATGTGAATTAAGTATTAAAAAATAAAAAAAAATAATAGAAATAAATAGCTACATGGGTGGTGATTAGAGGTGATTTATAAATGCTCACCTCAAATTGCCCGTCACTTTCGATACAAACCTTACTTATTTCTCAAACAACATTAGGGGTAATTCGTCAACTCGCTAAAGAAAATCTTGCTAAATTTGGCGATTGTGCACATTTCTATTTTACCTATTTTTGTAGTCGTCTATTCGCGAAATAATAAAAATGTATGGAAGTTTTGTACCGTCAACTACAATAATCGTGTTGTACCTAAGTATATAAAAATCTGACTCAGAAATAAAACAAAATTTTGTTGAAAAAGATTAATTATAAAAGAAAATTAAGTAATCAAGAATAAACAGGTATTAAAATCTCTACTAATATTATAAATGTGAAAGTTTGTGACGATGGATGTATGTATAGATGTTTGACTCTTTCACGGAAAACCTACTGAACGTATCTTGATGAAATTTGGCATAGGTATAGCTTATAGTCTGGAATAGCTATAAAAAGTAGCAGTAGCGATAAAAAGCATTTTATCGCGATAACCGACACCCGCGCGGGAGAAACCGCGGGCAACAGCTATAGTATTTCATATATCCTAAATTAATTTATATTTTTTCTTAAGTAATACAAAATGGTTACGTATAAATCACAGATCCAATTGTTTCTTTAATACACAATTTGTAAGTCAGTAGAAAAGGTTTACTTATATTGATTTGTATAAAAAGTTGAATCAATATATACAAAGATGTTGATTTCTAACTTAATTTTTTTTAATTAGTTAAATCAATTCAGTCACTCTGAGTGACATTTGCGCAGCAACTGATAACGCCGCGCCGTAGAGGTGGCAAAATTCTGGGCTTGTACAATTTAATTATTCATCGTATCAGCGACACGAAGAAGAAGAATATCATCATCTTTATCAGCCTATCGCAGTCTATAGAACTCCCCTCGAGTGCGACACTTGACACGGTGTTAAGCCACTTGCGTCCAGTTACTCCCACCTACCTTATGAAGATGGCTGCTCCACCTAGTCTGAAGGCATCCTACACTACGTTTGCTGAGTCACGGTCTCCACTCATGAACTCGTCTACCCCAACAGTTATCGGTTAGAGGCATATACGCGGCCCGCCCACTGCCACTTCAGCCAGCATTCTTTGAGCTATGTCGATAACTTTGGTGCTCTACCGGATCACCAGTCATCCAGTTTTGATCCTGCAGAAAGACACTGGGCGAACTTTTGTTTCGAGTTTGCCCTCTCTTGCAGTGGATATTATCTGCCTGACTTACTCCCTTAGTCGACTAACGACTCTTACGACACCGTAGGGATGGAACCAGCGATTTTCATAAAATTTAGTATGCAGAGGGTTTTGAGAGCACTAAATCGATCTAGCTAGGTTTCATTTTTAGAAAAGGTTATTTTAAAATAAATAAAGTTCATTTTTAAACTACTAAATAAATTTATCTGTATAAACATTATCCATTTTTCAAACCGTTCTTACATATTACTGTGCCATTTTTGTCTATTACTACACTATGACAAAAATAACAGGGAATTAATAAATAAATGTTATTTTTTTTAACATTTTATCATTTTTGTTCAATAATTAACAGGCATTAGTATTTATATTATTAGTATAAGTATAATTAATAACAGTAACACAAAATATAATAAAATATAAACTTACCGTAAAAAGTGATTGTGTGCAGGTCAAACAGTGAGCACTAGGTGGCAAGTTTTATTAAAATCGGCAATAAATTATTATTTTTTGACAATCAATCACAAACAAAGTAATAATCTTACAATAGCAATATTGGGTTTTTCTGTCAAAATCTTTAAAATGGATAATTACCGATGTTTACTACCCGTGCCTAGGAAAACTCGTAAAGCCGTTGGTCCTACGCCTGATCTCTTCGGTCGTTTCGAATTGCCGTCGTTTCGAGGGAATAAAGCACTCTTTATTGCACTATTTTATATTTTAATGAGTCATATGAGAGTTGTTAAGAGAACGTATGCAAATTTATTATTATACCGTGTCAAAGGTAGGTACTTATTATTTAAATAAATATTACAAAATAAGGCAATTAAAACTTGTTTTCATTATTTAGTATTATTTTTCATTGTATCCAGGAGATGACTCCGGGAACACAATGCAAAAATAAAGTTTTTTCTTTTCTTTATTTTTTTAACTAACTAACTGTACTTATGCTATGCCTATGGGTTTAAGAAGAGATTGACGTATACAAGCCAACTGGCAGACAGTAAATGCACTAAGTACCTCATGGAACCTACTCGTATTCATCATCATCATCATCTCAGCCAAAAGACGTCCACTGCTGGACATAGGCCTCTCCCAAGGATTTCCACAACTCGTATTATAATCGTATATTATTAAATTGTTAAGATTTGTGTTATTGATAAAAGAAATATACTTATTTTAAATGATATCACGTTTTAGCTATAGATAAAATAAATGATCTAATACTAGGATCTTGATGTATCTACTACGTCTATAATATAAAATTAATTGACTTACTGATTTCAGTGCTGAGGATTTTAACTTTAAATTAACGACGAAAATAAAAATTATAATTGAAAGTACTATATACTTAAGTCTTGGTGGCCGATGCATTTTCAAGGATAGTACAGTGATATTATCAGTGCTGGGTAAATGCGCGTAGTCATACACAAACACAAGATAATTCTGTAATAGTTAAGTATGCAATTTATTTGCACTTGTAATTGTGTGTTGGAAATGAGTTCTTGCGATAAGACATCCAAGACAAATCGACTTCAATCGTATCATTGTCAAATCTCATAAAAACATATAGCTGGCTCGTAGATTACATTTTGAGTATTCGGTGAATATTCAATACGATGTAAGTTGTTTTAGAAAAAGGTGCCCTAAAATGCGTTTTAATACTTTGTAACGTTTTTTCAAATCTTTATTTTATGTGAGATATTACAAAGGGACAGTAACCAGAATAGTCCGGTCAAAAAATAGCTCAAAGGAGGGTATAGAGTGCGTGAGCGGGAACCTAAGCAATTTCTTCAGAAACTTATTCAGAATAATAGAGACATAACATACTAAAAGTCCTGACGCCTAGGAGGCGAGGTGGAGGGAGGGGGGGGGGGTGACAAAGGTCTCAATTTTAGGTTTTTCGCTAATATCTCAAAAATGGTGCGTTTTAGCAAAAAATGTTCTAAGTTGAAATGAAAGCTTATAAAATTCTCTATAACTTTGATTCTTATACTTTTTTCATATTTCCACCCATTTTTGAACTACACGCTCCAGAAATATAGAAATTTAAGTTATTCAGCGTAATGACCATTAACCTGATGCGAAAATTATCTTAAAATTTATTTTAACATAAGCGTGTAGTGCGTGAGTACCTCCACATGGTGAAGCCGGTAACAGTAAGATATCGCGTTTTTTATAATAGCGAATAACTGAGCTGAGGCGGGAAACACAATCATGAAGATTGCTTTTTGGTCAATGTTTCTAATGCTCAATGTAGGAACATTGAGCATTAGAAACATTAAACAATTAGACATTGAGCGACCTAATTGGCTAAAACTCCCATTAATATTGTATACATGCCTTATCAGGGTTATGTTATTATTGGTATTCGCACTGGCACGGTAGCGGTACGGTACCCAGTAACACAGACAAGGCCAAGTCTCTCCTTAACCTAAGTGGATCGATACCGCCTGTGAACTTGGGATCGTCAACAATCCTCACAGCGCGCCTTTGGATCGAGCCAAAGGTCCAAGCTGGTGTCCAGGTGCTCCCGCCCAAAGGTGGCAGCAGTACTCCATGTGGAGCCGAACTTGCGCTTTGCAAAGCATCGATCTTTGGCCCGCAGTGAAGTACCGCTTTGCTCTGTTGAGCACACCGAGCTTCCTAGATGCCAGCTGGTGACGAAACTAGATCTCGCAGGAGATGTCAACGCCAAGAATCCCAAAGCTCTCGGATATCGTAAGGGCTGTGTCCAGAAATTGTAGAGCCATAGCAAATGGGGCTTTTTATCGGTGAACGCGCAAACTTGTGTCTTAGTGGGGCTGAAATGGACTAAATTTAGTCGTCCCCAATCAGAGACTCTGGACAGAGTGCTGCTGATTTCAGACACAAGTTTTTCGTGACTTTCGTCTACAATGGAACGAGGGATGTTTGCGCTGCTCATGTAAAAAGTGTGTCCGGTGCTGTCGTCCGCATAACAATGAATGCTATCCATGGATAACATATCATTGATATGCAGCAGAAACAGTGTCGGGGACAGCACAGAGCCTTGTGGAACGCCAGCATTAATGTCCAAGCGATCCGAGCAACAATCGTCAATGACGGTTCTTATGCTTCTGCTGGTCAATAATTTCCTTATAATTTTCAGTACCTGGATGACCGAGCTTTGCTCGGTATTTTTTTTTTTTTTTTTGAAACTTTCCTTTTCTAAACATAAAACCTAGAGTTAGATCGATTAATCGTCCCCGAATCCCCCTGCATACTAAATTTCATGAAAATCGTTCAAGCCGTGTCCGAGAATCAGATTATATATTTAACCGATAGATTATTTCATCGATTAAATAACTTTTTTTTAGCTTTTTCGATAAGCCATTTTACCGGAAAACCAAACGTTTGAAAATTATTTTAAAAATGTCTTTCGATAATAAGTACAAATCCCAAAACCACTAGGGCTATAAATCTCAAATTTTAACATTAACTTGTTAAATAAGATTTTTAGATACTCTTCTCCTAAGGGGGGTGAAAATGTTTGTATGTAACTTATCCCTAAGTAATTTAGGCTCATACAAACCAGCCTCCCCCCCATTTTCTAGCACATACTTAATAAGAAACCTATATCAGGATTTTTTATTCATTTGGTATTCAAATTTGTAAAGAAAACCAAATGACATGGGTGAATACTTTCCAGATATGCCTACGATTTGTAAAAATATCGTTATAACACACGAGAACGGACTAATACCACAAAATACTTAATATTATAGGCTAATTCTTGTATTATTCTTCTATGTTTGCATGCATTTTTTTACCAACCACAAAAGTGTTGATTTATTGGAATAACTCGAAATTTGGTACAAATACGTTGCAATTAAAAATAACTAACCACCTGTTTCACGGAATTGTAAAATCACCCACCTAAAGAGTGCAATGGGGTATTATATTTTTTCACAAGCAAAACACACTGATATTCTTGGACTTCTGTTTGCAAATATTTTTTATAAAATGTGCCAAAATCATATTTTTTGGAAACTTGGAAAATTGAAAATACGACTTCAATTTTCGATACCTACCTACCTAACGGGCTTTCCTTGATCAAATTAAAACATATAAAACAATGTAATAAAAGTTATTTAGATAGAAGTTATACCCACCGGATAAATGAGATTTAAAAATAAACAAATCAAAGTATAACAATATATGAATTGCAAAGTTAACGTTAGTTGAGACATTACTGTACCTACGTTACAGTGTAATGCAAGTGTATTGAATAAAAATATAAAATAGTATACTTTATAGCTAGATATAAAACTGGAACTGAATTATTTGTTGCATTTCAATAAACGAATGTTTATTGTGTAGTAAATTCATAATTTGTGTTTATGAAACCCGTGAACTGATTTTAGATTCCTCGATTTATACAATAGTATAGTTTTCCCTGCATTGGTAAACTTTACTATCGTTGTCATACGTGAAATTATAAGTGGAACAAGAACGAGTGTTTACTAGTTAAAAGCGCAGTAGACGTGTATTAATCAACTCCCTCAATTTAAAATCTTTGTGCAATATCTGGGACAACGTTAAAATTTATGAAAAAAAAACAGTGATGTGCCGGGTAAAACGTTCTTAAAAATGTGGAAATAGAATTGCAAGAGTAGTGGTTAAAAACTTCGTAACAAATTTATACTTCAAGTTAATAATAATGAGTCAATTAGAAAAAGCTCTGTGTTGTGTAGTCTGTCTTGTGGTATCCTGGATGTCGACAGATTGATGAGGATGATGATCAAGCGGGGTATATTTCAGGGTGAAATAGCGGGGTATATTTCAGGGTGTAGTAGTATATTTCAGTGTTTCTTTTGGTTTTGTCTGGCACCCAACCAGGCCTCCGTCACTCCATGTACTTGCGCGCTATAATTACCTACGGCCCGTCGTGCCGCTTGCGGGCCAAATTCAATGCGGTTTTCGCAAGCGAAAACACGCACGTTGTTCAATTTTAATCGTTCTATTAGTTGTTCTACACTTAAATTTAATAACTGAGAATTTAGAAAGGGTAAGAAATTTATTAAAAAATATATAAAAATAAAACACGTACCATTTAAAGATTTTTTTATTTTACCTACACACTGACCTTTATAATAATGTTTTAGATGTATTGCACAGTCAACAATTTTAAACTATCACCTATAGTTAGAACATATTCACAGTTATGTTAATTTCATTTTATCAAAGACGCAGCCCCGCGATTGCTGTGGGATCGCGGGGTGCGAAGCAATCAAAACTGAATGCTTGAGCATTTAGGTACATTTTAGCATGCAGCGGTTGCTGACGCGACAGAGTAGGCTATTATAGCAGTAGATATTGGTAATTTTCTCTCTAATCTGTGACTGAACCCTCTTAGTACCATACTGCAGAGTTCAGGGCTGGATTATCGGTTGCGGAGTAGTGGTCGTGTTATATACCACCTTCTTAACATGGATGGCTTAAACTTCTTTGGCCCTATTATCTCTCAGTTGATGGCGTAACTAAAGGCTACTAAAGCCTTAAGTTACTCTATCAAGATGGCACTTGGTGTGGGTAAATGTGCGGTGCTGCATGTAATACGAGGAATCTGAGGAGATACAACTCTTAAATTCTACTTTTGCCGCCTGACAAAGGTCCTTTAAATTCTTTTCAAATCAAATTTAAAATAAAATCAATTTATTTTGCCAATATAGGTATACTAGCTGTTGCCCGTGACTTCGTCCGCGTGAATATCAGTTATCGCGGTTGTTTAAATAATATTACTATGTCCTTCCTTGCGGTAAAGCTTTCTCCATACTAAATTTGGTCAAAATCTAGTATTCAGTAGAGTATTCATCCAAAATTCAAAATTCAGTAGATTATTCATCCAAAATTCAAAATCCAGTAGAGTATTCATCCAAAATTCAAAATTCAGTAGAGTATTCATGCCTCTTGTGATTAATAACATATTTATTTGGATAAGGATTAATATTATTATGTTGATAAAACTCCTTCGCAAATAATGCATTAATTTCGACAAAATTTGATTATTATAAAAAAGTTAAGTGAGTCAATCTTAATAGATAGACATAAACTATAGCGGACTTTGTTTTAGAACTTTTAAAGAGGAACAATTCCATATTAAATGGATTTTGCATGGGTAGTTTTTGAGTTAAATCTTAACAAATATATAAGAATCAAATCCTTCCTCTTTATAATATTAGTTTAGATCAGGTACTTGTATTTTATAACGTAGGGAAGCACTGGGGAAGGATTTTTGAAAATTCACCCGAAGGGGTATAACGGGGGTGCAAAGTTAGTATGAAACTTTGCTGTTTTTGAAGTGAATCGACTGAAATTCAGTATGAAGGTTAATTCAGTAGTAAGGTTCCTCATTGAAAGTCATGAAACACGTATAAAATATTTTTTCAAAAATCATCCCTTATACGGGTAAAAGGGGGTGCAAAGTTTTTTGTTAATTACGCTTTTACAAACTACAGTCGTCTCTAGTTACGCTTTCACAAACTTCAAACGGCTCAACGAATCTTAATGAAATTGGACAAGGAGATAGATGGTATCCTGAGGAGAAAAATACTTTTTATCGTGATAATAATAATAATATATTTATTTCAGATAATTTTAGATGCATTCATATTATGTTAGTAATACCAAGTAACTATTTAGTAATCTGTGGTAATACTTAAAACTAGTACAAATAATAGTGAGAAATAATAATATTATACCAACTAAAATTAAATTATCCTAATATTTTAAAACAAATACAAGGTTATTTTGATAGTTCCCTTGTCGTATGTAACAAAACTCATCATTTGCCCCATCCAATAGTTTTGTATTGGGGAATCGTACCGTCCAGCTAATACTTTCAGGGGGCCAATTCTACTAAATCACAACGAACAACGATCTATTATAATCCAGCTACGGTTCAGTTTCGTTTACGTTGCGATCATGACTCAAAAAACCATTCTACTATTTGTTTGCCAAAACCCAAGCTGGACTTGAGCTGAAAATGAACTGAAACCAAACCAAAATAGCGTGAAAGCCGTCTGTACGTGCTTTGACGCACTACGGCGTCTTGGTATCAGCAGCGTTAAAGCATTCTTATACTGTACACGCAGGACGTTGAAGGCTCGTTTCTACTACGTATGTACTTTCACTTCCTTTGTACATCGAACGAACCTGCGAACATTCATATTACTTCTTACAGCCAACGCCCCTGCGCTCTCTCTCGATGTCCATATCATCACACATGTTCTCATTAACAATATGCCCTAGGTATCTTAATTGTTTGACAATCTTAAGAATATTGCCACTATTTGCCACCTAACACACAACCACAGGAGTCACAGCGGTGGGCATGTGGGTGGGATTGTCCCGAATATTTGCCACCTAGCACTATAGGAGGTATATTGACAGGTCTGCGATTCGCGGCTCTAAAAATCACTACCTCACTCTTTTTATGAGTTATACTGTAGCCCATGTGTTTTAAATTGTTCACATACATTGACTAACCTCCTGAGCGAGCTAATTGCCAGACTTAGCAGCACCATGTCGTCCGCGAAACTGATGTTAATAATACATGTACCATCGATGTGACGCCCCGCATACTTACTACTAAGCTCGATAATCAGCTGGTTCATATAGAGGTTGAACAGTTTAGGAGAGGTTATTCCTCCTTGCCTCACTCCACATTCTAGTTAATATTCGTGACAACACACCAGCCCATCTAACCTGGTTTAATTGGTTCTTATACCAGAACTGGAACAGTTTAAATAATCCTGTGGCACATTTGTTTCTCCTAGTTTATCCCATAAAAGATCATATAACACAAGATCAAACGCTTTTGACAGGTCCAAAAAACAGGCGTAAATAGGTGTTATCCTGTCAATATAATACATAACCGTCTGCCTAAGGCACAAGATGGCACTCTCAGTTGATAATGCAGCCCTTAATCCGAACTGTGCGTCGTGTATGTGAAGATATTTCTCCAACCTGGCATCAAGCAGACTGTCGAGCACCTTAGCTATAATAGTCGCCAGTGAGATGGGTCTATAATTATACCTGTCAGATGTATCACCCGTCTTATTTTTAATAACTGGCACTACTACAGTTCTCATAAGCGGTTTAGATAGATATGTAAGTCTCATACACAAATTGAATAACAGCATTAGTACTCTAGACAAGTGAACCCACATTTGATGGCATATTTGAGATATTCAATACTGACATGATGGCCTCCATCATGTCCTGGAAATTCTCCTCTGCTCATTATGTTTATTACATTAGTAATCTCTGCAACAGTTTACCTCTCCTCATATTTGTTCATGATGGTCTCAATATTTCCCACCTTACCCTGAGTAGACGATTGTGAAAGCGTCGACTTTACAAACATCAACTTTGTTCCGGAATATTTGAGCTAGCAATAATGATATTATAATTAAATCGGAAACAGTTTGAGGGTATACGCAATAAGGGAGTGGTTCGATTATCGGCGTGTTGTTTGGAGGCGAGATCGGAATTACGCTGCTACTGGTCAAGTGTATGGCGGTGGCGTTCTCATAGCCGCCCGCAAGGAGTTGTCAGCCATTCCTCAACCTTGCTTTAGCTCGACTGCTAAGGATTTGTATATAACACTCATTTTTATGGGGTCGCCGGCCAAATAACATATTTGTGTATATACTTGTGCGATGAAAAATGGAATTTTCATTCTCGGAGCAGCTTTCAAAGTTTTTTTTCGCGATTGGAGACTACTACACTCAATAATCACTTGATACTTACCTGATGAAGGGTGATTTTAACCTTAGTATTATGGGTCCTTGGCGGCCATTCCGACTGTTATCTGGATTCTAGCAATTATCGCACAAATAATAAATGTCTCTTGATTGACGAAATAAATTCCCTAAATTTGAAACAATACAATGGTATTGATACCATTATATTGTTTTAAATTTACGCGTATGGTAAAATCCTAGACCTTGTATTATGTAATGTTAGTATTGCCGTCTCAGATATGAGTGATGAGCCATTAGTTCCCATCGATTTATATCATGGTGCTTTGCTTATCTACTTGGAGATATTAACCTGCAGGATACTATACATCGCGCCCCATACCGGGTATGTATTTCTTTAATAAAGGTGACTATAATTGGCAACTAACAAGGAATTGGCAACTAGATCGCTAAACGATGCCACAGGTTTCTTTTATGAAACTTTTCATGACTTACGCGATAGGTTTGTACTATCTTCAAATATAAGGAATAACAATTTACCAAAAGCTCGGAGTAGAAAAGCTCGAAGGTCTCATGATACAGCCGAACGAGAGTCCGCAACATTCCTATAAGTCATCAGTAAGATAGGATAACACCTATTTACGCCTGTTTTTTGGACCTGTCAAAGCGTTTGATCTTGTGTTATATGATCTTTTATGGGATAAACTAGGAGAAACAAATGTGCCACAGGATTATTTAAACTGTTCCAGTTCTGGTATAAGAACCAAATAAACCAGGTTAGATGGGCTGGTGTGTTGTCACGAATATAAACTAGAATGTGGAGTGAGGCAAGGAGGCATAACCTCTCCTAAACTGTTCAACCTCTATATGAACCAGCTGATTATCGAGCTTAGTAGTAAGTATGCGGGGTGTCACATCGATGGTACATGTATTATTAAATTTTGGTCGTAAGTCGTTGTGTGTAGCCCTAGTTGTTGGTACCGAGTTATTTCATCAGGAAGATGTTCCCAATGGGCGAGCTCACGCATGGCGCTGCGCTCCAATCTCTGCCGGAAAAAATTGGTACCGCGTTTAATATAACGGATGTGCATCCGACGGCTCAAGGGAGGCAGAAGACTGCAGTCATCATTACATTCCCGTGTCGGCTGCACAGCCGACGGTTCGTGGCGGCTATGCCTTACGAAGGTTATAGGTATATAGATGTTGTTAGGAGCTCAACCCTGCACATGTAAAAGCGAGTCTGCCGTCCTGAGAGCCTGCGTTCGCGACATGTGAAGTAATGTGCACATCTAATGGTACCATTATTGAATTTATTCATTTTGATCTCTTTTGCTAAAAAAATAATAATATTCTCACTTAAGATATTCCACGTTAAGATATTTTTGATTTGCACTTAGACACGAGAAATTTATATTTACTTTTCCAACACACTGCACACTACGAAGTTCTAAGACGTACTGATACGACAAGCTAACCTGGGATGGCGTAAGCATAAAAATATTAGGGAAATAGAGGGTAGATACACACGTCTGCAAACGCGTTAAATTCAAGAGGGTAATCTTACGGTTGGTCGAGCGTAGGTTCGAACACCTAAATGAGCAATTTACAACGAAATATGATAGAAACAGCAGTCTGGCCCTGAGCGTTGTTAATTGTGTTCATTGAAACTAAACGGAAAATTGTTGCTAGTGCAGATTTTAGTACAAGCTGTTTTTTTACCGACTTCAAAAACAAGGCGGTTATCAATTCGTGTGTATTTTTTGTTTGTTACCGCAGAACTCCCTCATTTATGGACCGATTTGAAAAAAACTTTTTTTGTCTGAGAGGACATATTTCCAGTTTGGTCCAATTTTCATCAAAAGAAAGTTCTGATTATGGGATCCATGAGAAATTGAGGGAACTCCTCAAAAATTATAGGCACACATATAGCAATTTCACTATTTTTAACAACACATCAAACATTTGCATTCATAAAGTATAATATGATGAAGTAAAACTGATGAAGAAAACCACAGATGGCCACCTGAACTTCTCAATAATAAGTATTTTACGGATGGATGGTGATTAGATAATTTTCCATTATGGTTGCTAAGCAATTATTTGATGATAAAGCCGATAGCTAGGCAACGGAACTTCATAATTAAACAATGTAATCTAGCCATGTTTGGGCTTATTTGAATGGTCATGAGATGCACTATAGCTGTAAATTATCAGATTAAAAAGAAGAGAGGAAAAGTGAGATAAGAGTTTTCATGAAAGTTCATTCTGTTACCTACGTTAGACTAGGGATTACAAAGTTTTTGGAAATTCTGCAACTTTCCGTACAGAAGTCGGTTTTTTGTTTGTTAAAATTATGTACGATTAGCTTTATGAAACTTGAAGTCCACGCAAACAAAGTCACAAGCACATTATATCTTTAAATATAAATAAAATGTATCAAGTATATCAATAACAATTATAACAAAAAGTACATATTTTTGGGCAATACAGTTAATTAAACCAAAGATGAAACAGGTCAGGTTAGTTCTAGCAGGTAATGCATGCGTCTTAGGATCATTCGTCAAAATGACGCTCTTTTGCATTGTTTCTATTATTAACCAAAAACTATATACTATGACTATACTATACTTACTACTATACTAGACACTTATTAACGCTGCATCGGTAGCATGTCTAATTAGGTAGTCTGTTTACTTTATAAGCATCCTAACCAAGTTTTTGACGTAATTGTCTAGATCTCTGCTCATGCACTCTACAACCCATAAATTATGGACTGAAATATTATTGGTGGTCTATGCGAAACACACCTGTTTGATACAAAGGTGCTTTGTAGTCGGTGCTCAAATAGGAGTGAATACCTAGCTAGATATTCATTCCTATTTCAATAGATACTTATTATATTGCACCAACCAACAGTTAAAAAAAATGCAAAACAACCAGAAGACGAACAATCAACTTTATTTTTTACATAATAGATAGGTACCACTACACGTGAGTGTTACGCGTAAGAAAATAGTCAATACTTAAATACCTACTTAAGCAAACATTTTCAACAACATTTTATTCAGAACAAAATATTTTAAATATATACCTATGTACTATGAGAGTCAACTAAGAATAGGATCGCAAATACGAATAATTTTATACGAGCTCAAACTTTAAATGTATTTTTGATAGTTCGGCAGGACCACAGACTAATATTGACGTAGGTACAGTAGTGCTCCAAAGTCCAGGCTCACTTCTACGAAGTTGTAGCATTATAAATAGTCGGACTTACGACCTTCTCTTACCAATGTATATCAACACGGCACATGCGTATGATTATACTAACTAAATTCGATATGAAACATAAGCGTGCGTCTGGTGTTGCGGTCGGTAGTGCCGCCGCACTGCCGATGCCACATCGCACCTTAAACATCCTCCGAGTATTATTTTAACTATTAATGGAATATTTTTATTGATTATAACGAGAGCAGTAGGTATTATAACAAATGTCGAAGAATACAAATCGTTTATTCTATATTTTAAACAACTAATAGACTACATAGAGGAGAAAATACAGTTGTTTTGTGAAATTTCGGATCGCCTTCCCAAAATTAACATACGTTCGGCTCTCACCATTATTAAATATTGTCTTTTCGTTCCAAAATGATGGGTAACCGATGCAGTGAACGCTTGGAAACAGGCTTTGCCTACCAACCTATTCTCCCCGAAACAGTGGGCGGACCGCTCTCTCCAGCTTGTTAAGAAACAATCTCATTGTTGGTCAATGTGAATGGGAGCCAGGTCAATGGCTACAGGCACCGTCGCCCAACATAGGCACAATGATAGACGACACGACGTTCCATCCGTACTTGAACCAAATGGTTTGGCACGTGACGGTGGGAAGAGACATGACGGTATCACATTATTACCTTGGAAGTTGGGCAGGCCTTTGGTATGGGACACAACATACCCTTGCGCCATCACATCTATCAAGTACAGCTGGTTCTGCTGGCCCTGCTGCTGACGCTGCTGCTGCAGCTGCTGAGACCCTTAAGCGGCGCAAATACTGAAATTTAATTGGTAATGACGTATTTGAGCCGTTTGGGGTCGAGACAATTGGTTCATTTGGTCCGAGCGCTCGCTTCCTTTTTAGGCAAATAGCAAAACGACTGATCGACGCTTCGCGTGACCAGACGGCTGGCCTGTTTCTCGTACAGAAAACCAACATTGCCATTTAACGTGGCAATGCCGCGAGCCTTTTGGGCACTTATCCAGTTGACATCCATGATGCGGAGGAATATTATGACGCCTCAACGTTTTATTTCTTTAATTAGGTTTCCGTATTTATGGTTAGTTGGTTTACATAAGTTTTTGTTATTATTCTTGTGTATATATAGCATAGTCACTAATAACTAAAAAAATGGGGGGGGATTTGAAATAATATGAATGTATTGGCTATAATAAAATCGTTCAATGAGGTCGTCGGTTGGTGTACTTACGAGTAGTTACTAACGTCTGTGTTACAATTAGTTTAAATATCCGTATTCAAAATACAAGCAAATATTTATATTGAAGCCAGGGTTAACATTATAGCTTTGCGTAGTAGTGGGCTTAATATATCTGAAATAGCCAATGATGAAATCGGCGTAAGTGTAAGTTGTTGTTAGTATTGATAATAAAAATTGTGGTGTATGATTTTATTTTATATTCTTTTTAGCGTTAGGCCAAAATGTTAATAAGAACTTTTTTTACATTAAATCTGTTAGAAAGTCTAGAGACTCGAGTAAAAAGTGTTAGGCCGCCACTTATTAACCAGTTTCAGGGACGCCATATGGTTGGTAAATATGAAACAAATGGTTTCATAACAACTAGTTAGTATTGTTAGTGAATGGTAGCTTGAACATCCTGAAATGACGCTTCTCCTCTGGTCTTAACCCTATAGAAAATGTATGGGGTATAATAGTGCAAAGATGGGAAGCACGAGATAAAAGATGTCCAGAGCAGCTCAAATCCCACTGCATGGAATTGTGGGACAATTTGCGTGGCACAGATATTTGTGCAAATATTGTGGCCTCCATGCGTCAACGTCTCCTTAGTTGTATAGACAACAATATTACACATAAATATTACATAATAAAAACAACTATTATTATTTTTTATATAGGAATATATAAGTTGTATATAATATAGTTATAAAATATTTTTTTATATTAAATTAAATAATATGTTATACCTTTTTCCTTCCATAAACTAGTATATATAAAGCAACAGACTTCAAAATTATACGGTGTCGCAGAAAAAAAGACCAAAGAAACAACAGGCACTGTGAGGCTCGAACCATCACCTTTCTCAACCGCTCATTGCAACCGAGCTGTTAGTATGATTCTGCCACTCGTTCTAATGACTATAGTAATCAATTTCAGCATCGCTTACATATAGATGTTATCACCGAGAGTTCAATGTAAAGAATATAATAATATATATAAAGTTTTACCCATATTATTATAGTGTTGAGCTAACACATGTATATGACCAATCACAAAACATCATACTTTCGTAAACGCCGGTGTTATCTGGTTATAATGTGTGTGTTCATTGAAACATCACACGCACAGAGATAGGGGCAGAACCGGCATGCTAATATGACCATTACGGTGGGACTGCATATATGACCGTTGACTGTACCTACCTCAGACTTATCTATTGATATTTTTAACAGCACGGTTGTTTCTGGGGCTTATTAACAATTGCCAAAGTCCATTTTTCCATACTAACGTATTCCTGATTTTCATTCCTGGATTAACCACTGAAGTTGACCAGTATTACGAAACAAAAAGTCGCATTAACAATTATATTCTTAGTTAACTCGAATAGTACCTCATATAAGCAATTATTTTTTAAACTATTTTAAAGAAAGATGAGCTATATTCGTAATGAGCCGCGCGGTGTTCAGTTTTATTACCATGTTTCAGTGACAACTTGCATATAGATTTCAAGTATGAATGTGATAGATAATACGAAACCTAATGATATAAAAATATATAGTGATAGATGAAATGAAGCAACTTAGCTACTGTTGACGACATAATTTTGGCGCGCTCTAGTGCGATATCTAAGTCTTACTTGCTATAATATTATTGACTTAATGTAGTTTCAATGAAGCTCTGATATAGTAAAAGGTATACAAGTAGTATATTTGTGGAACCGATACATAGTATTGTTTGGTGGGTTCAAGCAAGTAGACATACAATCACTCCGAGTTTCAAAGTTATTCTGGTTACCTCCACAACCTGAGTACAGCCGTCGTTTGCATGTCCTAGAAATATAATGAATTTCAGTAGGTATAAGGAAGAATCGCTCTCTTAATAGTTAAGACACTGCCGCAACCTGCCAAGGTCAATACCTTTGATTATAAACATGTCTAGATAGAGAGTAGCGCTGCAACCGCAACAAAAATAACAGCCCCTCTAGACAAGTGGCCTGCGATAGTCGAATATAAAAGTCAGAAAAGGAAATGTATGGGATTTGATGTAAGTTTACGACATTATATCGTAGACTTACGTCAAATCCCATACATTTGCTTTTTGACTTTTATATTCGACTATCGAGAGAGAGGCAAGCCAACTTTGAAGTGCTTGTGTGCGGACAAGCGCTTCAAAGTACGCACACAAGTAAACATCGCTTTATATATATTATACACCGACTTAAAAAATACATTAAAATTTTAAGTTTTAACTTTATTATTGTTAATTTGTTTTAAATGCTAACATAGACTTTTTTTTTATTTAATTAAATGTAAATTAAATGTTATAGATAATTATTTAAAATTATTTGGAATATATAGAGATACTTGTGTATGTAATGTATTTAATTATATTACGTACTGTACTTGTTTGCTTCTCAAATAGTGACGATACGAGTAAGGGGTGAATGGGCACTCCAAAAAATATTAAATTATTAATTTCTCGATTCTCCCCTTGAAAAAGGGGTGAACGGGCGTTTAGTAGTATGTGATCGTAAGCAGTATTCTTAGTTTATAGACGAATAAAATAATGCGAGTTAGATAACCTAGCTATTGTAAACAACAGCTAGGTTATTTAACTCGCATTGCTGATAGTGTAAACAACCTGATCTGAAATAGGTGATAATTCCTATGGAACCACCCTTACCCAGGGATTAAAGCCTAGATCGACCAAGCTTCCATACTTACTTGCCGTATTTATCCCATGCCCAGCGGTTGTAATGGCCAAAACAGGTACCGAAGTCGAAGGCGAGAGAGCAGAAATGTGGAATACGTACTGTAATCAAAATTGAGTTAACTTTATAAACACCTAGGTAAACTTAAACGTTTTTATTATTATTATTATTACCTAGGTACCTATGTGACGCTATAATACACAGATATTATACTTAAACACAATTTTTAGGTCTCAGGGCTTCTACATGGTGTTTTTTTATATATTGTAAAATACTTCCATAGACTACACAACAAACAACATCAACAAACCCAGAATAAAAAACAACAAGTGAGCTATTCTTTTGTTTGTTTGAACTGCGCTCGGCCACATATCTAGTAGATATTAACCAAAGACAAAATATTGCGAGAAGGAACATTAAATATCGGATTTCTCTTTTCACATGAAAGAAATGTCATACGAAAAAAGAGACAGACATTAAACCATGTCATTTTCTGTCATTGAGTCAGAATTCGAACAAAATCAGTATTTATGTGTATATGTTGCAGTCAAAACTCTTTACTGGTTAAAAGTACTTTGGACTGATATTAAACGGTCAAAAGTACTAATTACATATTATATTTAAACTTAAAATAATATTAGATTCATAGGGACTCGCAGTTCTAACTTTTTTTTTAACCTAACCTACAGATTAAATATCGGCCAATAGTAGTTTTAACTAAAGCAGTCGGTTAAAAGTAGATAAGTAGGTTAGGTTAGGTTAGAACTGCGACCCCCTACTATTCAGAATCTACATAATATTGTTTGAAGTTTAATATGTAATAAGTACTTTTGACCGTTTAATATCAGTCAAAAGTACTATTGACTGGTTAAGAGTTTTGACTGTAATTTACAGTCAAAACTCTGAACCATTAAGTTGAGTGTATACCTATATTATATACACTCAACTTACGTATCGATCAATCTATCGTATAAAACTTGAATGCATCAATGTAATTAAAAATGCAGTTGGTAATGTTTTCGAGTATCGTATTTTTGTAATCTGTGCAGCAACAAATAACGGTTTGGCGTGTTTAATGGAAGATTTAGTATCTACAGTATGTGCTGTACTTAATACTTGTATTTAATCCACGGCAAAAATATTACACCATGAAATATTTTTACGTGCAACAGTTGGAACAAGTTGTTTTCTGATTTTTCTCATCATTTTTCACTTCCACCATACATATCATATTCAACTCTACATCATGCGTACAGACGTGCTCATGAGCAATATTTAAGTACCTAATATAAATAATATATAAGTTTAGCATATTACCTCATAATGCAATTTTGTTTTCTGTATAGTATAATACCCGCAGAGCAGCTTGTGGCGGGCTGAATGTGAGTGGCGACACTGCGGTCTCGAATGCCCCAGAGAGTCGGTCAGGGCCTCGTCTCCGGCTTGCCTTTATTGGCTGTCCGGAGTGGACTAACAAGAGCGCCCGCAGGACTCCCAGCTCTGGCTTGCAAGGTTGTTTTTCAAGGGCATAACTACGGGGAAACCCGCTCTCGGGTCTCAGACCCCCGATGGTGAAACCGGCGCCGCACCGCTCGATACCACTAGCCGCCCACTATGGTGTTGCCCTTATGCCTGTGGGCTGTTGTCCATGTCAGTTGTTTCAAGGGTATAGGCGAGAGCGAGCAATCTAGTGTATAGGCGAGTCACCGTCGCGTCGGCCTATTTTACATTTAGAGTATATCCCAACTTTTAAATGATGGCAGGCGACGTTTTATCCCATAATCATTGTAAATCAGTCCATTGAACACCCAATCCCATAGCCCAAAATGATTTGATTTCTCATGTTGCAATAGCTCTACACTTACCATAGGCATGTCATGGCTGTACTGCAATAGTGCAGCTGTGGCATGACTATGGTAAGCGTCTCATCCCATATTAAAATAAAATTCTCTAAGGGCCTCTGCGTGTTGGATCTATGTCCCCGCGTAAGCCTTCCAAAGGCCCGGGTATTCTCCTTCAATGATGGGAAAATACCCGTGATAAAGAGAGACATAATAATCTTAATTTGCACACAGAAAAACCTAATACAAAACATGATAGAAAGATGTTTAGTTTAAATAATATAAACTTAGGTGTTATAACAAATTATAAACCGCTGATTCTCTATGAAACAGCGATCGCAAACTGACAATTTGTGATTGCTCGGTGACGGCACACACGATTGCTAAACGTCACAAAAGCTCGGTTTTCGCTCTTACGGAATACCGATTTTCAATCTGACAACCAGATTCACAATCTCAAAAAAAGACAACTCTCGCACTAGAGAACAAGCTGTGTCGCAGGGGACTTTATAAACATACAATTAACGGACACAAATTACACCCAGACTCAGAACAACTCTTTGCGGGTAACACAAAATTTTGTCCTGTGTGGGAATTGAATCCACAACCTCGTGCACAGCAGGCGCATACTGCGGCCACTGGACCACCGAGGCAGTCTTTATTTATACAATACTTAATAATTATGTTTGTGTGTGGATGTGTGTACGTGTGAGTGTGTGAGTGTGTGGGTGTTTGTTGTAATGGTGTGTTAGGATGGAAAGCATGGGGTAAGATGGAGATGTAAGATGGGATTAGGCGATGTATGTGAGCAATGATTCTGTTTCTAGTCCTATTGAAGAAGCCATTCGGTTATTTTAAGTTTAAGGTAATTATTATTCAGGTCAATTAAGTGTTTGTGTGTTTTGAGTAATTTACGTGTGCTTAAAATAAAATATTGGCATCTGGCAAAATAAGTTTTATATCGTGTGCCTGGAAAGGAGGTATTTACGTTTATTGGGATTGGAACGGGGGTCACTTGCATGCCTTTGAAGAGCTCCGTGGAGCACATAGAGTTGTCGGACAGTCAATACAGTTCAGATATAGCTGTGTTGTAGGGTATCGGAAGGGTTTTCGTGTCATTACTTTGAATACGGTTCTCTGTGCTCTCTCTACCCTAATAAGCTAGGTTTTAGCAGCTCCTCCCCATACAGGAATGCAGTACCCAATAACCGATTGACATAAAGCATGCAAGATCATATCTAAGGTATCCGGGCTAGCAGAGTGCCTGAGAAACCTCAAAATAGGGTTGAGTCTCATTGACCGAGTGGTGACAACATCTAGTTGTTTGTCCCATCGTAGTCCTGAATCAATCTGTACACCCAGATACCTTACATCACAAAATCTCGTAAGTTTGGAACAGGAACACGGAAGTGATGATTGTGTGCGTGTGTGCTATCAACGAGAAAGTTTTATCTGGAAGAGTGTTTTGGCGAATAGCAAAAGAACCATATCAGGTTTTATCTAGGTTTAGGGTACGAAGATTAGTGTTTAGGCACTTTGTTATGTCTATAAGTGCAGTTTCTGCGGTATTTTAACCCTGTCCGTGAACTATAATTGCCGTAACGTGCGCGTAGGCGTAAATCTGTACATTTGGAATGGCTTTATTGCATAAATCATTTACGTAAATTTGAAACAGTATTGGGCCAATTATGCTTTCCTGAGGAACACCGAAGGACACTGGCTCCTCATCGCTAAGATATTAACCGATTTTTACTCGTTGTGAGCGGTTCGAACGTACTCCAACAAGTTCTAGCTTCAAAGCTAGAACTTGTTGGAGTACGTGCGAACGGTTTCTGTTCCCATCCTCATCTCAAGATGAGAATGGGAACAGAAACCGTGTCAGTAGCTTTAGTAAGGTCCCGAAAGATTTCCAAACATTTGATGTTACTATCAAGTTTACCTGCCACTAGCTGGGTCAAGTCCAAAATTGCATCTTCAGCCGAAATCCTAGACGAAAACCATATTGGTTTTTGACTATGAGCTGGTATTTGTCGAGGTATTTCTTTAATCGATTGTTAAGAATTCTCTGAAAGACCTTAGAAATAGCAGGCAGAACTGAAATCGGTCTATAGTTGTTGACACAGTTTCTGTTCCCTCCCTTATAAATGGGATGAATAATAGCTCTTTTTAAGGCGTCCGGGAAGATCCTTTCGTAAGCAACTATGAATGAGGTAGGTTAAGGGTGTTATAAGAATGTGACGGCACAGTTTTTGAGCGACTGGTGATATTTTATCCCAACCCAGGGCACAATAGTTTCGTAGTTGGAGGATTAGAGATTCTACTATCGTAGTGGAGGATAAGAGTTTCACAAAGGGTCGCTCCGCCGTAGATGCAGGTGTTACATTAATAAAACATATCTTTGCTGCCTGGGAAAAATTCTATGGATGCTATTGGTGTATTCTATGACCTCTCTAAAGCTTTTGACTGCGTTGAACACAATACGCTTTTGCGAAAGCTTAGTCATTACGATATTATGGGCGCTGTATTATATTTTATTGCTGCTTACCTCACAGGGTTCAATACGTAGATGTAAATCGAAATAGGTCTTCTGGATTACCTGTAGCAATGGGCGTGCCCCAGGGTTCAATTCTAGGTCTTTTTTTTGTGTATATAAATGATTTACCTTCCTTTGTAATGGATTTGTGCGACATAGTGCTATTTGCAGATGATACATCACTTCTCTTCAAAATTTACCGTAAAGAAAGTAACTTTGATGTTGTGAATGGTTTTCTCGCACAAGTCCTGGACTGGTTCACATCAAACAATCTACTGTTAAAGTCCAAAAAAACGAAATGCATTAAATTTACCATGGCTAACGTAAGAAGTATTACCACTAATTTGAGTCTAAATAATGAAACTGTTTCACTTGTTGAGTCTACAGTTTTTTTGGGTTTAACTTTAGATCGTAAACATCAGTGGGGAGCCCATATATCTGCGGCTTTTACAGTTAGTAAAGTAAGACAACTTACTGATAATACGGCTGTAGATACGGCTAAATCAGTTTATTTTAGTTTTAAAGAAATAGGTATTTTAACAGTTACACCTCAATATATATTTGCAAATATTATGTTTGTTAAACAGAATATTGAACTATAGAACAGTGATATTCATTCAGTAAATACTAGAAATATACATAAGCTAGTTGGCACGTACCATCGCTTACACAAAGTGCATAATTCATTTGTGTTGTGCTTTTTTTTATCAAATTTCCTAAAGAGATAATGAATTTGCCCTTAAAAAAATTTAAACCTACTATCAAAAATCATCTCATAGAGAAGGGCTATTATATAATAAATAATTATTTGGACGACAAAAGTCTTGGAATTAGTTGCATTATATAGTTGTTTGTTAAATTTAGAATAAATCAGCTTAGTAAACAAGTTCCAATTTGTGACGTGAGGCACACTGTGAATTCTAGTGATAATTCTGTAGTTCCTTTTTCATTTTTTTGTTTATTCATTTATTTAGTAGCAAAAAATTAATTTTACAATAAAAATTTACAATATTCACATATTGCCTTATTCTTTAATAGCAATATGTAAATTGAAGCAGACTTTAACACCATACTTTTTTTTTCTCGCACGACCTAAGTACGAATAAAGTAAGTATCGTGTTTTGACTGCATCAGCTTGCATGCTATCATACTTGTATTTAACCATAGAGATGTAGTAAATAGAGCAGCCGCGTTGAGCAAAATTTATGTTAAGTTAAAACACTTTTAAAAATGGAACAAGCATTTTTAAAAGAGTATAGCTCGCTTGCAGCGCTGAAATAATAATAGTCGTCTAAACACAAAGTACATTCATGCAGCGCTTTTTCGCTTTAAGTGATTTCAATCAACCAATCAGCTGCAGCGATAACAAAAATTTAAACTAATATGAACTGCAGGCTACAGACCGGACAATATACCTATTAATAGTTTTATGCCTAACAAATTTCATTGGAATTCGGAAACTTTTTATGGTTTTCATTCGTGTGATTAATTTCTTCTTTTTATTTATTTATGGTTAAATACTTTACAAAATTATAAAGGTTTTTTTGTAATTTATGAACCGATTTAATTATTTCATTTCATATGTTGTGTTTCTTCTTTTACTCATAACTCAACCATTAATTAAATATACAATGAAATATAATTTAGATAAAAAAGAATATTCAAAAACATAGCATTCAGATACTCGGTGTAGGAACAATACTATGTATATGTCGTATGTACCTACACTGTGCATATGAATGTTTTAATCTATGTCAAACAAAGCAATATTATGGCGTCCGCAAAATATTTTCTTCGTATTTAATTTTTAAATAATAGTTTTTGTTTATTTACTTATGCAGACTGATTGCTTTGGATGCTGTAGTATTTCTTGTGTTATTAGTGCACTATCTTAACGGACACGGCGTTAAAAAACAAAAAAAAACTGGTAAACTCCTTGAATATATCAAGGAGTTTACCAGTTTTTTCGAATAAAAACAATGGTAAAAATTTCTGCGCCCAAAAGCGAGCGAGAGTAACAACTGTAACAAGTGACTGATAGGTATTGAGAGCGTGCACTTAAAATGAACGGCCTACAATTGGCAAGCAAGTGTCGACTCTATTGAAATGTAACTCGATGTATTTAACAAAAGATTGTAACTATTTGGCGATTAAAAAGAGTGGCCTGAGTTTCTTGCTAGTTCTTCTCAAGGCTCCACGTCAGCGAACTAGCCGTAGGAAAATTTTGCTGACATCATCTTTCTGGCTTATTCATAATTAATGACCTTCATAAGTGTTACTTTGTAACCTAAATGAATAAATGAATTTTGAGTTTACTTTGGCTTCGTCTACCTCAAGCAAAACCAGAGAGTTGGAAGGAGGCAGGAAGGCATTGTTGACTGTGCTATGTGAGGATGATGAAGGAGAACTTTTGGAAAGGATGTTGTCTGCCAGTTCTTTACCTACTTACGTTACTAAAAAAATCACAAACTGCATTTAATGATGAATTGGGGTTGTCTCGATTTTTTAGTAGTTCAACAGGGGTTCTTTTTATATTACTTGTATTAAATACAAGTAATATCAAATTTTGTTATTTCCTTTATTGTTTTCCAAAGCGCTTTGGGGTTGTTTTTGCTTTCTCAAGTTCACTTCTTTTATATGCAATTTTAAGTTTCCGAAGTAAACCATTATAGAAATTTCGATATTAGATAAAGGTAACTAAGGATGAAGTTATCAGGTGCCTTTTTTGATCGTATATGTATTTTTGTCCCGATTTTTAATACATTTCAGTAGTCCCGGGGTAATCCAAGGTATTATAATTTTCTGTTTCCTGGGTGTCTTGGTGACTGAAGTGTGCTTATTTATTACTGTCATAATTATGGATATACTATCTGTTTAGGTCATCAGTAAAGTACAGTGATGAAAAATCTATGTTTTCTAGCTCTAGCCTGACCCTGTCGTAATTTATATGAGTGGAAAAATAAAACGATTTATGTTCCAAACAGGTGTTTGAAATGACCAGAACAATTGGTTTATGGTCAGTGATATGAGAATCCAAGAGTAAAGTAGTGACCGGTAAGAGTGTTTTTATGAATATATAATATAATAATATTTCGGGACAACTCACACAACGCTATCTGAATGTATCTTTAAAGTTTACCCTATTTAAAGCTTTATATATATTATACTTAACAGAGCTAGTACAGTACAGCACTACATATTTGGAATTTATTCTTATGTATATGTATGGTGAGAGTGAAAAATGATGACAAAAATCAGAAAACAACTTGTTCCAACTGTTGCACGTAAAAATATTACACCATAGCCGTGGATTAAATATAAGTATAAAGTACAGAACAGAGTTCTTTTTATATAGGTACCTACTGACATACTGTAGATAAGTACTTTATCTTCAAGAAAAACCACCAAACCGTTATTTGTTGCTGCACAGATTACAAAAATACGATACTCGAAAACATTACCAACTGCATTTTCAATTACATTGATACATTCAAGTTTTATGCGATAGATTTATTGATACGTAAGTTGAGTACTTATATTTTAGAAACACATACAATACCGATTTTGTTCTGACTCAGTGACAGAAAATGACATGGTTTAAAGTCTGTCTCTTTATTCAAATGACATTTCGTTCACGTGAAAAGAGAAATCTGATATGTATTAAAATTTCATTTCAGATAGGTTCCATCTTGTAATATTTTTTCTTTGGTCCATACTATGTGAAATAGACTATAAAATAACGTTATCAATGACTGTTTATCCGAAATAAACAAAAAAAAAGAATTTACAATTTATGACTGAGGGCAGCACGCTCCCTCTCTCAAAAACGGTTGAGCGCATGAAAAAAATTGTGTAGGTAAATTATGTAGGAATAAAAATTGTGCCGAATTTTATGCTCTAAGTACAACTGTATGTGTGATGATAACGTCATTGGAGCTATAGAAATCTAGATAATTGGGATAAATCGAGTTTTGTGATCTTTGACCTTTGATAGCTGACGACGCAAACATTCCAATGCCATAAAGAAGATTTATACAAGTTCCCAGCTTATTAACTCAAACTTATTAATTATTATTTAAATGACTGTATTAATAATTATATACTTACAAATAGGCGATGAAGAATTCATAGTACAATGATTCAAGCACTGACGTCTAGTCTCGAACCGGTTGCCGTTGCCCTGACAGCCTCCCCAAAAGAAACGGTAACACTTTGCTTGCATGGCGTCGAAGTAAAACTGTACTATATCTGCTCTACACGGTCCTGTATCTGGTCGCAGGAAACATGACTTGTGGCGAGCTACAAACAGTAGGTAAGTAGATGTATTAGTGGCGTGATCACTCCATCCACGCCAGCTCGAGGAAGGCCAGCAGACACCTGGCGTTGTCGGCTGCCTCCCATAGAGTGTCTGGGTGGCCCAGGTACTTCTCCCAATGCGTTGTAAAATGTATTACCTCTAAGAGAATCCTTATCTACTTGTACACATATTCTTGTTGTTCGTCGCGTCACCTTATCAACTTCCTGACAATATATAGCCACTATCACCAATAATGTGACTATTAAATAGTGCTGACGATAAATATGCATTCGAGAAAGAAAAACACCAATAACACCAGGCATCTTGACAAAAAGAATAATAAAAATATATTACCTACATATTTAATACATTTATTTATTGGATTTCACAACTAAGTTATACAATAAAGTGTAAAATATTTGTATAAATAATATTATATATTTTATTACGCACATTGTAAATTGAATGAAGTTTAAATACCTACTTAACATAAAACAACCTGGAAATATTATAAGTACCTACTTACACTTAATGTGAAACTTGATGTAGGATAGGTACCTTTTCCATGATAGAAGATTGCAATATCTACCTACCTACCATATATATACCCTAGAAAAATATTTAGAGATAAACTTAAGATTGATTGAAGTAAATATTTTAAGCTTTGAGTATTTAATAATCAAAGACTCTAACTAACAATTTTCATTTTCGATCGGACAAGAATATCTAAATACGATCAATTAGAATATTTAATTCAACCAATCTATTTAAGAGAATAGAGCAGAGAAATAAAAGAGTAGACTTGCAGCGAGTAGTATATTCGGCAGTATACCGAATACCGAATATTCGGCAAGCCCCCTGACCGAATAGCCGAATCTATTTCTGTGAGCCGAATTTTAGGCAAAAGTATTCGGCTGGATTATTGCGCCGTATATTGCTAACGCACTGCATGTTTATACAAGTTTAATTAAAATACTTACATAGAATCCAACTTGTCTAATTCACAAGATGATTATGTACCTCTGATATGTACCAATGACTACTTGAATAATTATAAGAGAAATGAAAATATGAATATATACGTACCTACCTAATGAATCGCTTTTTTTAAATTTAACCAATTATCTCCCATGACAAAATATATTACCTACTTAAGTATTCGGTATTCGGCCGAACACTTATAATAAAAGCAGCCGAATAGGCCGAATACCGAATAGTAACCGAATATTCGTTGCAAATCTAAAAAAATGGCTGAACGATTGCTAATTTTTTATTGATCTTTCTTACAGTATTAATCATATTGACGTGATCATTCTTCTCGAATTAGGATATCTTGCCATTCAACATTCTATTTAGGTAGGTACACCAAATATGTACAATTAATGTAATTGCGAGTTTGTAATAAATTCAATCAGTACCTACCTCTTTACATATATGGTTTTGTTTTTAAATGATTCCAATTTGTTTCACTGTTTAAAACAAATTTAGCGTTTATTGATAAGAGGTACCTACATAAATTTGTTCTTGAGTTAACTAGGTGCAGCGGGTTATAGAGTGGAAATATTTTTGTTCTACTCCTTTGAAATAGGTAGGTATTTTGCTTTTGTTTCTTAGCCGTAATAGCGTCATCAGTATCACAATTTCAGGCCAAGTCGTATCTAGTATGTTAGAATCCATGTGAAAAAGCCAAGTAATCCAAATGTATCAATCCAAAAACACATAAACACCAGCGAAACGTTTCAGGCAGCGAATTCTAGTTTAGAGGTTTTTACAAGTTCCCCGGCCATAGATACACATGTCACTTGGGTTTAGACAAGTATAGATAAAATTAGTCTAATATTATATTTGGAGTAGGTATAATTTAAAAAAATATGTTCTGCAATACTAATAATGAAGTGCTAGTGAAGTGTTACTAACATAGTTTTAATTAATATAAACTAACAAAGTTATAATTATGTATGTTATTCTGTAAGGTATGTATCTATGGATTGTAATATGATGTCTGAAATAAATGATTTATTATTATTATTAATATATATATATATATATTTTAAATAATGTAATAACTATTTTTTAGTTTTCTGTAGTTTCCATGATATAATCAGATAGTAACTTGCGCCATCTGTCGGCAAATAGTCATAATTCGAAAAAATACTGCTAACCTGAACCGCTACGTGGCACTATATTGCAAGATATTTTTCTGTCAAACGTATGGCAGTTACATGCCCCTGCACTGACATGTTGCTGACCCAAAAGAAATAACACCAGGTTTAATGATGGAGTATCCCTGGATTCATTCACACTGGACACCTGTACTCACGCACAGGCAAACAACTACACCGCTGTGAGTAGTCATTTGGCTGTCGTGTAACTCGTATGGCTCCCACTCTACACGTTTGCCTATACTGCCATATACTGACTGACCCACTGACTTTCTACTGGTTATTCAAGTTTGTCTTTGTTGCTGTCAAGACTAGTGACACTTGAGACGAGTAGAGTAAAATATATTTATAACGATTACGTCAAGCACTCCAAGACGAAATCTATAATTTCTGAAACAATGGCACAAAAAATAGGTAAAGTAAGTACATTCTCGGAACATGTGGCTGTGCAAGCGTATATAAATACCCAACTATGTAAAGAAGCGAATGAAACCACAGCGTGCATTTAGAGCCTAAAGCAGCGAGGTGAAGCTCAGTATTAAAACAACATTGCTTATTTTAAAATAGTTTATTAGGAAATAAAATATCACAAACTAAGTTTTAAACCAGGTTGGACTAATTTTTCGTAAACTAAATTTAAATTATACATAAATCGATCACAGCAACGACCTTCAGCTTTGTTGAACATAAATATGGACGCCGCGGCGCCGGTCATAAAAGTAATAGGGGTGGGTGTGCCCATTATTTAAAACAATTTTGGACTACGTCCTAAACATTTCCAGTTTCTTAAAATAACATAGTAGGTAATTTACCTAAAATAGAATCTTTTTGTAAATATGTACGCCTATATGTACGCCTGGCGCCCACGAACATAATACAATTTTGTTCACTACTGTAAATACAATATAATATGCACTACTTTTTTAGAGATTAGCCATTAATGATCTATCGATAATTATGAGATCGTTTTTTATATTCTTATAGGAATGGTGTAGCTAAGTACCAACATTACAATATTAATGGCTGAACTAATATTAATTATTAAAACACATCAATTCGCTACTATAGATTGACAAAAAAAGCTTATTTTTAATATTTGGATGAGATCGTAAACTTTGCGTCTATTGACATTTTTTTACCTAATTAATGTTGGATAAGCAGTTTTGCAAAATGTTTTTTTACGTTTATATTTTAACACATATTGCATGCAAAATACGTAATACATTATAATTCAGAAACATTAATATCTGCGTAATAGACACTTAGTTTTTACTACTAAACAACTTACATAACCATAACATCAAATGTTAGATCCTTATATTTAACACTTTTCTAACTGATAACTAAGATACAGCTTGAAATAGCTTTTAACTTATACTAAATGATAAGATAGCTTTAAAAAAATATGAAAAACAATATCAAAATGAGATATATAGACAGGGAAAATACACAATAATCCTTGATAATAATAAAAAATGCTTAAGAGAGTAAGTAAACCTGTGTTGCTGAACAGGAATAAAAGATCCTTTTGGAATGCTTATAACAAGTAAATTTCAAACAATTTGGAATACAAGCAACAAGCTTCCTATATCAAATAGACAAACACTAGATATAAAACACTGAACCTTGGAAATTTAATAGATGTCTTAGGGGACGGCATCCGGACAAGTTTGTGTAGTTTGTGCAACGATTAGAGACCCCGGGGGTCCAAAGCCGTACTACCGCTAAGACTGCCTGCTTGGAATGTTTTTATATAAGTACATTATCAACTTTATAGACACAAATACACTACGTTTGCTAACTCTATTTATATACTATTATATTCAAAATACATCAATTTCTAATATTATTATATTGAAGAAAGTGTCACAAACTATGTATACCTACTACGAAGGTTAAGGTTCTCTACAAAGTTCAGTATTTATTTTCAACAGAAGTTTACATGTGCCCGCAGTACACTCACCTTACTCGCCCAACGCTTAGGGTGACTAGTATCATTTTGGATGACGTTCGAAAAGCGGTGCGGGCGTAGGATTCAATCGTATGTTAGACGCAATTATAAACATAATGTAAGACCAATAATCAAATGAGCAACCTATAAATGGGAATATATTTTATGTGACACAATAATTATGGTCGCCATTTAAAATATACCATGATGCCCGAAAAGAATTTAGGTTACATTAGAATAGGATTTAATCACATTAAGGACCCTGCAACGAACGACATTTAAGGTTCAGTCACCTACCATGATTACAGGCTGGTCTTCAGGGGATGTAAAGTACCCTGATGTTAAGTATAGGAAGGGAGACAGTAAAAAGTTATCAAAAACACGCTATTGATCAATGCAAACTTCTTGGCGGTCGTGAAGTGAGCCAACTCGTTAACATGCGTGTTCGTACACGCCCACCTCTTAACGGCCCGCGTTATCGTGAACTTGTGCTAATGCGCAACTTGACGGTAACAATTAAGTTTGCACCAACTTATACTAAATATATCTACTAAATATGGCGATATTCAAGGGTACAAATCTAGAGCTACACAATAAATCAAACTATTAAAAAAAAGTATTAGTAAAATGGTATTAGACAGACATCATGCACTTTGAAACCACTTGATTTTTAATACGATAGAGAATCAATAATATGATGCGCACAAATTGTTGCGACGTGAAATTATACCTACTCGGATAGTCGCTAGGTGACCACACGAGTTGCACATAGTTACAACTTCGTGTACATGTTTAAACTTTTACGCAAATGTTGATTAAATTAATTTTATTAATGAAATCGCCCCGTTCTTAACCATCGAGTAACTCATTATGGTTGGGCATATTGACGCGGACTTCGTACTGCCCTGCTGTCAAGGTAGTTAGCGTGACTCGTTCCACTGCATCCAGTGTGCGGCCCACAGCCATCATGCGTTTAATTAGGCATTCGGTAGACAGAATTAAAACCTGTAATATAATATAAACATTTTTTTACTTTTCTTCATAGATAACGCTATTCATATGAAGATATGAATATATGTCTTACTGCTAGGCACGGGTCTCTATAAAGAGAGCTGAGAGGCTTTAGGCCACACACGCTATATAGCCTAATACGGGTTGGTGGATCAAACATGCCTTTAGAATTTCTTCTAAAACATAGGGTTTCTCCCGCTACTTTCCTTCACCGTTAGCGGACGGTACATCATTTGATAAGTATTATATAAATTCTACAAAGTGAAATTTACATGGTACTGCTACCTGAGATCAAATTCAAACCTCTTCCGTATAAGTTAGTTACGTTTCCACTCGGCTACCACACCGTTTATATTCCGATAAAATCATAGTGTTAAAAATTATTTCGTTGGCCATATGCGAAGTATCTAGTAGTACAAACTTCGCCCAGAAATAATTCTTGACCCGTTTAGGGATTTTATTTTCAAAAGTCCCTTTGTTCTCATGAAGTTAAATTATCAGAAATTTCTGAAAATTCGACCCGTATACGGGTTAAAAAATGTTTAACAAAACACATACACACATATATTTAAGTGGGTGTGTGTGTGTATGTGTGTGTGTGTATGTGTGTGTATGTGTGTGTGTTTGTGTGTGTGTGTACTAAACACGTACTTTAATTTCAATTCGCAGAGGGAGTACTGCCACCAGCCACCAGAGCCATGCAGGACCATCAGTAGTATCCCACCAGTCTTCGGCGTTATCTAGCTCGTGAACTTTTGGCAGATCGCCAAAAGTGTTCCGAATATCGGCCAGCACGCTGTCACTTAGAGTTGTTAGCCAAAATATGGCTTTAAACATGACACGAGCTGCGAACCCCTTCGCTTGAGTAATTGTCACGCTTTCGGAGAGTGGCAAATCATGGATAGGTTGAATTCGGGCAACTTCATACCTGCAAAACAAAATATATGGCTCAAGAGTTTGCATGATTGAACACTATCACCCAAGTTACTAATATGTTTAATGCTAAAGATTGTGAGGATATTTATTGTGCATAAATACTTAAAGGATTTTTATGTAAATAGATAGTGATGTAGGACACAAGCTCTATCTATTAGATTTCAGTTTTATATTTTCGAATTAACCAATAAAATAATCTCCTTGTTGTGCTATGCGTAAATTATTATAGTATAACACACACACACACACACATAAATAATATCAGGCCTTTCTTTTTCATTCACCACTCTGGACAAGTGACCAGAGCTTAGATGTTGATGGGCCCACTAACTACTGTCAGAATACCAAAATGAATAATATAAAATCCTAGTATTAAAAATTATTTCGTTTCGCGAACCCATATTATTTATAATAAATAATAATATGTAGTCTTATAAAGTAAATAAATGTATTTTTTTGGGATCTGTGTCAGTATTCTAAAGTGCCTAAGGCCTCAAATTAAAGAAAGAGCATAATGTACCAACTATATATAGATATTTTTACTTATATAGATTTGTAACTTGAAATTTACGCCAACTAACATCTTCTGTAATAAAACGTTATTTTTTTTTAAAACGGTCACCCATCGATGGGCTAACATCGGGAAGGGCAGCTTTACTCGTAGACTTAACTATTCCCTCAGGAAGTGACATAATAAATGCAGACTCACCCATCCTGGACACTTCTTTCGATCACTTTGAATCGCGATAGCCCAACAGTCGAGAGTATGGACCTGCCATCTTCAAATAGTACACAATCTCGTACTTCCAGTATCTGAAAATTATATAACCAATTTTATTTACAAATTACCGCAACATTTTTCTTATCTACGCGATGAGTCAATACGCCACTATTGTAACTGTACGTGTTTAGTTGAAGTTTATCGAATACTTATCAGACTGAACAGGCAAAAAATGTAGATGGCGTTAGTTGTTACTAATTAATTCACCTCATATTTACAAACAACTCTACATGGAAGTAAGCTCGGTACGCAGCAGTGGCGAGCATAATGCCACGGCCCGGCGGCCCAAGGGTGGCCGTAAGCACAAAAGGATCCTAATATATTTCAACATTACAACGGGCCTCCAACAGTAAAGTTACGCGGTACGCAGTTTGTGCACTCCACCCGTCGAACTCTTACAAAAAATATTATTGTGCGAGAAATATTGCTGTGTCCTAACTTAGAAATCTATGCTTAAAATAAAAAGATACAAATTGAATTTTGATTTGATGAACTGAAGACTACTGACATGATTCTGAAAATAAAAAGCTCCTTTTTCCCAAGTGCCTATGGGCTCCTATGATGTGCAGCGCCTCTCGCATTTTCGAAGGTGCTGTTTTGCGTAAATGGACTTCTTAGCTACTGCAGTGAATACTTGCTATACAAGTACTAACATAGCTAGTAAGGTATATTCTATATATTAACGTTACAGAATACAGCGAATTGTTGTTTTTAAATTTATATATACATACATATATATATATTGAAGAACGTTAAAGATTTTATTTTTTATAGATAAAACATTATTAAGTACTAACGGTGCCATAATCCACATATTTCTTCTCTCTATCCATGGCAACCATGCCGAAACGGCGTGATCCTGTGACCAGCACGCGACGAATCATCATCCAGTACCGAGGGTCGAAGATAAACAGGGGACACGGCACTCTACACAAACAAAACACATTATGTTAATTATGTGCTTTTTTTACGTGTTTGCCAAACATAAGTCAATACTGCCCATAGAATGCCCAGGCACAATAATCAAAATTGTAGTAGGTACATTAATGTTCCAGTCATTGTCTCAAGTTTAAATAACTGTGTTATTATAAATATATAAATTTAAATGATAAAAACACAAAGATAAAAATTATAAAAATAGGACCACCTATGTGGTAAATTACCTGTGGTGGCTTGTTATTAGCTATATGGTAATATATTTGTGTTTCTACAATGTTATTAGTCTGTAAGCCTTCTTAAAATTAAATAAATAAATAAGTGCACTCTGGCGTTCATTCGCCTATGCTGGTCAAAACATGTACAGGAGGCTTCACAAGAACCTATAGGTAAAATTCGATCAATGAGCCATATGAGGAATCAGACATTAAGATTATTTTTGTTTAAAATGACTTAGTGAACATGATTTATAAGTATCTGAATTTATTATTGTTCTTGAAAGGTTTTATGTAATGCCATAATTAAGAAATATGTTTTCAGTCAGTGTTCTTTTAAGTAAAACCTTTATTAGCGCTTTACAATACAAAAAACATGACCATAGAAATCGAAATAAAATATAAACCCAAATTCAAGCTGTAGAATATATACCAAAATATGTTTTTAGGTTTTGTTAATATGTACATTAAATTTTAGCACTGCAGTATTAAGATAGTTAATTAATCATATAGACTTAAAAAGAAAAAAGATATAAAATATATATCACTCACGATGGATAAGCGACCGTGCACACGAATATTGGGATGAGATCATCCCCTGCAATCGGTTTTGGTACTGGAACATGGTTCAGTGCAGACAAAGCTTCCCGCATAAAGACCGTATCATTTGTCTGAAAATAAAAACACAACTTATAACCATAATACTGCTGTAGAAGAACTATAGAATATACAGGACGCATCAACAAGGTAATAATTATAATAATGTTTATGGTACTGTAGAATACCTAAAGACACAGGAATATAGCACAGTATAAAGAACCCTTTATACCTTCTTAATACTAGTGAGCAAGCCCGAATGGGGATGGACCTCCACCTTACAGAAGACCACAGCCAAATAACTACACACAGTGGTGTAGTTGTGTTCCTGTGTGTGAGTACAGGTCTCCAGCGCTCATTTAGGTATGTGTTTTGAAAGAAACGTATTCTTATCCCACGGATACTCCCCTGTAAAGGACCGGGTGTAAATAAACGCAAGTGATACCTCGGATATTGCAGGCGTCCATAGGCTACGGTAACTGCTTAACATCAGGCGGGCCGTATGCTTGTTTGCCACCCAAGTAGTATAAAAAAAACTAAGTAACGGTTGTTCCTCATAAAACAATGTGGTGTTCAGGCGATGCGCATAAGTTGATCTACAGCAGCTTAATTATGTAAAAGGTGTGACTTTTAACATTACTCGCTGATATTTAGAAACACATGATTCGAATGGTTCAAACAATATTACCTCAGCCGTACACTTGCTAATTACGTGTATTGAAATACGCTTCGTTTGAAATCGAGCTGTTCATTTTAATAACAACTATATTGATGAGTCAATTTCCAAGTGTAACTTGAACTAATATATTTATATTTTGCCTGATTTAATGTTAAAGTTATAAATATAACAACATATCATAGAATCACTTCATTTCTTTTTTTTTTTGAGTTGTTTTATATCCACATTGTTTTATTTTTTTTTCTAAAAGACAACTCTTGCACTAGTGAACATGCCCTGTATCGCGAGGGACTTGATAAACATACAATTAACGGACACATATGACACCCAGGCTTTAAACAAACATTTATGGATCACACAAAGTTTTGTCTTGTGTGGGAATCGAACCCGCGACCTCCGGCATAGCAGTCAAGGACCCTGACCACTAACGTGCCAGTCCATGTTGTATAAGCTAAGCTAGGCACTAATTTTGTGAGGATAATCGCGATAACCAACATCCACGCCGGCGGAGCCGCGGACAACAGTTAGTTTTTATATATAACTAGCCTATGTATTATTCCAGACCATAATAATCTATCTCTGTGCCAAATTTCATCTAGATCCGTTGAGTAGTTTTTACGTGAAACAGTAACAAACATCCATCCATCCATACTTACAAACTTTCACGTTTATAATATTAGTTGGATATACTAGTGCGGTATAGTGGTGAATTCAATATCGCTAGCCCATATTAATCTGTGGTTACATAAGTGGAACACTACGGCGTACTATTCAGATAGCTATAGCTGTAATACCACATTGGGTAATAAATGTGTCATGGACCTCTTGTTTCTTAATGCTTTCGGTTGGCTTTTATGCTTCGCTGACGTCGGTAGTACGTACTATTAGTATTGATCAGCCCATTGTCAACTTAGCATTAAACCATTTAATATGACGCAATGAATCTAAGTATTTTTTTTTGAAGAAGGAAATGCTTCTTATGCTTTCTGCACCGTCCGGAGAAGTAGGTCATAGATGATAGGCGGCCAGTATAACGCCTAAAACCCCCCTGTGCCTACACCCGCCTTCGCATGTTTACCACTACTGTAGATATGACATCTGTGGTCCACCCAACGGCCGCCCGCGCTCCGTCTCCAATGACAGCGTCAGGATGCACTGTGTTTCACACGACATATAAACCTATCAGTTATCAAAAAGTCAGTATTGAATATAGCACTTGCCTCATTAAGTTGGAAATCACCCAAGCTCCGCAGGCACAAGGGGCATCTCTTCCTGTAATCGAGAGTCTTCTCGAGACAGATGCGGCAAAACATGTGACCGCAAGGCGTGGTCACTGCATTAGTAAAAACATCGCAGCATAACACGCACTCCATGTCTTTTAATTTTAACCAGGACATGGATGTAAGCTGACGCACTAAATAGTTTAGCTCTCGTGTTAGTGCCCTCGGATCAGTATTGTTGCTGATTACCGTAATGACCTATAAAGAAAAAATTGTACGTTTTAGAACCTCGCAAACTACACAATTAAATCGGCTAATAGTTTAGTTGGTTGCTTAATTTGTACAAACAATCAATTGTTAGATACAATGTGTCTAACCAAAATATTGGCCCATAGTAAGTTTAAAGTCTGCAAATAATAGACTATGTCTTTCAAAACGTATTCATTGAACTGATTTCACTGTCTAAATATCAGATTACTGCAAAGGAAGGTTTCGTAAACAGACATGAGTCATAGCAAAATTTCCCACCAAGCATCTGACGTCGTATTACGTTGTGATGACACAATGCCCTTTTACCACTTTTTGTTGTTATTATTGGATAAACTGATAAATAAGAATATTAGCGAAAATAAGTTTTTATTATAATTATTCGTATTAAAATCATATAATGATACTAGTTTGAGATCAGTGCTACAAAGCCAGTGGTCCACGGCGGTACTAGACGAGGTTTACAAAGGTTTGAATAAATTATCCGTTAACTAAGGATACAGTTTCAATGAATTAACAAAAAGAAGATTAAGACATTAGTATTTGCATGACTATATTAAATATTACCTTATAAACTTATGAACCCATAATTTATTTATATCTGTATGTAAGACACATGAAACATGAATCAACAATACCAGTAAGAATAATTCCAAGGATCACAAACCTGAGCTAGCAGAGGGCGTGCTACACGCAAGTCCGCATGGTTAGAAGCCGCTGCTAGGGCCAATTGTGGTACAGCATCCCTATACTTGCCACTCTTCAACAGGTCTAACGCATACGAGAACCGCGCCTGAACAAACAATCGACAACTCTATAATCGTTGTATAACTTATTTTTTTTACGAACAATCGCTTAGCAGCAGTCCAGATCATAAACATGATGTCATCTCAACTCTATCTTATTTACTTAACATATTTATAGCATTACGCGAGGGCAATGCTCCCAACATGCGAACGTTTTTTTTTTAGAACTTTCATTATACTCTTCTTGACATTATGACATTTGATATGAATACCTACAATGTGAATTACCTTATCAGTGTATGTGAGTAAGTGCATGTGTCAGTAAACACGTTACATAAAGTTATTATGCTTCAATAATAGATATTGTTTACCCGAGCAGACATGGGAATGCTCTGTTTATTCCGCCCGGAGGCAGAAGCAAGGATGCTAGGCCGGGGCGTACGCTTGGTCCGTGTGTGAATCGGGCCGAAGGACGACTCGCACTCGCCATTTACTGTGGACAACAGATAACAAATTGTTGACAAATAATTATCTCGATCAAATTCAAACAAATAGCTAGGTACGTAATCTCGAAGTTAACGATCGTAGTTTTACGAGTAACACAGATAACGGCACTTTTTAATATCCATATTTACATGAAGTTTCGAAAGAACGGTTACGTTCCCGTTATGCGACAGAAGTTAACAAAGAAGCCCCATACATACTCTACAGTCTTGTGACATTTCGTACACACTGCTACATAATACGATGTTATATAAGTAGCAATGGAGTCAGAGTTAGTGTTACATTATGTAATGTTGGTGTGAGTTACGAGCGCGCAGCGTGTTGCTAGTGAATCCAGATCCGAACCGAGCCAAGGTTGCGATCGGTGCAATACTTATTACACTCGCGAATGTGTGAAATTGCCGCTGTAGACTATTGCTAAACCGACTGTGGTATCAGATTAGTTTTTTTTTACTACGAACAACGTCACTTGTTTACATCTAGGTATGTCTAAGATCTGAGTACAATTTTATTTTTAAGGTAATAAATAGGTTTTATTTAAGAAGAAACATGTTGTTATGGCAATATTTTTAAATGCCAACCTCTATAAAATTATGACACATACAAAAATAAATTGTATTATATAAGTCGCTATTGGCTCATGCTTTGTACAAAGCTGTCTTCACTGTGATATTTTCAAGTTCGCCGCCGACACAGTTGACAACGACCTAAGCCTTTCATGATCAATTCTTGACGAGGCAGCGATCGTTACGTATTGATATTTACAAGTTATATAACAGGAATCTTTAAAAAACGTTTAGTGGTTATATTTTGAATGAAATGAAGTGATGAAATACGTGTAGCCATATTTCATAAGAAGGTTTTTATCCACTATACAATGTGATGTAACCGTTAAAGATTAATATTTTTAAATTATAATATTTGTATTTTAAATAATAGAGGTAATAATAGCCTTTAACCTGACCTTGCTACCTATCACTACCTTCGTTAACGACTTTTTTTTTAACTTAAAGAAAATGGAGTAAACCTAATATATTCGCCTAAACAACCATTTATACATTAGGGTAAATAAATCATAATATAGCTTAGCAGATGTAATAAATGATTAGGTAACTTGATATAGAATAGAATTTTATAACCTGACATCATACAATGTATGTGTGGATTTAATAAGCATAATTAGTTTATCAAGGTATTTCGCAGATGGCCCCTCTAGTAGTATGTAAGAGTGTGGCTAGTCCACGCAACCTAGACTATTCTAGAAGGATTACCGCAGGTATCTGGAAATGGGACAATTTCATAGATCTGCATTTCTTCTCAACATAAGCAGGCCGTATGTTCAAATGAAATGCAGATAATCTCCGAGCCTGTGTGCAGCCTATGCATATGCGATTGCCCACCTCTTTTGTAGAAGGATAACTGATACTGGCTTTAACTTGTCTGATAATGTTGCGCGAGAGATATTTATACACCCTGCCAGTACTGATTAACTAGTCTGTCTGAATTGGTTTAGGTCTATTATAACACTCAGGAATGCGTGAAATTGTCGTTATTAAGAGACTATTGTTTAACTAACAGTGGCATCTGTTTAGATTTTATTATAAACAACGTCACTTGTTTACATATAGGTATGTCTGAGGGTAATTTTAAGGTCATATTAATAATATAATACTAATATCATAAATGTGAAAGTTTGTGAGTATGGATGGGTAGATTGAAGGATGGATGTTTGTTATTCTTTCACGTAAAAATTACTGAACGGATCTGGATGAAATTTGGAACAGAGATAGATTATGGTCTGGAATAACACATAGCCGACATCTACGCGGGCGGAGCCGCGGCCAACAGCTAGTAATATAATAAAATAAAATATGTTGTTACGATATCAACTTGAAATGGCAAGTTCATTAAAATTATACTGCCTAAATATAAATAAAATGTATTATGTTCTTGAAGGTTTGTGCTTTACACAATTTTGTTTCTTCAATGTTTATTTTTTGTGATCGTTTTCTTTAGGTACCTACATTTCATGATGAAGCCTTTACGGTTAGGTACCGTTAATTGTTTTTCTTTTAAAGTTACGTAAGTAACCTAATATAATGTAGGTACCAGCCAGACTTGTTATGCTTTAGCATTTATTAATAAACAGGATATTTTAATGTAGGTACGATGTGATGTAATCATAACAATTTTTTTATATTATCATTATTGCAAACTAGCGACACGTCACTGCTACGCACAGGTGGACATTTAATATTTAAAATCGGTCTAGTAGTTTTTGAGTTAAATCGTAACAAATAAACAACAATCAAATCTCTCCTCTTTATAATAATAGTTTAGATAATATGTAAGAATTGCTTTAATCCGTCCAAAATAAACCTACTGCTCAAAATACACCTTAGACTATAAGAATCGCAAATTCTATACTATTATCAACTCAATTGGGTTCACAAGCATTTGTTACCTATTCCAAACAAAACATAATAAGTATGTATTTTATCAATATAAACAAATACGTATCTACTTACATTTATCAGCAGTAGGTATAGTTCTCATGAATGAATGTTCACTACAATTATGTAATTGATTATATTACTAGATATCAATGAGAGCTATTATTATTATCTTGTGGACATTGAAATTTATATAATATCCACTAACACATACAACAGTTTACTTTAAAGGACAATTTAAAAAAAAATAATCTGTGCTATATCTAATATATAAAATTCTCGTGTCATTGTGTTCAACTTTGAACTCCTCTGAAACGGCTTGACCGATTTTCGTGAAATTTTGTGTGCATATTGGGTAGGTCTGAGAATCGGACAACATCTATTTTTTTTCATCCCCCTAAATGTTAAGGGTTGTCCACCCCTAATATTTAATTTTTTAGACAATTTTTTTTGGATTTTTTTTTTTGTGATTCAGCATTAAAAATACATACAACCCTTAATTTTCAGCCCTCTACGATCAACCCCTATTTTTTAATAGCGATATTACTATTTTAGTAGCAAAAGAACGTTTGCTGTGAAAATGGGTGCGCATCGAGGAATAATCCCTTTAAGTCGCGATGCATATAGATACCTACCTACTCATTGCAATTAATTTACGTGACTTCAATCTAAAAGCCGACTGCTACTTGTCCTCTGTAAAATTTGAAGGCCGTATTCATCAAAGATGGAATTACCTATTTTTAAAAATCGACTTCATTTAACCTTAAAAGTTCAACACAATAATATTATTATGTCATACTTGCACTATACTCTCTAACGGATCTACGCAGACGTAATAAATACTCATTACACTCAAACATAACAACCAACATACGCACTCGGGGACTGCCGCGGTAAAGCTATTGCATATTTTTTAGTATGATTTTTTTTATCGAAACAAATAAAAAATTACTTTATTGAATTATCTAAATCATTTTATTTTATTCTCAATGATTCATAAAAATATATAATAATAAAAATGAATCTCCTTATACTATAATCTTTTTCACATTAATATTCTCTTAGATCAAAACCTACTTACACAAATTTGACATATTATTATTGACCGTTTAGTGTTAATTCGTCATTTAAAAAAGTATCACCGCTGTGCCGGTCGGAGTGGAGGGTGTTAGATTTATTATTTTCGTTACGGAATTTCTAGATTCGGTCTCCACACCCAAGGCCCGCAATAGAAGCTATGCAATAGCTTAAAAACAGAATAAGTTTATAAATTAAAATATATAAAAAATATCTAATTAAAAAAGTAATACTTAATAAGAATAATAAACAAACATGAACAAAGCGGTCTTGTAAGTTTCAGAATGATCCGTTCAATCGGCAATTAATGGCTGAAAGGCTTATAGTTGAAATAAATGTTCGGTAACAGTCGTTGAACGATCGTACTAAATCGTGAGTATTCACAGTTGTCTAGCGAACAGAGACCTATAAAGCGGGCGTAACGTAACCTGCGACCCGGCGGCGTTCTCCATTGCATCGCCGACAATGTTGTTACATAACACCAATGTAACAAACAAATGGCCGATTTACATAATAGCCTTGTCGGTGCGCGATTATCGTCGCAAACGCCCACGCTATACTGACGTGGCGCCGCCAGTTGTAAAACGCCTTTATAAAATTATATTTATTATAGCTACCTATCTAATTATAATCATTCTGAAACCAACAGGCACATCCCGTTACATATAATATGTGGATACGTAGTTATTATTGTTATTATTGAAATGAGTAAACCGTTACTCAAAAAAATTGTGAACGTTATGATGTTTGTAATGTTGAATTAAAAATAGAATGATCAATACAAAGTCTAATACTATGTTATTGTTGGTTATATAACATGCTTATTTGTCATTAATAAAATTGTACATAATAGAACTTTCTGGAAACATGTACAAAGGACATTACAATAGTACTATTACTATTCTTAAGATACTAACTTTTTGCTGATGATTGCGAAACACTGCCACCGAATAAGTGTGTTCACAAGGTTATTTGTTATTTGTTTAGATTACATAAAAGTAAAACAGTAAAATTACCGCGACAATATTACGTAATAATACTATTAAAGGGCCAACAGCTAATTAAATACGATGTAGCTATATCATACAGGTATTGTATTTGACCATATATAGCTATATATAGCTTTGCAACATATACGGTTAATTATGTATTCATCAGCCAATGAACATATATATAACTAGCTGTTGCCCGCGGCTCCGCCCGCATGGATGTCGGTTATCGCTGCAAAAAGTAGCCTATGTGTTATTCCCGACCATAATCTATCTGTGTGCCAAATTTCATCCAGATCCGTTCAGTAGTTTTTACGTGAAAGAGTAACAAACATCCATCCATCCATTCTTACAAACTTTCACATTTATAATATTAGTAAGGATTATAAGACTATTACGAGGGCGGAATAAAATGCTTATGACGAAGTGACAAGGGTCTACCTGCCGCAAACATCACTACACAACCATACCTATAACTATAATTTATTACAATTATAATGTACACAAAATTAGTTCAGAATAACATTTATTAATGATTATTCTGGAACGTGTTACATAACGGCTCGTTTAAAGTTTATTCTTGGAAATATTATGTCCAATGCCAAACGGAGTCATGTAATAAAATTATGTGAAGCCTAAGATAAGCCGATTTGACTAAGTTTTGAAACCGATGGATACAGTTAATGTTGAGTAACCTGTCCTCCTCGAGTGATTTTTATGACCTGTGCGGCACGATAAGCCATTAATATACTGTTGGTTTTCTGTCATTTAAAGATTAACTAGTACAGATTTGTTAAGCGATGTTTACTGAAAAATTACGGTTTGATGTTGGCATTAACCATCACAGGTCGAAACGCATATTTGCGCGAAACATAATCTATTATTAAATGGGTACAGACATAAAATATCATAATACGTCCAATTATTAACGTACCTATTGTATTTTCAGCAACGTATAATCTCGTAAAAACGAAAACATATCGTAATTAATCTAAAATGTTATATTTTGTTTGTCTTGGAAACGGCTCTAATTTTGTTTTAAGGTAAGGTTTGTGTTTTTATTAAGAAAACTCCTAGCGAAAAACGGGTACTGTACTGTACTAACTTGCTGTACCTATCTCCGTATAGGACCGGCTGAAAACACACACATTAGTAGTAGGCTGGTAGACTACAATAACGTAAGAAACTACTTAATATACTTAATCACAGTTATTTAAAAAATATATAAAAATCATTTCAATGTGACGACGCGCGGCGTTCCCATTGTCAGCAAAACGCAATACAAAAGAATTTACTTCCTTTACTATTACTATATTTTTCTTTCATTTTAAGAAAACACGTTTTAGATAAATATATCCTTTGTTGTAAAATAACCTATAACTGTATATAATACTTGTTATAACAAAAAGGGACATTGATTCGCAAATAATAAGTATATCTTACATTTAATATTCACATACTCAATAATATCGAAATATATGTATATAAAAATAATGTTGTAGGTCATAGAAAAAACGCGAATTGAATTTGCGTTATTTTTGGTGATCGCCATAATATAAAAAATATATTATTTTATTATATATTTGATAATTCGCCTAGGCATAAAATAATAAAACAATTTGCGCAAATAAAAAGAAAATGTAAATAACTGTAGTATTATGTATAAATAAAATAAATTCGCAGCGACGGATGCAGAGTAAAACAGGTTTGACATAAAAATGAGTAATAAAATGTATTGGAATACTTACATAACATGTTCACAGGGGAAGCTGCGATTTTCGGCACGGATGCAACTACCACATTCTTGCTATAAAAATAAATACATAATTATAACAATTGACATCAGTAGTTAAGTAGTAGAAAGCGAAAATATACAATCAAATTACCTAAAAGAGCCTTCGGCTGTTTTGTTCATAATAAGGTTTTTAATCAAAACGTTTTCGTAGAAAGGCTCCAATATCTCTTCCCCACAGGGACATATGTTGTCCATTTCTACACACCTAAAATATAAATGTAATTAGTATAATAAACGTTATAAGTATTCGATTAGCCTGCTTCATTTCAGACAATATTACATACTTCATGCACCGTGAATGACCACATTTTCCAGTCACAGGACGATCAGGAATCAATCCACAATTCAGACAGTACATTGCCTCTTCATGGATACTTTTTGCGCAGCGTGCATATTTGATCACTCTGTTGGCCACTTGTAAGGCGAAGAGGTTCGGCGGAGGCATGCCTTCGCCAAAATGACGGCGCCGCCTAACTAGCGACGACTCTGATATAAGAGAATCGTCATTATTGAAGGATTTCCTGCTTTTGTTAGATTCGCAAGGCAAATAATTGTCCGAATTAGGGAGAGACGCACGCAATACTTCGTCCATGGGTGGCCTAAGAACTCTGATGTCGCGAAGTTCGGCCGCTGTTCGTATTGCTACAACCTGTTGACAAAATCATCATGTATAACGATCGATACATACTCTATATGTTATATTAACTCATGATATGCTTGTTATATAATAAACTAAAATTGGTGACTGGGTAGTTCTACACGCTAGGGACAAATATGAACCTGACTTTGCCTCGACATTTTAAATGCTTTCAATACATTTTCATATATTAGCCATTTAACAATATATAAAACTAAAAATGCATTTCGCATTCGACATCATTTTCCAACTCCAGTGTAGATTGTACATCTATAATAAATTATTATTACCATTAGCAATTTAATTGTAATTTTTTTTTTAAAGTTTATTAGAATATTTTAAACTAAGAGTAATGTCTATGCACTTTCTTAGAGTCTATAGAATGTAAGCACTTTGTTCATGTGTCTTATATATAGCACTATCACTATAGTTTGTTCACTGTTTAATAAACTAACTCAAACGGTTTAGTTCTTTTAAATCTTCTCACTATGTCCGTGTTGTCGAAATGCATTTTTAGTTTCATATATTGTTAAATGGCTAATATATGAAAATTTTATAGCCTATCATAGATAAATATAGTCTAGATTGTAATCAATTATTAAAAACTTTATTCTAATTAATAATTTTAAAAAAAGGTAAAATTATCCCAACGCAATTTAATCAATTGTTAGACTTAAGTTGTAAGTCTTACCACGATTCTGTAAGATATGACCAATCGCGACGAGTTACATCTAAAGACTAAAATATACTTGGTCTCTCACCGATACAATATTCAGCTGATAGTATATACAAGACCATTTTATTTTAATTGAGCAGGATTCTGATACAAAACTTCATAGACAAATTGAAGTGTGTGTTTAAATAATTTGGACAAATGGGATTTCTGTTTTATTGTCTTTGTATTTAATACTTCTTGGGTGACAAACAAGCATACGGCCCGCGTGATGTTAAGCAGCTACCGTAGTCTTTGGACGTTTGCAATACCAGAGGTATCACTTGCGTGATACCACTTTAAGATAGAGTATCCCTGGGATAGGAAAACGTTTATTTTAAAACGTACCCCTAAATGAGCGCTGGAAAAGAAACAATATCTAGAATGTCTTTAATAATAAATAATTAACTAACTTATTAATTAGATATTAGATTATGTTCGAGAGACAAGTCAGGCATTATTTAAATTTAAATTTGTAGCTTTTCTGTTATAAGATATTTAGCAAAAATTCCCTTATCTGTCGAACTACCCTAGTATGGAGTTAAATGAGTAAATTTTGTAAAGCATATATGTTCAAAATATACTATAGTAAGTTAAACTGCTTGAAGGTTAGATATACAATGCTATTCTTGGTACAGAAAAATAACGGAACACCCCAAAGAAACTAAAAAATAATAAAACTTTTTGTCTGCACAATTATGGCCGACCGAGTCTGGGATAAAGCAACTTACCTAATGCTGCCAGTACTTGGTTGACCAAGTGGCGAATAAAATCAAGCGCCCCGAAGTCCCACCACATTACATTTAACCTAAGACGCGGGCCAGGCCCGTACATATTGCCACAATCAACCTGTGTTACATACCTTGGATTCCACCTCGACCAAAGGATGACTTCCATGTCATCCTTTGACCATGTAAAAACGAAGCGCAACGAAATCAACTTTAGGCTTAAAAACTTGCTCTGGCTCCTCGGTAGACAGTCTGCTTTATCCCTATCCAACAAACTAAGGGTCTAGCAATAAAACCGATCTGGACATATGGAATCCAACTGTGGTCGTCAGCCAGCAAATCTAACATTATGTGCCTACAGAAAGCTCAGAACAATATTCTAAGGACACTTTCATCAGCACCCTGGTATGCTCGTAGCTTAGAAATCCATGAATATCTGGCAACCCTACCAATCTAGGAAGAAGTAAAAAGATACTCAGCCAACTATAGCGACCGCCTGACAAACCACCCAAATCCGTTATCAAGTATGCTCCTGCAGCCTAACCCGAACCCGAGAAGATTCAAGAGAGCCGATGTGCTGACTTAATGAAGGGAGAAAGAGCAGTGGCTCTACCTCGCCAAACCCCAACCTCTTTCAACTCACCTGATTATAGTTTAGACGACTGATCGCAGGTTCTAAGATATATATAAGAAAAATAATAATATGGTACCAGTGAAACAAACCATTTTGATGTATTGTGCATTTGTAAAATTGTTGTATTTGAATATATTACTGATTATGAACTTTCAGGCTTCGCCTATACCATGAATAGGGTTGTATAATGTAAGTATTGGTTTATTTCTGAATACATAGTATGCAATTAAAATAGCATTTTTAATAAATGCACATCTGTATTTTTAATAAAAAACAATGTTATTTGAACATTTGCGAATGAAACCAATGAGAGTTCAGCAAATAACGAAACGACAATGAAATGAAAAATAACAATAAAGTATGTATGGTGTAGCATTCTCGGGTTAAATCCCATAATTTCCACTTAAGTAAAAATACATAATAAATATAAATATATTTAAATGCATACAAGTAGAGCGACGTAAAATGTTGAACTTGGCCCAGAATCGTAGAACCGGTTGAACGGTGGCAACGAGCCTCCAGAGCTCGCGCAATGCTTGCTAGCCGCCGACTGATTGCACTTAAAAGATTTATGCAACCGAACGGACTGCCACTCGCACCGCTCATTCCCGCACTGTACAAGTGTTTACCCGTCCACTGCTCATCTACGTTCTCTCAGTTACTTCAATATATTTTAGCTCAAAAGCTATACTTAATGCAATGTTTACGCCTCAAGATAATTACATTAAATAGCACAATATCAATACTTATGGCATTGTAACCACGTAGTATGACCAAAATATATTAAAGAAATATAAAGAGTTGTTCGCAATGTATTGAGTTTTATAATTGCTCAACTGGGCCTTTGCGTGTCACTGACGTGAGGATGACTTACAAGTTACAATACAAGAACTCAAAAGTTAGCCAGAGTGTGTTACTTACTAATAATATAATCACCAAAACATAATATAATGTTATAACAAAAATGTTTTCTATTATAACTGCAGCGAGACTTATGATGTACAATAGTTTTACAAAAGAAAACGCTAACATATAACAAAATAAATCTAATATAATTCCAAAACAATTAAAAAAAACTAGAATGGACATGCTATTTTGTTACCTCTACGTTAAAGCATCATCAGATTACTATAATTCCATGTCAATAATACAGACACTTAAAAGCTTTTATATAAGTGTAAAAAAACTGTAGAAGCTGACTGATACTATGCACTGGAGTCATCTAAAATTTGCAGCATATGGCTACCCCAATGATATTTAAAGACAGATAAGCTACCTTCATACTGAGCGGCGGTCAATTTTGTTGCCATGTTTTTACGAGTTGTTACTTATATTTCAAGTACGAACACCATAATCTAATATATAAAATTCTCGTCTCATAGTGTTCAACATTGAACTCCTCTGAAACGGCTCGACCGATTTTCGTGAAATTTTGTGTGCATATTGGGTAGGTCTGAGAGTCGGACAACATCTATTTTTCACCCCCCTAAATGTTAAGGGTGGTCTACCCTAATTTTTTTATTTTATTTTTTAGACAATTTTTATTGTTTTTTTTTGTGATTCAGCATTAAAAAATACATACAACCCTTAATTTTCACCCCTCTACGACCAACCCCTATTTTTAAATATGATATTACTATTTTAGTAGCAAAACAACGTTTGCTTGGTCAGCTAGTAATATATAATACGGTAAGTAATTATACAGAAAAGGCTATACGATTAAAAACAATTTGGCACTTTTGTCGGCAACAATTTCCGCGCGCTAGTTCGATATTTACCTTTTCCTTACTATTATATCATTGTGGCTACCCTTGAGAAATCAAGAAAGTTCCATGCGGACGAAATCGCAGGAAAACACTTGTTTATATATTTATTCTTTATGACATATAAATACACATACTAGTGCAAATACCTACTTATATAACAATTATGTGAGCATGGTATTACATCAACTTAGTTGCCAGATAAAGTTGCGGCAATAAAATAAATATCCACTTAATTGAATTTATCAATGTAACAATGGAATGTTGCCGTAATCATGCATATTGTTATCCAAGTTTATAGTAACTCTAATAATCTATCCAATAAATAATAACATCCATAGCAAAAAAAAAAAACACTCATGCCCACTTATTTTTACTCGAGCAACAAGAGGCGAGAACTTTTAAATACTTGTATGTATTAGAAATAATTGTTAAGTGACTTACTTCACAAAAGACCTGCATGTCTCTCGTTCGTAATGGCTGGTATCCCACATACTCGAAACACTCGGAGCGCTGAGAAAGTTCGATTTTAACTAAGCATTAAGCGTTATAATGTACAGTGAAGAAGGAACGAAGTGTGAATGGGATTACGATGATGAGTGGTTTATGCCCGTGTACCAGGATGAAGCGGTGCGCTAAATAATTAAAAAAAATGTAGAAGCCATGCTGCTCCCCGTAGCTCACCTCTGAACATTCGCATCTTAACGGACGTACTGCTGTCGTTCTCTGGACTGCGGCCTAGAATTTTTGATTTAATATACTTTTTTTTTATACTACTTGTGTGGCAAACAAGCATACGGCCCGCCTGATGTTAAGCAGTTACCGTAGCCCTTGGACGCCTGTAATACCAGAGGTATCACTTGCGTATACTTACAATATACTTACAATGAGAGATTTTAGCACCGAATTTGTATTAAATATTAAGTTATTGTCACTGAATACACAGTCTTCTCAACGCTATTATATCGTATTAGGTAACATTAATTATTGCAAATGGAGGTTTTCGTTTAAAATATTCGAATATTATCTTCTATATTTATTTTAATTAGATTTTTTTATTTTGTGATCAAACTAAACTGTCTCCTTGTGTATTTTCATTAATAGGTATACTCGTACATTGACCGCCCGCGCCGTTACTACCGATACCCCGTGGATAATAGGGAACAACCGGCCGGCTGATTATCTAAGATACAGCGATCGCAAACTGACAGTTGTGATTGCTCGGTGACGGCACACACGATTGCTAAACGTCAAAAAGGCTCGGTTTTCGCTTTTACGGAATACCGATTTTCAATCTGACAGACAGATTTTGCTCCGATTTTCATTCTGACAGCCAGATTTTGCTGCGTTTTCACGGTCGCTCGGTTCTCGCTCTTACTGAATACCCCTGCCGCTTGTAGATATTACAAACATTATCTACGTTATTAGGTGGTTATAATATATACTTTTGGCAAACGTTTCTCTTTACAGAAGTGTCGAATGTTTTTAGTCTCTTACGTATTTTACATTTATTATTTCGATTACTATAAAATTACGCTTTTACTGAAATGGTATACTAAGTATTCGTAAGCAAGTCTGCAGTTAAATAGTTATTACTATTAATAATAATTTAATCATAGCAATGTCAACCTTTATACCTACGTATGTATATGCCACCAAAAGGGTTGAGACAATTCTTGAAGCTTTAATGTAAAGACATATCAGTTCTGTGCCTTTTTCTCTTCGCATATATAAAAAAATAGTATGTCCGAGAGAGAGCCCAATGCGACTTAGTGGATCAGACATGTCTTTAGAATGTAGGTTTCCTCACGATGTTTTCCTTTACCGGTGGCAGATGATAAATCCACAAAATGAAATTTACATTAGTAGTACCGCCGACTGATTCTCTAAGAAACAGCGATCGCAAACTGACAGTTGTGATTGCTCGGTGACGGCACACACGATTGCTAAACGTCAAAAGGCTCGGTTTCCGCTCTTACGGAATACCGATTTTCAATCTGACAGCCAGATTTAGCTCCGATTTTCAATCTGACAGCCAGATTTTGCTCCGTTTTCGCGGTTTTTTGGTTTTCGCTTCTACGGAATACCCCTGCCGGTCGGGTTCGAACTCACACTTTATGTGTTACAAGTTGATTAATTTCCCAATTGGCTAACACCACTTTAATATTAGCATACTTCGCTGTAACTTAATATTGAAGTCGCAAAGCTTAACGGAGCAAATTTAACACTACATAATATTTATATATTAATGTAGGCGGCTGCGTGCGGCGAAATGTTCATAGGTACCCATTCAAATATTTTATATTCATTTTCTTTATTTGCGCCAAATAAATAAAAACGGCAGCAAATGACAAATATCAAAACCATCGAAAATATGCAAAGTAAAATTAGTCAAGAATAGCTTAGGTACATTTTATGAGCGTTTTTTTTTAACAAATAAAAGCAATGCTACTAAAGGGCTACTATATTAACAACTGGGCGACGGGAAATACCAATTGGGCGACAGAAGTTTTAAACTTCGATTCTTCGGCGATCAGAGATACTAAGTCATATGTTGATTATATCTGATACCTATCCAATTTTGACAATATTTTACGTGAATCTAATTATAATGGGTGTTTCTTAAGGCCCATACGTAAGATAGACTGATTTTGTACACATCAAATGATACACACAATTATAGTTTTGTACAAACACAAACAGACCTTACAGTATGCGCATTATAGATATACCATAAAAATATTTTCATTTAAGTATAATTGGTTAATTTCCGATTAGTTACATCCAATTGGTTTTGCTTCAGAATTAATTTGTCGTCCACTTAGTGTTTCTGACTAAACGTCAATATTACATGATGATGAAGTTTTATATTGCCTCTAGGTTAAGTTACTTACGAGTTGTTGAAAATCTTTAGCCAGCAGTATGTCTATAGGCTTGATTTCAGCCCCCGGGACACCGTCCTAGAACAAAACAAAGTTATACAATAGCTGTACTGAAGATAGAGATATAAATACATCTTTTCAGAATGTATTTATATCTCTCTATCTTACAGTGCACAACAACTGCATTTTATTACTTTCGTAATAAAATCAACAACAACAATGCAAGTCTGCAATTAGAGTATGCAATGCATGTTGTTCTTGTTGGAGAGCAAACAACACACAAAGCGATATTAATAAGCTTAATTAAGCTTACTGCAAAATAAAATAATTTTCGACAACCATCTACAAGATACTTGTATTTTAGTAGGTAGTTCTGATGTGATTTTTGTTCCTGCCTGTTCTACTAATTCATCCCGCAGAATGAGATCGGGGGGGATGAGTTAACCAAAGACTCAGTATAACAAAAAGTAACACAACGGTGAATAGACCTTCTGTTTCTGTTGTGCTGCGTTATACGTGGTTACACTGTAGTTTTTCATACTATGCTTTAAAAAATAAGAGCAAACAACATAATTATTTTTATACTGGTTATTTTAAATGTTAAAATAAATATGCTCGTTACTGATGAAGTCTACTAGGCACCCCGGGTTTTTTATTAATTACCCAGGAATTAACCAGAACCAGATCCAGCTCATTAAGTAGATACATCCAGATCTGATACAATATCTTGTAGATCACACAGTTTTGTTTGTCCCAAGCGAGGATCGAATTTATAACACACCGCGTAGTGGAAAATAGCATGGTAACCAAGCGTGCAATCAAAAATACACAATAATAAAAACCGGGTAAAAAAAAATTGTTGGTTGACCGCATAGTGGTATTTTATCTGAGCATTTCCGTGCTTCGATGGGCACGTTAAAAAACAGTCGTTAGATCACGACAAATATATATTTTAATAAAGATCGCCGATGTCGGGAAACGGGATGACATTATAGAGAAGCAACTTAAAAAAGACATTACAACAACTAAACATGCTCTCTAAAGTTTATAATTATTACTATTTAGAAACTACTTACTTTTTAATGTAGAATATAGGTACCTACTTTTTATGTCTGAATATACGGCATGCAAAGCAGATGAGGTTCCAGGATCGCTATATAAGGATTGATTTTTTTGCAAAAACTACTAAATACTTTTAAGAGATTTTCTATAGTTATTAAATGAGTGTAATTTATTAACCTTACAAAATCTCATAAAAATATATTCAGTATTTTCTAAAAAACAAAATCCTTATAGAGCACCCTGGAACCTTACCTGCTTCGCATGCTTTACTAAGGTGTTAGCAGCAGATGGGTTCCACAACTGTTAGCGAATTGCCGTCACCGAGGACAAGGCTCGCATCCTCAACTACGTTATTATAACCACTTACACGCACTTGTAATCGAATATTGGTAGACATCGTTGGTATAAAGCGTCGTGCATATTCTGTGAGATACCGTCTCGATGTCGGTGAAGGCGGCCTCTCGTCCTCGACGACGTCTACGACCTCCATCTGCTGTAGAAAAGATACACAATAAAGATGATTTTTCATATTTAAATTAGACAGTGGTGAACCTTAATATTCAGACAAGTAGTTATTTTAAATTTAAAATGGCATAATGTGATGCGGTCGCGGAGGACTTTTCAAATGTAACACCCATGGACACTTAAGCACTTTCAGACTTGGAATACAATTTTGTCTCACACAAAATTTGTCTCCTGTGGGAATCAAGCCAAAAATACCATATATTAATAATTTAGAGAGGCAGGGCACCCAGCGAGTAAGCGAGCCCAACTGTGGAAGGACCTCCACCTTACAGAAGACCACAGCCAAATAACTACACACAGCGGTGTACATAGTTATATTTCTGTGTGTGTGTGTGTACAGGTCTCTAGCGCTCATTTAGGAATGCGTTTTGAAAGAAACTGTTACCTATCCCAGGAATACTCCATCTTAAAGGCCTAGTGTAAAAAAAATAGTCGGCAACACGCAAGTGCCTCTGGTATTGTAAGCGTCCATAGGCTACGGTAACTGCTCAACATCAGGCGGGCGGTATACTTGCTTGCCACCCAAATAATAGAAAAAAATAAAAATACTCTGCGATGTTAGAGGAGAGACCACCTTAACGCATTAAAAAACCAACTTGTAGGTACTTACTATTAGGTAGGTAACTGCTGTCTGGCTATCAAATTATGTTTGCTTAAAATTTGTTGTATAAATACTAGCAGTTACCCGAGGCTCCGCCCGCGTGGATGTCGTAAGTTAATAGAAATGAATAAAATTTCTAACATCAAATTACTCCGTCTTACATTACCTATCTGCCAGTGCATGTTCTTTCAAAATCGGTCCAGCCGTTTCAAAGATTAGCCGGAACAAACAGGCAAAATTTAAAAAATATATATTTTGTATATATATTCTGTGTCCATATTATTATGCATTTAGTAAAATGAGGTTATGTTAATATTACAAACAGACACTCCAATTTGATTTATTTGTATCTAAGATGTATCAAAACAGTACTATAGTACGTTTCATACACTCAGGTTCTTCAAAATCTCATATTATCGTATCATAATTGATAACTCACTCGCGAAGCGAAAACACTTGGGGTACTCTTTGCTTTGCTCGGCCGATCTTTTACGATCCGCTATTTTGTTTATTTGTTCAGTACGAATACAGAAGTTGTATTTGTTTCGTGTTTACAATTTAATTGATGTTGTGTTAAGTTTTTGGCAAAATAAATGTATCTTTAATTGTTTCGATTCTCCAACCTCGATTTAAATTTGTTCATAATAGTAAGTAATAATGGATTAGTAAGACAACGGTACTTCAATGGCACCCTGCTTTTATTTTTGATGTTAAAAAGGACTTAATAAATGAAACGTACTATACTGGAAAAACGATCATTTTGTCACACACTATCACATTTTGCATCGATGCAAAACGTGTATATGATATGATGTATTTAAACGCGCTAAGTAGGTACTGCATCGATTTATCGCATGTTTATCGATGCTGTAGCGCGTTATGCAAACGCCTTGGCAATGTTTGCAGTGTTTGCTTGGCGTTTGCATCGATGTAAAAAGTCGAAGTGTGTAAAGGGTCTTATGCAGTACGAATAACCAACGTTACATTAAATTACGTAATATAAATTGCTTTAGTACGATAAGGCAATTTCTTACAGACAACCATAACCATTTCATCCAAACAACTAAAGGTTTATTAATTTACGTATACCAGAACATATAATAAATATAATTTAATCCAATAAGCAATATATATAACTATAACCAGCTGTTAACCGGGGCGAAGCCGCCGTATGGTTGTCCGTTATCGATAAAGAGTATTCTATGTTCTGACCCAGCCATCCATCTCTACCTCATTGCCAAATTGCATTAAGATCCATTCAGCCGTTTAATAGTAAAAAGGTAACCAAACGAAGAAGAGGTCGATTGTCTTGATAAGTGAATACATAATTCTATCAAAAATATGCGTCATAATATAGAATCAATCAATCGTTGAATCATATTTAAACCCAGTAATGTCGTTTTCAGTGGGTCATCGTCATCGTATGGACACTTTAGGCAATGCATAACCAACTGTAACCTAATATTGAGTAACCGAGTTCAGTCATTGTGTACTACAGTATAGTGTCGCTATATTTGTAAAAAACTGCTATTTATGTGCCTTCTGTTACGTAAATAATTTTAACAAAAAAACCGACTTCAGTACGGCAAGTTGTAAAATTTTCAAATACCTTTGAACCCCTAGTCTAACATGATAACAAGTATTAAAACAGGATGAACTTTCATGCAAACTCTTATCTCACTTTTCCTCCCTCAAAGAAGGTTCTTTTTAATCTGATAATGTACAGCTAAAGTGCATTTCATAACCATTCAAATAAGGCCAAACACGGCTAGATTACATTGTTTAATTATGATACACAGGATAACAGATATAAACAAAAACAATAGACACACAATAACAAAACCAAAAATATCCTGTATGATGTCAGAAAGGGTCCTAATTTCAGCTCTGTGCTGTGGCATTTTAAACTGCAGTGCTGATATTCTGATCAGGCCTTAGTGAAATCACGGTCAATTAGTCTCATCTGCACCATTGGTGGTGCAGGTCAATGGTGCATACGGTACGACGGGCATCTGCACCATTGGTGGTGCAGGTCAATGGTCCATACGGTACGACGGGCTGAACACAGGTCAAGTAGGTATTATAAAAAATATTTAATCTGTGCAATCCGCGCTCAATTCATTCACGTCATTATTGCTTATCAATAGTTGCTTAGCAACCATTATCTAAACTTATGTAATCGCCATCAGTGAAATACTTATTATTGAGAAGTTCAGATGGCCATCTCTGGTCTTCTTCATCAGTTTTACATCACCAAATTTGGCCATCTGGTCTTCTTCATCAGTTTTATATCACCAAATTACACTTTCTGAATGCAAATGTTTGATTAGTTGTTAAAAATATTGAAATTGCTATATGTGTGCCTATAACTTTTGAGTAGTTCCCTCAATTCGTCATGGATCCCATCATCAGAACTTTCTTTTAATGAAAATGGGACCAAACTGGAAGTATGTCCTCTCAGACAAAAGAAGGATTTTTCTAATCGGTCCATAAATGACGGAGTTATGCGGTAACAAACATTAAAAAAATACACACGAATTGATAACCCCCTCGTTTTTTAAGTCGGGTAAATATGGTTTCCTAGCGTAAAGTAGATAATAAAAAAACATGTAAAATTCGTGATTCGCCCCTAACTGTGAACTGGTTATGTAATTTATAGCAACAACCCCTTTTATATTCACAACCCCTTTTAACTCGACATTGCCTTGACCTTGACAGATTTGTATTGCATGATCGAAGGTAAAAAATAAATCAACGAGCCTATGCTCGCGACTTCGTCTGCACGGATGTTACTATTCTACATATGTATAAACATTGAAAAATTTCATCAAAAGCTGTCCGTTAGTTTTTGTGCGAAGGATTAATAACAAAACTTTCATAAGAGTTAAGAGATCTTTACACTGTGGTAGTAGCATGTATTTCTTCTGGCACTTAATAGTGTTTAGTAAATTGAGCAACCGCCTACTATATTTCGGTTTCTAAGGTTGATTGGTATTGCACTCCTGCGCAATAGGAAAAAATATCAACTGTAGGTAGGTACAAGAGCTACACAAACCAATAGGCGGGCCTTATGTTTATTATCAGACCGTAAAAAATGTAACTTGTATCAGGCTTTTTCCAATAAAAAATACTCAGTAGCCCGTTGTGTGGAAATGTGCCCATTATCCACCACAGTGGATATAGGCCTGCCCACTATTTCTTTATGTCGATGGTACGTCAAGTAATTAAAATGTACAAGCCTAAAAAGTGCAGCTGGCAGGACCCAAAGAACAGGGCAGGAAGTGAAACATTGTTTGCAAGTCAGTTCCACATACGCACCCTGTAGTTATTGTGTAACGCCACTTATTCAGATTGTATTTGCATCTTTCAACCTGAGTTCTTGAGTTGATTAAAAGACTTCCAAGTGGACCACGGATGGTCAAACCCCGCGAGAAGATGCACTTTCGGTAAATAAATATTAATAATAATTTGCGGCGGGCCCCAACACCACTTTTACGTGGAAACTTATGTAGCCAGCAAAACGTGTGTGATGTACACATTGTATGTATACCTATTACGTTATCTTATTTATCTAGAAACCTAAGTTTTAACGACTGAAGTTCATTGACTGATAACATTGATCGGAACTTCAACTTCACTATCTTAAATTGTACTAATACTTATCTATAATTAATTAACTAGTAGGTAGGTACCGAACTCACAAAATGAAATGATTCTTCGTGATTGAAAAAGAATAATAGCTTTATTGTGACATCTGTTTTCTTATCAGGCAATGCAGTAATTACTCGTTAGAATACATAAATTAATCATCATCTACGGTGTAGTATTGCCTACAACGGTTCTTACGCAAAACGAAGTAAGCGGGGGGTTACATAATGTGACCTAGTGGCACACTGACTCAGCCGCGGCGCATGCTTTGCTTGCATTAACTAGCTTCGGCGGTACCTAGTTTTTACATTACATTCATCGTAACTTAACTATTGCAATCCGTTGCGATAAACTGTTTGATTCTCATTTAACATAATATGTAGATATATATTATACATATTATTATATTAATTTTTATGTATTTATATTTTACGGCAGCATAATTAAAGTGAAATTTAGTCTATGGGGGACTCGTTCTCGAAAAGACAAAACAAAAATAAAATCAAAATTCATCTCATTAATTTTTACTTAAAACTTAAAATGGACTTCGGTTTAAGAGTAGGTAGGTAGCTACTTAAAAATACGCGCTTAGACGTAGAGTTGCGAAAAGCAGCCTGCTATACCATACTTACCTAATATTTTAGGTACCTACCTACCTACGTATTTGTAATAGGTATTATATCACAAAATTTATATAAACAACAAAGTCTTTATGTGCGTATTATATTATTACGTAATATACCTATAAGTACTTGATGCAAGGATGAAGCTTGTAAGGTTTTATATAACAACTAGCGACCCGCCCCGGCTTAGCACGGGTGCAATGCTGATACTAAATATTATATTATTCTTTAGAAGTTACTCTTGAAAGAGCGTCATATAATTTGGCCATACACTCAACGCTCAAATCTACTCCCGGCCGGTACGGCCGCAACCGCTATGTCCCCGCATTTTAAATTTGTAATATCTTCGAAAATATTTATTTAAATTACATGCTGTAAAGGACCGTATTGATCTGTATTAAATAGACAATGTATTTAAGGTACTTATTTGGATAAGGATTAATGCTGTATTGCTTAAAACCACTTCGTAAATAAGCCATTTTTTCCCATAAAATGTAAAGGCAAAAAATGGTTATTGTGGGTTGGCTCCTTAAAAGGTAGACATATACGCGGACTTTTGTGTTGACCTTTTTAAGGTGTACAATACTGGCGTACATTATATTGCTTTATCTCGTGGGGTTCAGCCAGCGTTTGCAATGTAAGCGCAAAAAAAAAAGTTTATTTACATCACATTAGGAACCTCTACATTTATCAGTACCTTTTTAACCTTCCTCTTGAATTACTTTATCTATTAAAAAACCGCTTTAAAATCCATTGCGTAATTTTAAAGATGTAAGCATATATAGGACGGACAGGCAGCGACAGCGACTTTGTTTTATAATATGTAGTGATAGTGATTTTTCCACTACTACATAGTTGATGATACCTCACTGTTTATTTTCTCAATGTCAATAGTAAAGTAATCTTCTTGTCAGTGAATTTTAACGACGACTAACCGTAAAAAAAAGTCGACCATCTTCTTTTTTAACTACTCCAAAGAGTTTATTAATTCGTAAGTATTTTTCTTTTTTAACTACTCCAAAAAGTTTTACTCCAAGGAGTTAATTAATTCGTTAGTATTTTTCTTTCATAATAACAAAAAAACAACAAAACAATAACAGCCTTACAAATAAAAAATTATTATATCACATTTATCTCATTCTTATACGAGGTATAGTTATACGAGTTATAAATTAAGAATAAATCAAAAATATTTTTTAACAAATAAAGCAGGTATTACTTTCGTATAACTATACATCCGTTATGTCAAAATGCACGATTTGGCAACAGCACCACCAAAGAGAAACTTCATAAAAAAACGTATTTTGTCTATGACAACTGAATCTATTTGTCAACAAAACTTTTTTCTACAGTTTTTAATTTTTAAATCTCATTGAAATTTTCTATAACATGAAGATTTTCGTTTATAGTATGTGGCATGTAAATGTCATCGATTTTTTCTTTAATATAGAATAGGTACTACTGCTGAGTCAAACCGTGAATGTCCACAGCATCTTCTTGCACTTGAAGGAACAAGAAACGAGTAGGTAGTTAAATTTGTGAAACTGATAGAACAGATTTAGTTACATGTGTGAATATCCAAATGTTCTTACCTGATTACGTCCCCAGTATCTCAAAGCAATAATCAATTGAAAAATAAAAGGTAATCCGGGTGGATTACCTTCTATTCTCCATATTGAGATATCTACCAAATAATTTATCCAAAAACATCATACCACTTTTAGAAAACCGACATTTTATTTGACTTTTCTTGCAGCCTGTATTAAAACAATTACGTTATTTACTTGTTCTACTTCTTCTATTGCTTTTAAATCAATTTTTTGAAAATATAAACACGTAAACAAGCCTGAATCGTAGTATTTTTATGATTATACTAGGTTAATACTAGGGCATGGGCGCGTATAACTTCAGAATAACGATAGTATGAACAGAAATGTCAGTGCTATACTTGGTATAAGTTATTCTTTGTTTATTTGTAGACATTTTGCTAATTCTCTGTTTATACTCGAGTATTGTGTTATACCACGTTTATTTGTAAGGCTGTAAGTTAACATTTCAAAGTGTGGCTGCCGGCTCGTGCTCATAATAAAAAAAATCGTTTACCTAATAACAACATCGTAACAAAAACTGTCGCAAGCAAATACAAAGTCATTAAAAGTTGGTAATTATTAGGTAAGTGGGTAGGTACCTCGACTTCCATTTCTGGCATTCATAATATTGTGAGGCTTTGGTTTTCATTCAATGGCTTTTGACATTGTTTAGAAATGTATTGTGAAATATAATTTACCAAAATTTGCCATTCTGTGGCTGTTCTAAAGAAATCGAGTTGTTTTGATATTTAATAACTTTAATATTGTAATGGAAAAAAGCCCTCTTAAATATAAGTCGAACTTCGCCTTTTATAAAAAAGAAAATATTCATTTTGTTTTGTTTTTTAGCTTACGAATCAGTTTTCAGCATTTGTTGTCATCAATAAATAATAAACAAAATAAAAATTGCTAACTAATGACATTGACTACACCTGTAGTGCACAATATTTAATTAAATGTCTTGACATTTAATTAAATATTGTGCTGTTTCACGTGTGAAACAGCTTGTCATTTAATTAAATATTTAGCAGGTAGCACCACCTAAATTTGGATTTCAACGTGGCACATTAATTCCAACTAGGTACCATCTCGACACTTTCCTCAATTCTGGAGTTAGTGGATTTTTTTTTATAGGTATCTGACTGCTGGTTTTTCTAGGGATTAACGCGTTCAAACATAAACTTACACTTACTAAATTTTACAGCTTTATAATATTAGTTATTGTTTAGTTTTAGTAAGGACGACATTTTTTGTTGTCCTTTAGGAATAAAACGTATGATATTCATATTTTGAGTCCTGCGTAATACCTATACAGCGAGCATAATAGGGTCATTGCGCCAGTTTTCCGGCCTGCTTCAGTAACCGGCCATTTGACGGACTACATTTATTTAAATCATGATAATAACATTTCTAGAGGTAGCATAAATAAATAAAAAATCTTACGCGTTTTTGAAATGATTGTTAAAGAAGAATTTATGCAGTTTGAAATAAATGGTTTAACCCAACGCCGAAGAAAAATTACTCAAAGCGCATGATAATTCAGTAGTGAGCGATTGTGTAGTGATTTAAGAAAAAAATAACACGACGCGCGGCGCTCAAAGGTAGGTTTCATTACTTATTTCATGTCGTATACACAAGATAGATGTTTAATTAGTTCAATTGTTAAGTTGTTGTCATTATTTAATTGTATTTTATTATTTTTATACTTAATATTACACTAATATTTAGTGGTCGGTAACCGAAAAGCCTATTTACTAAAAACGTCAAATTGCGGCCACATGGTCGCAATCTGACACATACAGCATTATTTTGTTTTGCTTAGTATGACCTTAATATTTATAAAGGACTATAACGATTCAGGGTGTAGCGTTGTCAAAGTGTTAACATGCAAATCTTTAGTAAGCGACCACCAGTTTCTTTGAAGAAAGTTTGTTTAATTGACCTACAAACAAGTGCTAAATAGGTGGCCGTTAACCCACATAATTGAAATATAGATATTAGTTTGCGGCCACCATCATTTAGTAAGAGAGAAACAGGGGTCGCAAGTGATTTTTTTAATTTGGATGGATTTTTAAATGTCCATTTAATAATTATTTTAGCAAGCAATCTGTCGAATACTAAGGGTTTATTACTTTTTACATTTACAGCATTAGAATTAGGCAGACAAAATAATATTATATCAGTACACTGAAGAAGCCTTGAAAAAGCTCATAATGATATTCGAAAGGAAGGGAAGGTAATAAGAGAAACTTATAGACTGTGTATCAGATCCCTCGAACCACAATTCGGGATCGGCTTACTGAAAAGAGATGTCATGCTATCGAGATAGGGATCCAGATCCTGTAACTTGGTAAAAGGGTGAAAAGCAGGTTAAAGAGTGGTTTCCCGGTTAAGAAACAGGAGCTGTTAGACAGTCCAGAAAATTCTTAAAGACCATGGCACGAAGAACATGGTCCGGGACAAACCTGGTACTTAAACTTCCTAAAGCGCCATCCTGATATATCATGCCGCGCAGCCGAAGGAATAAATAAAGCTAGAGTAACCGAAGTATCTATAAGAGCTTGGTTTAATGAATTTGAATATTTCTTGAAAGAGACATTAGATTATTGAATGCCCAGAGCGCATCTTTATTGAAAATGAAAGCGGTTTCTCTGTGTCCTAAAACCAGGATTTTTTTAACGCCGAAGGGATGGCAAAATTTGTACCAGGTTAAAGCGGGAAATGAAAAGGATAACTTGACAGGTCTGATCACTTTCAATGCCAGTGGCCAAGTAAGTCTGCCGCTCGTTGTTATTGCCTACATACACCCTCCACGAGCTGTTGTAGAGAGCATGCCCGAAGAATGGTGATGGCACATCAGCAAGGGGATGGATGCGCTTAAATGTATTTTTGAATATATTACACACAATTTAAATAATTGGGTTGATCGTGCAACTATATAAAAACCCATATTACTGCTAATGGTAACAAGTCACACATGTCATTGGTCTTAAGTCCATCCATCTATCCATCTCAGCCAACAGACGTCCTCTGCTGGACATAGTCCTCTCTAGGTTTTTCCACAGCACTCAGTCCGGAGCTGACCTTATCCATCGGTTGGCCGCAACCTTTACTAGGTCGTCGGTCTACCTGGTCTCCATGTGCAAAAAATTAATCATCATCATCATCTCAGCCAAAAGACGTCCACTGCTGGACATAGGCCTCCCCCAAGGATTTCCACAACTCTCGATCCTGAGCCTACCTTTTCCATCGGTTGCCCGCAACCTTTACCAGGTCGTCGGTCCACCTTGTTGGAGGCCTGCCCACGCTTCATAAAAAATTAATACTTCATCAAAACCCATAAAATACACCACATCATAAAAATTACTGAAGTTGATAATTGTTAACGATATACCTAAAAAATGTGAAAAGAAAGACTACACCAAATGATTACCATATTGTTTTCGTTAACAATTATTATTTCTGTAAATATAATTTATTAACAGAACAAATTTAAAATATTTAAATCAATTTTAATTGTTTTATTGGCATATTTTTAATATTAAAATCATAGACTTTGTTTTGAAGTCAAGGATTAATATAGTGGTCGCAAACTAGCACACTGGTGGTCGTAAACCGCCTAAAGTGGCCGTAAACCGACGTTTTGCCTATATTTTCACTTTTTCAGCTTTTTATAATATTTCATGGATAAAAGTACTATATTTTGTGTTTTATATTCAAACTAGACTATACTTGGGACTAATTTACACCAACACATACTATGTTGCGTGTAGATAACATTTTTTTATACTCATCTGAAGTGGGCAACCCAGCTAAATGGTCGCTAACTGGCGCAATGACCCTATCATATTATCAGCCTATCGGAGTCCACTGTTTTCAAGTAAACGACACTTGGCTCGACCCTGCACGGCCTCCCGCATTCACTATTTGAAAATCGTCACTCCTCCTATTCTGGAGGCGACCTACACGACGTAATACCGGGCAAAAAAAGACTTTTTTCTCAGAAAATCCTATAACACTTTGCCCGAGCCTAAAATCTAAGTTAAGATCTCACGGTCCGCGAACATAAAAGCAAAGGTAGGTAGGTACCTACCTACTTATGCCGCGGGGAGTCTTGCTTTAATAAGAGTCAAATCAAATCAATTAGCTTTGTGCTATAAACGTATCTGCATCAAAAGCTGGGAAGGGGACAATGCGAATGCGACCCCTTTCACATGGCGCCATTATACCTACCTATTTTGCATTTTCCCCTTTTGCAGTCGCATGCGAAAGGGGTAAATGAAGGTCAAACAGCCCGCCTGAGAATGGAACTATAACTAACTGAAGCCCACAGCCAAAAATTAATAATGGTTTATTTGTTTCCAGTACTCATAATCGCAGTCAGTAACGGCATTTATAAGCTAAAAATCTGTTAATGCCTATATTGCCGAATATGAATAAACAATCTTCGGCCTCATTATTGGCTTGTCTTTCGTGGTAAATTGGTAGGTATTTTCTATATTCCTATTAACAAAAATCGTGAAAAAAGTTATTTACGTTTATATTTTTGTGCCTACTCGTAGGTGTAGGTACTAAGCTATCTTATCATTATGTCTAATTTATACGTAGCAAAATTTAAACACAATTTAATGACGTAATCTGGGTAGACCTATTAGTAGGTATTACAAAATGTTCGTAGAAATTTAATTTTGTCATCAAGACAACAAATAGGTAGGTACCTCTAGGTACAATAACATGGTGTTTGATTATATTATTGGTACAGGTCATGTATTTCTTGCAAATACATTACTGTTTAGGTATCTACCTACCTAAGTAAGCACTATGAAAAATCATTCAAATAAGAGGTTACAAGGGGCTGCATGGAAACCGAGGAAACACCCCGGAAAACACCCGCCCACGTCCTTCTGGAATGTAGGAGCGTAGAAAACCATAGGGTACAAACTCTCAGGCAACCGGGCATTCTACCGGAGGTCTGCGGCGACTTCGGACGCCTGCTGGCCTTTTGGAAAACTTAGGGCGGATGGAATAGGCAAAAGGAATTTCACGCATAAAGGCCCACTTGAGCGACCAAGAAAATGCCCCGTCTAACTAAGGGGTTACAAAATTTATTATGACATACATACCTATTTATATGACAAATGTAGTACAAAAATCCGGCCTGCTCTTGACGTATCACAGTAGCACAGAAAAACCAATCAAATTATATAATAATAATGATGCAATTTGCAATGTAGTGTGAACAAAAGGAAAGTTGTAACTTCTTTAAATCAGAGCCAAGCTAGAGCTCCAGGCTTGCCTAGGGAGGATGCGGATGCCCTTGGACACGGCGGCGCAGCGCAGCGGCGCATCGCGCCGGGGCGCAACTCGTGTTTATGTTTGTCTTGTTTACACGCCAATAGATGTGCGCTGCGCGCGCTGAATCGATATTCATTACATTTATCTGCATTAATGGCCGTTCCCCTGCATTCATCCCTCTAATTTTCAACCTTACATAATTTCCTTACGTAACGACCGCGTGGCAAGGATAATACCTGTCTCCCTCGCTCCGCTGGGAACCTGCCGCCATATAATTACGCAACCGTAATGGTAGTTTAAAAAAAAGTGTTCTATGTAAACTTTTCACATTAAGTGGGAGCACCAAAAAAACTTGTCTATTATAAAAAAATAAATTATTTACCACATCTTCGTCGCTGCTAGATGACGAATCATCTTCTTCAGAATCGTCTTCAATATCGAACGGCCACATTTTTAATTAAAACCAAAGAAAGATTCAATGTTTAGTTTAATATTTTACTAGAAAACAGTTTATCAATAATCACTTCTCGGCAACTCGCACTGAACTGATACGCGTCAATAGGCGAGCACCTCACCTTACGAATAAACCCCGTATAAACAAATGTTCTCTGTGGAATAAACCTTCTGTAAGAGGACTGAGTCCGACCATAGATAGATAATTGAACTGGCGCCTGGCACAGATTATAATACGTAGCCTACTGTCGATCGTACCTGTCAAATGTACACTAGATGGCGCTAATGTCTATTCAATTCAATCAAAGCAATTTAAGAAACTCGGAAACTCAATATTTTAGTCTCAGCACTTAACAAAGTAAACTGCTTGCTTGCTGAGAAAGTAGTAAGTAGGTACTTACTGTTACAAACATTCTGAAATAAATATATTTCAATTACATCGGCTTTCTCTTTTCACGTAAAATAATAAAATAAAATGCGACAAAATTCTATAAAATCGTATCATAATCGTTTTCTCCAGCGACCGAACCAAAGTTACCGGCATAGCTCGCAGGATAAGCAGACTGAAGTGGCAATGGGCTGGCCATATCTGCCGAAGGACCGATTTTCGATGCGAGCTATGCCGGTAACTTTGGTTCTTTATCGGATAACCTCATTTCGAAGTTTATCCTTCAAGGAAACCCCAAACATAGCTCGCTGAGCGACTACAAATTTTTGGACTACCTACCTGCATATTTTACGTAAGTTAATAGGAACTTACGTTTACGTAAAATATGCAAATTTATCCAAAAAGTTTTGGTGTCCAAGTAGACACCACGATGACTTAAAAGTTGCCTGACTTTTTGTATGTATATGATTCGTCTATTCCTATATTTGATCCTTGAGCCAACCGTTCGGTCCTGAAAAAGTGAAAAAAGTACTTCTTAACAAAATTTAATCTCTAAGATTTCTTCGATACAATAGCTGACAATAGGTACCTGCCAAAGATAAAGGATTTACATAGATCCAGCATATTTACTATAAACTTTAAACATCGGATTTCTCTTTTCACGTGAACGAAATATTATATGAAAAAAAGAGACAGCTAGACTTATAACTACGTCATTTGTTGTCACTGAGTCAAAACTAGAACAAAATCAGTATTTATGTGTTTATATACTTACAAGTGTCGCTCCTGTCATATCGACAACTTACGTATCGATAAATCTATCGCATAAAAAATAATGTCCTACATATTGTTTTCGAATATCATATTTATGTAATCTGAACAAAATCTACAACGGTTGGATATTGTAATTGAAATTTGCCTAGTTTGGGGTCAATGTAAAAGTTTAACTGTATAATTTATTGCCTAATAAACTTTATTTTATTTAAAGCTATTGCATAGCTTCTATCGCGGGCCTTGGGCGTGGAGACCGAATCCAGAAATTCCGAGACGAAAATAATAAACCTAACACCCTCCACTCCAACCGGCACAGTGGTGATACTTTTTTAATGACGAATTCTCTGAACGGCCAATAATAATATGTCAAATTTGTGTAAGGAGGTTTTGATCTAAGAGAATATTAATGTGAAAAAGATTATAGTATATGGAGTCTTAAGGAATTATTACAAGTATTAATTTTTATCATTATATATTTTTATGAATCACTGAGAATAAAATAAAATGATTTAGATAATTCTGTAAAGTATTTTTTTATTTGTTTCGATAAAAAATCATACTAAAAAATATGCAATAGCTTTACCGCGGCAGTCCCCGTGTGCCACACGTCTTTTTTTTATTTATTATTTTTAATTGAATCATTAATTAGTGATGCTTGAAACAATACCACAAAAAAATATTGAGAAAACAGACATTTACATTATTTTTATACTCTTTGTTTGGTGCACAAAGAATTTAGTTCAACTTGTAAGTAGAAAGATACTAGTAAGGTAGATATATTATTTCAGCCTTTTATATTGAATTTGAAGAAATATATCTTATTTCCTTTATCTTTATCAAATAAGGAATTAGTACTTAACACTTATTCTTTATTTGATTCATATATTATGTATATGAAACGTACATATTTTGATACGTATTGTTTGGAATAATTATAGCCATATTATTCATTTATCTGAATGTGTGGAAAACCAATTTAAATTTCTCTTTGGAGAAGCACTAATTAATTATGGCATTTTTAGAACTTATTATGTATTTCTAGAATGAAAATTGCTTTACTTGATTTAACATTCCATCACAACCACTTAGATAGTAAACGTTTCTTTTATATATTTTAACTTTATTGTACACCAAATTAGATACAGTAAAAATAAGGGGAACTAATCTTTTGAGCTGTTATTTAAATATTCGAGATGTTATTATGATCAATAATTGGAAAACATAATCAGCAATTATTTAATTTGATGGCGGTTGATTAATTATTGCGATAGTAAAACATGGACAGTAATAAAAAATTAAGTAGTCTTTTATTTTATCATACAATGTCAATTCTAAAAATAATTGAGCAGTCCAATAACTGAATGAGCGGTAAAAATGATGGAATGAGCGGTTCTATTCGTTAAAGCGTGCGAGTGCATTATTGTTATCAATATTTTGTGCCGCGGCAGCGAATTCTACTTATTTCGCTTAGTTAAGGCACTGCCATTTTTTTAATTGACTAAGTATCTATGGAATTAGTATTAGTACAAAATTATTACTTGAATTACGAATAAAAATTCCCATTATTATTATACAATTTGTTTAATTTAATTCCATCAGTCAAAGCAAAAGTAATATTTTAATTTTTCATTACTATTTAAGTACTGTTTTTGTATTTTATTTTACCACCTCATTGTTTATAGTATTGCTTTATGCATATGTTTATTATTAGGAAATATTAAATTTAGTCACATAACTAAAAGTTTTCAGAAACTCATAAGTGATAGAATTTGATACAATTAAAGTTTAAACAAAATACTGGCATGTTAATTAGTCGATAAATTTGTAACTCAATCACAACTCTATGAACAAAATCTCAGGTACATAAACTTTTTAGTCCTAAAATAAGATTATAAATATTTACGATTATCGTAACAAAACAAGCTGAAAATATAACTCGCATATTATTTCACGTTCAGATTGTAAACAGTTTTAAACTACTTACATTGTTATAGTCATTATCTACTCAAAAGCATAAATACAGAGGTCGATACTCATCGATGGAAGGTATATTTTGGGTATTTTCCAATAAAACACCCATTCTACTTTTGCAGCCTAAAGCTACACAAGCCATAATTCTTATAGTTATACAATAGACAAAGTTTTTCCGAAATTAAAATCAAACTCACGTGAAATAATGCAATTTTGTGAACAAGGTATTGAAAGCCATATGGCTACCTACGGTGACTTCAAAAATCGGGACACTGTATGTATAGGTATGCTGCCTCCAGGTATGTTTCTTCCTTGGTACCTACCATGAAGCAAAAGTATCGATTAAAAAGTATTAAAAGAAAGCGTACTTCAAATCACAAAGTATCGATACTTTTTTCGTACCCTAGTCACTCACTAGTCACGATGAGAAAAAGCAACCACTTGTCTCTGGCAGCTGGCTGTTCGTGAGGTAAGCTACAAAGCCTGCCCTACAAAATCTTCAATACCTACCTACACTGTCAACGAATGAAAAAAATGCTACTACAGAGAATTTAGATTTGTGTGCAATTTCTCGTTTTTACCTGAAATTTACATGTTCGCGTGAAATTTTGCTGTTGCGTGCCAAAGAATTATCTCCGAAAAGCTTTCAGTTGTGGGTGCGTAATACAGTGGCTACTGAATTGTAGCTAGGTAAAGAAAACAAATCTGACGCAGTGTTTGATTGATAGGTACACTGTTCATTTTCCAATTACCTATTCACACAGCGCATCGCGTAGTGTAAACAGTATCATTTGATTTGTTGCGCTGTGCTAGTGCTGCTGGTCATGTGCAGACCAATTACGCGATAGTTTGTTGTGATTCCAGTCGGCTTACAAATCACGTCGCCTGCTGTGTCAGGTTGATAACTTCGCCATTGCATTGCAATGGTAATATTTAAAGATTGAGTCAACTGCAGTGCTGCAGCCTCTAAGCGTCAGAGCCATGGACGACGACGGTGATGATAAGGATGACACGAAAAGGTAGCTAGTTTATTTAGTTTCATGTATGTGTGTCTGTGAAATTTTATGATGTGACAGAGACTATGGTATGAACAAGATTCAACAATAACATTTCTTGATAACTCTTTTCGATTCATTAACGTGTTTTTCTGTATACCTAAATAATTACATGTCCACTTACATTTATTACTACTACTTGTGTTGCCCTTTAAACAGCCTTCAAAAGAAACCATAGCGTTACTGGACAACCAGTAGTCTTTACTAGCTTACTCTTTCCACCTGGACTTTGGCATAATCATCGGTACAACAAAATGGATTGAGCTGTAACACAAATATAAAAACTCTTACAGAAAAACAATTTTATTACCTTTGCCAAAGTCTGGTATCACAATACCAAAAGATAAAAGTCCTACTAACATATTACATTGTTTCGTAGAAAATTATATTTATATTTTTAAAATAATGTTCTACATTAGCTGAATCTTATTTCAAATACATACATATATATCATCACACCCACACCTGTCTCTGTTTTCTAATGCAGGAGGACTCGTAATTTGAGTGAGAAGAAACGCAGAGACCAGTTTAATATGTTAGTCAATGAGCTGAGCACTATGGTCTCTACAAACAACAGGAAGATGGACAAATCAACTGTTCTCAAATCAACAATTTCATTTCTCAAAAATCACAATGGTGAGATTTATACAAATTTTATTATTTGTTTGATATGGTTATGAATGTGGTCACCATGCCACTAACACCATGGAGAGTGTTGTTGGTTCAATTCCCACACTTGAAAGAACATTGTGTTATTCATTTGTGTTTGTTCAGAGTCATGTTTGAGGGTATTGACACCTCATAATATTGTCATGTGCAATATCATATGTAAGATCGGAGAGTAATAGTATAACACACATTGGTAAGTTATTTGAAATTAACTCGTTTGTGGTTGTTTTAGAAATCAGGGTTAGGTCACGGGCTCATGATGTTCAAGAAGATTGGAAGCCAGCATTCCTATCTAATGAAGAATTCACTTATCTAGTTTTGGAGGCTTTGGAAGGATTTCTATTGGTATTCACAGCTTCAGGAAAAATAAACTATGTGTCAGAGAGCATCTCTTCATTGCTAGGTCATAATCCAGTAAGTTTTAAATATAACACCATAGTATATCTCTGCTTTTAAATATACCATGATAAAGCACTGCTGGTTTTGCTGCTGTGGTGCAAGTGCTCGTATTATTTTCAAATGTTTTATCTTAAGGAATTTAATTGTCACATCATGTCATCAGAATGCCAAGCCTTGCGATTCAACGTAGCAGTACTGCCAGTCTTCTGGTCATGTTTCGAGTAGTCATTTATGTTTAAATATAGTTCTTTTACCAGCCACTAACCCAACCATAATAGTTTCTCCGTATGGTGACAGACTAAGAATACAAATGTGTCCATCCATCCCATGGGTGTCGTACAACTCGACTAAAGAAAAAAGTCAAGCTGATAATACCTACTGCAAGAGAAGGGAAAACTTGAAACAAAACCCTATACCAACCCGTCTGGCCAGCATGGTATAGTACGCTAATATCCCTCCAACTGTAAGGAGGAGACTCGTTCCCAGCAGTGGGATGTTTATGGGTTGAGATGATGACTACTTAGTTGCAATGATATTATAGTAAAAAAGACGTAAATATCACAGAAGTGGCCGTCAACAGTAGCTTTATTTCATCTATCACTATCTCTTTCTGTATCTTTATGTTACGTATTTTCTGTCTCATTCATACTTGAAATCTTGTGACTGCTTGGTTGGTTCAGTGGCTTAAGTGGTTACCTCGCAAATAATCACTGCGCGGTGTGTTGTGGGTTCATTCCCCAAATAGGAAAAAAAATCGTGTGATCCATAAATGGTTTTCCCGAGTCTAGGTGGACTTTGAATCCGCTAATTGTATTTTTGTAAAGTTCCCTCGCAACACAGGCCTTGTTCCCTAGTGCGAGAGTAGTCTTTTTTTAGAGCAAAATCTATAAGCAAGTTTGCACCAAAACATGGTAACAAAGCTGAATGTCGCTCAGAATGTCTGTAGCTTATTTTTCTTCATAATATTAAATACTAAATTTTATTTCACTGATAAACATTTATACCATGACTGTTTTCTAACACAATAACACATTTTCAGGTTGATATAGTAAACAAAAGCATATTTGATTTGGCATTTGAAGATGACTGCCCTAATCTATACAATTTATTACAAAATCCAAGCTCTGCGTCAGATCCTATGCAGTCAGGAGGTAAAGAGGGTATGTTTACCATAATGTATTATTGTTTGTTATTATGTACTTTATCTTATAAATGTCCATGGTCAATTGTTTATTATTTTAATTAAAAAATAATCATCATCATAATTTTTTTTTTTCATGTGCTACTAGTTATAATACACAATAAATTGTAGGACTTAAACCTTTAAGCTGATACATGAAATGTTTGAATTGCGAATATTGATAGGTTAAAGCAAAAGCAAATGATTTTTACTATTTTGCAGACAAATTCTTGGATAAAGAGTAAAAAATAGTTATTTGAAAAGATTTCCATATCATATTTATATGATACCCAGAAAAGATTTTTAATAGTAGATAAAAAAAATAGTAAATGAAAACTGAACTATGGTACTCTCATCATTTCAGTATTTATGTGTTATAAATAATAAAAATATTTCCATTTGGTAATGTAAAGAGTCGCTTACAAATTTTTACTTTCGTATCAATTGTGTTAGCAAAAATACGAATTTCCTTCTTGAAAATTTTCGCAATTGGTTAATTGCTACATTTCACAACTTTACAACCATACAAATACATGTTTGTTTTAAAAGTTTTGCGAAACAGGAAATTATACAGGGGTAAACAGCAGTTGCTAAGGGGATTGCTTATTATTGATTTTGTGCGAAATTCTCATGCGAAATAATATGCTATTAAATATGAAAGTTGGAATTTGCCTTGCGAAATTCGCTAAATAAGCCTGTTGCATAATTGTATTCGTTTTATAATTGTATAAAGAATAATTTGAATGGGTGACGATCTGAATTTAATCTGACGGGATCTTGTTCTACTTTGTATGCGAAAATTTCCAACAATATTTAAAATACAATACAATTTAATGCGTCATCGACACAGGTGCACAAGGTTGTGGGTTCGATTCTCACACAGGACAAAACTTTGTGTGACCCACAAAGACTTGTTTTTGTGTCCGTTAATTGTATGTTTGTAACGTCCCCCGCGACACAGAGCTTGTTCTCTAGTGCGGGAGTTGACTTTTTTAAACGAAACAAAAATAACCACACTAACAACTCAAATCGCTTTGCGAGTTAATTTGTGATGATTATGATTTTAAGTTTAATATACTAATATTATAATTATAGTAGAATTATAGCAGAGATAGAAGCACTGCACCGGCTAATATTCTTTTTTTTTTTTAAATTATATCACATAGGTATTATTATATTATATAAATTTATATTTTATTAGGTATATATTATTATATTTTATGTCATCAGACGATGATGATTCATTTCATACAGTAAATAGTTCCATCAACTCATCTAATGACGACAGCTTCTCATCACTTACGGACACGCTTGGTGGAGTTCTACAGCAGACATTTGTTCAATCTTCCAAGTGTTTGTTTAATGTTTGTCATATTAATGCACAGAGCATTCCGAGCCACTATGCGGACCTGCACGAAGCTTTCAGTGATTCAAACGTTCATGCTATTTTAATCTCAGAAACGTGGCTAAAACCTCATCTTCTATCCACTGCCTACCCTCTCCCTGGCTTTATTCTTATTCGAAATGATAGGAGTGACAGAAGGGGGGGTGGTGTGGCTATCTATCTTCGAAGCTCTTTTCCCTACAAGATTCTTTTTTCTTCACCTCAAACTTATTCGGCCTCTGTCGAATATTTATTCCTCGAAGTTTCGGTTAAAGGTACCAAAACTGTCTTAGGGGTTGTTTATTGTCCACCTACCGTTGATTACTTCTCCAGTCTCGAATCGATTCTGGAATCTTTAGGGTCAGAATATGCACACCATGTCATCATGGGCGATTTCAACACTGATCTACTCACCCACAATTCCTCTCGTTCCCGTAAACTCCTCCAGATTATAGAGTCTGTCAACCTTCATGTACTCCCTTTACAAGCCACTCACCACAACATTGAAGGACTTGACACGTGGCTCGATCTGATCCTAACCTCTGATCCTTCCCTGGTCCACTCCCACGGTCAATTCCCAGCTCCTGGTTTCTCCCATCATGACCTTATTCATATGTCCTACAAACTAAAACCACCTAAAACCCGTCCCAGAGTTCTGCACAGGCGTTGCTTTGGTCGTATTAATACTCATATGCTGTGTAAAGATGCTTCGCAGGCTGATTGGGGTCCTCTGATGGAGGCCACCACCGTGGATCAAAAGGTTCACATTTTCAACAGTGTCATCGTAAATCTATATGACAAACACGCCCCTATCAGGCCGGTCAGGTTTAAACGTCCTCCTGCCCCTTGGATGACTAGAGGTGTCCAAATGGCTATGAGGCGAAGGGATCGAGCATTTCGAAAGTTTAGAAGGGAGCGTTCGGATGATAACTGGGTCCTTTTCAAAACTGCAAGGAATCGGTGTAATCAGATGATGCGTAATGCCAAACGCCGACATATCTACAACAATATCAAATCTTCTTCTCCCGCCAATAGTTGGAAGTTCCTCGGGACTTTGGGTATTGGAAAACAGCAACGCACAGTCCCTCAGTTGACAATTGGCTTGGATGATATCAATCAACATTTCTCCACCGTTAAGTCCATGGATCATCAAGCCAAATGCCATACTGTGGATTTCATAGCTGGCCTTCCCCAACCAAAAATTGATCCTTTTACTTTTTCTCTAGTCACACCGGGGGAGATCAAAAAAATTGTCTTTTCTATAAAATCCAATGCGGTTGGCTGTGATGGTATCAGCCGCCGTATGATTATCCCTATCCTGGATTACCTCATCCCAGTAATATCCCACATTATCAATTTCTCATTAGAATATGGCACATTTCCTTCTACTTGGCGTAAGGCCTTTATTATCCCTCTACCTAAAATTTCCAATCCTTCTCTCCCTGAACACTTCCGCCCTATCTCTATTCTTCCCTTTTTTTCCAAAGTGCTTGAGGCCTGTGTTCACAAGCAGTTAACCCGGTTTGTGTACCAGAATAATTTATTGAGCTCACTGCAGTCTGGATTTCGGCCCGGACACAGTACTACCTCAGCACTCCTCAAAGTGACTGGCGATATTAGGGCGGGCATGGAGGATACCAAAGTTACTGTGTTGGCTTTGGTTGATTTCTCGAACGCCTTCAATACCGTCAGTCACGATATCCTTCTGTCAATCCTCTCCCATATCATGATCTCCCCTAGTGTACTGGAATGGTTCTCAACATATCTTCAGGGCCGCCAGCAGTCCGTCCAATTTGATGGGTCTTCATCAAATTGGTGTTACCTTAGCTCTGGCGTCCCTCAAGGCGGCATTCTTTCTCCGTTACTTTTCTCAATTTTTATAAATCTCCTAACCCAGAATCTTCAGTGTGCGTATCATCTTTATGCCGACGACTTGCAGCTGTACTCTCAGGCGAGCATAACTAATGTATCATCAGCCATTTCCATGGTAAACAGAGACCTAGAGGCAATAAAGGCTTGGTCTGAAAGGTTCGGCTTATCTGTAAACCCAGCAAAATGCCAAGCCATCATTGTAGGTAGTCACCGTATGATGTGCAGATTGGACTATGGTACTTTGCCGCCACTAACTTACAACAACCTGACCATTCCTTTTAGTTCAACCGTTAAAGACCTGGGCTTGCTTATTGATTCCACATTTAATTGGCAGGCACAGGTCACAAATGTCAGTCAGAGAGTTACAGGATCCTTACGAGCCCTATATCGTCTGAAAAACTTCCTCCCTACTAAGACCAAAGTAATGCTTGTGCAGACCTTAATCTTTCCGTTAATCGACTATGGTGATATGTGCTATTATGACCTGAATGCAGATCTACTCAATAAATATGATCGTCTTCTTAATAACTGCATTCGATTCATTTTTAATCTTCGTAAATACGACCACGTATCTATCTATCGTTCAGAATTGAAATGGTTACCTGTTCGTCAACGCCGTAGCTTGCGTGCTCTCACTACGCTTTTTTCTATTCTCAATTCTCCATCTTCTCCTAGCTATTTAACTTCCTGTTTCCAGTACTTAAGCTCCGTTCACGATAAAATTCTACGATCATCAAATAATCGTTTGCTTGTGTTTCCCTCCCACTCTTCTGGTTTTGTCCACTATTCTTTTGTCGTGCAGGTTATCGAACTCTGGAATGCGCTTCCCCTTGAGGTCAGAATGTCCACAAGCCGATTTACTTTTAAGATGAAGGTTCGTTCTCTTCTCTTAGATGAGTTGTCGCGAGTATCTCGTTAAGTTGATTACCTATATGTATGTATGTAATTTTGTATATATATATATATATATATATGTATTATGCTAATTATATATATATTATCTCTATTATCCTATATATTTTTATTTGGTTCAGTATATGTATTTTGTGTATTCGGTCAATTGTATCTATTCGTTATTGAAGTGACTTCTTATTGCACCTACTTCGTTTATCTCTGCATCACCGTGGTTGACTGGTAGAGAATGCCTATGGCATTAAGTCCGCCTATGTACATGTGTGCATGAAGTTTTATAAATAAATAAATAAATAAATAAATACAAATCAAATTTATTATTCAGCAGAATTAAATAAGAAATTATAAGTACCTGCTGTGCGCGAACATTATACCTATATAAGACATTTTTCTGAATATTTTTGGATTTTATTGACGAAATATTATCTAATTCGTAAAAATAATGCAATCAGTATAATACAATATAAGAAATTTTCGACAAATGAAAGCATTTGAATGAACTATGACACATTCGTTAATATTAGTAGAGTAGAATATATGATCTGTTGACAGTTTTACAAGGTCATATGTTGCAATGAAATTATTATTGTTGTAGACACTGAAATACGCTTCAAGTGTCACTTGAAGCGGGGCACACTAGACTTCAGAGATGAAACCAGTTATGAACTTGTACAGTTTAATGGACATTTTCGTAAGTATATTGAATAATCTATAATATTTTATCGACGTGTATGTGTACTTATATTGTAGGTATAAACACCGCTGATTAACGCTGACAATAAGATAGAATGAAATCTATTTTGAGTCTTATTATTGTTATACATAAGTGTTTATTTAATTAAAACTAGTATTTAATTGACGTAGCATAGTCGATTTAAAATTAACCATATGCCAGACGTCTTTAAGCAGACAATTGTGTGAGGTCTAATAACGAGAATTCTTGCTTCGCATGTCATGATGATAACTATTGATTACGACAAGGGATTCTAGATTACCATATTCAATTTATAAGTTTGCATACCGGTTCCTTTTATACTGTAGATGAGCAACTAAGAAAGGATTTTTGGCACAAGGATAGATGGTGATCCTAACAGATTCGCGGCTGTAGTTAATGAAAGGCTGTTTATTTTGCCAATTTGTACCTATGTGCCGATCGCGAGATTGGGTTTTTGGTTTTTGGCATTGGGTTTTTCTATGAAAAAATTGACAGAAACAGCGCGGAGTCGGCAATTTGTATATATGCCGATCGTGAGTTCGTTAGATCCTGGGTTCGATTCCCTGGTCGGGAATTGGGTTTTTCTATGAAAAAATTGACAGAAACAGCGCGATGTCGGCAATTTGTATATATGCCGATCGTAAGTTCGTGAGATCCTGGGTTCGATTCCCTGGTCGGGAATTGGGTTTCTCTATGAAAAAATTGTCAGAAACAGCGCGATGTCGGCAATTTGTATAGGTATATGCTGATCGTGAGTTCGTTAGATCCTGGGTTCGATTCCCTGGTCGGGAATTGGGTTTCTCTATGAAAAAATTGTCAGAAACAGCGCGATGTCGATAATTTGTATAGGTATATGCTGATCGTGAGTTCGTTAGATCCTGGGTTCGATTCCCTGGTCGGGAATTGGGTTTCTCTATGAAAAAATTGTCAGAAACAGCGCGATGTCCGCAATTTGTATAGGTATATGCTGATCGTGAGTTCGTTAGATCCTGGGTTCGATTCCCTGGTCGGGAATTGGGTTTCTCTATGAAAAAATTGTCAGTAACAGCACGGTGTCGGCAATTTGTATATATGCCGATCGTGAATTCGGGAGATTCTGAGTTCGATTCCCTGGTCGGGCATTAAGTTTTTCTATGAAAAAAATGTCAGAAACAGCCCGGAGTCGGCAATTTGTATATCTGCTAACCGTGAGTTCGTGAGATCCTGGGTTCAATTCTCGGTTTGGTCATTAAGTTTATCACGCTTCACCAGCTATCATATACCGCCCGACTCTGTGCTGCTACTGACAATTTGATCAGAACAACAGAACAGGACAATTCTCTCAATGCCCGACCCGGCATTGAGAAAATTGTCCTGTCTTGCTTACTTAATGGGGAAAGACGCGAGTTATATGTATGTTTCTTTCATTTATTCGTATGTATTGCAAAGACCATGCTATGTGCACGGTTACTACCAATCGTTGTTTTGCTCAGCCCAATCAAGTACAAATTCTATACTATTATGTTCAAGTTTGTAGAGTACTTTTTTATACTATTTAAGTGGCAAATAAGCATATCGCCCACTTGATAGTTATGACTGTAGTATCTGCAGTATTGATCGGGTGTTGCGGACCTGAAAAAATAATAACAGGGAGATTATTATTCTTTATCATCATCTTAGCCAAAAGACGTCCTCTACTGGACTTAGGCTTTCCCCAAGGATTTCCACAACTCTCGATCCTGAGCCGATCTTGTCCATCGGTTGCTCGCAACCTTTACCAGATCGTCGATCCACCTTGTTGGAGGCCCGCCGACGTTTTGTCTTCCAGTTTGTGGTCGCCACTCTAGAACTTTAAAAATAGGTGATTATTTTTAAAAAATAGTTTGTTTATTTACAGGAGCAAATATGGAACGCGTTGATGATGATGATGCGTCGAATTATAACAATGAATCGAGGTAAGTAAACATATAGGTCTCGTTGAAATAAATAATACGATATTATAATGTAGTCTGTGTATACAATGCCTTGGTAACTCAGTGGTCGTGATTAGCAGTTACACAGACTGCTGATCACGAGGTCCCGGGTTCGATTCCCGGGTCGGGCTAAAATTTGATATTGGGATATTCTGTCAAGAAATTCACAATAGACACCCGCAGTTTGGAAATTGGCGGTGTCTACACGCCGTACCTCGGAAAGCACGTAATGCCATTGGACCTACGCCTGATCTCTCTCCGGTCGTATCGGATTGCCGTCACATCGGACTATGAGAGTGAGGGATTAAAGAGTTCACTTGTGTGACTTGTGAGAGGATGTCGTAAGAGTCGACTAAGGGAATAAATCAGACAGACAATATCCACTGCAAGAGAGGGAAAACTTGAAACAAAACCCTATACCAACCCGTCTGGCCAGCGTGGTGTAGTAGGCTAATATCCCTCCAAATGTCAGGAGGAGACCCGTGCCCAACAGTGGCACGGTTATGGATACAATTTATTGACAGATTATGATAGTATATGTAAAGGTCTATGACCGCTGATACAGCCTGAAATGTGCTTTCTAGAATATACCAGCAAAATTGACTGTACGGTTGGTTTAGTGGTTCAAGTTTACCTCTCGGAAATCGTTGCAACAGTAGCTTCATTTCATCTATTACTATCTCTTTCTGTATCTTTACGTTACGTATCATTTATCGCATTCATACTTGAAAGCTTTGACTGCACGGTCGGTTCCGCCTTCAGTGGTTACCTCGCCATTTACCACTGTGCGGCGTGTTGTGGGTTCGATCCCCACACGGGACAAAAAAATTGTGTGACCCATAAATGGTTGTCCCTAGTCTGGGTGTACTTTGGGTCCGTTATTTGTATGTTTGTAAAGTCCTCCGCAACACAGAGCTAGTTCAATAGTGTGGAAGTTACATTAAAAAAAAGAAATACTGCACCTAGTTGTATAGTTTCATTAAATTGATTGTAGGTACTTTGTGGTATTTGTGGTCACCTAATTACTACTGTGCGGCGTGTTGTTGGTTCGATTCTCTGATTTCGACCAATACTTTGTGACTCACGAACTTTGTGAATGTTGTTTCCGAGTCTGGGTGTAATTTGTGTTCCTAAGTTGTATGTTTATAAATATCTCCGCAACACAGGGCTTAGACAGAGTTTAGTGTAATTTGTATCTGTGATTGCATTATCACCCTCCATGATTTATGTAATTATTCCTCCATTTTCGTATTGATAACAAACAGATACTTTTTTTGTACTACTTAAGTGGCAAATACGGCCCGCCTGATGGTAAGCAGTTACTATAGCTTAAAGAAGCTTGCAATAAAAGGTATCATTTGCTTGTGGCCGAACCAAAAATATTGATACCAGGGTTTTATGTTGGAATGTCACTGAAAAAGGAAAATCGTTAAAACGCAGTCCTAAATGAGACATGGAATTATTGATGTCATAAAAGTTAACTCCAGGGCTTGATTTAGAGTCCGAAAATGCCCACTTCGTTGGGCATTTTCGGATTAATATATACTAATATATAGCCCCATGACTTTCACAAATAACGTGGCTTTCTATTGGTAAAAAGAATTTTCAAAATCGTTTCAGTAGATCCAGAAATTACCCTCTACAACCCCATAAACTCACAAACTGTACCTATTTATAACATAAGTTTAGCTTAGCCATATCGAGACCGCTAAAGATTTGCATAAAATCTCGTAAGTTTAACCCTACGGCCTGTCAACAGTCAACATCAAACAAAAATATTGCTGATTGCAGTGCGCGCCCATAAAGGTACCAAGAGGCTTTAGGAGGTACCAAATTTGATCAAATAAGAATAGGATGCTATACAAAACTGATATCAAACCAATTATCAGGCAAGAGGGGGTTTTTAAGCAAATTTAGAATTATTTAGTTCAAGCGAAAGTACCATTTAAAGTAATCTTTCAATGACAGTCCCTGGACCAAGCTGTAGGAATACAATTATCACTAAGAGCCGCAACACACATGGTTTACTGAATCTGAAAGGTACGAATGTATGGAAAAATATAGGGAATTATTTCAGATTCATTCGTTTCTATAGTAGTTGTCAGATTTTTAAAAATTAATGTGTGTGACAACCCTATATGGCAATGATACCATATAGGGGTGTCACACAGATTTTTTTTTTGATGATGACATTATCGTCGTTCCCTCACTGCTGAGGATCGCGACCACATACGACGCCAATCTATGCGGTCTGCCGAAGTGTGGACCGCATGGTATATGCTACCTAAGACAGCCCTCTTGATGGCGTCAGACCATCTCGCCGGAGGTCTGCCTTGAGCCCATTTACCTTCCATTTGGCCAAGAATCAAGTTTTTAAAGACAATAGAAAGAAATTTTTCAGACATTCCCTAGATAGATATTAAAATAACCTTTCATTCTATATAAAAAAGAGTAAGTATTTTTTTATATTAACATAAAGAAATCAATGTTCGCTATAGAAGTATAGATGTGCGATTTCATTGTACCCAAGTTGTAATGTATATCAAACTAACAAATTAAATGGTTCTTGACACCATTTTGCTTCGCTGTTAATATCTACTGTTGCAGTATATTGCCATCTTCTACGTTAGTAACTACTAAAACTATAGCAATTGAGACAAGGCAAAATAAATTTAGGGCTTTTAAGAATAATTACAGATAGTAGATACCTAACTAGGTATCTAACTTTAATTCAACCAAACAGTAGAACAGTACCTGTCTGTAGGGGTGGTAGTGCTGGAAATTTCAACGCTTACAGTAAAAAATGTTTAGGTTCCCGGACTACAAACATCTTTGAATTCTTTTTTGACTTTTGCCGTATCCATAGTATAAGCCCTATGTTGTACGAACCCGTATTTTACCTCAGAATAGACCCAAAAAGGTGGAATTTACAAACAAACAATTTATGGAAACCAAGTACATCCAGGCTATCTGTTAGTAATTATTGTTTGTCACGTAAGTAAAACTGTACTTGAATAAAAAAATAATAAAATAATGATGATTTTTTTCAGACTACTGTTCGTGTGCACGGGTCGTCTTTACACTCCTCAACTTATTCGTGACGTATCCCTTGTGGACTCGACTAGAAACGAGTTTACGTCGCGACACAGCTTAGAGTGGAAATTTTTGTTTTTGGACCATCGCGCACCGCCCATCATCGGTTATTTGCCGTTTGAAGTCCTTGGCACGTCAGGATACGATTACTACCACTTTGATGACCTTGAGAAAGTGATTTCCTGTCATGAGTCTCGTAAGTATAAAAATATTCAAACTATTAATTTGAATTTGACAATTGGAGATAAAGATCAATTAAAATGATAGATGATTAAATGGGAAACTATTGATTAAATACTCCAGAGTCACCAATGGGTACTGTGACGTTTGCAATTTGAAGATGAAGATGAATGAAAATGATTGAATCAATCTCTAAACAATTAACTGATTGAATGATCAGCTAATTGGTTAGAGATTGATTCAATCATTTTCATTCATCTTCATCTTCAAATTGCAAACGTCACAGTACCCATGCTATGTGAAATATACTATAATAGTACATTTTACAATAATATATTTATTACGCAAAATAAATTAAGATAAAAAAAGTATTAACAATAAGACATAGTAAATGTCTTATTGTTAATACTTTTTTTATCTAAATTTATTTTGTATAGTATTTTAATTTTTTATTATACTATTTGGGTGCCAGATGCCAAGCAGTTACCGTAGCCTATGGACGTTTGCAATACCAGAGGTATCAATTGCGTGTTGCCAACCCATTTTTATTTACACCAGGGTTGAATTAAACAACAAGTTAAAAAATTTAAGAGCCGCCACATACAAACGGCTTTCTGAACCTGAAAGCGTATACTTTGAATTAATACGAACGAAGGGACTTTAATCAAAGAGGTACGGCACCATACAAGCGAGCCAGTCCGGTTGGAGGACCTCCACTTTACAGAAGACCACAGCCAAATAACTACACACAGCGGTTTAGTTGTGTTTCTGTGTGTAAGAACAGGTCTCCAGCGCTCATTTAAGCATACATTTTAAAAGAAACGTTTTCGATACGATAGCTTCATATTCTTTCAAATAAAAAAAGTACATCCAAGTGTATCCTAAAGAATGAATCGTTTATTTTTTTCTTCCGATCTATTTTTTTTAAAATATGGTATGAAAACCTTAAATGTAGATGAATTGACGCGCCTATTTTTAGAGGCGCCGGAATTGTGCTAAGCAAACTTCGACATTATAAACAGGGGAGACAAGAGTAAGTGTCAATGTCTCGTACGATCAGTTCACGTTGGTCACTTGACGTTGTCTCGGTGACGCTCTAATCGCCTACAGCCCCTGCCGAGACGAGACAGTGGAACTGCAGGCAGACACTACCTATCTTTTCTCGAAGCGTTTCTTCGTATTGTTGTATCTTTATTGACTCGGTCGGTGAATACTGCTAGAAATACCAAATTCTCAGGATATGATGTCAATAGAGTAATTATTAAACATTTTTATGTAAGTATAGCTATTATACTTTATTATTATCTAAAATACCCAGATTTCGTCACTCATTTACTGACCCACTGATTGATAATCATTAAAATTATTACGGTACTTTCTGAAGTCATAGAAAGATGAGGTTTGATGTAAAACCACAAATAACATAAAATTGTAAAATCTGTACATTTTGCCATCTCTTAAAATAGGGTGGGATGAAAGTTTGTATGAAACTTTTTTCAATATGCATTTTGCTATTTTTGCCTAAATTTAATAATTAAAAAGTTTACTAAGGTTATAATTAGTAGGTGTTAAGTACATTCCTGGTTATCAGTTCCATAGAAAACTTATAGATGGCGTTGTAGCACTTACGTCATATATTAGAGGTCAATGTTGAAATTCCCCGACAGTAAATTTGCTTCACTGACGCTTAATACCAAAGGTATCACTTGATAAAAATAAACATAAATAAATATACACCAGGGTTTTATGAAAGAATTTCCCTGTGAATAGGAAAACGTTTCGTTAAAAACGCATCCCAATGAGCTCTGGAGACCTATACTCACACACAGGAACACAACTATACCGCTATGTATGTAGTAATTTGGCTGGGATTTTCTGTAAGATCTGTGAGGTCCTTGCCAAGGGGGGCTTGCCTCACTGGTATGCCTGCCTCTCTTAAAACATTCATAGTGTTGTCGTTGTAGTGTTGTCGTTTTGATAAAAAAGTTCATTATAACATTTAATTACTATCTAATCCCTAATGGATAATATTAATAGGTATGCTAACTTGCTTAAAACATAGTAACAATAAATCTTGTATGTATACAAAGTTTTTTTATCATTCAAAAAGTTCTAGTATGTAGTTATAATTAAGATCGAGAATAAATTGGTATAAGGACTTAATGGTACGGACTCAATTTTCTAATTTGGTTCTATATCAAACTATGTGCAGTAAAGTCTAAAGGTACCCAGGTATAAGTACCTGGGTACCTTTAGACTTTACTGCACTTTACTTTTGATAGTTGCGAAGTATTGATTGAAATAATGTATTCTTATAAAAGGAGTATTATTAAGGTCTTGTTGAGAAATACCCATTTCTTACACTATTATTTATCGTTACTTTTACAAGAAAAAAAAAACACATCTATACTAGACGACATTATCTTGAGAAACTTAAGCTGGTCTACAAAATCCTTTAATGTAGTTACTTTTTGATCGCGGCTGTTTAAAGAAGAAGATGAAGGTATATAATAATGTACCTACTTCTGACTTACTGTACCTACTTACTAAACAAAGATCATCGCTACACTTAGCCCGAGGGTGGAAAGTTTAGGATTTCAGTTTAGGATAAAAAAAGTCTCATTAAAAGAGTTGGAAATTCATAATTCAAATGAATAATTTCTATTTTTTTCTAAGACCGTACACTGTATTTAACGAAAATCACATAGTGGGAACCGCGGCTCGCTTATAAAAAGTCGAGGCTTCTAATAATATACGGCGGGAGGTAAATAAGTGCGCGGAATTACGACTAAAAAGCACATTTTTTTGTTTTTAAATATATTCTCCATTAACACTTTCAGCCACAGTTCCATATAGTTAATTTTCGAAATATAACAATAGATTTTTTTGTATAAATATGGTTAATATAATAAGGAAAAAATTATGTCCATCGCATAAGGCTTGCAAGGAATGAGGTGGTTAGCAAACTTAGCACCGTGGCGGTTAGTATAAAAATAATGAAGAAAGTTTGTTATAATTACAGTCAAAAGTAATTAATAACTTATTAAAGAAAAACTAAAAATCTTGTTTTATTTGCGGATGCAAAGAGGGACGTTGCATAGTGCTGTATTGCCAAACAGTGTATGGCAATGCCTGCCATACAGCACCTGCAACGTCCCTCTTTACCTGCGAAGTCCAATAAAAAGCTCAGCATTCAGTACGTGGTGGGCTTTTCATTGGACTTTGCGCATCTTCGTGATTAGATCGCTCTGGCTGATGCATATTGCTTTGCAAACGTAATTCTGTCGGAACAGTTGGCTTGTGGCGTTTTATCTGTACAAATAATGGAGAAGATGTTACAGAACTACGGTGAGAGCATTTAGATGCTTGATTGCGTTTCTTTGCTTAATCTGGTGCTAGTATCCCATGGTAGACATTACTACAAAACTCTTTCTGAAGATCTTTATAAACTAAAAAGAAAGAAATGAAAAAATATTCGGTGCCACCATCTGTGGGGCTTTCTGTCGATAGCATTAGTACTCTCCAACTGGTCCAACTTATCGACATAGTTCATACAAATGTCTAAATTTTATCACAGCATCAGGAAAAGCTACCTCGTTTCTGTTACCATTACGTTTCCTGTTCCTGTCTTAGTTGGATCAATATAGGTTGTAAGGATATATATATTTTTTCCGTTTGGGAATTACGACGTTCATATCACTGTCCTTGTAATCATGTTGGCCCCAAGTCTAGGTCTTTTATCTTCTTTTAATTTTGGCAAATGCTTACGATTAGAATTTAGTGTGCCGCAAGCCAGTATATTGTCTTTATCTCTCGCGCTTGCTAACTGTCCATCGCCTGCTTCACCTCTTTGCTTCAGGCCAAGTGGTGGCTGACCTCGCCTTATCAGTTTACATGTATTTGATTTAAATCAATAAAAAAGAGTAATCAAATATACTGTATTATATATTACTAGTTTTGATCTCCATGATATAAGTTTTATTTTTATTTATTTATTTACTTAAAAAAAAAAACGCGAAACACTGCGATTGAGTAGCTAATCGTCAGCTCGCGCTGCGCACCTATTCCGATGCCGGTCGCATTGATTTATTTTATTATTTAATATATTACCAGGAGTAATTACCCCGTTTGATGTAAAACAGTTACAGACGGTTTACTTACGTGTTGCCGACCGAAAATGTTTCTTTCAAAAGTTATCTCTAAATGAGCACTGGAGACCTGTAGATCCGCGACCGAACGCAGAGAGTCGCCAAAACGCATTGCAGCATAGATACAGGCGCAAAATCGCTAATTGCTTAAGCTTGAAGCCTTATTTAAAGACACCCCACTGCACTATCTTTTAAAAACCCTGATTTTGTCTCATCATGTTTTTGAGTAATCGTAATTAATACTGACTTCGATCCGACTTCTAGATGATTTTTTAAAAAATATCAAGGTTTCGCTTATGAAAACCGAACCTTATATGTGCCTTATGAAAACCGAATTATTTCAGTTATTTCAAAAACGGATGACAAGGACTCTCGATTACGGATATAAAAACATGATGACACAAAATCAGGGTTTTTAAAAAACAGTGCACTGGTAACTATATAGATTCAAGTCTGCATTGTTACTCGTATTTATAGTAAACATTTGTCTTGCAACAGTTGATCAACGTTGTTGATGAACAGCGAGAATGCTGCTGGAAACATTGTTTAAATCAATATGGGTTGTACACACAAGCCAGTCTGCGTTAAAATGTTGCCCGAGGAAGTAGTGTTGTAATTGTATATGTGCTCTACACTACCGCCATGTTAATAAACAGTTGCAAACACGTCCACACACGTCAACATTTGTTGATAAAGTGATGTTTTTGCTCGCCGGGCGTTAACTCTGCGACATGGTGTGAGCAACTTCGCAACACAAGTGTTGCCCGCAATATGTTTACAGCAACTCGGCAACATTACTAGCTAACTGGGATCGAACCCGCACCTCTTTCGTGCAAGTCGGTTACTTTTTGAAATAATTCGCAATACTTGTCCGAAATTTAGAAATTGGCGGTTTGTCTGTTGTATTTTCAAGACTAAATGGCTCAATGAAAGAGAAGATGATTGGTATCCTGGGTAGGGTACTAGGCTCGTTTTTTATCGAGATAACAGTCGTACATGCAGGCGGAGCCGTGGGCAAGAAATAGAATCATTATATTTCTATCCTGTTATAGTGTGTTCGGGTCAGTTGGTACTAAATAATTGTTTTTGTTTTGTCAACAGTGATGCAGAAAGGGGAATTAACATCATGTTACTATCGGTTCCTGACTAAAGGTCAGCAGTGGATCTGGCTACAGTCCCGCTTCTATATAACCTATCATCAGTGGAATTCTAAACCAGAGTTCGTGGTTTGCACACATCGAGTCGTAAGGTATGTTTATTGTTATTGTAAAATAGGTTTAAGTAAATAATATATAAAACAAAGTCCGGTTTGTTGGAACACTTATAACTCGATTTTATCTTTTTATTTTGTTGGATTTGTCTCCATCCTGAATAGCAAAATAACTATTAAAAACATGGGAAAATATATTTTGTGTATAACCGACATACACGCGGGCGGAGCCGCGGGCAACTAATATCATCATCTCAGCCAAAAGACGTCCACTGCTGGACATAGGCCTCCCCCAAGGTTTTCCACAACTCTCGATCCTGAACCGACCTCGCCCATCGGTTGTGCCCCAACGGCCATCAGTTCTGCGAGCTATGTGCCCGGCCCATTGCCACTTAATGGAGGCAATTCTTCGAGCTATGTCGGTTACTTTGGTTCTCCTACGGATCTCCTCATTTCTGATTCGATCTCGCAGGGAAACTCCAAGCATAGCTCTCTCCATTGCTCGTTGGGTGACTTTGAGCCTTCGCACGAGGCCCATAGTGAACGACCACGTCTCAGATCCGTATGTCATCACTGGCAACACACACTGGTCAAAGACTTTCGTCTTGAGACACTGCGGTATTTGGGACGAGAAGATATGACGTAGCTTCCCAAACGCTGCCCAGCCGAGTCGGATTCGACGAGTGACCTCTTTCTCGAAGTTGGACCTACCTAACTGGACTGTATGTCCCAGGTAGACATACTCGTCAACAACTTCGAGTGTAGAGCCTCCAATTGTGACAGAGGTGGGTGCGACATGGACATTTGCCATAATCTTAGTCTTGTCCATGTTCATTTTGAGACCCACTTGTAGTGAGACTCTAATGAGGCCATCGAGCATTGCGCCAAGGTCTTCCATGGTCTCAGCATGACCACGATATCGTCGGCAAATCGAAGGTGGGTGATGTACTCGCCGTTGATGTTGATGCCGAGTCCATTCCAATCCAGAAGCTTGAAAGCATTTTCCAGTGCAGCGGTAAAGAGTTTCGGGGATATGACATCTCCTTGTCTTACACCTCGCTGTAACTGGATAGGCTTCGTGCTCTGATCATGGAAACGGACCGACATGGTGGCGTTTTCATACAAGCACTTCAACACTTCGACGTACCGCGTGTCAATTTGGCACCGCTGGAGAGACTGTAGCACAGCCCAGGTCTCGATCGAATCAACAGCTTTCTCATAGTCTACAAACGCTAGACATAGAGGCTGGTTATACTCCTCGGTCTTCTGTATAACCTGCCGCAGCGTATGTATGTGGTCTATGGTACTAAACCCTTTTCGGAAACCGGCTTGTTCGGGAGGCTGGAAGTCGTCAAACCTGCACGCGAGACGATTCGTAATGACTCTCGAAAACAGCTTGTAGACGTGGTTCAGGAGTGAGATGGGTCTGTAATTCTTCAGCAGGGTTTTATCACCCTTTTTGAAGAACAGCACCACCACACTCTTGTGCCATGCCTGTGGCGTCTTGCCCGCGAGTATGACGGAATCAAAAAGCTTTTGCAGTGCCTTTAGCACCGGCCTTCCACCAGCCTTTAGAAATTCGCTTGTGATTCCGTCCTCACCCGGCGCCTTGTTGTTCTTTAGCTGTTTTAGAGCCATACTGATCTCGTCTAGGCTGACGACCGGGATATCATCGGTATAATGTCGGGACAACTTAGCTCTTGGGTCGTCTGTCGAAGAGCTAACAGGTGACCGAGTTGTCGTGTACAGCTGCCTGTAATACGTTTCGATCTCTTCCACCAGCTCGGGCCTGGACGATATGATTCTGCCGTCCCCAGTCTTCAGCTTGGTCAGTCGGCTCTGCCCGATAGACAGATCTCTAGCGAACACTTTGGAGCCCTTGGTTTGCTCTATAGCCTGTTAAATACAGTCTGTATTGTATTGGCAAAGGTCGCGAGTCAAAGACTTAGAGATCTGCCTATTGAGCAGCCGGTATCGGGCAGCATCATCTGAGGACTGTAAGACCATTTCTCGCTTTACCTCCATGAGCTTGATGGTTGAGTCGGAGATCTTATTCGTTTCTTTTGTTCGGCGGGTTTTAAAACTGTTAGACCCAGCCGAACGGACAGTTTCCACGAACCTGTTGTTGTAATCGTCCACATCGACGCAATCACCTAGGCTCTCGAAGCGGTTCAGCAGTTCGAGCTGAAAGCTGTCGGGGTTTTGGGTTTGGATAGGTGCAGGTCGGAGCGTTGACTTCAGTCGAGATCTTTCCAGCTTGGCATTGATATTTAATGTGCCCCTTACCAGTCGGTGATCGCTCCCGGTTTTCACCGTATTGATCACAGAGACATCATTAAATATCTGCCGCTTCGTCGACATGATGAAGTCAATCTCGTTTTTGGTTGCACCGTCAGGACTCACCCAGGTCCATTTGCGTTGTTCGTGTTTCTTGAAGAAGGAGTTCATCATAAAGAGTCCTCTCCATGAAATCGAACAGCATCTGACCCCGGGGATTCCGATGCCCATACCCAAATTGCCCCACTTTCAGCTCATCACCGCTCCGTTTGCCCAGTTTTGCGTTGAAGTCCCCCATGACAACGGTGAAGTGGGTCTTGGTGCTATGTATGGCTCTGGAAATATCCTCATACATAGCTTCGACCTCATCATCGGGGTGCGCCGATGTTGGAGCGTATACCTGTATGACCTTCAACGAATACCGTTTGGTGATTCTAAGTGTAAGGTACACTACCCTTGTCGACACACTCTCGATCTTGACCACGTTGTTCACGAGGGACTTGTGGACGATAAACCCGACACCACCCAGGGACTGTTGGTCGCCCTCCCGGAAGTAGAGCAAGTTGCCGGATTTGAGCGTTATCGAGTCCTCCCCCTCTCTACGGACTTCAGATAGCCCTATAACATCCCATCGCAACTTGCTCAATTCTTCCTCCAGTTCGGCAATCTTCTCGTCGGTCCGCAGTGTGCGCGTGTTATATGTTGCCAGGGCCAGCTGTCGTCGTTTTTGGTAGCCTGGTCTCTGCCGGAGATTCTAAGCACCCCCCGTCCCACCGTTACCATGGCCGCTACCTGAGCCAGGAATAGCGGGACTGCCGGGGACTAGGGGCCGATTTCTATTGGTGCGGATCATTTTGGGGGGGATTTACCATAATCGCCACGCTTGGCAGGCGGGTTGGCGATCGCAGTGGCGGAAGTCTTTACATAGGGACGCTGCTGCCCGTCCTATGTCTACTATTTGCTTCCGCCATATTGGAATGGTTTGACCGCCATTTTTTCGGTTGACTGCTTGCACAAGTGCAGGCACCGGCAGTTAAATAATACGTATACCTGCACCAGTGGGCGGTGGGGTCGTCACTTCCCGACGCCGGAAACAGCTATATATATGTATATATTTTTTTTTAAACAAGCTTATATAGTGTAGTTGTTAACCGACTTAAAAAACGAGGAGGTTATTTTTTTTTATGTTTGTACCGCAGAACTCCGTCATTTATGTACCGATTTGAGAGGAAATTCTTCCAGTTTAGTCTCATTTTAGCATATAGCAATTTCAATAGTTTTAACATCTAATCAAACATTTGTATTCAGAAAGTGTAATTTGGGGAAGTAAAACTGATGAAGAAGACCAGAGATGGCCATCTGAACTTCTCAATAATAAGTATTTCACTGATGGCGATTAGATAAGTTTTGATAATGGTTGCTAAGCAACTATTAATAAGAAATAATGCCGTGAATGAATTGAGCGCGGATTGCACAGATTAAATATATTTTTTAATACCTTCCTAACCTGTGTTCAGCCCGACGCTTAGTCGATTTTATTCAATTCTAGCAAACAAAAAAAAATTTAAACATATTTATTCTCTTCATTATTTCCTAATATTCTCAAAACACATATTTAAAGGTATATTAGGTATATTCTGTATCATAAATGTGTGGTGTACAATAAAAAGTTTTTTTCCTATATAACTGACTGTGACTTCACTAAGGCCTGATCCAGCAGTTTAAAATACCACAGCACAGAGCTGAGATTAGGACCCTTTCTGACATCACACAGGATATTGTTTTTGTTTACGTGCACTTAAAATGGCAAGCAAGCGTCGACTCAATTTAAATGTAACTCAATGGAAATTATAAATTAATTTTAACTAACCTTTCGTCCGTGTGAGGAAATTGATGGAATTTTAAATTCTTATTTAAACGAGATGATGACACACAACATGTGCTGTAAGAAACTGTACACATGTTGTGTGTACCATTTTACAAATAAATGGAAAAAATAAAGTTATAATTTAACAATAAAGGTAATTAAAATTGCGTAAACCCTGAACGACTTGTCCCGAGTGAGTGTATGCAGCTTGGGTTCGCTACCTAACCTCCCCCCCCCCACCCCCGTCTATGAAAGAGTCCTTATACTGTGCCTATAGTACGGTACCTCGACGTCTACTAGGTTGTATCGCAGAGCAAGTTGCTGTGGATTATCCTGGCTACTTGGTTATGTCTGTGCGAGTACTCGCCGTTAGCAAGACGCGAACAACCGGAAACAATATGCATGAGGGACTCACCTGGTCGGTGACATGCACAGCATATGTCGACCGTGCCGTACTTCAGGATATATTTTCGGTAGTTGTTCTGCATGATAACTTCGTTAGCAATTGCACAGACAAACCCTTCGGTTACAACCGCATGACAGATGAACGTGGGTGATGCCTTCGGTATGATGTCAGCGGCGTCCGGACTCTTCTGTCCAGGGCGTCCAATTCGGTCTGAGTTCACTTGAGTATGCCACAGGAGTACATCAAAAGTGGCATGACCCAACCATTACAGGCGCGCACCTTGTTACCGCCTGACAAAAGACTTATCAGTATTTTTTCAGGCGGCCAATGAAACGCTCGTGCACTGATTGTTTTATATCCGCATTCTTGATGCCAAACACCTGTGACCCAAGTATTGATAGGTGTCAGTTACGAGAAGTGATCTGAGGTGCATATAAACAGAGAGTTGTAATTCGACTGATTCCATTATTATTATTACCTATTTAGATCTCAATTCATTTGTTGGCGACATCAACAACTACGCATATTCTTACTATCGATATTGGCTCCCATTTTCACATGAATGTGTATAATGCCTTGTTACATAATTATGTTAGTAGCCCACTATCTAAAATTCTGTTCGTTTACGTAACTTTTCAGTAAAAATTATATTTCACAATTGAAAAGTTGCGTCAATTGTAGTCTGTTGTTGACTACCCAGTAGAAACCTTATTACCCCCCTGAAAAAGAAATTATTAAGAACGGTATATTTTGTTGGCAAACTCTGTTTACGTAATTTCAATTCAACATTTACGAGTACATCAATATTTTCTTTCCAAGAAATGTTTTGTTAAAAATCTTTGTTTTGTGGTTTTTTTATTGTTATATTCTCCCCCTACCTTAAAGAGAGAGGACACGCCACTGCTCCGAAAACCACAGCCAAATAGCACAGTGTTGTGTTTCTGTGCGTGAGTACAGTGCAAACCTATAATTTAAAAAAAAATAGGTTTTCTATCCTAGAGATACTCCAAAATAAACGCATCAGTAAATGAGCACTGGAGATCTATACTTACCACGCACAGCAATAAAACTAAACTACTGCATGTAGTTACATACTGTGTGTCTTCTGTAAGGTGAGGTCCTTCCGCTGCCTGATTTAATGGCTTGTATGGTGCCCTATTTCTTAAAAGCGCCGCCTGGCATTAGAACAACACAATGTCTTGTCTATTATTTAAAGTAACACTGCCGCACTTTATTTTTATACTACGTTACTAATACTACGTATGTTACCGTAGCCGATGACTTTTCCAACACCAAAAATTTACACATGCGTGTTGTCGATCCATTTCTTTTTGCATCAGGGCCCTGTTTAATAAAGAGCTGACATATATGTCCAAAAATGACTTAATTGTAGAATTGTTGCGCTTAGGCTGTGAAACTCGACATATGTCAAAAAACGACAGTCAAATTATTTCCGACAATTGTCGGATTGTCGTGACCATTATGACAATCTGTGACATATTTGCTAATCATTTTGTTTTATGAAGATACATGAGGGTAAAACAAGAAATCTATTAAATATTCTACGGTAGTTTTACATACCCGAGATATTTCTTTTAAGCAGAAATCAGTAATTGTGAAAAGAGAATTGATTCTGTTTTTAAATGAACGTCGCGTCGTTGCTTCCTCGTTTGTATTTGTTTCAAGTATTCATTATCACTACTCTCACTGCTGTCCGTGTGGTGACGGATTAAGAATACAAATATCACCACCCCGTTTCATCCCGAGGGTGTCGTAGACTCTCACTGCTGATGTAAGTATCATTTTTTGTATTAAACCTTTTTTAAACACGTTCTTACACCTTCACTATTCAAAATAAGAATCGCGACGAGGGTAAGGCACCTGTCAGAATTGTTGGACAATTCTACAAATATGTCAATATGTCATGACAATTTTCTGATTAATAAAGCAGAATTGACAAGTTTTTCACGACAAATTGTCGCCTGTCACCTGTCGCTCAAAACCGACATATTTGTGAATTTTTCACTATGACAATTTTGTCACCTGTAAGTTTTAAACAGAAACATTGTCGAATTGTAACTTTTTGACATATGTCGGACTTGTCGAATTGTCAGCTTTATTAAACAGGGCCCACGGCTTAAAGATGGTGTAGGTATACCTTTAATAGGAAAACGTATCTTACACACAGAAAAACTACACCGCTGTGTGTGGTTATTTGGCTCTGGTAGAGGAGCTAACTCTTTTTGTATCGCGGGATGTTTGATAATTTTGAGCACACTCGCATTGAATGTAAATATATAGGTAATAATATCAACATTCAACAAGTAATCGCTCGTAACACTAGTATTAAACAAGGGTTGATGGATAAGAAATGCTTTTATAATTTCTTTTACGACATGTGGATTTCCTCACGAAGTTTTTCCTTTACCGTTAGTAAATAAAATATATTTAATAATAGTAAATATAAATTGTACAAAGTAAGTTCAAGTGGCGTCGAAGTCACACCTTACATGTACTAGTCGGTTATTTTTTCACTCAGCTATCACAGCTTTAACTTGGTATTGACATATATAAATTAGTGAGAACAATATATAATGATCCTGCATTTATACTCCATGCCAACGTTTTTGCATACAAACTTCAAATCCCTGTTTTATCCTCTTTGGATTTGAACTTCACCTTGATCCGTCTAGTGGCTTTTGTGATTTGAATTTGAGTCAGACATAGTATTAAATAAAGTCGTTTCCGCTATCTGTACGCTTAGATCTTCTAGACCACGCCATGGATTTTGATACAGTTTTCCCTATCATTTAGACCATTATCTTCCAAAAGGTTAGTATGTAGATACGTGCATATTATAGTAGAGAACCCAGAAAAAAGCGATGCGAAGCGAGAGTGGTTTGCTATTATATACCTTCATTCGAAATTGAATTTGTGTAATACTTTTCTTTAGCCAATTTTTTTATTGTATATATACCCAAATTAGTTTCATTATGTAATCGAAAATATTTGTTTCTATAAAATATTACACTAACGCAAAAGGCTGAAGTAAGCATGCGACTCCACGCATGGACTATTCCCACGTACAATAACAACAACTACGTCTCTACGTCTCCCGACGCGCTCGAGCTTTGATATCGGAGGTGCTCCGCACCTGACAGAGTTGGATATTTATTTTATTTATTTATTTAATAAGGCTTACTAACTAAAATAAATACAATACACTTATTATAATCAATATTTAATTTTGAACATTTTGGTTTATGCTTAAAAATTATAGGTATGCACAACATTTGTTTGTGGAATTGTTGTTATTTTAAGATAGGTATAGAAACATTTCATTTTTTAAACAAAGTTTAATTAAGTACTATTTATGGCTTTTTTAAACGTGCTGAAGTTTCCGGAGAGAAAGTCAACATTCAGGTTATAAAGAATACAATTACACTTATTTGCCCATTTAAGGTGATACATTGAAAATAATAAGGATATTATAATAAGTGTAATTTGCTAAGCATTTAAAATAGGAAGCTAAAACTTTAGCATACATTTTTTGATTCTATGATCTACCATATGGTAAGAGGAAAACGTGATTGGAAGAAATATCCTCGATAGAAAACAGCTGCGAAGTCCATTCTATTTTTTTCCCTTTTTCTGTATTATGTAATAAAACTTAAGATTTATTCAACGGGGTTTACTTTAAAACATGGAGGACAATCGTATCAAAGTTTTGCTAAGATTTTTTTTTGATTTGATAATGTATTTTAGTAAAAAGTAGAAAATTCAATTTGGCACATACGTTATTTTATTCTGAGCGCATGCATAATTATAGCTCTCTCTTCTTTTGCCTTACAAAAGTATTTGCATCACTCTCACTCGCCACACTTTTAGTCGGCCGGTAGGCCTCACCAACGACGGACGTATGCTACTTTTTTGCAGATCGGTTCTCTCAGATTTTTGTAGTTTTAAATGTTATAATTTATTAAACAGGTCATTAACCAAATTAGTTATTCAATTCATCACAAATTCGTATTGAATGTACTACATTATAGTATATTTTTAAGACTTACTTTATAAAGTAAATGATAGCAAGGGATGCCCAATGTGTTTATGCCTGGCGGGCAAAATAATAAAACCCGATAATACCGACATTATATATTTTTGGTTCAGAATCAATTCCTAATTATCATCAGCTTTTGCATTCCTCTGCTGAACATAGAACTTCTCCAAGTTCACGCCACGATCACAGGGCAAAAATTAAATCGTGACTTTATGCCTTTGCGCATCCTTCGTTTCATTTCCCTTCATTGCGTTATTCACAAAGAATAACTAACAATAAGTGTCGAATGCGTCTCAAAGTGCAACTGAGCACATGGTATAACATTTTACAACTTACATAGAATTTCTTCGGGCATTTATAGACATTCTGCCAAATTTGCCTAAAATGCTCAGGCATTTTCCCAACTCTAGTGGAACTATTACCGAAAGTGACAGACTAATAACAAAAAGAGGGATGGAGTAGCACTTCAACTTTTTGTATTTAAAAAAACTGTAAATTTTCGAGATTATTTTTAGTCCATATTTCGAATATAATGGTTTCAATGGACAATTGACTTCAATTAAACATATTCGACATTGCAGAAACTTAATGAATTTAAAAATATTTGTTTTTATTTAACAAAATAATCAAACAGTAGAATTTTTAACGCATGCTGTTTCATCGGTATATTTTTCCATGGTATTTTATTTCAATAAATATGTAGAAATAGATACATTACGTATATATACATAGATTTTATTAATTATTAACATTCTATGAAATTTCTGTCTTCAAATGAAGGAACACCATATTCAGTCAGATTAATTAAGCAGTATAATTGGAAATATTAGATTAAAACACCTAAATTAATTTGCTAACTGTAAAATACGTTAGACTAAGTTAGAAATAGCTACTAGAAAATTAGGTTAGGTTGCAAACTGCGACTCCGTCAGATACGACTTGTTACCAGAAAAGAAAATAGTTGGTTAGGTTATAACTGCGGAGCCGTCAGAAACAACTTGTTACAAGAAAATTAAAAAGAAATCACCTCAGCCTGAGTAATTTTAAGAAAGATAGGGCACCATACTAGCGAGCAAGCCCGACTGGCGAAGGACCTCCACCTTACATAAGACCACAGCCAAATAACTACACACAGCGGTGTAGTTGTGTTCCTGTGTGTGAGTACAGGTATTCAGCGCTCATATTGTGTTTTAAATAAACGTATTCGTATCCTAGGGATACTCGCATCTTAAGCGCTGGTGTAAAAAAAATGGGTTGGCAACACGCAAGTGATACCTCTGGTATTGCAAGCGTCCATAGGCTACGGTACCTGCTTAACATCAGGCGAGCTGTATACTTGTTTGCCAACCAAGTATATATATATATATATACACATATATATATATATATATATATATATACAGGTCCGCTAGTAAATATATATATATATATATATATATATATATATATATTTACTAGCGGACCTGGCAGACGTCGTCCTACCCGGACATTTTCCGGGTAGGACGACGTCTGCCAGGTCCGATATACCGACAGCAGCGCCACCGGGTCCAATTGTGAATCTGAACCATCCGTGACCCTACAAAATTTCATTAAAATCGATCCTGCCGTTTAGGAGTTCAGCGACATACACACATTCAGAAGAATTATAGATATTTATTTATTTACTTATAGTTGATTAAACACAATAACACAATCGTAGTTATATTATATAATAGTTTAATATAATGTAATTACCAAGAAAAATATTTTATCGAGTGATATTTTCTGAACTTTTTAATTAAATATATATATTTATAAATATGTATCTATGTATTTTGCCAATGGTTAAAATTTAATTTTATAATTAATTGTTCTATTTTTGTCTACTCCATGCCTTCTGTGCTAAAATTCCTAAAAACTCAATAAAATATTTCTAATCACTTATTTGACAACGTCACACGGACGAAGGCGACGCGTAGCGGCCAGCCGTGGAAGCTAAGCCACGCCCACAAAACCACAATTTATTTTCGAGGTATCGCCTTAATTGCGATTTTATTCACGTGTCGTCTTAAAATATATAAACGTGTATTAGCTTCGTCTCCATTTCTCGCTCAAACGACTCACGTTTAACACGTCATGTCATCGTGAGCCGCCTGCTTTAGAAAATGGAAAGTTTTATGTGACGTACACAAAAAATAATCAGCAAATTAAATGTGATCTACACAATAATAAAATAATTACAATAAACCGAGCTAAAACAAATTGAAACTCAAGTCCAATCAAGTACACTCGTTATTTAGCTTGCTTTGCGTAGTAAAAATTCCCACACAGGACAAAACTTTGTGTGACCCACAAAGAATTGTTCTGAGTCTGGGTGTAATTTTGTCCGTTAATTGTATGTTTGTAAAGTCCCCCGCGACACATTATTTGTTCTCTAGTGCAGGAGTTGTCTTTTTAAAAAGACAGACAAATTATCCACATCATTACTAATAATAGTAAGTATACCTACGTATAACAAGACAAGATAACAAATTGTAACTATTATTCTATTCGCCAGCGGGTATAATTTTACTAATATGAAAATGCTATTTGTATTTTTATAAACTAAGTGGCATTAACTACACGTTAGGTTTAGTGATTGCAAAGTGTGTTGTAGATATACACGCACGTGACGTTAAAATGAAAAGCTGTGTGATATAAATAATTATTCATAGTGTCAATATTTGTGTAACCCTCCAATGTGAAGGGATTAATTAATTTTGTGTTTTTACGTTAAAACTAGCGGTCCGCCTCGACTTCATCCGGGTAAACTATTTTTAGCGCAATTATTTTCGTAAAAACCTTCTACAAAGTATCAGAAAGATGAATGAAATCGGTCTTTTTCAAGTTATTGCGCGACCAAGTTATTTAGGGAATTCTATATTTATACTTATATTATTATAATTGTGAAAGGTTTACCTTATCCTGGTATCCTGGGGAAAGAAAAAGGATACTTTTTACCGTGATAACTACGCGCATTAGCTAGTATTTAAATTAAGATGAATTAAATCGGTAAAGGCATTCTTTAGTTATGGCGTGACCAAGGGAAATAAGGATTCATTTGTACATAATAGGTTGGGGAAAAAGTTTCTTCGCATTTTTTAAGAAAATTCAAAACATTTTTTAATTTAGTTTATTTACATTTAACTAAAGTATGTAGGTACCATTTTGTTCGATAACTTTTTGTCATCTTGTAGGACCTGATCCCATTGCTATAGAAATTTTGGGACTTTTGGTCAAAATACCGCGACAAGTGGTTTTGGCAGTCCTCTCGTGATGTTAACCTGACACTTCCTTAAGAATTCTGAAGAGACCGAAACGTGGAAATCTGAAGGTGCAAAGTCAGGACTATACGGCGGATGCATTAACACCTCCCAGCCAAACTCTCTTAATTTTTGCTGAGTGGCTAAAGATGTGTGAGGTCTAGCGTTATCATAATGAAAAACCACACCCCTTCTGTTGTTTAATTCAAACTTCTTACTTTCTCATCAGTTGTTCGCAGTAGAGTTCAGAATCGATGGTCCTGCCTGGTGGTAACAGCTCATAATGAATAATGCCCTTCCAATCCTACAACACACACAGCATCACCTTGTTGCGAGTTACTCCGGGTTTCGCCACAGTCTGTGAAGCCTGACCGGCCTTTGACCACGACCTTTTTCGCACGTTCTTGTCGTACGTAATCCATGTTTCATTACCAGTTATCAGCTTTTTCAAAAATGGTTCGGTTTCATTACGTCGTAATAAAGAATCACAAATGAGTACACGGTTCGTTAGGTTTCTTTCAGTGAGCTCGTGAGGTACCCAAATATCGAGCTTTTTGTGTACCCAGTTTTTTTCAAATGTGCCAAAACTGAGTTGTGGTCAATTCCCAGTTCTTCAGCTATATCGTAACTACTGATATGCCGATCTTGCTCCACTTTTTCAAAAATGGCATCCATTTTATCCGTAATAGAGCGACCAGAGCGACGTGCATCATTGACATCAAAATTGCTACTAGGTCCATAAACATCGCAATTTTTTTTCGCGGCTTGCGTTGCAGTTCTACCTTTTTTAGGATTCCGAACGAAGTCGCAACTTATGTTACAAATTTGTTACTTTCCTACTCAGCTACTATCGCTTCCATGCCATTTACAAAAAACTGTCACACGTACTCGACTATGCATTAGAAGTGGAAACTGTATACAATATGTACTTGACCATGATGGTCGTGCGAGATCTGTTTTTCCCCATCCTAAAATTACCCAACGTGCTTGGTTCTTTTTATTTTGATTTCACTTCAATAAATAATAATAAAAATATTGTTCAAGTTTATGCTTTATGTTCGATCCCAATTCCTTTTTGCATCTTAAGAAGAAAAAGGTATAATATTGAGATTTCCCATGGGACAATTTCAACCATCTCCTAATTCAATTAAGACTACGCTGCACTTATTAAGAGGGTTGCTTCGCTACTTACCTTCGCCTAGTGTGTAAATAGTTCGATTTGCACACCAGAAAAATATTATTTTATCTAACACACATTATTATTGTTCAGTTCATTATGTCCTTATATTTGTATCTTTGCAAAGTCCCGCATGTCGTTTAATTCTTACCTAGTGAGGCCATCTATTTGAAAACATTATGCACATGTGTAATCTTATTAGTGTTTATCAATATATAAAAATAAAAACCATGGAAAATTTATCTTTTATACCCGTTTGTGTGCTTTACCTACAAATTTAGCAATCGAATAGCATTGCGCATGTCCATTTCTCGAAAACGTAGATGGGGCGGAGCAAATCTGTTTGAGATTTGCGCCTATATGAATACTATTGTGTAGCGTAGCTTCGGGAAGACTTTAAATTAGAGTCAACGGAAAACACTTTACTTGATGGTGCGGTGGCGAGTAGACGTCGATTAAACAATTTAACTTTCTTCCACTTTGTGTCGCTGAATTATTTAGATATGTCGATTGTGAAGAAGTATCGAGTATCTTCGAGACATTGGAAGTAAGCCAATAGCAATTTTATTATATTATTATACGTGACTTAATATTTTGCTATTTTATTATCTATTTTACAGACTTAATTTTGATAGGATATACTTCCTGATTGGTCCCATATTTACGAAATCCAGTTCCCTTCTGATATTATACGCCGATTTTGTAAATTTTTCAATGAATCTAACGTTTGCATTTAGAAAGTATCACTTGGTGAAGTAAAACTAATAAAGAACACCATCGGAATTTCTCAATGATAAGTATTACATGGATAGGGACCAGAAAGCCTCAAGGTTGTTCAACGAATATCACAGACGCAGTGGTTTTGGTGTCGAAAAGCTGTTATATTTTTTCAACTTAGGGCAAACGCCCTAAGTCGAAAAATAATCTAAAGAGATTACATTACTAGCAAAAAATAAATCCTAAGTCTAGTTTTCTGAATTTAGACTTGTGCAGAAAAAACTAATTTATTCCAAAAACAGCGTTTGTTATTACGTAATATAAAAACCTTTATTTTCGCGGATACCCCAATTTGTTTGTAAAATGTGCTGTAAACACTTGAAGCAATGGGTCAGTTCTGTAAACTTAAAGTAGAGAAAATAAACACTTTTTATGAAATCTGTTACAGGATTTCTGAACTTTTTGACTGGGTACAAATGTAACAAGACACATTTGGCACATTGAGACAATTACATCGCGATAAAGACGTGATAATAAAATCATTTATTTATAGAAATGTACCGCTAAAACATTAAAATGCGCACACGAAAGTACTGATTATAACCAATAATAAAATTTTGAGGGTAGATCCAAAACTACACGTTAAAAAAGATCTAAGTTACCAATACGAACCAATAACGATATCTCGGCACCAATAAAAAAAAAATGTTGTGTTATTGGTGTATGTTAGTCCAGAGCCAAAGCATATAAGCGAATAATATATAATAGCAGCCCATATATGTCCCACTGCTGGGCACGGGTCTCGTCTCCTCTATCAAGTAAATGAAAATAAATGGAGAGAACTTGGCAAAAGTTTAGAAACACGGGGAGGAATATTTACGCTTTCCGGCTAAACTACACCTATCGAGAAAGTAATTGTCAAAGTCTTTTACAGTGTAATTTAATTTGTAAAAAATTAAATATCTATAGACCTTCGTATTAACCAAATTCCAACATAGCCTAAGTTTGCTGTTTGTTCTTTCCTTAGGCCCGTAACCCGTGTTTGTTTTGTCAACTGGCCAGTTAGCAAATTAGCTGACGTCTCATTTGCCATTTTTTGTTGACCTGCATAAATGTCACGTGTCACAGTGTAATCTATGATATTGACTTGATTTGAAATAAATATAATTTTAACAAAAACAAAACCGACTTCAATACTATTGCTGTTGTAGAATTTTCAAAAACCCTGAATCCAAAAGCTGAAGTGTTTAAAAAGGATGAACTTTCATAAAAACTCCAATCACACTCTGCGCCACTTAAAAAGTTTTTTTTTTAAATCTGATCTTTTATAGCTAAAGTGTATCTCATGGCCACTCTAATAAGCTCAAGTATGGGTATATTACATTGTTTAATTAGTTCCGTTGCCTACCCTACTCATACAGTACACATCAGTTCAATTGTACCATTATGATTTGCAACATTACATTTGCTTTGTAATATTTGCTTAGCAACCTTAATCGAGACTTACCTAATCGCCATCCGGGAAATACTTGTCGTCGAGAAGTTCAGGTGGCTATCTATCGTCTTCTTTATCAGTTTCACTTCACCAAATACTACTTTCTGAATGCAAATGTTTGATTTGTTGTAGAAAATATCAAAATCGCTATATGTATGCCTATAATATTTGAGGAGTTCCCTCGATTCCTTATGGGCCCCATCATCTGCTTTTGATGAAAATGGGACTAAATTTGAAGTATTATTATTATATTCCCTTGCAGACAAAAAATAAAAATTCGTTCCTAAATGACGGAGTTCTGCGGTTACCAAATATATAAAAAAAATACACAAATTAATAACCTCTTTGTTTTTGAAGTCGGTAATTTTTTTTTCAACATAATTTTCATTTTTTGACATACATATAATACGAATGCATATGTTCCACTACTGGGCACGGGTCTTGACTCCCCTCTCAAGAGGTCGGTTCAAGTCCTTAAATTTCCATACGCAGGCTTGATACGGGTTGTTGGATCAGACATGCCTTTAGATTTTTTTCTAGGGCGTTTGGTTTTTTTCTCACGATGTTTTAGATGGAAATCATTTGAATACGTATAAAATCCACAAACTGAAATTAACATTGATCAAATCACCCGGTTTAAAAAACCCGATCTCAAGATATATTTTAGCAGTACGTGGCTGACGTACTGCTAAAATATATCTTCAGATCGGGTTTTCAAAATTGGTTTGGCCCTAGACTATATTAAGAATATAGTTTTTAGGCTTTCGTCACGTTGACGGTCCACAGTGTCGTCATATTTTTATTTAACGTTAGAGTTCGACGTAAGTTTTTGTTTGTTAACAAAAATTTACAGAGTTCAACAATGAATATTAACAATCAGTTCAGTTTTAACAGTAACAGAACTGCAGTTAGAAACCATCAGTCATCCTCCACAATCAATGAAGTAATCATTTATTAGATAGCAGAAATGTATAGATAACTAAATAAATAAATTACCTAATATATATCACCTTACAAAAATAAGGTTTAAATTTTTCATTACGTAACGGAAATTTTATACCTCCCAATACGTACTTTACACTCTTTGCCATCTCATTTGCTGTGTCCAGGAAAACTGATTTCCAAACACTCTTGACTCATTTGGGGAAAAATAATTAAAATAACATTTTCTATTTTTTAATATAATAAATTTAATATTTGTTATTCCAAGACTACCCATTAATCAAAATCCCGGTGTTTTTATATATCGGTTTGGCAGGTATTGCAAGGGTTCATAAACAATGGTAACCGCTTACTATCAGGCGAAAAAAATACCATCCTAGTAAATTATACGAGTCTAGGTTTATGTCTCAGAGTCGTCGTCGTCGTCGTCTCAACCCATAAACGTCCCACTGCTGGGCACGGGCTGGGCATGTCTCAGAGTAAACAGATATAACAAAATAAAAGTTAGGCAAGACGTGGTATGATTCTTTCTTTACGTTATTTATTTTGGATCACAATTCTATTTATAAACATTTGTTTGTGAAAGGAGCGTACCGTTTTAGAATTGTACAAAAACGTATGACGTACTACGGTAACTGCCTACCATCAAGCGGGCCGTATGCTAGTTAGTTACCAAGGTGACAAACCTTGGTAGTATAAAAAAAAGTAAATAAAAGATACGCAAGACATTTGCTGTAAAAATTTCCATACTTTATTCATTTGGGTTATAAATTCTATTTATAAACATATTGTGGTTAAAAGACCTTACCCTTAGATTTAAAAATAACGAATGACGTAAAACAAACTTTTAAAAGGAATGAAAAGTTTCAGGTTGCCCAGTTTCTACACCATACCTTTCCTAGGGAAGCCGTAATGTTTATGACTCGTTTAAGCTCTATCAAGGTAGCAGTGGCAAATGAGCAAATATCAATTAATTATATGTATATAACAGTTTTTTATGCTCATCATCGATTTTTCTAACCCATGATAGCTTCGATTAAAAACTGAATACTACTAATATGAATGGTGTCAGTACACACGAATGTAACTGAATACACATGGAAATAAGTAGGGATATCACTACTCGCTGTGAGTAGACATGAATTAAGAGGACTTGTAACGCTGCCGAAATCTCCTAACCATGTTTCGATCAGTAAGTCCAGTCCAAGCGAGCTACTGAAATCGTTGCTGACGTGTTGCTGGCTCTATAAGTATACTTGAATCATGCACATAGCAGCAACTACATTTTCAGAGCTTATTTTTAAAGCATTTCTATTTTATAGCATGAACTTATTTTGTTATTTCATTTTTTTAACGGTTTTTTTATTAGTATTTTTTATTGTAGGTACTCGTACTACCTTGCTTGTTAAACAAATACTGGCTCATTTGTTGACCTGAAATTCAAGGATAACTTTTTTTTCAAGCCAGCTTAATATCAAACAAGCAGTAATTGCGATTTTTCGCGGACGGCACAAATTTTGCTATTTTTTATATTATTATATAAAAAATGCTCTTATACCACTGCTACCTTTTATAGAGCTTTAATTTTACTCAATTTATTTGTAATTTTTTAAAGTTCAATCTACCAAACCACAACTTAAGTTGTGTTTGGATACAGTGCAACCAATATGTACCTACGTATATTGGTTGCGCTGTAACTCTACACGCCCTAACACTCTCTAACTGACATCATAGCGTATAGCAGCGTTCTGCATGAATCCTAGTCTTAAGGTCTCCTTAGTCAAAATGTGTGTCCCTTTTGTAAATTCTGATGCTATCCTAATTAATCAAATTAATGTTACGTACAATCATGTGTTTGTTGTTATAGTTCAAATTGGTGCGACTGAAGACGTTGGTTGGACATTTTTAGAGTAACTTTTCAATCATTTGGTAGTGAGAACTGTGAAGTTCAAGCTATTCGGTTTGCGTTCTGCTTTGTCAATATTAAATAATTATTTTGTCGTTCCGTAACTTATGTTAGTTGAACGAAGACAAATTTTATATGTCTTGTTTTTTTTTTCTGTTTATAGCTACGCCGATATTATAAAAAGCATGAAGAAGGAAATTGCTGAAGCTGACTCCGTGAGTGAGCCGGATTCCAACAAGGTGACAGTGATAAAAGAAGCACCATCCGAAGATGCCATGATGTCGATGTCACCTCCGTCGTACATGTCCGAGGGAAGCGATGCTTTTGGCAATCAGTTCCAGTCAATGTCGCAGGTTAGTTTTACATTACGGATTCATTCCATTTATAGATTACACACCGCGCAGTGATTAATACCGAGGTAACCACTTAAGCCACTTAACCAACCGTGCTGCCGACCGTGACTAGTGACCACACTATGTATTTTATCTTTGAATCTATACCTATCTATAAGAGGAGAAGCTGACTGACTGACTGACTGACTGACTGACATATCAACGCAGGGCCTAAACTATAAGGCTCAGAAACTTGAAATTTTGCACAGTGGTTCCTTTTATAACATGGCGAAGCAGTAAAAAGGATTTTTTAAAATTCTAACTCTAAGGGGGTAAAACGTGGATGCAAAGTTAGTATGAAACTTTGCCGTTTTTGAAGTTATTCGAGGAGAGTTCAGTATGAAGGTTCCTCATTGAATGTCATGAAATACGTATAAAAATAGATCGAAAATCATCCCTTGGGGGGTGAGGTGAATAAAATCTGTTTAGTCGTTTTCAAATTATGGCATGACCAAGGGAAAAGGGATTCATTTTTATATATACAGATGAAGGCAATTTCTTTGTTGCTTTAGACGAAGAAGAACGAAGCCGTAAAATGTAAAAAAGTGCGTATGCAATGTTTGGTATGTTTCGTTAATTGTAGCCATTTATGTTTTTACAGCAACCCTATTGGTATATTAGCTTCAGTAACATAAACATTTCATTTGATAAATTATAATTTTCATCCGGTAAGATGGGTGAAGGTCGATGTTATTCGGAATCTTCTACTATTAGCTGATTACACATGTGTTCTTGTAGTTAAAGTGGTCTCCATCAATACCTCGTTAAATCTTGTGTGTTTGGAATCGAACCCACCCTGGACAAAACTTTGTGTGATCCATAAAGGTTGAAAAAGCACCCCGCGACACAGGGCTTGTACAAAAAACGGATAGCAAGGCCACATCAAAATTCTTTTAAGTGTAAATAATTTGTAGGAGTGCCTAATTGTTTCCAATTATCTACAAATAAATTGCCCTGTTTGAGAATCAATCCCATACACACGGCTTGGACTTATTGGCGAGAAGACCACCTAATTCAATATCACAAGTGCAGTCAATTAATATTGTCGAAATTTTTTATATTTTTCAGCCTGCTTCTCTTAAGTCTGCATCAGCTGGAAGTACGACTGGTACAGTAGCGACCGCTGGTACAGTGGGAACTACGGGTGCCTCTTGGACACGGCAATCAAATAATGTACGTTATGCTGGATCTGATACCGCTTCGCTTTCCGGCGAGTCTCGCTCTTCGCAGAGAGTGTCAACTAACGTACGCGAGGTGACTATCATTTTAGTACTACTTTGATGGCAAACAAGCATACCCGCCTGAGGATTAGCAGTTATCGTATCCTATAAACGCTGAGGGTTTTATGATAAAAAAAACAGTTAATCTAAGCACTAGAGACCTGTACTCTTTATACGAATACTTCTATTTTGAGTATGTCTGTAGTTATCTGGTTAGGTTAGGCCACTTATATTTTATTATTGACTTTTATCTTGCTACCGGCGCAGGTACAAAAGGTCACCGAGCCGGCTATAGCCCCGCAGCACGCCATGGGTGCTCAATACTTAGATCCTGCCCCATACGTGGGTACAGTCGGAGTACCAGGAGTCCTGCCTCTACCCATACCTTCTATACCCATCGTGGTAACTACCGATCAAGCCCAAATACAGGTTAGTTTCGCGAAGATCTCCACAATGGTATGATATTATATATTTTTTAAATAATAATACTTATATATGGTATGTAGAAATGTATGTCTTAATTTGGCAAATATAAAAGCATGGTCCCCAATTCCATCTGCATATTATTTAAGTTTTTTATGTAGTATATTCTCCCGAGCATTGCCACCTATTGCATGATACAAGTTAGTGGCTGTGGCAGGAGCAGTTGCAACGGAAACACGAGGAGTTGCAGCAAATGATAGTCAGGCAACAGGAGGAGTTGCGGCAGGTAAAGGAACAACTGCTGCTAGCAAGGCTTGGCATCCTCCAACCTATTATCAATGTGAGTACTGAATATTTTAGTGTTTGTAATTATAGAATAATGTTCTCATGATCAGTTTTTATTATACAATAATATATAAAAGCAACTCATACTCACGGGTCTCCTCTCCTCTATCAAGAGAGAGAGGGTTTAGGCCTTAATTCACTGGCCTAATGCGGCCTAGTGAATCAGACATGTCTTTAGAATGTCTTTCAAGACACGTGGGTTTCCTCACGATGTTTTCTTTCGCAGATGGCGGGTCATTTGATAAGTACTTATAAATTTCACAAAGTGAACTTCACATTGGTCCTGCCACCGAGGATCGAACTCGCAAGTCGGTTACTTTCCCCCCTCGTCCACCTCCGCTTGTTATTTATTAAATTTGTCGAAATGGTGTCCTTACTGTATAGTCTCATAGCCGCAATTATATAATTTATATTCCATCTAATATATTCTACATAAACATATTATGTATAACAGTGTGTAATTTTAAATCAGAAACTGAAATAGACCATAAAGAAACTACCTACGCCGGGGTACTATAAGTTTGTGAGGTCACCAATGAGATAAAAAGTAGTGTCCGCTATAAATGTCTTTTGAATTGGTGTTGTACATGTTTACTATTTATATATATTATAATTATTCTTTAATTATTTTGATATTCATATATCTAATTATTTTACATATAAAAAAATATTTCTAAAGATATCGAGAGTCGCTGGCATCGGCAACAGAGTCCAAGCTACCGGCGATACATGTACCTATGCACTATAAATGAATACCTGTTATACATATACTACATTTATTAATCTGCGTACATTTAATTTATGAAATGCCGCTTTCAAATAGTAAATAAAAATTTGACTTCTATAGGCGTCTCATGTACGATTTGGATGCATCATGGAGTTTAGGTGGTAGCGCTTTCTGTAGAATTCAAAACGTAACACTTTTTAATTTTCAGCTATTTGGAGATTGGAAAGAGTAGCCTGAGTTTCTTTCTAGTTGTTTTGTTTGGCTCTAACCATGTCTGTTCAGTTAGTGAATCTGGCAGTATATAAATTAGCTGACATTTTATTTGGCATTTTTAATCGACCTGCAGAAGTGTCACCAATATGACTTATATAAATATATATATATAAATTAATGTTATTCATGACACGATAAGTTATTTTACGTCAGATATTCTTTTTGTATAAAATCAAACAGCTTTCTTATATTGAATTATTGCGTAATAATATCTGCTGGTAGTCAGTGCAAAGATTCAATATCTTAAATTATATAATTTATATTGGTGAGTTTCATTATATCGCAAAAGTTAATGAATATCCCTACTATTTGACAGTGCGGTGCAGCATGTTATACCTAAAACCAAATAAGTGCCGTGAGATCGGTGGCACTAATAACTAGACTTCTACGTGTATCTGTACGTTACGTACGTCCTTACGTTCGTTAAATATATTATATGGTAAGTAAAAAATAGCTCAGTTAATAATAATCTTAATAATGTAACTATTGACAATTTTAAGGTGCCGGGATCTTACGTGAATCCTGATGACATGCAGAACCAGCGCATACCGGCACAAATAATTTACGACGGAGGCCACGCTAGGACTGCGATTACGGGCTACCCGCAGCAGCAGCAGCCGCCGCAGCAGCAGCCGCCGCAGCAGCAGCCGCCGCAGCCGAACAACCACCACCAGCACATGAATCAGTAAGGCACCGTTTGGAAACTGCTGACCTGCATTATTACCCCACTTACCAAATCAATATGTATAGTTAATGTTGTTTTTTTTAATCTAGTTCGAACATGTACGTATGCATTACACTTGCCAATTTGTTTTTTTTAATAAATTACATCGCAGCTAAATATGCCAAATGAATATATTAACATTAAACAACAAATTAAACGAAAGCAAGTATATGCATTGGAGCAGAGCCTCTAGTTATTTTATATTATATTGGATATGTTGCTATATAATTCGTAATAAATAAATTATTTTACCTATGTTTACTTTACGGTTATGTAAAACAAATGTTAGGCTGTTTTATCAAGATGTTATTATTTTAGATATTTTATTAGAACTCTTTCTTATTTTACTATTTCTTGTGTTATAAGGCTGTGCAACTTTTAACAAATTATTTAATATAATAGTAAATACACAAGGTTTTTAAAGTGAAGATAAACTTATTATTATATAATTATTTTTATGTTTACCGTTTGTAAGTGTTGTTCGAACTCATATTTAAATTGTTACCTGAATCAAAACACATGCCCTCGAAATTAACGGAGCTATTTTCTTTGGCACCCACGTGGGGTTGCGGAATAACGTCTTATGTAGAGAATGAAGTTCTATTTTGTTCCGCAAACGCTCGCGGTAGCGGTAAATATAAGCTCCCTAAATTTCGAGCCTTAATATACATTTTATTTGATTCGGAATTAACGTGCCATTTGTTTCGGGGTTTTTCAGACGTTTCACAGGAATTTCATATATTATAAATTAAATAATTTTACTACTTTATGATCTCGTTACTGCTTTTTAGTGACTAGGTAAGGAATTTTATGATTTTTTTGAGATAGCGCATTGTCCCGTGAAATGTCTGTTGTTGATTTGTCGTCCTTTATTTACAAAATAAATAGTTTACGTGGACCTAATAAAGTGTAAATAATATTAGTTTTATTTTAAATAAATTATTTTAATTGGGTTTAAACACTATTGGATAATATAATTTTGTTACTTTTTTTTATCAAGGATGATATTTGTTCTACGCAATCGCGTTATATATGATCATGTTGTTATTTTGTCAGTTCGTTCATTCATATTTTATTTGAGAGTATAAAAGTTATTGTTATGATTATTTTTAACATCATTTATATATTTCTTCGGGTTACCCGAACATTTAAGCGTAGAACCCGACCAATGGGTTTCTCCCACAGCAAGTCCGTGGGAGGAGGAAGCCCTCCTTGTCGGTAAAGGACAACTTGCCATTTATAAGTAAAGTAATTAAACAATGTTTTTGTTAAAATTATTTTATATTTTTTATTTGTCATTTAATTTTATATGGCGTATGCAGAAATATAGAATATAGTGCAGTTTTAACAAAATACATCTGTCTTTTGGCTCTACTTAAGGCCAGTTTGTCCTTTATGTCCGTTGCTATCGTGCGCTCAGGCGATATCGCGGACCTCGTGTCTGAATTTGAATCTTTATTTCTAGTCTCTCACACGCGTAGAGGGAATTTAAAAAAATGTCGAGCGATAAAGGATACTCGCAGTACGACAATTTGGTTAAAAATAATCTTGTCAATTATGTGGCGTGCCAAAATAACAAGAAATGGAAATGTGATAGATTTAGTGTGGAAAGGTTCTATGGTATGAATACAAATCAATCTGGTAAAAAGTACCTACATATTTTTTATTTGGTCATCTAGAGCGCGCTAAGAAACCACTATCTCAATAATTACAATACATTTTAATATTTAATCTAATACCGATTCGTACTTGCCCATGGATTTAAAAACAATGTACATGATACAAGTTTTGTTACATCTAGTGTCATACTATCTCCGTTTTTTTCTGTAACAGAAAGCTTATATTAAACTTGCAAATCAAAACTGGCATCGCGTAAATAAACTAGAAAATCATGTAAAAACTTTAAATGGTCCCTTAATTTACTTTTCAACAGCGCACAGCAGTTCGGTTTGTTGATCTCCTTATTATATAATTACTAGGGGTCGCCTGCGACTTCCTCCGCGTGGTAATTTGGAATATTTTCCCCGATTTTGCAACATATCTCACTACTGCTCACCTCTTATTGATCATAGAGTGATGTTATATAGCTTATAACTAACCTTCCTGTGTAAATACACTATTCAACAAAAAAAGTTTTTTTATAATCAAACCTGTACTTTCTGAGATTAGCGCGTTCAACCAAACAAACAAACTCTTCAGCTTTATAGTATTAGTATAGATACACAATCATGTGTCAAAAATTCATTTACACATACATATTTTAGATTTAAGTAAATTTCTATAAATGTCTATAGATGTCTCAATCTGTATAATTATGTATAATTATGTATATTATAAAAGTTTGATAATACATGACATGTACTTAACACTTAAGTTAAATATTGTATATATTGTATTTAACTTGACTTGAGGTTTATTTACACGATGCCAATTATGCAAGACAAGCTTTACGGTCCGGCCACGAGTTCGCGCGTCAGCGTCAGCGTCGAGCGTCTGCGGCGAGCGGCGCGTTGACCATGCCACGGACACACCTAGAGTGTTAGCGGCGGCCACCGAAGTGGACGTATTTAGGTAGATAATAGCGCTATCCAAAATGACTCTGGGTTGCCTCGAACGTATTTCATATTTTAGAGAAGATATTATTAAATAAATTGCGATGTAAGTATGGGGAATTCAAAATGTTATACAAAGAATATCGGATATATCCCGAAAAATTCTACCAGTACTCGAAGTGAACCTGAGAACTTTTTATTTTATTCTTTAACACATAACAATTCTTTTACAGCAAATCAAAAAGGGTTTGTCACCAATTCAGGACAGTTGTTAAAAACAAACATAATCATAACAAACATTATTTATTTAGATACTTCAAACTACAATAATATACCTAATCATCACAGATTAAATTTTAATAAGCATTTATCTACTATATTTGAAATAATCAGTCTCCTCAATCCTAATTTCTCAATTATATGGGATATTTTGTATTCATACTACACAATTTCGTTTAGAATAGATAGGTATTTTGTTTAACAAGTCGCGCCGTCTAGTTCGTTTATGCGTGGCATGGCATTGGCGCGTACGTTTGTTCCCGCCGCGGCCGCACGACGCTCGGTGAAATTCGCGCGCGTTGACGCTGTGCGCGGCGGCTCGTGGCATCATAAGGTTTTAGTACATTTGTTCTCACTGCTCGACGCCGACGATGCAGCAACGTGTTCGTGGCCGGGCGGTTATGCTAAGTCATGAAAGTAAATCATAATGCATTATTTTATTTATCTACCAATGTAGATAATAATAATAGGTAGAGTTAGGCGTGCTATCACAGTTTCCATTTATGTGCGTAATCGAAGTATCTACTGATGGCACATCGGTCACATTACAATTTTGTATGAATGTTCAAAAATATAATCGCGCACAAGCTTCAAAATCGAATTGTATGCATGTTTCCAATTATGCCCGTTTACAAATAATACCTGACATAATATTAACATTTTGCGTCGCCCTCATTCCTTCTAATAATCACAAAGAGTATAAAATATTAATTTATGCTTTTTTAACGGCGGAACTACACCACCATGACGTGTTGTATCGTGACGCGTCAATTGTTATCGAATTCATACGTTCGATAGACGTCATCACAATGCACTACGACACATAAATGTGCATGTCATCATACTAAATGTATGACGCATAACGACACTAAGCGTTATATCAATGTAGTACCTTTATTTGTATACTTGATTGTACCTGTAAAATATTAATAGTTGGATGTTTTATTGTACACGTGAATGTTGAATAATGTCAACGATGAGTTTTACTTCTTTCTTGTAAGTTTCCATTAAATATTTTATATTCCTATTTTTATTAGTTAATACTTAGTTGACGTAAGTTCGGTAACGGCCGTGGAGCGCCTATACCTTTGTACAATATATTAAGTTACATAACTGGCTTTATAATATAGATATAGTTTCGGTTGGATTGCCGGAATATTGATATTTCATAAATGTAAGATTAAAATATAACGGCGCGGCGTAGGAATTCTTTTTCAAAATGTAATTCACAAAACTATAACAATTTACAAATGATTTTAATTCTGTATTATTTTATGAAAGTAATTTTAAATATTATATTTATTAATTATTTAATGTAATCGCTGCAACAAAACATTATTGAGGGTACGTTAAATGTAAGTCACATACATTTATAGTAGAAAACTGTGTTGAACACTTTTGCAAATCTAGGAGTACACGTTTATACAATATTTTTCTTCTCTTCAAATAAATTTATCAAACTACAATCACAGGAATACCTGAATATATAGCTATATTAGGAACGAACATCGTTTCTCAACCTTTAGTATCACGCGTATTGCCGAGGGTCGTGATCAAAGGGTTGGTAGAAAATTCTAGAAACGTCCGGTTTGATGGAAGAGTTTGAACATAAGCCAAATCTGTCAAGGAGTTGCCGATACAGGCATGCAGTTGTAAAATGAGTACATCGTGAGTATACAATAAAATTCGGTGCAAATCACTAGTATTTAATGTACTATGTATACACTCTATTTTAAAATATTAAATAAAATTGTAAAATCAGTTTTAATAACGTTTAAAATACCGCATATTTGTATTAGTTTTAAACAAAATAAGAGCAAATAATTGTTTAAAATTGAAAATAAAACTGCTTGACATACTAACTTACATTCTAATATTTATAAAGAGATAAAACTGATGTTTTATGAAGACACATTCCTTTAATATTATTCCTTTGATAATGACAGCTCTGCGGATATAATGCTTGTTTTGTATAAATGGGAAAGCCATATCCCATTTCGTAAACTTTAAAAGTATAAACGTTTATTTATCTTTTCTGCTTTATAAATTCATCTGTCATTTTAAGCTCAGTAACTAATCTATATAATCAAGAATGGTTATTTTAGACGAATTTGTTTTCCAGAGTTCTGTTATTATAATAACACATTGCGTAATTCAACTTTTTTTACTGTTACTTTTTTGTTAAACTAGTAATCTCTTTGAAAAAGCCATGACTGACAAAGATTTAAAAACTTTGTAATACCAGGTTAAGAATACTCAATAACTACCTTTTTAAAATTAAAATTAGCAACACTTGTTTAAATTCTTTTTTCATTGAAATAACGCGTCATTTAAGCAAAGCAATAATACCTTTAAATCTTCTAATGCTTAATAAAATATTGAGAGATTAAAAAGCTACATAAGAGAAATTATAATAAAACTTCCGCAGTAAAAACTGGCCATATAAAATGTATTCTGTGATTTTACTCGCTCCTAAACAGAGTCTGCCTCTGACTCTCTTCGATAGCTCTTCGAGACGATCCAAATATTATTTAGGCGAAAAATATCCTTTCAAAAGCTCTTACGAAATTAGAAGAAATATTTTTGGCGAAAATGACCGGCAATTTCGACGCAGACCTTTCAAAGACATTTGCCATGAGAAAAATTGTATGGCAGAAATACCCGTGCCAAAACGGTGCCATATATAAGCCCGTATTACTTTTGCGTTGCAAGTGTGCAAACTGGACTGCCAGGCAACAAAAATAAACAGTGGGTTCGGACGGAGAATGAAATGTACTCCATCCATCGAACAAAGCCATCACAGTATCGAAGAAAAATTATACCATGCTGTCCTGTTAGCGAGCAACTACTTTGCTATATATATAGTACCTACCATTTTAATATGGGTAATTTTCGTCTTACAACTTTTAGTACGTCTTCGAATGGAGCGTGCCGGAATTGCTGAAGGGTCTTTTTTTTGACAAATATATATTTCTAATTTTGGTGTACTTAATAGTAAAATAGTGTAATTTAAAAAATATTATTATATAACAATACTTTTCTGAAATACAAATTCGTCATAAAAACCGTTTTTTAATTATGTAGGTATATGGCAACCACTGTACCTTTGCAATACATCAGTACAGGGGCCGTAACATAACGTGTTAAAACGTTATTAGTTTAAGCGATAACGAGGAACGGAGCTATATAGCCTGAATAGCTTCGCTTCCTCGCTCGTAAGACTCACGTTTAACACGTCATGGTACGGCCCCAGATCTTTTGGTTGAAAAACGATGATTGAGTAGGATTTTTTTTTGAATCTTTAAACTTTATTGTAGTATGTGTCAGATATTTAGAGTTAAGTATATTTGTAATCAAAGGTAGGTAGGATGTGTAGTGATTCGGCGGGTGGCTGGGGCAATATTAACATGTATCACATATTGTTTGTTTTACCTTTCGCTATATTAACAATTTAGTAATTGTTAAACAAGTGGTTAATTTTTATTTCATTGATTTCAAAGGACCTAATAACGGTACCTTACACGGAGCCCTTGTAATTTTAGTACAACATAATTTGAAAATGAGTTTAGGAGCATGCAAAAATTTCTTACTAATATACCCTATATATAATGCATATTATACAGGCAGATAGGTACCTAAAGCACAGAATACTTAAAAGTACAGGTACTAAAGCAACATGAATACTCACCACCGATCAATTACTGTTGTCATAACTTTTACGTGTTCCTAAACTTTTTAGCTTTGATGTTTTTATTTTCAATAAGCGTTTAATTGAATCGAGAAAATAAAACATCTTCACGGTTTTTTAAAATTGAAAAATAAAAAAAAGCTCAATAAGCGCTTAATTTTCTAATTTAAAAACTGCAAAGAAGTTTGGTTTTTGAATAAAATGATCCAAATTGTCAATATTTTATTAGCTAACATGTATTTGCGAAAGCTTTGTGAGGTTATTTTGAATACCGATGTGATCATTGGCTTGTAATCACTTTTCGACAGCCACTATTGCAAAATGTATGAAATTGTCTATTCGCTGCAGTCAATGATCACAACGGTCAATCCAATAACATGACGGCTTTTTTAGATATAAATATCCAGCCTCTTTAGGCAAGTAGCGTACACGTTATTCGAATCAAATATAATAGAAAGTACATGTAGGTATAGGTTTTGACATATGTTTACGACATTATATCGTAAACATTATGTCAAACCCTGTAGATGGGTGACCGCATAGTGGTATTTCATCTGAGTGTCTTCGTGCTTCGGAGGGCACGTTAAAAGTCGGTCCCGATTGGTTACAGTCGTTAGATCACGACAGAGGCCTGAATATTGGCGATCTAATAACTCTGTCACCAGGTTGGCCACTAACCTAACGATAAGAAGATCCAATTTTTGATTCGATGACCGTTTATGCCACTTGTCTAGAGGGGCAGATGTAATTTACGTGTTGCAACCTTATCTTTCTGATGTCAGCAGGGTACAGTCTGGCTGACCAGAGTGTTTTAATCATTGGGTCTAAATCTGACGTGTTAAAAACATCCAATTTTGCCAATGACTCGTTTACTCTGTCGATAGGTCCTAATGCGTAGTATCCCAAGACTATTATGGTTACTATGTCAGTAGACACAGTCTGTAAAGATTGCAACCGTCAGTAACGTCTGATAATATAATATCGTTGTTTAGTTGCAGCTAAATGCGGTGTCGTAGTGGTTTTGTACATGATAAAATAAAATAAAATGATAAATGTCTACTTTATTACGGATGACGTGTAAACTTTTAAATCAAATTTGCTATTTTAGACTTGTTGGAATCAAACCAGTCTATTACAACGGATTTTTAATATTAACTTTGGTATAAAATTTATATAAATTTTGGGAGCCGTTTAAAAAACATAATTCTTGTTGCCAAGTTTAGCTGTAGGTACTTGTAAGATTATGTAAAGTATAGTACCTAAGCCTACGACACCGCTCCCTTTCTAACACTTTTTTATCTGTTTTCTTCGGTACAGGGTATTGCCAAATGGGAATGTGAAGAAGTGATATTGTGACTAGATCAGTGTTTAAACATTTTGGAAAGATTCAAAAATAAATTAAGATTAAATGTTCTACAGAGTATTTTATTTATTCTCCACAATTAAACATACAATTTTAAAAGTCGTTACATGAACTCGATGGGTTCTTTGATAATTTAAGATAAAATGTTCTACAGAGTATTTTATTTATTTTCTACAATTTTAAAAGTCGTTATAGGTGAATTAATTACATGAACCCGATGGGTTGTCTAAGAAACATTGTGAACTCTATCTTCCATATCATATAAGATACATATTACATTAAAAGTCGTTATAGGTGAATTAATTACATGAACCCGATGGGTTGTCTAAGAAACATTGTGAACTCTATCTTCCATATCATATAAGATACATATTACATTAAAAGTCGTTATAGGTGAATTAATTACATGAACCCGATGGGTTGTCTAAGAAACATTGTGAACTCTATCTTCCATATCATATAAGATACATATTACATTAAAAGTCGTTATAGGTGAATTAATTACATGAACCCGATGGGTTGTCTAAGAAACATTGTGAACTCTATCTTCCATATCATATTAGATACATATTACACTACAAACTATTTACTTCACTAAATCAAAATGTGTTATATAACTTGACATGATAAGTTTCTGCTTACGGCTACCACAATTTTCTTAAATAGACACCTAATTACATTCAAGCCTCATCCTGTCCCTTGCACATCCGATAGTAAAATCCACGCATTTCCATGAGTTCCTCATGTGATCCACATTCCACAATTCTACCTGAGGACAAAAAAAACATGATTAGTACATATTTGACATACATAATTCTGTGCCTCCGGTGTGGCACAATTTCAGTTGTTCTGCTTTTGCCCTTTATGATTTATGGGTGTCTATGAGACGTGGTCGCTCACTATGGGCCTCATGCGAAAGCTAAAGAGACAGATATGCTTGAAGTTTCCCTGCGACATCAAATCGGAAATGTGAAGATTCGTAGGAGCACCAAAGTAACCAACTTAATATACCTATGAAAGACTTTAAGACTAAGCAGCACAGAATTATTTTGTATATGACTAAAAAGTCTTTACCTTTATCCAAAACATAAATCATGTCCGCGGTTCTGATGGTAGTAAGTCGATGGGCGACGATAACGCAGGTCCGTCCCTCAGATGCTTTATCGAGTGCTTGCGCAATAGCCTGTGTAAATAAAACAGGATATGTAAATATATACTTAGAATTATACTCAACAATCTCTTAAAATACATAAACGTCCATAATGCAAAACTCCACCCCTCGTAAAATAATAGAAGCTGCCAGAGGACTAGGCAGTTGTATTGTTTTTTGTACATACAATATTAAAAGTTCGTTGCTTACTCGTTCACTGTGGGTATCTAACGCTGAGGTGGCTTCATCAAGCAGTAGCAGTTGTGGAGATCGTATGAGCGCGCGTGCGATGCACACTCGCTGTTTCTGTCCGCCGGACAACTGAGCACCGCTAGCTCCTAGGTTCGTGTCGTAACCCTAGACAATGATAATAAAGAAAAGCTGTTTTAAAATGATAAGTAAGTTGTGGTACGATATTACAGTGAAAAGAAAGAAAACATCAAAATATCCAAAGTGAAAAAAATAATGTGATTATCAGACAACGGACAAAGCATGACATAATAATATTATTAGGCAGAGAAAATAAACTATAATACGTGTGATAATGTTAGTCCAAATCATGTTGATGAATGCCATGAGATGCAATGATGAATGTAGAGCAGCCGTTACGCACAACGGCTGCCTTGAAATAAACTGACAATATTTCAAGATAACCCGTTGCCCGTTTCGACCGTCTGTGAGTGTTGATCGTTAAAGTCCGCAGTTCTCCAATCTGACATCTGACACTAAAAGTTGCATAACACATAAAAACTCTTGTTAAGCCGAGGCACAGAAAATAAACTATGATCAGTGCAATAATGTGAGTAAAAATTATAATCATGCGATGAGATGCAATAATGGAAGTAGACCAGCCGTTATTCACAACGACTATTCTGATAATATTTCAAAACAACCAGTTGCCAGTTTCAACCGTTTATAATAGTGATAATCGTGGTAGTCTGCTCCAAGCTTACATTGAAAATTGCATAACAAAAACCTCACTGACAAAAATGAGATTAACTGTAATCATCACTAATATTTTCCCTTTAGATAAAATAAAAATGTGAAATTGACGACGGACAAGCAAGAACCAGACGTTATTGCAAACAGGTGCATACCTATCGTATGTTTCTATTTATACTTAATACTAACATCTTGTTAATTACCTTAGGGAGTGTAGAGATAAAATTGTGTATATTGGCAGCTCTAGCAGCGTTGACGATTTCGTTCATATCGAGTGTTTTGTTGTTGGCACCATAAGCAATGTTCTCAGCCAGGGTACGGTCAAACAGCACAGGCTCTTGTTGGACCACACCCAGCTGCTGTCGTAGTTGCGGCAGTGTAAGCGAACTCTTGGTATTTTTGGCGTCTAATTCCTGTTATTTAAACAGTAATCAGTATGTGTGTGCTTGTCATGTAGTAGATATCTATACCTATATAAAAATGGTCTGTTCTGGCTGACTATCAACGCAAGGCCAACTACTTGGACTAGAAAGCTGAAATTTCGTAAGTTTATTTTATGACGTCGCTTTAGCGATTTTTAGAAATTTAATCCTGTTAAAAATAAGGTTGAAACCGGATGAAATCATTAATTTAGTATCTAGCAATTAAAATAGGTATATAAGTGCTTGTATTTTAAGTTTTTTCTTTTTTTAGATATTGTAAAAGAGTACCTACAATACTTAATTACCTGCTGTAATTAATTAACTACGTGATTTTATTTCCTAACTAACGCACGTCCCGGCTTCGCACGAGTGGACATTTATTTATGTTTACGTTGAACCTTAATTTAATAAAATAAAGTATAGGTAGTCTATGTTTTTTGCTGATAATGTAACTTTTAAATGAATGATTAAAATCGGTCGAGTAGCTTCTGAGTTATGTTAACAAACAAATAACTTAATATTTCCTCTTTATGAAATTAGAAAAAAGCTATCTGGCATCGCAAATTAAATACAGGGTAGAGGACATTACTTTAACCGATTACACCACCAACAATTAAAAAAAAATAACAATTTCAATATCGTTTTTACCCATTGGATAAGAATTTTGCTCATTTGATTACCTGGGACACTTAGGATACCTGTATACAAAATACGGGAAACCAGTAAGCAATAATTTTAATAACGACAATGTTATATAATATCATGTATTAAAAACAGACTGTTTCAAAATATCTACTTTGGGCACCCCGGTTCACAATTTCCACGTATTCTTAATTCTCTTTCCCTTAGCCGCTTTTCTCTTTCAAATTCTTTCATCCTCATTATGTAATCCTCTGCCTCACAGGTCAAGTAAGCATGTCTCTCGTGGGCACAGCGAATGAGAATTGGCATATTTTTATAACGGCAAACTTGGTATTCAAGTAGAATATGCGCACAAAAGTCTCTGTACTTCTTAGGTATTTTGGCAGATATAAGATCTTCTTCCTTAGCAATCATTTTGCGTTCAACTCTTTTAGCTTTGAAGCCAGTATTCGGTGGAAACGTAGGCATAGAATCCATCTCTAACTTTAAATGTCTAGTATTGAAAGAACCTAATATTTGGCCCATTCTTGTATATTTTTTGTAATTTAGACAATTAAATAGACTAATCTATGGATTATCTAAATATGTTTTCAATATTTAGTTTATTTAATCAAACCAATTTCAAAATAGTAAAACTATTGTTATTTGTTATTCAAAATAAGTCATAGCACTTTTAAAACCATGTTTGACCATAGATATTGTTTTTTAATCATTCTAATAAGTTTCTTTTAAGAAGGTATATTAACTCATTAATCGCATACCTACTTATTTCCTGGTTATATCTCTCTGATTTTCTGCCAGTCAAAGGGAAGGGTAGGGTTATTAAAAATATGATTAGGTACTATACTTACAATGCTTCCAGAGTCTGGGTCGTAGAATCTTTGCATGAGTTGCAACACTGTTGACTTGCCGGAACCTGATGAACCTACCAGAGCCACTGTCTTTCCAGCTTCAACCTGCATGTCAATTCCTTTAAGGACCTTTTGCTTCTTTCTTGTGGGATACGCGAACTCCACTTCATTGAAGCTAAACTTTCCAGATGCATACTAAGAAGAAATAAACAAGTTAGTGATCTTTGTAGTTTTTCATTTTAATTTAAAAATAGCTGCCTCTCTCGACTATCTTAACTAAGATCAAAAGGTGGGTAGGTCCATTTTTGAATTGCTGATGACAGTGCTGGGGTACAGCTAAACCACTGCTGGTGGTATCGTGATCCTAAAAAAGTGTCTTGTAGTGTCAACAAGAGTCCACCACAAGTGAACTAGAGTTGCTGTCATCCGCTACCAATAGGATGCTATGTATTAGTAGCAGATGATAGCAACCCTAGATAGATAGACCTTACCACTGTATAGGAGACTAGGTGATAAGCCAAATATCAAAAGATGTCTGAATTTGATTTTTTTCGGGGTTTTGTGATGTTAATATTATTACCCAATCTTCAATTTCCATGATGCCGTCCTCGGTTGTGACTGCAGGTTGCTTGTTGACCAGATCTATAATTCTTGCTGCACAATTTCTAGCTGTATTGAAGCTTGGCGCGTACACGAGTGTCTGTCCTAACATATATGCTCCAAACATCACGGCTTCGGTGACCCTACGGAAAATAAAAGCAATATATATATATTCTTTTTTTTTAAATTATAGTGTTTACACTTATATAATTATATTGAATCCTCTCAGCTCTATTGTTAGAGGAGAGCCATGCACAGCAGTTGAATATATGGGTTGCAATTATTATTATTATATTTTTAATTACTAAATAGTTGGCAAACAAGCAACACCAGAGTAAAGTTCAAGTATTACAATGCACCCATAGGCAACACGGTAAACGAGCAGCGGGATTGGCATCAAAGGGCGCGGTTACCCTATATAAGTATAGACGGACCGCATAGTGGTCGTTAGATCACGACAGAAGCCTTAATAGAGGCGTTCTAATTAACTCAGTCACCAGCCCCTCTAGACAAGTGGCAAAAACGGTAGTCGAAACGAATAGAATAGAAAGCAAATGTATGGGATCTGACATAAGTTAACGATATAATGTCGTAATCAATCAATCAGCCTGTTACCGTCCACTGCTGGACATAGACCTCTCCTAATTCACGCCACAACACCCGGTCCTCCGCCTTCCGCATCCAGTCTACCCCAGTAACCTTCTTAAGGTCGTAAGCTTACGTCAAATCCCATTCATTTCCTTTGTATCCCATTCGCTTCGACTACCGTTTATGCCACTTGTATAGAGGGGCAGGTTGGCCACTAAAAAAACGATAAAAAGAAGAAGAAGAAGATAAGCTGCGGTAACTGCTTTTATCATAACAAAAGACACGCTAAAAGTAATTAAAACGAATAGGTAAAATATATTATAGGAACTCGTATAGGTATTTAAGTGAAGTGTACTTACAATAATGAGACTTTGTATTCTATCTCTCCACCAGCGACTAATGTGGCAGCGTATACATTAGCACAACAGTAAGACACGAATGGCACGTATATACCCATGCCTAGTACTAGACCCCGCCAACGTGACTTACTAGCTACTGCACCACAGCCTGCGTCCAATGATTCTTGGAATTTGTCTAGGAATATTGGTTCTACGCCTGGAATAAAATATGATGACGTAACTATCTATAAACTATAGCACCATAGTCAAAGGATTTCTTTTAAGTTCTTTACACTGTGGTAGCACAGTGTAACAAAAGCAAGAGAATAAAATTAGAAAATATAGTAAGTTTAAAAGAAGTAGGGCACCATAGAAGCGAAGTAGTCCGACTGGGGGACTTTCTACAGCATACGGTCTTGACCTAACCTAGGCAGAAACACATTTACGTCTCACGGCGTATCGTGTCGCGCCAGAAAGCGACACGACATGTCACGACACGTAAACGTCTGTTAAAGCGGCTAGAGAGTACTGCTAATTCAAACCGCATTTTAAACTTACCTAAACTTTGCACCGTCTTGATGCTTACTACTGCTTCAGTCGCCACACTTGTTGCCGTTTCCATAGCTTCTCTTTCGTCAATTTGTGACTGCCGCGACATTTTGCCTTCTAGCCATATACTGCCTACCATCTGTTAACCAAAAAGACTATCTAATCAAATCTAGATACATGTCATAAATTGCAAGGGTGTGGCCAGCTGATGGCCCGCAGATTGCCTAAGGGAGGGCAAGTTAATATAGCTTATGACACTCACAAATAACGTGGCTTTCTATATGCAAAATAATTTTCAAAATCGGTTTAATTGATCCACAGATTACCCCTACAACCTCACAATCTTTATACCTAGTATTAGTATAGATCCATTTATCTATTCTACTGGAGGGGGAGAGAGGCGGCGCGGGTGAGGCCCTACCCACCCGCTATGCTGCAATCCCCCCTGGGGTTGCAGCGGAACGGGTGGGGAAGGGGGTTGCAGCGGACCGGTGGGGAAGGGGGGTTGCAGCGGAACGGGTGGGCAGGGGAGGTTGCAGCTGCCCCTTTCTACTCACCCTAGGCGACGCCCTTGATAGATTGTATTGATCTATCTGTCGTCCCTAGGACCCAAGGCTTAAAGAGGCGCCGGACACGCCCGTGCCTGGCGCCTGTTTAAGTTTGGTCAAGATAAAGAACAAAAAAGATTAAGACAAACAAAATCAAGCCTACCAAATTATATGCCGGGCATACCTCCAATTCGGGAAGAGTTACATCTTCACCCAAGGGCGCCGGTTTTGCTAATTTCTGCACTGGGTTGTAGGTAAGTACGTCGGTACAACCCACTGTATAAATCAAGACAAAACACGAATATTAGTAAATCAGCTATCAAAACATTATTAACATTATCAATTTCTATTAATACCCAATTACAACAAGATTTATGAACATGATGGCATGAACCTTACCTGCCTATTAGCAGATGAAAACAAATAAATTATAAAAACAATTGTTGCATGTCTTTGTTACGCCGCCACCGTGAGCATTAAAAGGCTATCGCTAAAAGCACAAGTTTGTATAGACCATGTCCTGGAAGACGAGGCGTGGGCAGGCCTCCAACAAGGTGCACCGACGACCTGGTAAAGACTGCGGCAAGGGACAAGGTCAGCCCACGATCGAGTGTAGTGGAAATCCTTGGTGGAGGCCTATCTGCAGCTGTGGACGTCTTTTAGCTGAGATATGGATAGATAAATGGATGATTAATAATGAAAAATAATACTTACTCAAAATCGACTCAATGAGTATGTAGATAGTTAAACCTATAATCAATTTATGCCCAGATGAGTTCATCGTTACTTCGTTCACTTTGGGTTGCAACTGAATATCAGGCATTTTAATTCTCTGTATAACCCGATAAATATATAAATGTGTGCCGGTATATATATGTTTATAGACTACACATAATAGAATTTATCAATAAGCTATTTTCACTTTAATTATAACACTGTTTAAACATTAAAACTGGCTTTAAGTATAGTTTTAAAATAAAACTGATTTACAATATTGGGTAGTAGCTGCGTGACACGACTGGCCACGACGACCGGCGAGCTAGCAACTGCATTGCGTATTTCTAGTGTATTCAGGTTTGCGAGCCCAGACAAAGGCTTTACAGTCTAGATCTGTATTTCAGGGCGCATGTGTGTATCTGAGTAAGTGAGTCGCACAGTTAGCGCATGCGTGGTGTTGCCTGTATGGGATGCGATCAGCTCGAGTAATGATCGTCTGTGTCCTATACTACCCTATTATGATTGAAGGCAATTTCCGCACTAGGGAACGGATCGTAGATGACTTTAACGACCAATTAATATAGATCCAATACACGGACACAAGTTAAATCTAAACTTGGACTCCACCTATGGGTACCTAAATCACACAATGTTTTGTCCCCTGGGGACAAAACTTGCGTGATTTGAACCCATTGGGAATGGAACCAACGACCTCTGGCTTATCAGTCAGGGTCACTAACCACTACACCAACAGGTCGGTCAATATAATTAGCCATTTATTTATTTATTTAGATTTACCAACATTTGTATACACAATTATCTTATAAATACGTTACAAAGTAGATACAACAAAGTGCAACAAATAATTATATGTAAATACAGCATTTACAAATTTTTTGCAGTTCAAAATACATATAAAAATAACCTAAGCAGAAACGAGTTATTAAAAAATAAAATATAAAAAGATGGCTTAAAATCATTAGTCTTAACTTACATTTTGCTGTTAATCTATAAATAATTTTGCCATTAGGTATTATGTGTTTTTTTATGACCGGTTTAATAAAAATAAGGTTATCAATTTATGGACCGATTTGAAAATATCTTTTTTATCCGTTTGGGCGTACTTTCAGATTAGTCCCATTTTTATAAAAAAAGGTTCTGATGATAGGATCCATGAGAAATTGAGGGAACTCCTCAAAAATTATAGGCATACATATAGTGAAATTTAAACAAGTAGAACACAGACGGCTACCTCAACTTTTCAATGATACGTATTTCTTAGATGGCGGTTAAATACCTAAGTCTCGTGGTTGTATAGCAACTATTACTAAGCAAATGAAAATGAACTGTAAATAATCACATTAAGAAAAACCGAGTGGTGTCGTGGGACAACAGATAGGAACGAAGTTGTGTATTGTAAAAATATTAACTTTAAGTTCTATTCGAGGTATGAAGAAAATTATTATTCGGATAGGCTTACATTTTATATTATGATTTTTTTTATCGATAAAAGTAAAAAAAATAATACTTGAAATAATTTCTTAAGACCTAGTGATCGCCCGTGGTCGAAATTTAACCATAATTCATTAAATTTTGATGTACTCAAAACTCAAACTCAAAATTCATTTATTCATTTAGGTTACAAAGCAACACTTATGAAGGTCATAAATTATGAATAAACCAGAAAGATGATGTCAGCAAAATTTTCCTACGGCTAGTTCGCTGACGTGGAGCCTTGAGAAGAACTAGCAAGAAACTCAGGCTACTCTTTTTAATCGCCAGATAGTTACAATCTTTTGTAAAATACAAGTATGACAGCATGCAAGCTGATGCAGTCAAAACACGATACTAACTATATTGATAAAATAAGGTATTCGTACTTAGTACTGGTCGTGCGAGAAAAAAAAAAGTATGGTGTTAAAGTCAATTTACATATTGCTATTAAAGAATAAGGCAATATGTGAATAGTGTAAATTTTTATTGTAAAATTTAACGTTTTGCTACTAAAGAAATAAACAAAAAAAGAAAAAGTACAGAATTATCACTAGAATTCATAATGTGCCTCACGTCACAAATAGGAACTTATGTACTAAGCTGATTTATTGTAAATTAAACAAACAACTATATAATGCAACTAATTCCAAGACTTTTTATCGTTCAAATAATCATTTATTGTATAATAGCCCTTGCCTATGAGATGATTTTTAATAGTAGGTTTAAATTTGTGTAAGGGCAAATTCATTACTTGTAATTACTATTTGGCCTTTAATTTATTCTTTACTTACTTTACACTTAGATCAAAAACCTCCTTACACAAATTTGACATATTATTATTGGCCGTTTCTATATTAATATTATAAATAAACACGAAAGTTTGTAAGAATGTATGGATTTTTGTTACTCTTTCACGCAAAAACTACATACACAACAAAACGGATCTGGATTAAATTTGGCATAAAGATAGATTATAGTCTCTCTTTATGCCGGCTGAGGTACTCCTCCGCAAAGGCCCATAAGGAACTGAGTTCCAAAAACTTTAAAGAAGCAAAAGTAAAAGCAGAGTTTGCATGAAAGTTCATCCTGTTAAAATACTCTCGACTTGAGATTTCAGGGTTTTAACTTGAAGTCCACCCCAATTGAAGTCGGTTTTTTATGTTAAAATTATAAATTTATATGGATATTTTCATATTATACAAAAAAGTACCGTGAAATTAACATTATTTTCTTGAAATGAACAACGTTAATTATACGAGTATTACGATATCACTCAGTAGTCATGTTATACTGATTAGTTAAAGAATAATTGTACAAACCGGATAGGTATTCTCTGAGATGAACTGGTTCAAACATAAAAACTAAGCACAACTTTAAAGCGGTTAATGACAGTTGGGAAAGCAACCCTAATCAAATGACTTACATTAGCAAACGCTGGAGAAAAACCACATTTCTTAAAAGACAAACGTTTTTTCTGTTTCGGTGTTAGGTGTTAATAAAGTTGACACATAACCTCTTATAAAAAAAAATCATTTTAATTAGTTTTTTACAAATTATCACAAGTTTTCTACTTTTATTAAGTAGAATTATAGTCAATACTGGTGTCCTCATGTTTGTGAAGTGATACATGTGAAGATTTTAAACTTTTATATACACCACCTGTCAGCTGATTACTTGCACTTTTCACTTCAGTTAAGTCAACACTTTAACACTTTATAAGCACATCACTATGTCTCTCTATGAAGTTCAATCAGCACAAAGGAGCCTAGAAGAGTGCTTTAATTAAAGAATGGGTGAGTTGGAAGCCCAAATACAAAGCAGTGCTCCTTCCAAAAATACCGTTGCTAAGGTTGCAGATGAATTTCGCACATTTAGAGAAATATTTTTAATGCGCTGAGTGTCTTGAGGAAACAAGTAAGTGAGTGTTCTAAAATGTATGACACAATCGAGTCCCGGCATCGTCATAAGGTTCTTATCTTTTCTGGCATTGCGGAGCAGATAAGGAAAACTGTGCTGAACTCATTGTTGGGGCTCTTCACAACTAATTAGGGTTGCAGGACACCTCTGCAGCTTCCATCAAGACTTGTCACCGACTTGGAAGTCAAAAGAAGGATCAGCATCGGCCCATCCTAGTTTGGTTCTACAATCTTGACAATAAGGTAGCAGTTTGGAGGGCTAAAACTAAATTTAAGTCCTCCCCATTTCTGTCAAGGAGTTTTTAACGAAATCCCGACAATCGGTGTTTGGCAAGGCGCGTCTTCATTTTAGGATGCGGTCGTGTTGGGCTCAGGATGGAACTATTATCGTCAAGACACCGGATGGGACTCGTACAAAGATTACATCCATGGAGGAGTTAAATCCCCTAATGGCTAAGTTCCCAACATCTCAGCGAGTCTATAATGTGGATGGTAGTACTCCGAGTGGTGATAAAAATAGCTCTAAAAAGTGAGTCTGTTGGTGCATAATGTGTTGTTGTTCTAGTATTGTACGGCGTCCATTTCTATACATGTTGTTAATGTGTAAATAGTCATTTATCCACTTATTTATCACTTTTAGGGCATAGATAATATTATTAAATAAGATTTTTTTTTTAAATCACCAACCAAAATACAATATTTTTTGGTTTTTGAATCTTTAGGGTCTGCGTATGAGCATCATGGGAGATTTCAATACCAACCTGCTTGCCTGTAATTCCCCTTGTTCCCTTAAACTCCTTCACATTACCAAATCTGCCAGTCTTAGTGTCTTACCTCTTAATGCCACCCATCATAACTTCAACGGGCATGACACCTGGCTAGATCTAATCCCCACTTCTAATCCCTTCCTTGTCTCTTCCCATGGTCAACACCTTGCTCCTGGGTTTTTCCTTCATGACCTAATTTTCCTGTCTTACATCCTGAAACCTCCTAAACTCCGACCTAAAGGGCTGCACATGCGGTGTTTTGCGCATATGGATGAAGATAAGCTAACCTCTGATGCTCCATCAATAAAGTGGGAACCTTTAATGATAGCGAACACTGTCGATAACAAGATAGCAATTTTTAACGATATTGTTCTAAGATTATTTGATAAACATGCTCCTATTAGAAAGGTAACATTAAGGCGTCCTCCTGCTCCGTGGATGTCGAGAGATATTCTGATGGCGATGAGACGTAGGGACCGTGCATTTCGAAAGTATAAAAAGGATCGGTGTGAGGATAACTGGACCTTTTATAAAGCTGCAAGGAATCGGTGTAACCAGATGATTCGAAACGCTAAGAAACGCCATATTCTCAAAAATATATCTTGTTCAACCCCTGCAAATGTTTGGAAGTTTCTTAGGACACTTGGTATCGGCAGGGCACAGCAGTGTGATCTTCCTAAGACATTGGAGCTGGACGATTTTAATAGCCATTTCGTCACCACGTCTTCTTTAAATCGCCTAGTGACGTGTCAAACGTTTGATTACATTGCCAGTTTACCATGTCCTAACAATGACACTTTTAATTTTTCTCCAGTTGCTTCTGATGAAATCAAAAGAACAATCCTTTCCATTAAGTCTAAAGCTGTTGGTTGTGACAACATTAGCCGTCGTATGATTACCACAATCCTCAACCCACTCGTTCCCGTGGTTGCCCATATCATAAACTTTTCTCTTTACACTGGTCAATTTTCCAGTGTATGGAGAAAAGCCTATGGTCGCTCTCTGCCTAAAATTTCCTCTCCTTGATCACTACCGTTCCATTTGCATCCTATCCTTTCTATCCAAAATCATTGAGGCATGTGTTCATAAACAGTTTGTCCAGGTTTGTAAGTCATAACAATATCCTCTCACCACTCCAATCCGGTTTCAGACCTGGGCATAGCACTGTTTCAGCCTTACTCAAAGTGACTGGCGATATTAGAGCAGGCATGGAGGACACTAAAGTTACTGTGTTGGCTTTGGTGGACTTCTCAAATGCTTTCAATACCGTCAGTCACGATATCCTTTTAGCTACCCTATCCCATCTTAAGATTTCATTGGAAGCTCTGGAATGGTTCTCTTCCTATCTTCGTGCACGCCAGCAGTCAGTACGCGTCGATGAGACTATGTCAAGTTGGTGTGAACTTAACTGTGGAGTACCACAAGGCGGCATTCTTTCACCTCTTCTTTTCTCTATTTTCATTAATCTTATCTGTCATGAACTTCAATGTTCGTATCATCTTTATGCCGATGACTTGCAGCTATATTATCAGACCGGGGTTTATAGTCTGCATGTAGCTATCGACAAAATAAATGACGATTTAGCAGCGATCAAGGATTGGTCTCGTAAGTTTGGTTTATGTGTCCATCCTGCTAAGTGTCAGGCTATACTTGTGGAGGGTTCTCGAATATTATCAAGAGTGGATATTAGGTTACTTCCTCCCGTCATATTTGACGGGTGCATTATACCGTATAGCCCACATGTGGAAGACCTGGGGTTATTAATCGAATCCACTCTTGATTGGCAATCCCAGGTGGCAAAAGTCAGTCAGAAAGTTGTTGGATTCCTACGCTCTCTCTACCGCCTAAAGAATTTCCTACCTATTCAGACGAGGATAATCCCTGTGCAGACACTAATTTTCCCTATAATCGACTATGGTGATGTGTGTTATCTCGACCTGAATGCAGATTTACTCAATAAACTTGACCGACTTCTCAATATTTGCATTCGTTTCATTTTTAATCTACTTAAGTACGATCATGTATCAACTTTTCGTTCCCAGCTGAACTGGTTGCCTATTCGACAGCGTCGCAACGTGCGAACCTTGACTATACTTTTTTCCCTTCTTCATTGTCCAAATGCTTCTTCCTATTTAACACCCAATTTTCGATTCCGTTGCTCCATCCATAGCCAAAACTTACGGTTTTCTAACAATCATCTCCTTGCCGGTACCTACAACTCATAACTCCAGCCTTGTTCATTCTTCCTTTAATATTTAATCAGTTCTTCTGTGGAACGAGCTCCCTCTCGAAATCAGGATGACTGATAACCGGGTCTCGTTTAAAGCCAAAGTGCGTCAGTTTTACAGCAGTTGTTTGTTAACTAAAACTTAATGTAGTCGTATAATTTTTTCTATGTATTTATTAATAATTTAATCATTTGTTATATATATTATTGGTATATACTATATATTATAGGTATATATATATATATATATATATATATATATATATATATATATATATATATTATAGGTATATATATATATATATATATATTTATTTATGTATATGTAGTTATGTGTAATTATGTTCTGTGTTGCATCTTATTCCTTAGTTTCTTTTTTATTTTCTTTATTATTATTATCACCTGCCATGCTTATCTGTGCATCCCCCAAAGATTGACTGGCAGAAAATGCCTTAGGCATTAATTCTGCCTTGTGCAATTTGTTTGCAGTAAGTTTTAAATAAAAAATAAAATAAAATCTAAAGACTTATCCAATCCACCACGTAATGGATTCAAGCCAGCGTTTTAGCCACCTCCCGCTCTTTTGATAGATTAAAGGTGACCCGTACCCAGCAGTGGGAGAACATGGGTATGATATGGTATTATTTTTTATTAGTAAGTGGTATAAATTGTCTTATATCTCGGAATGCACCTATTATCCCTGCATCACCTTAAGTTGACTGTTATTAATACTAAATAGGTACTTATGGCATTTACTCCACCTAGAAAGAAATAAAGTAAAATAAATGAATTCACTACTTACGAGAGGCAAAAAAACACTTGAGACCAGAGCTAGTTTCCAATTGTAAGCGAATCCCATGAGAACACCGAGGACCACAGAGCTGACTCCTTGTAATATTAGACCAATTCTTAAGCCAGTCGCGCCCTGAACTTCAGCTGTATCGCCGCTTAGACGAGCGCAAATGGCTCCCACCGTGTTACTTTGTTTGTCGTAGTAGCCAATTTCCTTTAAACAATATTTAATAAGTATATAGTCAACCGTATTGGATTATAAGCCCTGTGTCACGAGGGACTTTACAAACATTTTTGTCCTGTGGTAGGAAATTGATCCCTCCGGCCTAGCAGTCAGGGTCACTAACCACTAGACCATCAGGTCAGTCAAAAATTACAATTTCTGAAATAAAATGCGAATGTGTAAATACCTGTCTTAATAACGCTTCAAAATACTGTATTCGTAATCGAGTAGTCATTTTTAGACCCGCTGATGTGAATGTAGCACTTTGTAGGCACATACATGTACCAGCAACGGCGGCTACTACTAGAAACAGTCCTGAGTACAAATCTGCTAAATGTAACAGTTCATCGTGGTCTTGTAACACGAATATCTAAAAATAACATTGTTTAATATAATCTTTTGTCCCAACTGATAATCAACGCACAGCAAAAACCAACCAACAATCTAATAAACCTAAATTGGTAAGTCTGCTAAGAAAGGATATTTATAAATTCAATTTCTAAATGGGTAAAAAATTGTTTGACCCAACCGAAGTCGGGGCGGGCCACTAATAAGAGTATATAATTTAATAGTTAGATCACGACAGAGGCCTAAATATCTTAATAACTCTGTCACCAGGTTGGCCACTAACCAAACGATAAGAAGAAGAAGAGAATTTTAAGAGAGGTAGGGCACCATACTAGCGAGCAAGCCCGACTGGGGAAGGAACTCCACCTTACAGAAGACCACAGCCAAATGACTACACACAGTGGTGTAGTTGTGTTCCTGTGTGTGAGTACAGGTCTCCAGCGCTCATTTAGGAATGTGTTTTGAAAGAAACGTATTCCTATCCCATTGTTACTTCCATCTTATAGCCCTGGTGTAAAAGAATGGGTTGGCAACACGCAAGTGATACCTCTGGTAATGCAAGCGTCTATAGGCTATGGATACTGCTTAACATCAGGCGGGCCGCATGATTGTTTGCCACCCAAGTAGTATAAAAAAAAAGAAGGAGAATATAATTACTTGTCGAGACTGTCTAACTGATTTATCCATCTACATGATAAAAAATTCAAGTCAAGCCCCCAACTGTTAAGGCCGTAGAGCCTAAACAGTTGGGCTACAAACTTTGAATTTTGCACAACAGCGTAAAGAAGGATTTCATAATACAATCTCTACAGGCACGGATAAAATGTTTAGCTCTCGCTTAGCGTCTTTGTAATAAATATGATGCAATAAAATCTGCAGAAGATTCTCTTACCGCACTCGTATAACCAAAAAGTAGTGCAAATACTGGGAAGCAAGCTCCTTGAGTAAAAGCAGCTATAGAGCCTATAGTGATGTATAACCATTCCGGTGAGTTTAATTTTAATATCTGCCATCCACTAATTTCAACTACCTCCTGAAAAAAAAAATGGATTTTCGTGGTACATACCTTCGAGTTGTTGTATTTATAAGTTATATGTTGTATAAAGTCTGTGTAAATACATCACAATTCAAGACGTACACATACTTTTTCTGTGGCAAATTTACCTTCTTAATATACCTTCTGTATGTACGACAAGCATAAGGTACACAACTTTCAAGCTCGAGGGTCGGAGAAACACCTCAAAGTGAATTTATAAATTTTACAATGTTGTACATAAATATTTTCTATCGTATGGTCGTCAATTGGAATTTGTACGTTGGCGTTGTCAACTTCGAGTGGCATATATCCAGCAGTGGGCTGCTATTGGCTGATAAAGATGATGTCAACTTTATACTAGGCATCATACTAGTGAGCAAGCCCAATTGGGGAAGGACTTACGAGTTACAAAAGACCACAGCCAATTAACTACACACAGCGGTTTAGTTGTGCTTGTTTGTGTGAGTACAGGTCTCCAGCGGTCATTTAGAGATGCGTTTTGATAGAATAGTTTTCCTATCTCAGGGCTAATAGCCCTGCCCCTCTAGACAAATGGCACAAGCGATAGTCGAATCGAAAAGTCAAAAAAGTAAATGTATGGGATTTGACGTAAGTTTACGACATTATATCGTAGACTTACGTCAAATCCCATACATTTGTTTTTTTGACCTTTCGATTCGACTATCGTTCATGCCACTTGTCTAGAGGCTCTGGTGTAAAAAATGGGTCGGCGACACGCAAGTAGTACTGCAATAGCAGGCAAGCGTTCGTAAGGTACGGTAACTGCTTAACTCCAGGCAGGCCGTATGCTTGTTTGTCATCCATGAAGTATAAATAAAATCATTAAAATTCAAAATAATATTAAAAATAAATCGTCATAGTACGATTACTTTGTACAGACTATGCATGATTATAACATACTTCTACATCTTCCTTTTTGTCCAGTTCTGAGTTGTGCATGAAACTTTGATAGCCAGCTGAAAGTGCTGACGAAACGGAGGCACGAGGTGTCATCCAGTCCTGGCATTCTGAAAACAAAAAAGTTATTATACATATGTAGTGTCAAGCTTTTATCCTATTAATATTATAAATGTGAATATTTGTGAGGATGAGTGTGTGTATGGATGTTTGTTACTCTTTTCCGAAAAACTACTAAACGAATCTGGTTTAAATTTGGCATAGAGATAGATTATAGTCTGGAATAGCGAATAGTTTATTGATCCGGCTCCCGGCCCCACTTGGACGTCGGTGATGATATCATCACATGATATCCTTTCCCAGGATATCATCTATCTCCTTGTCAAATTTTATTAAGATGTAATTAGCTGTTTAGTCGTGAAAAGGTAACAAACACACATTCACATTTTAGAATATACTAGCGACCCACCCTCGCTTCGCTTCGGTTTATACTGGATTACTCTATTATACCATTCATGAATTATACATATAAACCTTCCTCTTGAACCACTCTATCAATTTAAAAAAACCGCTTCAAAATCCGTTGCGTAGTTTAAGATTTAAGCATACATAGGGACGGACAGACAGCGACAGCGACTGTTTTATACCAAGTTGTAGTGAAGTATAGATATTTATTTCGAGTTTGGGTGTTCTTTGAGAAATTTACATAAAGGCCATGCCCCTCTAGACAAGTGGCATAAGCGATAGTCGAATCTAAAAGTCAAAAAAACAAATGTATGGGATTTGATGTAAGTCTACGATATAATGTCGTAAACTTACGTCAAATCCCATACATTTCCTTTGCGTTTATGCCACTTGTCTAGAGGGGCTGGAGACAGCTTGATACGACAGCTGTCTATAGACTATGTACTATAGAGGTTACTCTGAGAAGAGGTGAGAATATAAAATCCTTACTATTATTGTAAATGTTGATAGTAACTCTGTTGGGGGAAGGACATTGAGTAGTTTTTGTCGCGATGACTGATATTATTAATAATATATTCATTTATTTCTCCTTACATACAATTTTATAGCTTATAGTTAGTAATTTAGAACTAGTACAAACAGAAATTTCTAGTGTGTTAGGAGCTAGTGTCTGTATAGTAGGTGTAACCCTGTTTCACAGATCACCAGGCGCTTGCCCCACAGGGCCAAGGATTACATATGATGTACTTTTGTAAAAATAGATAGGTGTTAACTAAAAGTCCAAAAGACATCGAAAAGAGGGATTAATAATGTAATGTAATAATAATAACTCACAATAACAAATAATAGCTCTATAGGTAATTGTGCGCATATACAAATATCTGTGGGATTCCCGTTAATAAGTGCACCAGACTGTCTACCCACAGAATTAATTGGCGAGGCATCGTTAGGCGAGCTACATCAGCCTCTTCCACATCGTGACCACGACCGCTCTGCCAAGAGCGAATCGGATAAGAAGAAGAAGAAGAACACATATCTGTGAGTGTGTGTGTGTGTATTAATAAGATAGAAGAGTTTCTGTTTCTGTATAATCAACGCGGATGAACAGCTAGGAATATAAAAACGTTATACCTATTAGTGAAGATTGTTTCTGAACTCTTCTGCGTAGTTCTTTTTTTCTTACATCATTCAATATCTCTTCAGTTCGCGGCTTACTACTCTCAGTTTCCTCAGTATCTGTACCCTCTTGTTCTTCGTCTATTTTTTCCGGCAATATCTCGGTTTCTTCAAGCGACGTTTCTTTTTCTTTTCCATGGTTATCAGTCGTTACTAGTTTGTAATAGAAACCTAAAATCATAGGGGTATAGCGAGTGATTCACCTTTAGTTAGCCGTGGTATTTTAATATAATTAAATTAATACTTAAGTAACCTTTATTTTTCATTAGTTCTTCATGTGTGCCCTCTTCCAAAATTGCTCCCTTATCCATGCAAATAATACGGTTGGCGTTGACAATCGTTGACATTCTGCAATTTTCAAATGATTATTGTAAATACATTTGCACGAATTTCTATATACTGTGTAATGATAGCCTTATAGCGATTCATTTCTGAACTTAATTGAAATTTCTTAACATAGTTTATTGTAATTGTACGAAATACGAATTGAGACCTAAATAAATAATAATAATAATATTTTCGGGACAACTCACACATCGATATTTGATTCCCAAACTAGGCAGAGCCTGTACTATGGTAACCAGACAACTGATAAAGTAACTTATATATTTCTAAATACATACACAATATTATAGATAAAGTAACTTATATATTTCTAAATACATACACAATATTATAGATAAATTACACCCACACACAGAACAAACATTCGTGCTCATCACACAAAGATTTGTCCTAGGTGGGAATCGAACCCACGACCTCCGGCGTAGCAATCAGAGTCAATCACCACTAGACTGTTGGTCTAGTGGTGATTGATTCCAGACCAGGCTCAAATTTCACAAATTTTTCGCGCAAACGAGCCACCAGTGGCGGCAACTGGTGGCTAGCAACAAACAGTTTACATGATTTTTCATAAAATTTGTACGGACTCGACGCACACGCGTGGCGAGTGGCGGTCTCGCGAGTCTTTGTGTCAACCACACGCAATTGAGGTGGCCCCGATACCACCGGAAACTACTTTCAGCAGAAAAATGTAACAAATTGTAGCAGCCACCGACTGCCTTCGTTTGCGCGGTACCAACGGACGTGTCGCGCGATAGCCACTGGTGGCAGTTGTAGGTGGCGTGTTTGCACTCACCTGTGTGATACCATGATAGTGGTGCGTCCTACGCTGGCACGATCAAGTGCGGCTTGTACTTGTCTCTCGGAATGCGGGTCCAGTGCGGACGTGGCTTCGTCCAACAGCAGTACCACTGGTTCTCGCAACAACGATCGCGCAATGGCGATGCGTTGCTTTTGACCACCAGATAATGACGCCCCGCGCTCACCTATTACTGTTTCGTAACCCTGACAATAAAAAAACATAGTCAAATTCTGCGAAATATTTTTTTCCAGAGTACTGAAATACAATCAGAATTAACAGAATTTGAAATGGTAACAAACCTTTGGCAAATTGTTAACAAACTCGTGGGCGTATGCCATAGATGCAACTCTTTGAACATCCTCTAATGTCGCTTCTGGGAAACCTATAGAAATATTTTCAAAAATTGTACCCTTGAACAGTACAGGTTCCTGACCAACCACACCTGAAATAATTATCAAAGAGTTAATTTCTATTTAACATTACATTTTGTATCTCTTTCAAAATTAATACGGACCTAATAATGAGCGAAGCCAGCGTATGTTTAGGTTTCTTAAGTCATTTCCATCAAGCTTTACAGATCCTGACTGAGGGTCATAGAGTCTTTGTAAAAGTTGCAGTACGGTAGACTTGCCACACCCTGAAGACCCAACAAGAGCGACACATTCACCGGGTTTGATGCGCATCGAAAAGCCATTTAGAACCTGTGTAAAAAATAAAAATTAGGCGTAGGCCTTTTATTTTTCCGCCAAACAATCTATGTCATCTAATTATCAACGTACCTTTATATCTGGTCGTGAAGGATAGCTAAAAGTGACATTTTCCAAAGCTATTTCACCCATAACTTTTAGTGGTGAGGTGCCTTTTTTGTCGAAGCTATCTATTAATGGCTTTCTCTCAAGTAAATAAAATATACTAGCGGCTGCTCCTCGGGCTGATGCGAATACTTCCATATGAGGAACAGACAAAGTTATTGACTGAGTGGCCATGTATACGTTGAATAAAACCTAAAAAAAATAATAATAATATTTTCGGGACAACTCACACATCGCTATCTGATTCCAAACTAGGCAAAGCCTTTACTATGGTAACCAGACAACTAGTAAACATACTTCCCTATATAATTTTAAATATATACATATTATAGATAAATTACACCCAGACACAGAACATACATAATTAAAATGATAAGTCAGCTTAGTAGGACCGTCTAAAGGCTAGCTTTTTATAAATATCTCGTAGTCCGACTGCTACATGCGACTGATCGGAGCTCGCAGACTTGTTGTTTCTATTGAGTAGAAGAAAAATCGGTCCTTACCTACTAATATTGACAGCAGTGGTTAAGTAGTGTCTCCGGCACTACTTATGGCTGATAGTTATCGCTTACCTTTAGGTGGCTAATTATACATACTACTTAGAATATGTTTAATAAAAAAAATATATGTTACTGTAACTATCATCGATGTTGGAAAACAGATAAAATTTTGTTTCGTCACAAAGTCTAGAACTCAAAACGAGAATTATTGAAATCGGACAGCCCTGTAAAAAGTTATGCGTGATCATATTTAAAATATACGGGTCGAATTGAGAACCTCCTCTTTTTTTCTCGTCCGTTAAAAAGAGATTATGTTTCATAAATGCGCCAATGCTGCCGCACTTAGAAATCAGCCATGAGTTACACGAAACTTTACAAAAATACAATTACTAGACACAAAGTACGCCCAACAAGACAAGTTCTGCAAGGCAATTCTTATTTGTTTTCTTAGCTAGAATCAGCTTAGCAACCAGTCTCCTATTCTAATAATTGGTTGTAGATACTTACACTAAATACGATTCCTATAACATACACCCTCTCTTCGTCTGGTTTGTACATATCTTGAAGGATAAGCCGAGCGCCATAAACAAGTCCTATGGCAGTCAGACAGTAAGTCAGTACCCAGTTGAATCCGTTACCAAGTCCATTGTACCATCCTCTCTTGCGGCCGTATTGTTCAGCTGGTTGTAACAAGCGACTGTATCTACAAATTTTAATATACAATTTTGAAATATTACGTTTTTTACAGAATCATTGCTGGGCAAACTAGCTTACAGATCTGTTAGTAAGCTATTACGGTATAGGTATAAGTTGGCTTAACATCATATGACACTTGTCTAGAGGCTCTGGTGACAGAGTTATTTAGATCGCCCATATTTAGGCCTCTGTCGTGATCTAAGTGCCCTCCGAAGCACGGAGACCTATATTAAATCATGCGAATGGTAGATACACATAAGGCTGTTTGTTTCCTTTCAGTAGACAGCGATATGAAGGAATTTTACGACAACTAATAAAGCAGCAGTCCTTCGTGTAGTACGGCTCTTTTGTATTTTTTAAAATTGTATAGATATAGTTTTGGTGATGGGCACAGCACACCTATGGAATGCATTGGGACAGATGGACAAAGGTAATCACACAGTGGAAGCCTGAAGACGAACGTCGTCGTCGCGGTAGGCGTCGAAAACGCTGAGCCTCTAGACGAGTGGCATAAGCGATAGTCGATATTCAAAATTTCTCTATGTAAAGACGCCAAAACCTCTAGACAAGTGGCATAAGCGATAGTCGAATCGAAAAGTCAAAAAATAAAATGTATGGGATTTGACGTAAGTCTACGATATAATTTCGTAAACTTACGTCAAATCCCATACATTTGCTTTTTTGACTTTTCGAATCGATAAAAAAATTGGAATAGAGAGGTTTGGAAGACCATGGGGGAGACATAGTTTTATAATATAATTAGTTAAAAAACAAGTTATTTTAGATGTAAGAAATGTGTATATATAAGAAAAAAAGGGTTTATGAATGTAGAAAAAGCGATAGAAGTATGGCCATTGTACATTACCTTTTAAAATGTTATGTAAGGATTTATGTATTTTGTTGTACCTACAATTAAGAGTGATCTATCTATCTACCTATATATCTTTATCTAATATATAAAATTCTCGTGTCATAGTGTTCAACTTTAAACTCCACCCCCTTTTTTTTATTTAATTTTTTAGACTAAATTTTTCGTTTTTATTTGTTATGATTCAGCATTAAAAAATACATATAACCCTTAATTTTCACCCCCCTACAATCAACCCCTATACTTTAGTAGCAAAACAACGTTTGCTGGGTCAGCTAGTATATATATATATATTTATTGTGTGCGTGTATGTCACTGAACTCCTCCTAGACGGCTGGACCGATTTTGATTAAATTTTGTGTGTGTGTTCGGGTAGGGCCCTGAAAGGTTTAGATTCACAATCGGACCCGGTAAGTGGCGCTGCTGTCGGTATTTCAGCTTTTTCAGGCAGGACGACGTCTGCCAGGTCCACTTGTATATGTATATATATTATTATATCTATCTATGCCTAGATCGAAGAAATTGTCGTACCATGTCTCTGCCTACCCCAATGGGAGACGGGCGTGAAGATATGTAAGTATGTATGGGAAAAAAATACCTCTCAACTTCTTTACTCTCCCCGCCATAAGCCACCACTGTTTTTACAGATTTCAGGATCTCCTCAGCATGTTTGCCAGCTTGGCTATATGACTCCATTTCACGAGCTGACGATTTTATTTGATACTAAAACAAAACAATATACTTACGTAAATATGTTAGTAGAAAACTATATTTGAATATCAATGATTGACAAATGATATTACTAATATCTATACTAATATTATAAAGCTGAAGAGTTTGTTTGGTTGAACGCGCTAATCTCAGAAAGTACTGGTTTGATTAGAAAAAATCTTTTTTGTTGAATAGTGCATTTATCCAGGAAGGCTACAGGCTATATAACATCACGCTATGATCAATAGGAGCGGAGCAGTACTGAGATATGTTGCAAAATAGGAGAAATGTACGTTCCAAATTACCACGCGGGGCGACCTCTAGTATTAAAAATAAGCACCTATTGTTTAATAGTCAATACATTTATTTCATACAAGCCATATGTACCGGCTTGGCACGAGTGGTCATTTATTTAGTTTTCCCAAAGATCCGTTTTTTTTCTATAAAATATACTCTATTTTACCCCCTGAGAATGAAGTTTTTTAATGGTGAAAGAAGTTTTTAGTTTGGGATCAGATATTGTCATGTGTGAGTTATTCCAAGATACACTCGTATATTAATTTTATTATGTTTTTACTCTTTTCTCTTTTATTATAACTTTAACAAAAAAGAACCAACTTCAATACGGCAAGTAGTAGAATTTTAAAAATCCTACAATGCCACGTCTAAAGAATGAACTTTCATACAAACTTTAATCTCATTTTCCTTCCTTAGAGATGTTTTTTTAAAATCTGATCATTTACAGCTAAAGTGCATCTCATGACCATTCAAATAAGCCCAAACACTGCTAGATTACATTATTTAATTACGAAGTTCCGTTACCGAACCTCCGGCTTCAAAATCAGTACAGTTGAATTGTATTTGCTACATTACATTTGCTTAGTAGTAGTAGTTGCTTAACAACCATAATCGAGACTCTATTCGCCATTCGTGAAATACTTATCATTGATATGTTCAGATGGCTGTCTGTAGTCTTCTTTATCAGTTTCATTTCACTAAATTACACTTTATGATTGTAAATGTTTGTAAAAATTTTGATGCCTATAATTTTTGAGGAGCTCCCTCAATTTCTCATGAATCCCATCATAAGAACTTTCTTTTGATAAAAAGTGGACAAACTGGAGTTTTTTTTATTTTTTTTTTATACTACCAAGGTGGCAAACAAGCATACGGCTCGCCTGTTGGTAAGCAGTTACCGTAGCCTATGGACGTTTGCAACACCAGGGGTGTCACTCACGCGTTGCCGACCCTTTAAAAACCTAATAACTAATATCTTAAAGAACCAACCACAAAAAAATTCTCAGACAAAAAAAAATCAAATTGGTCCATAGGATGTCCATGACGGAGTAGGTATTACGGTAACAAATATTAAATGCGAATTGAAAACCTCCTCGTTTTTGAAGTCGATTAAAAATGACTACCCACACTAGAGTATAAGTCTAAGGTCGCAGGGGACTTTACAAACATACATTTAACGGACACAAAGTACACCTAGAGTCGGTACAACCATTTATGGATCGAACCTACAACACGCCGCCCAGTGGCAAAAGGCAAGGTAAAAACGAATCAACCGTGCACTCAATTATGTTTATTCTCCGGTAATACAAAATCTTATCACATCTGTGTTTACCTCGTCGTTGTGCACAAACTAAACACAGTGCTAATCCACTTGAAGTGGTTGTAACACGGGTATATTATGTTATAATGTACACATATTCAATAAGGCTCATCCACACTTTATTATACAACTCAGGTGGCAAACAAGCCAACGGCCTGCCTGATGAGCAGCAGTTACTGTAGGATATGTACGCTTGCAATTGTAGAGGTATCAAAATTTTCATACCAGGGCCCTAGTTCAGGGCCCCGATTCTGCTAATTTACGAATGGCTTAATTGAATCTGATTTGATTCTCAATTGAATCTCAGTAGCATTTTTGTTATTCTACTAATAAATTTAAGACCAATAGTTGGAAAACCATTGGTCTTAAATTGTTAAGCAGAATACTAATAACGTAATACCAAAAATGCTAATAATTTAAGACCAATAGTTTTCCTGCTATTGGTCTTAAATTTATTAGCAGAATACCAAAAATGCTACTGAGATTCAATTTAGAATCAAATTAGATTCAATTAAGCCATCCATAAATAAGCAGAATTGGTGCCCAGGTAGGTTGTTGGAAGAAAACGTTTTCTGTGTGATCTATTATGTTTTTAAGAAAACCATTGTATAATTTTTTTGGAATTTGGTAACGGTGTACAATTAGACTAAACCTACAGATAAAAACGTAACCAATTCATACATTGGTTTTCCTAAAGGGATTTGTATTTGGAAGCTTCTACATTATTAGATGCTTTTTTTCTTAGTATGCTTAATGCCACCTAAGCAAACTATCATATGGTCTACCTGATGGTAAGCAATTACCGTAGCCTACGGATACTTGCAATGTTTAAAACATCACTTGCGTGTTTCAACAACGCAATTACGGTCGAATTTCGACCGACTCGATTCCTTGCACAAAAAAATATGCAAATAAAATCTTACCAATACTATGTACTTATAAAAAGTTTGTATTATAGATGATTATAACTGAATCACGTTAGAAAAGCTAAGCTAAATTTAGCTCAGAGATAAATTATAATTTAGCGTAAAGCCTATATTTATTATTAAAAAAACACTTGGGCGATGCTTCAGGCATAAGCAAGTTATTAGACATTAAGCAATGTGTAAATTTGCCTTATTTTAACAATTAAACGTCAAACAATTATATTATTAGTATGACAGATAAGATAACATTTATATGTAGGAAATAAACCCATCTATAAGGTATTATATCAGATGAAACTCTTACAATGTAAATATTTACATAGCTAATGTGTAAATAGACTGTTATAACTTTGAGCCAAATATAAAATCTATTTACTTAAATAGATTTTATATGTGGCTCAAAGAATTGCCACCTAAGTAAAGTGGCACACTATCATATTGTCTACCTGGTGGTAAGCAATTACCTAAGCCTATGGATCCTTGCAATGTTTAAAACATCACTTGCGTGTTGCCGAAAAGCAATTTCGGTCGAAATTTGACCACCGAATGACGTCAGTTATCAAGATAAAAAGTACGCTATATCGTTTCCTAGGTTACCAGTCAACTCCTTGAATTTTTTTATTAAGATTCGTTCATCTATTTAGTCGAGGAAAGACAACAGGCACTTATACGTTCGCATCTATACTAATACTAGGGGTCGCCCGCGACTTCGTCCGCGTGGTAGTTTGGAATATTTTCCCCGATTTTGCAACATATCTCACTTCTGCTCCTCTCCTATTGATCATAGCGTGATGTAATAGCCTTCCTGGATAAATGCACTATTTAACAAAATAATATTTTTCTAATCAAACCAGTACTTCCTAAGATTAGCGCGTTCAACCACCCAAACAAACAAACTCTTCAGCTTTATCATATTAGTACAGATTATAAAGCTGAAGAGTTTGTTTGTTTGGTTTGGTTGGTTTGTTTGTGAACGCGCTAATCTCATTATTATTATTCTATCTCTGTGCTAAATTTTATCCAGATCCGTTCAGCAGTTTTTGCGTGGAAGAGTGACAAACATACATTCTTGCAAACTTTCGCATTTATATTAGTAGTAGGATGAGCAAACCAGAGAAGGAAACGCACTAAAGATCATAAAGCTCTATCCCAGGATGGTGTGGGCAGAGTGGTATTAGGTTTGAAACAATTAATTACAGGCCGGCGTCATGCCGCTTATTATGGCCATTACCTCGGCTTATCCCATTGGAGCTTATAGTGGACCGTATTAGCTTTTTATAAAAGTCGTAATGATACGGTATAGTACAATAATATACCAAAACAACTCTAAATTGTTTTTTTATTAGAAACTTACGATGTTATAAGCTGATTTCAGTGTATAGTTTTTCCCACACAATTAAGTATGATGATTACCTAATGGAAAATGCCGCTAGCGTTTCGTGTATCGTTTCGGTGTATTGTGAATTTGTAAAATTAATATAATAATATGGTAAAGGTAAAATATGGATGTCCATCTTTTCAAAATGCATACATTTATTAGGACAATTTCCGTGTGGTGACGGATTAAGAATACAAATGTCACATCCCCGTTTCATCCGAGGGTGTCGTAAGAGTTGACTAAGGAACTAAGTCAGGCAGACAATATCCACTGCAAGAGAGGGAAAACTTGAAATAAAACCCTATACCAACCCGTCTGGCCAGCGTGGTATAGTAGGCTAATATCCCTCCAAATATATGGAGGAGACCCGTGCCGAGCAGTGGGACGTTTTTGACATGATGATTAGGACAAAATGAATGAGTGTACTTAGGTACTTGAATGTGTAACTGATCCTGAACACTAAAACTAAATATTTTCAGGTTTCACCTATAACAATAATATCATTTTTTGGTCTACAAGTTTTAGACTAACATTATATACTTACATTCGACAAAGCAAAAGATGCTGCTATAGAGAAAGGCATAACAGCAGCACAAACAAGAGCCAGTTTCCATCCCAAAGACAACGCAATACACAGGCATAGAAGAGCAGTGCCGAGCAAATTCGACACTACCGCTAATTTTTCACTCATTCCATCTTTTAACTTTGTTAAGTTCCTGCAAAATATAAGAAATTGATATTATATAGGCATTAACTTTTGGTTTTGGCTTCTTCAATAGCAAAATTACATAGATTGAGAAACGCTTCTTAGAATTTTAAACTTTAATTAAATAGCATAAGATATAAAAATGGCTAAACTTACTTTTTTTTTTAAATCTTTAGGGTACAAGCCCTGTATCGCGTATACAAACAAACAATTGACATCCAAGCTGACAACAAAAATATATAAGTCTCACAAAGTTTTGTCCCGTGTGGGTCTCAGTCAGAGCCTCTGGGAGTCCACACCAGGCAAAACTTTATAAAACAACAAAACGACAAAACTGGGTAAATAAGCCTGTTGATCCAGGGGTCACTAATCACTGGATCAACAGGCTTTGGAGGCCACATTGCGAGTACCAGCAGCCTTGCCACCTTCAATGTACGTATAACGACATATTTGAAAAGTATACTTACTCAGTCATCTTAGAGGCTAAATTAAATTCATTGTCAGTATCAAACCATGACATGTCTTGACGAAGAACGGCTTTCAAAAACAGCATTCGTATTGTAGTAATCTGATAAAAAAAAACATTCAATAAATTATATAAGTAGTCAGATATTAAAAATAATTACTATCTAGTAAGTACATTTATTTTATAAGATATTTACAAGAATAATTGTTAGAATTAAAGTAACCTTACCTACTTACAAACAATCAGATATTGTATTTAAAGGTATTATAACCTATAAATAAAATATCTGATTGAGATCGCAGTTCTGAGGAAAGGTGCCCAAAAGACTGGCCATCATTACTATCTCAATATAATATCTAGCGGTAGTTGGCGAGTGGGAAAGTAACCGACTTGAAAATATGAAGTGTGAGTTCGATCGAGACCGGTAGTACAAATAGGAATTCCACTTTACGGAATTTTTACTTAATCAAAATGAAAAATTCATCATTTACTATCTGCTGATGATGATCAATAGTTGATAAATAGAGCCCTACTGGGGAAGGACCTCCACCTTGCAAAAAACTACAGCCAAATAACTTCAGACAGCGGTGTAGTTGCGTTTCTGTGTGTGACTACAGGTCTCCAGCGCTCATTTAGGGATGCGTTTTTAAAGAAACGTATTTCTATCTCACGGATACTCATTCAAACTGCGATATGATATAGAGGGGATCGTGCGTGCAATGGTGCACGTACGCTTCCTTGTACGCATGGTAGTGCACCAGTTGTTAGGTACCTATGTACCTAATACATTTCCCTTAACTTACTTAAGCCTATATATAATTTTTATATATGAAAGCGTGCTGTCTCGTGTTTTAGTATTGGTGTTATATTATACATAGAACGAAAAAAAAAAGAATATTTTTTTCATATAAGGTAAGTATATATTGTTACCTGTCGCAATGCACTCCAGTTAATGACAGCGACCGCTAGTGTTGTGAACAACAGCGATATACCAACACTTATGAAAGATCCTATTGCTAGAGCTGTAGCGTCGTTCACTAACGCCTCCATGTTGGCTTCGTGAGTTGCATTGAATCTGTATGAAGTAGAAAACAATTGAAATGTTATGCTACTCTCGTCCCAACGAAACGGGTCGACAGCAAAACATAGCTAAGATGCTCGAGGAAATATAAACCTATGTTTTGGATTCACATTAATGTTTCCTTTTCCTATTGTAATTATAGTACTGTATGTTTCTTATACCGCAATTGATAAATAATCTATTGAATCATAAGTAAGATGATATAGAGTACATATAATTAATCCAATGTAAAATGGAGAAGTTTGGAACAATACAAAAACAAATAGTCCGATTAAAGAATGACTCAAAGGAGGGTATAGGGTGCATGAGCGGTAACCCAAGTGATTTCTTCAGAAACTTATTCAGAATACTTAGAGAGAAAACATATTAAAAGTCCTGATGCCTAGGAGGCGGGCGAGGCGGAGGGATGGAGAGGGGGGGGGGGATTACAAAAAAGCTTTCATTTCATGTTAGAAGAACATTTTTTGCTAAATCACGCCATTTTTGAGATATTAGCGAAAAACCTAAAATTGTCCTAAACCTTTGTCACCCTCCGCCTCGCCTCCTAGGAATGGCATTAAGATTTTTAGTATGTTTTGCCTCTAAGTATTCTGAATAAGTTTCTGAAAAAATCACTTGGGTTACCGCTTACGCACTCTACAACTACTTTATTGATCGGACTAAAAGCAAAATAAAGAAGATTATACTTACAGCCTTTTGCCGCCTCCAAACGTGGATAATATGGGCAAAAACGTGCTATACCGATCAGCCGGTGGACTGGTACGTTCTACATAAGCAGTGCTTAGCTCCCCTAGCATTACTAGGTTAAAAGCGATTCCACCTCCACTGAGTATCCCCAAAAATACTCCCGCAAACATCGCTGCATTTTCTAGGACTGTCCCGTATCGAAACTGCAATGTTTGTATAAGTGTTAAAGCCTATACAAATGCGCAAATTGATACACCACCATCCTTTTTATAATATAATAGCGGCCCACCCCGACTTCGTCTAGGTTAAACTATTTTCAGCGCAACTTTCTTTTTTTTTACATAAGAATCTTCTCTTGACAATAAGAAACACAACAAAAAAAGAATTACTGAAATCGGTCCAGCCATTCACGCGTGATGCCGTGACAAAGGGAAATAGATATAAGATAAGTAATAAGAAAACTTTTATAAACATTATTTTAAGAATGACAAGGGTACAAAGAACGGTGAGACTACTAAAATCCTTAAATTTATATGTTTCTTGGTGAAAGACACATACTGAATGTTTCTTTACTTTATTTACCTATTTTGCTAAACCACTGATGGGTGCTAGGTGCAACATAAGGTAATGCTCACTTTTTATTTTCATTGCAAACAAGCATGGAAGTATGACTCGACCTAAGTTAATGGTCCAAGCGACGCACCGTTTATTTTTTAATGCTACTAAGGAGGCAAACAAGCATTCGGCCCGCCTAGTGATAAGCAGTTATTGTAGCCTATGGACGCTTGCAACACCAGGGTTATCACGGCGCGTTCCCGACCATTTAAAAAGACTACAAATCTTTTTTGAAGAACCCCATGCTATTTGCTAAAGTTTCGCGTTTGCATTTGTTTTCTGAAGTAGAAGTAGAGCAAAAGTAATCGTACTTACAATTTGGATAAAGGATACTTGGACTTCATTTGCCGGTGTTTCTCTGAAATATAGAAATAATATTTATTACATATTCTTAAAATATTAAGCAGGTTAGTACCTGTAGTATTTAACTACAACTTTTTTTGCGATTTATAAATAATTGTCGTGAATAAAACCGACCTGTTGACTAGCATCTTCAAAATAGGCAATGGAATGCAATACCATTAATGATGAATATAATCCAATCATACTAATTCGATACAAGTTGCAATAATATTACCTACCAAGAACGCAGCATAAAGATACCGCAGCACAAAGATACCGCAGCACAAAGCCGAGATTGAGATCGTGGACATTTTGCGTTGTAGTCACTTTCCTACTTACTCTCTATTCCGAACTCACACAGGATAGAATGATAATTTTTGCGTTCTATGTTGTTAATTTTAGGGCCTATTTAGTAATTATTATTGTTTCTTTTTTCCTATCTATCTATGTCCTATGTATGTTTGAATAAACTTTCTTTCTTTCTTTTTATCATTATGATGATATATTTCAGTTATGATGGCAAATAGATACGAAGCAATCACTGAACTAATCCGATAATAGAGCTGGAAGGTAAGCACCGGACCTCCATAATTGAATAATGTAATCTAGCTGTGTTTGGGCTTATTGGAATGGTCATGAGATGCACTTTAGCTGTAAATGATCAAATTTTATAAAAAAATTAAAACACGTATACACACGGATGGGTCATAGGTACTATATAAATTGTTTATTTATCTGTTTTGTCTATTTATCGGTTATGGTGATGGTCGAAATTTGACCGCAAATATCTTAATAGAAAATAAAATCAATTTTAAAATTGGTAACGCTTGAGCCTGCACCTTGTAGCTACCAAACAAAGACGAAAAACGGTAGACAAACAGATTAAAAAATGGTACAGATATGAATTAACTTTTTATATTTTACATATAAATGATCACTCGTGAAATAAAAAATCTTAACTTATCTGTTACAATTAAACCACTGCATACAAAAAAATAAAGCCAGTTTCTTTTATTCAATAATAAACTTTAACTGTCGAAATGCAATATTTATATAAATACAAATTGTGGAAATGGCACCCAGACAACTGGTAGATATAATGAATAGGTTGATAAATGTAGAGAAAGAGAAAGAAGTATGTCAGAATCGAAGCAATTGTCTCTGCCTACCCCAATGGGGGACGGGCGTGATGTTATAATGTATGTGTTTCTAAATACATCACATAGATAAATTACCCAATATTAGAACAAAGAATCGCGCTCATCACACAAATGTTTGACGTGAGTGGGATTCGAATTGAACTCACGATCTGATGATGATCAAATTTAAATTTAAATGAATTATCTACATCTTAGCAGCCGAGGTCACTAGCTATTATTTCAACAGACCAGCCAGGTATATAATGAAACACGAAGTTTACTATTTTTCTTCTTTTAAAAAAAGTCCATTCCCGCACTATGGGTAGGTACATCAAGCCCTGTATCGCGATGTACTTAACAAACATATTGTATGTTTGTAAAGTCTTTTAAAGTTTGACTACGCAAAAGCTTTCGATAGTTTAAATCACGATTACATATGGATAACCTTAGAGCAAGAAGGAATACCGGCAACTTACACCTATGCTATCAAAAATATCTACGCTAACAGATTCGTTCCTTGGGAACGAATCTGTCTCTAGAGTCCAACTAGAGACACTTGGGAAGGAATTCTCTATAGAAAGAGGAGTCAGGTCACTATCCAAGACCCACTATCTCCAAAGCTGTTCTCTGGAGTCTTGGAAAATTTCATCAGAAAACTGGATTGGGACAAATTTGGATTGACTATTAACGGGATAAAAATAAGTCATTTAAGTTTGCTGACGACTTGGTGCTATTTGAAGAGGATCCGATAAATTTCAGTTTCATGACAGAGAGCCTAAACGGAGAAAGTGAAAACATTGGTCTTAAAATAAACACCAGCAAAACAAAATTAATAACCAACTCCTCAGCAGTCGAGATAAGAATAAAAACTGATATATTCCAGGCCAAGTCATTTCGTTAACAGACTCACCTACCAAGGAGATAAACATGAGGAGAAAAACATATTTTAATTTTTTAATATTTTTGTATTCTTTGTTATTTCTCTTATTACCGTAATTGGTATAACCGTGCTTATAATGAATAAAAATAAATAAATGAGGATTGCAATGGGTTGAAAAAGGTACTGGTCTCTAAAGGAGATAATGAAATCCAAAAACTTGGGAATAGCACTAAAAAGGAAAACATTTTCCTTTTTTCCTTTCATGGGTGCGAGACATGTGCACTCGCCAGATCACTAAGAGAAAAGCTTGCCAAGTGCCAAAGAGCTATGGAAAGCAGCATGATAGGGTCAAAAATACAGGATAGAATAAGGAATACAGATCTTCGCTTAAAAACAAAAATTATCGATATTTTGGCTAAAGTCGACCACCAAAAATGAAGACGGATAGGTCATATGACGCGGGACACTAAAGGAAAGTAGAGCAAGACAGTGGCGGATTCGTATCCCAGAGATAGCAAACGAAATCGAGGCAGACAGCATACCAGATGGGAAGACGAAATTAAACTTACAGCGGGTCCGAACTGGACTGGGTTACTCGCGATAGACAACAGTAGAAAGGGTTAGAGGAGGCCTAAACCGAAGTCAATGACATTGTATAGTGCATTGTACTTCTAAGTGTTCTAAACACAGATAAAAGTTATTTTGTACTTAATTTAGTTATAGCGAACACTATTGTTTCGGAATAAAAGGCTTATTATTATTATTATATACATATACTAGCGGTCTGCCCTAACTTCGCACGGGTTAAATTACTTTCCGTGAAATTTTCTCAATTTCTTCGTTGTAAACCTTCTTCAAAGTATCAGAAAACTTTAAAAAAATATGAATGAAATCGGTAATGTTCACAAGTTATTGCGAGACCAAGAAAAAAGTAATCAAATATATAAAATTCTCGTGTCATAGTGTTCAACTTTGAACTCATCTGAAACTGCTCGACCGATTTTCGTGAAATTTTGTGTGCATATTGGGTAGGTCTGAGAATCGGACAACATCTATTTTTCATCCCCCTAAATGTTAAGGGTGGTCCATCCCTAATTTTTTTATTTAATTTTTTAGACTAAATTTTATGTTTTTAATTTTTTGTGATTCAAAATACATACAACCCTTAATTTTCACCCCTCTACCATCAAACCCCTATTATTTTAGTAGCAAAACAACGTTTGCTGGGTCAGCTAGTTTATTTATATATATATAATACAAATATATATAGATTGTATGGCCCATAGTTAATTGATCTGCGTCTAGATGAGCTTTGTGTTTATCCGTTCATTGTGTGTTTTACAAAACCCACACAGTGCCTACCTACTTGATATACATATTACGCAAGCAACTAAGGAGAGCAGGAGCTAGTATATAAAGAAGAATTATTGAAAACATATTTTGTATTCACTGATTAATAACGCACAGCACAATTTTCACAAGAATTCACAAAACATACCTAATATATAAAGCATGAATGAAGGATTCCCACTGGAAAATTTCCAATCATTATATATTTTTCTCACCGGCTACACGTTTAATATATCAATAATACGCTCAGCTAAATAAAATAAACGTACCTTGATTTCTCATCTTTAGACTCAGTGCCTGTCATGTCGTAGGAATACGAATGTCACGTCAATAATTACAAATGATACAATAGTTATCACTAGGATGCGACAACACACGAAAGCGACTATACTAAAACTGTGGCTGTTACATAGACAACACTATTTATGTAACACTTGTTAATCCTTACGTTATCTTAGAATTACACTCAGTTAAACAATAAATGTGTCTACAATTGTTGCTATTAAACACACTGAATTGAGACAATCATAACATTTAAACAACAGTTCATTGAAAAATTTAAATGATCAATGAATGAAGGAAGATTTTATACGACTAGACTTACCTTGTACGAGCATCGTTCTTAATTACTAATAATTGTTTTGACGATTGCATATGTGCAAATACATACATAGAATAATAGCAACCCATATATATGTCCCATTGTTGGGCACGGGTCTCCTCTCCTCTATCAAGAGAGAGAGAGAGGATTTAGGCCTTAATTCACACACGCTGGCCTAATGCAATTGGTGAGTCAGACATCTTTGAATTTCCTTACGATGTTCTTCTTCACCGTTAGCAGATGGTAAATCATTTGATAAGTAGGTACATATCAATGTAACAAAGTAAGTAAATAGTTTATTTCTCACTAACATAGCAACAAAGGATAACATAGTAAAATAGGTTCGTAATTCTAGTGTCACAGTATATGTTATAATAATCCTGCAACTTTGTGGTGGTAAAGAGAGGTTATGTTAGGGTACTGCTTCAATCTTCTGAACTAGGCAAAGCCTGTATCTAATAAAGTGAAATTAATATTGGTATTACCGAGGATCCAACTCCTTTTGCGTGCAAGTCGGTTACTTTCCGTCTCGGCGACCACCGCTTTTTAGGGTTCCGAAGTAAACAAGGAACCCTTATAGTTTCGCTAATTGTAAAAAGTGTAATTTGGTACGAATATACATATAAGTCATGCCGACAAACAAGTAAATAAAATTTTGAAAAATATTCTTTTTTAGGGTTTTCTCCTGTACAAGTAAAGGTTTTTTTTTTCTTAACTATCCCATGTGGTGGGTTCTAGCGCATGTGATCGCGGGTTTAACCTTTTTTTAAGGAAGGAAATGCATTTACCTAACCTAATAGAAAAACTATTTTATGTCTTAGTCTCAGAATATCTAGTAGTAATAATGTTGTAGTTGTAGGTAAGATTATATAGTAAATAATAATGTCCTCCTAACCGAATTTTATGTCAGGGCGACTAATCTCAACTAAGACTAGCCATCTGCGCGGGAGAAATTATAGTGCACAGTGTGTGCGCAAATACAAGTGCACTCTTTATTCCTTCACTCTCATCATCTGATGGGACGGCAATCGATACGATCGGAGAGAGATCAGGCGTAGGATCAACTTTACGTGCTTTCCGAGGCACCGCAAACTTCCAAACTCCGACCATCTATTGTGAATTTCTTGACAGAAAAACCTAATATAAATTTCTGGCCCGACCCGGGAATCAAACCCGAGACCTCGTGATCTGCAGTCGAACTCATCGAAGATTGTAGATTATATAATTTAGTATGTAAATCAGTATTTTTATTATACTGTATAGTTAAATAGTAGAGACACTGTTGGCTTAAATTGTAAATAGATGTGCAATTAAAAATTCCCCAATTTTTATGACGTAAGACTTTTGTATTTTTTTATTTAACATTTACTTTTTACAGGTTTTGCGAAAACCCTCGTATTACTCATTTAAAAGCTTGATAGATCGACAATGCCCGAGTGGAGCCAATGATGGGGGCCGTATGCTTGTTTGCACCTAACCACTATAAAACAAAGTTTGACATATAATTTTTATTTGTTCACGGGTTTACCTCATTGAATCAAATAATAAATACTACGACGTATGGAGATAAGCTTAGACTTACCCAAGCGTCACTGTGTACACATTTAAATTGGTACAGCTGTGATGGAGATTAGTGTGTATAAATGCACAAATAGTAAATTAACTTGTTTTTAAATCTATTTGTATAAAATTCGAAGTCCTGACTGATTGATTGACTGAATGGTATATCAACCCACAGCCTAAACTGCAGGTCCTAGAAATCCACTAAGAATGGGTTTTTCGAAAATATGGATATGGGTAAATAATAATCAAATAGTAAATATGGGTTTAAATTTTCTGTGATTTTTTTATCGTCTGGGTCGATACTTGCACCAATTTTTTCAAAATCATTCTCCATTCCGAAAATTTGAATGAATAGTGTTTGTAACTCAATGTAAATGTAATTTGGCATATAGTGGAATAACACAATTTATCCCGGAAAAATCATATACCAGTGGAATTGTACACGCGGGTGAAACCGCGTATGGAAGCTAGTCTTCTATATATTGATACGCGAAGTAAATCCTTTGTATGCACATAGAGAGCGCGAATGGAGGAGTGTGCCATTTGTTATAGATAAAGTTTATACGGAGGAAGAGCCTAAAATTTCGATCGTTTTGTTTTGAAAACCTAAAATTTCGATCGAATGTCGACTATGGCAACCTCTTCTATATATTATTACTAGAATGGGCCTAAACCGTGTACCTTTTTATCCGACTTTAAAACCATTTATCAATTCGTGTATTTTTTATAAATGTTTGTTACCGCAGAACTCCTTCATTTATGGACCGATTTGGAAAATTGTCATTTTGTCTGAGAGGACATACTGCCAGTTTGGTCTTGAATTGAGAGTACTCTTCAAAAATTATAAGCATACTATGGCAACTTCAATTTTTTTTACAACAAATAAAACATTTGAAATATTTGAACAAAGAAAGCATAACTTGGTGAAGTGAAACTGATGAAGAATACCACAGATGGCCACCTGAACTTTTCAATGATAAGTATTTCATAGATGTCGATTAGATAAATCTCGAATAAGGTTTGTTTAACAACTATTACTAAGCAAATTAAATGTAGCAAATGAAATTGTTACAATTAAACTGAACTGATGATGAAGCGATAAGGTAAGCAACGGAACTCCATAATTAAACGATGTAATCTAGACGTATTTGGGCTTATTTGAATGGGCATGAGATACACCATCATTTACAGATGGTTTTAAATAATCAGATTTAAAAACAATGTTCTGGTACTGATCTTACACTACTTGGGTGGCCAACAAGCATACGGCCTGCATGATGTTAAGCAGTTACCGTAGCATATGTACATTTGCATTACCTGTATAGGATTTGACGTAAGTTTACGACTTTATATCGTAAACTTAACATATCAAATTATGTCAAATCCCATATATTTGCTTACTATTCGATTCGATTCGACTACCGTTTATAAACGGTGATTGAATCGATTGAATCACAAGTTATACCTTTACTTCTTTTAGGCAGAGGTAGCACTTTTTTTTTATACTACCAAGGTGGCAAACAAGCATTCGGCCCACCTGATGGTAAGCAGTTACCGTAGCCTATGGACGTTTTCAACACCAGGGATGTCACTCACGCGTTGCCGACCTATTTTTTTACACCAGGGTTTTTCATTAAAACTCAACAGGTCTCCAGCGCTCATTTAGGGATGCGTTTTGAAGTAAATGTTTTCCTATACCAAGGATACTACATCTTAAAGCCCTGATGTAAAAAAAATGAGTCGGCAACACGCAAGTAATATCTCTGGTATTGCAAGCGTCCATAGGCTACATACGCTTGTTTGCCACCCAGGTAGTATATTATAAAATATGTGTGTGTGCGTGTGTATGTCACTGAACTCCTCCTAAACGGCTGGAATGAAATTTTGTGTGTGTGTTCGGGTAGCGCCCCGGATGGTTTAGATTTACAATTGGACCCGGTAGGTGGCTCTAGTGTCGATATACCAGCTTTTCCGGGTAGGACGACGTCTGCCAGGTCCGCTAGTATATTATATATTTCTGGCCTACAATGATTATAATGGAAACAAGTCACGTACGTGTAGGTATAAAACGTTAATACAGTAGAATTTTAATATTGTGCTTACTAGGAAGTTATTTTATAAATTCTAATGTCTATTGTTATATGCTATATTCGCCGAATGGTGTATCATTCAGTGATACAACAATATTATATTGAACGAGTAATATGAAATAAGACATTTCGATCTTTTTTTTGCTATTACTCTAATTCTTGCGCAATATATCTGTCCATAATGGCCTTGTGTCTTCTTAGGAGAAGACCCAGATATCAGGTGGATAGCTCGCATAGGACAATACCTACGGGTCTTGCCCTAGTCAGCAAAGCTTACTCAAAATATTTTTTTTTATACTACATTGGTGGCAAACAGGCATACGGCCCGCTTGATGTTAAGCAGTTACCGTAGTCTATAGACGCTTGCAATACCAGAGGTATTACTTGCGTGTAGTATTCCTGTTATGTATGTTGACTGGCCTGGTGGTCTAGTGGTTAGTGACTCTGACTGCTACGCCGGAGGTCGTGGGTTCGATTCCCACCCAGGACAAATCTTTGTTTTTTGTCTTTGTTTTAAATCTATGTTTGTGTGTGTCTGTGTCTGGGTGTAATTTATCTATAATATGTATGTATTTAGAAATATCTAAGTATGTTTATCAGTTGTCTGGTTACCATAGTACAGGCTCTGCCTAGTTTGGGATCAGATAGCGTTGTGTGAGTTGTCCCGAAAATATTATTATTATGTATTGAAATCTTCATTGTACAGTTTTTAAATTCACGTCATTAGTCTGTAAATATTTTATGCTGCATAACAATTACTTATGTTCCTTATTAGATAGGAAATGAATTTTTACTTTTGTCACAATCCAAGGCCTTAATATGATAATTTGCTTGTAAAAGGCTAATCATAAAACAATCACAGTTTAGAACGTCTGCTTGATAATCTCCAGAGTAATATAACAACGTCACAGAGCATACAATAACATTAAAGCATTGTAAAAATACTTTTAGTGACCTTAAACTGCGAGTCATGTTAATTACTCTGACGTCATAATAACAGATTTGAGGAGCTGAAAGGAAGATCTAATTACACTATCACCGCACATGAATGGGGATTCTTTGACTACGACGCGTTACCGGTGTCGACAGGGAGCGGCCGGCTGATTATCTAAGAAACAGCGATGGCAAACTGACAGTTGTGATTGCTCGGTGACAGCACAATCTATTGTCTAAACGTCAAAAAGGCTCGGATTTTGCTCTTACGGAATACCGATTTTCAATCTGACAGCCAGATTTTGCTCGGTTTTCGCGGTGGCTCAGTTTTTGCTCTTACGGAATACCCCTGCCGGTCTATCTGCCTGTCATCTGATATAAGGTAAGAAATGACTAACGAAGTTTGAACAGAATAGATCGATAAATAAATAGCTGGCCTGAGCCTCTAGACAAGTAGCTTAAGCGGTAGTCGAATCGAAAAGGCAAAAAAACAAATGTATGGGATTTGAAGTAAGTCTCCGATAAAATGTCGTTAACTTACGTCAAATCCCATACATTTTCTTTTTTGACTTTTCGATTCGATTATCGCTTAAGCCACTTGTCTAGAGGGGCTGTTCTGTTATTAGTGAGTGACTCTGACTGGTAAGCCGGAGGTCGTATGCGTGATTCCTACCCAGGACAATTCTCACAATTGTTTGTTCTGATAAAATGTATGTATTTAGATAATATTTAATATTTTCGGGACAATTATTCACACATCGCTATCTGATCCCAAACTAGGCAGAGCCTGTACTATGGTAACCAGACAACTGATAAACATACTTATATATTTCTAAATACATACATATTATAGATAAATTACACTCAGACACAGAACAAACATTCGTGCTCATCACACAAAGATTTGTCCTGGGTGGGAATCGAACCCACGACCTCCGGCGTAGCAGTCAGAGTCACTAACCACTAGACCAACAGGCCAGTCAATATAATATCAATATCAATAGTCAGATATAATAAGTATGTTTATCAGTTTGTCTGGCTGCCATAATAAAGGCTCTGTTTAGTTTGTCGCAAAAATATTATTTTCATTCTTATCTTATAATGTACTACCACAGTGTAAAGAACTCTTAACTTGAAATGAGATCCTTAGATTATGGTACTACTTATCTACAGTTAGAGCTTACAGCCCCTCTAGACAAGGAGCAAAAGCCGTAGTCGAATCGAAACATCCAAAAGCAAATGTATGGGATTTGACGTAAGTTTACGACATTATATCGTTAACCTACGACAAATCCCATACATTTGCTTTTTTGAATTTTCGATTCGACTACCGTTTATGCCACTTGTCTAGAGGCTCGGATGTAAAACTGAAAAATTCTCATTTTGTTTATTTATAAACGAACAAAATCCAAACAAAGTAATATAAGCTTGTGAGAAAATAACCGATATGTATACAATGCTATTCTCGGTTTGGTAAAATACTGTAATATTAGTAGTGTTCCGGTGATTGAAATTAAACATGACTTACTCGTGTTGAGTCATTTGTTGGAATAATGCCTTTAAACTTATTACAAAGGATTTTTTTTTATACTACCAAGTAGGTAAACAAGCATACGGCCCGCCGATGGTAAGCAGTTACCGTAGCCTATGGACGCTTGCAACACCAGGGGTATCACTCGCGCGTTGCCGACCCTTTAGAAACCTTATAACTCCTTTCTTGAAAAACCCCATGCTATAGTCTCTCGGGAAAACCTCGGCAGGAAGCTCATTCCACAACTTAATCGTACGTGGGACGAAATTTACAACATAATGCTTATACTTAGGTTTTCGCAATAACAAGGGAAAATTGCTGTCATATTACTTTACTACTCCCCTGAAAAGTGTCTACTACCCTGATATTCATTAAAAGTGTTAGTATAATTAAACATTACCAAAGCTACATAAAACTCATTTATTTTATAAAAATATAATGACACAATGCAAATGCTTAATATTAACAAAAATACCTCTTAGTGTTATTCTTATGTATATTCTTTATTATCTTTTCAAATCTTAACATTAGGTGAAACTTCCTCAATAACTTCATAGAGGCCATTATAAATCTTTTAAAGTTTATTTCCAGTTTGGTTTTTTATAAGTATAAGGTACGGAGTAAGTTTTCTTATCATACAATAATTTTCTTTTTAATTTACTTTGTAACAAATCTTGCTTAGCATCGTACTGTGCTCACTGTAAACGATATTTCATTTCTTTGGGGTAATCATTGTAGTTATACCACAGAATACTTAATAAGTAGTACTGGTTATTCAAAAGTTCAACTAAAATTCCAAAATCTGAGGGCAATTTACAATATTTGCCAAATACTAACTCAAATGCTTTATATTTTGTTTCTGAATGCACTGTAGTATTATAAGAAAATGACCAGAAAGGTCACTCCAATCAATAGTATTTCTGTCACACTGAATTCGAAGATAATAATTATGATCCTAAATGCCTATGACTGGTGTCCAAAAAGCCTATAGTTTCATGATGATAAGGTGTGGAATTCAAACGTTTGATTTTTAATATTTAACACACGTTTTCCATAATACTAGACATTAACTCTGTACCTTTGTCTGTAAGGATTTCTTTAGGTACCCCATATCTTAAGATAAAAATAGAAACAAGTACTCTCGCTACTAATTCAGAATCCTTAGTCTGCATGGCATATGCTTCTACATATTTAGACAAATCACATTGCAATGTTAAAATGTATTTATTATTGTTACTATGAGTTAGTAATAAAACCCAAATTTGTTTTTTTAAGAAGGGTAAGAATAAAAAAAATAATTTTAACAAATAAAAACCGACTTCAGTACGGCAAGTTGTAAAATTTTCAAATATTTGTTTGTTACAATCGAATAAAATCGACTGAGCCTCGGACTGAACACAGGTCAAGTAGGTATTAAAAGCAATATTTAATCTGTGCAATCCGCGCTCAATTCATTCACTTCATTATTTCTTATTAATAGTTGCTTAGCAACAATAACCGAAACTTATCTAATTGCCATCAGTAAAATACTTATTATTGAAAAGTTCAGATGGCCATCTGTGGTCTTCTTCATCAGTTTTACTTCACCAAATTACACTTTCTGAATGTAAATGATTGATTAGTTGTTAAAAATATTGAAATTGCTATATGTGTGCCTATAACTTTTGAGGAGTTCCCTCAATTCCTCATGGATTCCATCATCAGAACTTTCTTTTGATGATAATAGGACCAAACTGAAAGTATGTCCAGTCAGACAAAAAAAGAATTTTTCAAATCGGTCCATAAATGACGGAGATATGCGGTAACAAACATTAAAAAAAAAAAAAAAAATACACACGAATTGATAACCTCCTCTTTTTGAAGTCGGTTAAAAATAACATTAACGATGTTATAACATGATTTCATTGTGTAGTTTTCCCTGGGCGATTATGGTAAGTAAAAAAGCGGATAGGGCTGCTAGGACCTAGTGCACTAGAGTGCCAAAATTTTTATGTATTGTGCATTTGTACTAATATATGTCCGGTTATTAAAAACTGTTTAAAAACAATATTCATACATTATATGAGTCCGTGTGGTGACAGATAAAGAATACAAATCTTACCAATCAGTTCCATCCCGAGGGTGTCGTAAGAGTCGAACCAGTCTGGCCAGCGTGGTATTGAGTATACCACGCTGGCTGGTTTTAGTTCGTATAATTAGCAACATTAAATCATCACATAGAACTTAAGTCTTATTATCGACTTATTCTTGTTCAAACTTCACTTCGTTTATCTTATATCTGGTGACAGGGAGTTGAGACCGGCTCCTCGTCGGCACCGGTTACGCGTCGTAGCCACGGACTCCTCCGTGGTATAGTAGGCTAATATCCCTCCAAGTATAATGAAGGTGACCCGTGCCCAGCAGTGGGACGTTTATGGGTTGTGATGATGATTGGGACAAAATATAACATGGTTTAAAAAATATTGTACTTTATTATATATTACAGGTTTCACTTATACCATAATATGGGGTTCTAATATGCGATGTGTATATTTATACAATGGGATACATCTATAATATCCATTCGCCCTTAAGGTTGTCATACAGGGAATGCCCTGAGGGCATTCCAAAACGCTGACGTGTTGACCTGAATGCGGATTGTTAAGGATTAGGTTCATTAGGCAACGAATAGAACATAGTAGGTTGAAAATAAGTAACAATGTATTATTGTTAGATAATAGGTTGTGTGCCGACTATGATGTCTGTTGATTAGAGAGATATGGCAGAGTAACTACCACGACAATGTCTAACAACACGCACGTAATACTTACGTGGCTAAGTGGGTAAACTGCTCGCTAAACTATGGTATCTATCAATTGAAAGTTTCACGCAATGGGGTATTATATAATAGATAGATAGAGTATTCTTTATTGTACACCATATGTTCACTTATGTGTTTCCTGGTTAACTTTTTGTACCCCTAATTCACTTAGGTGTTTAACGGTTAGCTTTTTGAATACCTGGTTTACCTAGCCACAGTTTAACCACAGTATATGGAACACTTTTTTTTACACTGTGGTTCGACGGTCAACATTTTTGTTCTCTTGTTTCACCTAGGTGTTCCACGGTTAACTTTTTGCGCCCCTGGTTCACCTAAATGTTTCAAGGTTTGCGTATCCTTTTTCACCTGGGTGTTCCACGGTACCAGTGGTTCACGTGTTTACGTGCACATCCTGTGGTATATGATCTGTTTATCTGTGCCCACATACTAGTATTATAACGATTGGTACTTACATAATAAGACACAAAATAATAGTACAGGTTCTGCCTAGTTTGGGATCAGATGGCGATGAGTGAGTTGTCCCATTACTATTATTATTATAGTAAAGTACGAAGTGAAGAAATAGGCGATATTGGCGCTAAATACGATTTCTTCCAGACATTTATTACATACATTGTACTACATGTTTAATTAATTAAAATATAATTGACTCCAAAGTTAGACGAGAAGTCTAAATAAATATAAAGTTTTTTTTGTTAAAATGTTTGGCATAATCTTCTACTGCACTTACAGTTAATCACCTTCCCATACAGGATTCTTCACATTCAAAAAGACCAGGTCAATCAAAAATCTCTAACGACACAAATAAAAAACAACTGCTACAATACCACACCTCATTTAAACCCAAAATCTTCTTTTAGGCAAAAAACACAGTTTATCATTACATAGAAACAAAATTGAAGGAAGGTGATATAAGGGGAACATCTAGGTTGTTATTTAGTAATGATGTGGTGGTGCCGTGCTCTCCAGACACTCTTGCTGGTTTGTAGAGCAAGCATCCGGCGCCTGCTGATGACCTTACCTTCCCTGAACTATCTGATACGGATTCAGATAGTCTCAGTGCCCCAGCCAACGACGTGTTTTCAGCCGTTAGCTCTTTTCGGAACGGGTCTGCCAGCGGCCTCGACGGTTTAATGCCTCAACACCTAAAAGATCTGTTGTGTTCAGGCGCCGAGGAAGCTGGGGATGCACTCTTGAAGGAGCTAACGGCTTTTATGAACTTTATGCTCGCCGGCGGTGTGGACGATGGCATCATCGATCTTTTCTATGGAGCTAACTTATGCGCCCTACGGAAGAAAGATGGTGGCATTCGTCCCATTGCCGTAGGATGTACGTACAGGCATATAGCTGCAAAGCTATGCTGTAAATATTACAACATAGCTTTAGCAAACAAATTTCATCCCCTACGACTGGGCTTTGGATCAAGAGGGGGTTGTGAGGCGGCCATACATGCCTTATCAACATACCTTGACTGTGGGGATGGTGAAGTCATCTTAAAAGTTGACTTGAAGAATGCCTTTAATTCGGTGAATTGGGACACCTTGTTGACACAGGCAAAATTGGAAACCCCCCAAAATGTTAAAATTTCTTTGGCAATGCTATAGGCATCCATCAAAATTATTACACAAGGAACAACTTTTGGAATCAGCAGTTGGTTGTCAACAAGGCCATCCTCCTGGGCCAGTTATTTTTAACTTAGCCATCCAACCCATCATTGAAAAAAATAATACTAAATTTAACATCTGGTACCTAGAAGATGGGACCCTAGGAGGCGATGCAGAAACAGTATTTGTTTTTTTTAAATACTCAATTTAATTCCATTGGATTAGAGCTCAACACTAGCCAATGTGAAATTTATATAAGTGACAAAATTAATGACAAACTTTCGGTTTTATCAAAATTTTATACTTTGCCAAAGTATAAAATTTTGATAAAACCGAACCTAACCTAACCTAACATTAAAATTATTGAGAAAACTGAGTTTCGCCTCCTCGGATCCCCTGTTTTTGAAGAAGCTTTTAATTTTTATATACAAGAAAAAGTACAAAATTTCAGTGAAGTCCCGGGCCGACTATTGAAAATGAATATATCTGCATTCGGCTTTTACAGTAATTCGATACTGCCTTTTTGTCCCTAAATTCACGCACGCCCTAAGATCTTCCCCGTTTTGGAAACATTTAACACTTTTAGGCAAATTGGACCAAATTATCCATAACACCATAAATAAAATTCTTAATGTGGCCCTGAACGACCGAGCATGGGTCCTTACCAGTTTGTTTGGGTGGGCTCGGCATTTGCAAAATTTCCAATGTCAGTTTACCAGCATTTTTGTCCTCGGTCCATAGCACGGAAGAACTAACCAGGAAAATTTTAGCGTCCACACTGGTTGGTTCTGATGTGCCATGCAAGACCGATGCCATTAGTGCTTGGAAAATTACTGAGTTACCCACTAACCTTTCCTCTCAGAGACAGTGGGATGAGCCGTTTTGCAGGATGAGATGAGATGAGAATACCAGTACTGCTGAGCGCGCTCGTTTGCTGGCTGTGTGGGAATGGGAGTCGGGTCTCTGGGTTCAGGCACTTCCATCGCCCAACATAGGTACCATGTTGGACGATACAACCTTTCGCATGGCTACTTGCCTTCGCTTAGGTGCTCCTTCTATTTCTCCGCATAGATGTTGCTGGGGTGAAGCCGTCGACAGCCTTGAACACCACAGCTTGTCATGCAGCAGGCGTGCAGGCCGCATATCCCGGCACACTAACCTAAAGGACATACTTCGACGTGCCCTTGTCACCGCTGGCGTTCCAGCTGTACGAGAACCCAACGGTTTGCCATGGCCATGAAAGATGGGTAGGTCTTTGGTGTGGGACGCAACATGTGTCTCACACCAAACCACCACCTTGGTGCACCTTTGCACCATTCCTACTTCCAGGCACTGCAGGTTGTGCTGGTGCTGCTGCTGCTTCTGCGGAGACTTTCAAGCGGCGCAAATCTAACTTACTACCTACGGAAACATCTGTGTGCGGTGCGCCAAAAGAAGTTTTTACTTCAAAAATACGATGAATTACCAAATTAAAATAATTGTACACGGATCGGCTTGATTTATAAGTAGTTCATCTGTTTGCAAGAAACCTGGACAAATTCTAAGCACCATGACGGCCGGGGACCATGACCCACGCACAACACAACAACACACTATGTGTGGTTGTGGTCTTCTATAAAGAAACGATAGCGAAAACTTCTCTAAACAGGAGCATGTTCAAAAAGAAATGCTGTCGGTAGTTAACTTCATTTTCCCAAGAATAAAAAGGTCAGATTTTTCTACCTACCTAAAACCTTTCTGCCTACGTAAATTCTAATTCTACTCATGGACAAGAAAAATTAAATCATAATATTTCTTTATGTCATTAAACTAGACATTTGATATTGTCATTGTCATGTATATCTTCTGAAGCTTTAAATTTTCTATTACTTATATTTACTAAAATATATTTTTCAGATAATTTTATTTTATTGTAAAATATCAATAGCAGAATGGTTAAAAAGCCCACCTTCAGATGGGAAAGGAGTACGGAATGCAAACCAACGCATAATATTGTTTCATCAGATTTTTCTAAGTATCGTTCTTGTTCTCTCGGTCCTGTGGTAAGAACTTGGGAATAATTTACGTAACAAATCAAATATACTGATTTGCGTGTCTTAGTTACGTTACCTATTGACGAAGTAATCATTAGACTGTTGCTTTTGTGGTTAGTACTATACCAGCGTGTGTGATGAGCCCGGACTGGAGGCTGACCTCTAGATGAGCACCTCAGACTAATAGAATAAGATAGACGGAGCGTGTAGAACTCGCGCGTGAAGCCGCCAAAAGCAATACTAAATAGCAATGTCATACGTTTTCGCGCGCAGTCGATTTGAGCCGCTAGTGAGTACGCACGTCTAAACACGTTCTGACAAAATATTATTATAATGCCGTATTGTGTAGTAAAACGTTGTAAAAATACTTCAGCAAATCTCAAAAAGAGTTCTGGAGTATCGTTCCATAGGTAAATAATTTTAACATTATAGATTTCTTATTGTTTTCGTAAATATTTTAGTTACACAAACTAGGAACACAAAACCTCTACCATGTTCTACAGTGTTGCCATTCTTAGCATATCTTTTTCCCTAAAATATTTTGCAACGTGTTAGTGGGAATATAAAACAATATTAATCAGTCTATCGATATACTATTTAAAATAAATCTGAATGATAGTTGGGGATCCACGCGAAAAAAAAAAGAAATTGTTGTTTGCATTTAGCGAGTAATTCCGTATTTTTGTAGTGATTTTAAGAGGTACCTAGGTAGGTACTTAGATAATGTTTTTCTATGTTATTCAGATGATGAACAATTAATATTAATATAATAATAATAATTGATCATTTAAATTCATAAAATAAGTAGATATGTTAGGTTTATGATTTATTTTAAAAAAAGTATTTACATACTAACCACGGCTGTGAGCGGCGGCGGCGAGCGGTATGAACAAAATTTGTTCTTACCGCTTGCCGCTAAATATTTAATTTTTTTTTATACTACTTGGATAGTAAACAAGCATACACCATATATATACATTTTTTTAGATACAATTTTTGCCAGTTTTGTTTTACGAGTAATATGTTTTGTATTTTATGTTTGTTTTTTTTATATAATATTGTATTTTGTCTTGATATGTTTGTTAACAGAAACCTTTTTTTAATGTAACATAATGCTAAGATGTATGATGTTATATTTAAAAAGATTTATTTTATTCGTCAGAAATTAAAGCATGTAGTTAGTGTTTATTGTCACCTATTTATTTTGAAATATTAATGTAAAATAATTATAAATAATAACATTATTTAAACAAACGATTTGAAGTATAATTTTTAATATTGATATTGCATATTATTATCACGAGTTAACAGTTTTGTTTCAACTTTTGTTGGGAGTATTTCATTTGCTGGCAACATCGTTTTCCACGTCACACGACATTGACAGCGCTTTTTGGCTTCACTGATTTGTTCTACACGCTCCGTCTATCTTATTCTATTAGTCTGAGATGAGCACATTAAAAACTAATGGGCAACAGTCCACATGTGTATATAGTGTATTTTTGTAATTTATGGGTGTTTATGGATTAAATATTCGAAAAAGAGCCCAAACACGACGCGGCTAATTTTGGCTCAATCAAACACTGGGAAGTGCTTCAAATATAGCTTACAAGATTTGACCTGAACAAAATAACTAACTAACATACATTGCAAGCTAATTAAAAGCTTTTAAAAATAGGTATCTTAGTATTCTTTCTACGATACGGCTACGGTAACCGCTACAGACCAGGTGGGCCGTATGCTTGCTTATCACTCTCGAAAAGATAATTGTAAGCAATTTGTCTCTATTGTCTCTCTGTATTTACAGGCGGATAAACCACGTATGGAATGGTTGCTATCCTTCGAGTATTCACGAATGTGGTTCAAGGAGAGAAACTTGTGGTCTGAGCGTATGTATTCTAGTAACATAGTGTTGCACGTCGATCATATAGCAAACTACGTGGCGAATTTACAAACCTCTCCTCCGAGTAAAAACAGAGTTATCAAGATACCTTTTAAAATCAAAAAGTAAGTCTTGTAAATAAAACTTTTATAAGTAATTAGGGGTCGCCCGCGACTTCGTTTGCGTGGTATTTTGGAATGTTTTCCCCGATTTTGCAACATATCTCACTACTGCTCCGCTCCTATTGATCATAGCATGATGTTATATAGCCTATAGACTTCCTAGATAAATGCACTATTCAACAAAAAAAAAATTCAAATCGAACCAGTACTTTCGGAGATTAACGCGTTCAACCAAACAAACAAACTCTTCAGCTTTATAATATTAGTATGGATACTCGTAGGTGTTTTAAGACGCATGCATACAGTAGTCAAGACATTAATAATAGTGCCTTAGACCAATGTGGGTTACAGCAAATAATGTTCATTTGCTGTAACCGACAGTGGTCTAAGGCACTATAACTATGTAATCAAGACTTATCTAATCGCTATCCGTAAAATATTTATCATTGAGAATTTGTGGTGGCCTTTTGTGGTGTTTTTAATCAGTTTCACTTCATCAAATTACACTTTCTAATAATAAAAAAATATTGAAATTGATATATACATTACTAGCTGTTGCCCGCGGCTCCGTCCGCGTGGAGGTCGGTTATCGCTGCAAAAAGTAGTCTGTGTTATTCCAGACCATAATCTATCTCTGTGCCAAATTTCATCCAGATCCGTTCAGTAGTTTTTACGTGAAAGAGTAACAAACATCCATCCATCCATCCATCCATCCGTCCGTCCATCCATCCATTCATTCTCACAAACTTTCACATTTATAATATAAGTAAGGATGTATGCCTATAATTGGATTTGAGGAGTTCCCTCAACTCCTCATGGATTCTATCATCAGATCTTTCTTTTGATTATAATGGGACCAAACTGGAAGTATGTATGTGTATGTTACATACATACACATACTTCCAGTTTTTACAAAAAGATTTTTTTAAATCGGCTCTGCGGTAATGAACACGATTTGATAACCTTCTCTCTTTTGAAGTTGGTTAAACAGAATGCAATGACAATACCACAAATAAGAATAGTTAAAAAATAATGTTTTATATGTTTTCTTACAGGTTTCAAGGTATATCAAGTAGAACTAGTCATACACGCCTTCCAAATGATAAGGCAATGACTTACAACAAGTTGCCTGTATCTAACAAAATAAAAACTTATTAAGAAACCATTACCAGCATTGTCTCCAAATACTATAAACATTATATAAAGGTTTCTTCAGAGGTTTAAAAACTTTTTGCAACGTCGCTTATTTCACAGACATCAAAATAAAAAAATAGGAGACAATTTACTTTAAAAATGACGTCACAGCCTTTTTGTAGTTAATGTTATTTATATATATAGATAATATAATAAACTAGTAAGTAGTAGAGGTATATAGTCATAATAATGGTCATCATTGGTACTAAGGCTGATTGTTCAAAAAAAAAACTTAGATCGCTTTTAGAAATTAATATTACTTAGCCTAAAACTATTAGTTTAGATATGAGACAAAAATTATTGTGTTCACGTACAGTAAGCGTCAGATAGATTTGAGTATCAGAGGTCAAAATTATGTTACACACTTTGTAAGCATAAAGGAAAAGGGTATAAAAACGTTATAATGGTGCTTATTATTAATAAGGTTTAATGTTATTACATTAAAAGCTCCTTTACAGTAGCGTTCGTTCAGTGTAGGCGTTCGATGAACGTATGCGCAGCGCAGACGTTGTCGCGGCGCGTCTCTTCTGGGGCACATGAATACGCTGCGCTAGAGTTGTGGGTGCGCGACGTATGTGCCGTATTACGGCGATGTCATGTACCAGCCTGTTTACATTCGACCTATCCCCGCCATCCGCGCCCTTGTGTCCTGTGATTCGTTAATTCCTACGAATGAACTTGAGCCTCTAGACAAGTGGCATAAGCGATAGTCGAATCGAAAAGTCAAAAAAGAAAATGTATGGGATTTGACGTAAGTTTACGACATTAAATCGTAGACGCATGTCGAATTCCATACATTTTATTTTTTGACTTTTCGATTCGACTATCGCTTATGCCACTTGTCTAGAGGCTCTGATCGTAAAATGGGTCCAACAACAGAAAGTACTTTAGACATCGAAATTAATTTATTCATCTAACCTCCATACTGTACTCTTATCACAAAATGTTACGATTTCACCTTCTGTACCAATGCATCAAATAAGACTTTATTTGATGCATTGTTGCAGAAACAGACGCAGATACGACGCGACACAGAACTTGTTTTCTAGTGCGGGAGTTGTCCTTATTACAAAAAAAAAATAGTTTCTTCCTTCGAAGGTAAGAATAAAATATTTTGAATCATTAAGATTTTATTATAAAGTACAAAATAATAACTTCACTTGACCGCACACTCTATATTGGATTCTCTCATATCCTTTCGTTTTACTCTTATTTTCTTGTTTTCGCACAAATTTTAAGCCATCAACATCAACATGACGTCTGAAGAAAATGCAGCATTTTCTTTAGACGTCACACAATTTCGTTGTCGTTTCGTTGCTCTCATTAACAAAATGGGTTCCGACGAGGAAACTATTGATGGCTTTACTTTTTAACCGACTTCAAAAAGAGGAGGTTATCAATTCGTGTGTATTTTTTTTTTATTTTTTTTTATTTTTTTTATTTTTTTTAATGTTTGTTACCGCATAACTCCGTCATTTATGGACCGATTTGAAAAATTCTTTTTTTGTCTGACTGGACATACTTCCAGTTTGGTCCCATTATCATCAAAAGAAAGTTCTGATGATGGGATTCATGAGGAATTGAGGGAACTCCTCAAAAGTTATAGGCACACATATAGCAATTTTAATATTTTTAACAATAAATCAATCATTTGCATTCAGAAAGTGTAATTTGGTGAAGTAAAACTGATGAAGAAGACCACAGTTGGCCATCTGAACTTCTCAATAATAAGTATTTTACTGATGGCGATTAGATAAGTTTCGGTTATTGTTGCTAAGCAACTATTAATAAGAAATAATGACGTGAATTAATTGAGCGCGGATTGCACAGATTAAATAAAGCTTTTAATACCTACTTGACCTGTGTTCAGCCCGACGCTCAGTCGATTTTATTCGATTGTAACAAACAAATATTTGAAAATTTTACAACTTGCCGTACTGAAGTCGGTTTTTTTTTGTTAAAATTATAAAAAGAAAATTTCAGCCGCATCTAGACAAACCGCTAGTGTGAAGTGGCTCTCATCCTTATTTTCAAAAGCACTATTATAGCGTTTTAACAGTTTAATCTTTTAATACTGCATAAGTGTTGTGAAAAAGTTAAAAACCTTAAATGAGTTTTTTGCCGTAGGCATTATACCATTTTGTCGCTTTCCTTTAGGTAGTAGGGCAGTATAGATTTGTCTATATTTTATTAGCAAGAGAAACGTTCCCCAGAACGAAAACCAATCACAGTGGTGAGTAGGTACTAAGTAGTTCGCCGCATTAACTCAGCTGGCGGGGAGTCAAAATACTAATATTTATTTATTTAAACTTCCTGCAAACAAATTGCACAAGGCGGACTTAATGCCAAAGGTATTTTCTGCCAGTCAACCTTTGGGTGATGCAGAGATAAGCATGGCAGGTGACAATAATAATAAAGGAAATTATAAACTAAGAAATAAGATGCAACACAAAACTTAATTACACATAACTATATGAGTATACATAAATAAATATATACACCTATAATATATATACCTATAATATATATAATATATGATTACTAATACACAAATAGAAAAATTATACGACTGCTAAGAAATTTAAGTGGACAAACAACTACTGTATAACTGACGCACTTTGGCTTTAAATGTGACCCGGTTATCAGACATCCTAATTTATTATTATTAATATTATTAATATAAAATTAAAATCAAAAGAAAGGTCTATTGTTATAATAATTATCATTTTTACTATTAAGCAAAATAATGTGCAAAACAAATTAACTAACATTGTTTATGGAATCCACAATGCACATATTTTTTATTTTATTTGGGTTTAGTTTATTTTTATGCCAGTTTAATACCAGACTACTATATTTAAATCTATTTATGCTTTTTGAGGGGTCCCTCTTAAACTGTTATTACTTTTAGGGTGGTCCATGGATTCAAAAAATAAAATTGTTTATTACCACTTCGACATTTCTCGGACGCTGCTCTACTTGCCTATAATATATCTGACGCTGACTGTTCTTTACGATTATTATAATGTAAACACTTCAAGACCCCCTAGACAAGAGGTAAAAGCATTCATCGAATTGAATAGAATTAAAGGAATTCTATGGGATTTGACATACGTTTATGACATTATATCGGAAACTTATGTCAACTGCCATACATTGCTTTCTATTCTATTCGATTCGACTACCGTTTATGCCACTTGTATAGACGGGTCGTTTACATACATCCAAAAATTTGGGAAGAGTGTTGATAACATAATTCACATAATTCACTACAAAAAGTATTGATTTATTATTAAAGTACTAATTTAATAATGTTGCACTTTATAGACTAAATAAGAGATGCACTACTTGGTCAGTAAAGGTACTCAACGTACCTCTGACCCTGCGAGTTGGTGGCGTTTTAGGGGTAATCAGCGTATATAGCAAAATAAAAGCATTATTAAAAAACAATCTACATTCATTCATTAATGGGTTTCAATAAGTAAATCTATCATTGAATGTATAAAAGTATCTAAAATCTAGGTACATTATTTTGTTTGAGATCAAATTTAAAAAATATATATTTTATATCTCCTTTTATTTATTTTCTTATTTTAGCTTTGCTATCGCTATTTTTTTTAGTGATCTCTGACAAAACTTGCCCTATTCTGCTTGAAATGCTTATTCGATTAATTTAGTTCAACATAAGTAGAAATTCGTTACTGAACGAATGAAGTTGTTTGCTTTTAATGTACATATTTTATAGTCTGTTCTTTATAACTGAGCGGCAAAACTCACTATTTAGGGGAAACTTTTCGCGTATAAACAAACAATGCAGATACGTTGTTATTAGTAATCTAATATAAATATCAATAATGTATGCTTAATAGTAATTAATTACAGGATAAGTACAATTTTACGCATAATAAAAATATAATACATTTTTGAAGCAGATAGTCGCTTTTTATAACTAACCGCTTACTTGGAAGATAACGAGAAACTCTTAGATGATAAGAGACGCAGTCATTGGAACACTATTTGTGTAGCGAGTGATGTATCTACTGGTGAGTAGGGTTTTCAGGGCTGCAGGTAGATAGTTTTCTTCTTTACAGGATGGCAACGCGCAAGTGGTAATCATGTTCGTCTATTAGCATGTTTACTACAAAAATGATCTCTTAATTAAATATATTGTGCGTAAATAAATCAGTTCCTCGAAATAAACCATAAGTATATATTTAGACAGAAATCTTGTATTTGTTTGTTTGTATAGCGGACGTTCCTCCCTAAACTTGAACATAGAATGATATCGCTCGTGCCGATAGCGTCAAAGCAAATATGGTGACGGCGGCGTCCAGTCAACACGCACCTCTTTACTAGAGGTGCGCGCCGACTGGCCGCCGTCACTCTCTTGCTCTATCACTTGTCATTCAAGTAACATATTGCTGTATCATAATATTCTTACTCCACTGTTGCTTTCATTCGGCTTTCTTTCCCTTAACAATGTTGCTTTAATTTTAATTGACTTGAAGCTAATCAGAGTAGCTAGATGGATTAATATTTAAACATTACTGGGCAATAGCACGCGAATGCCACACGCGATTACCACGAGCTGGCGGTAGTCGTCCATCTGTGATTATGTCGGGGCTGTGGGACCTACTAGATACCTTTGGTTCTAGAAATGTCATGTAATACCACCGCGGAAAGCACCGCGCAAATGCCACGTGATGTTTAGACACACCATAAGACTAGCTATTTCAAAATATTAAGTAAATATCGTCGGAATAGTGCAAATTCGTGTATCATCATCATTCATTGGATAATTTCGTGTATCTGACAATTGTAGCTAAATAACGATTCGTGGTCAGTGCAAGGAAGATGTTGATTGGTAGCGGCCACTTTGACACTTGATAAGTTTAGAACAATAGAAAGCAACAACTCATCCAAAACCAATACCGCACATCTACGGCTGGTAAGTGGCAAAACTGCGTATGTGATCAGGTGATGTGTTAAAATCGGTGTACTTTTTAAAATAACCGATTAATAGCAGGTAAGCCTTAATCGAACGTTGATTAAGTATTTACTTAATAATATCCGCAATGAATATGATTTTAATTTATTTTCTGGCATTATAGACAAATTTAAAACAAAACAGGTCATCAATGCGTGGATTTATAAAAAAAGTTTGTTACCTCAGAACTCCGTCATATTCGTTTTTTTTAGATTATTTGCTTCTGTAGCCTATTTAGGCTGTATCTAGGGCTGTACTACAGTCCCACAGTCAACAAATTTAGGTGACTTCCATTCCCGTCTGTTCATTGACTTATTCCAACAATCCTTCTCATATGCATCCAGGTCGTCACGCCAGCGTTTTCTAAGTCGGCCTCGGCGGCGATGCCCATCTTCAGGCATCCACTGTGTGACAACACGAGCCCATCTCTCAGGATGCATACGAGAAATCTGTCCTGCCCAGTCCCACTTAAGTTTGGGCAGATTTGCTACCGACGTCCCTGATACCGGTCTGCGAGCGTATGATGGTATTCCGCACTTTGTCACAGAGTTTGATATTCAGTATGCTGCGCTCCATTGCCCTTTGACAAACCTTAAGTTTGGACTTCTGAAGACCTGTTAGTGATCTATACCTAAATCTTTATTTAAATTAAAAAATAAATCATGCCAAGATTCATGACATGTCATAATTCATATAATAAACATGTAGGAGGCCGTAATAATCCTCTCTGCAGATCTTGTATGAGAAAAGAAAAAACGGCACCCATTGTGCCTCGACACTAATCTGGCCCCTGATGTCTGTCTGCCACATACAGGGCAAAGCACCTTGGCAACCAAGTACCTACTCTACAGGAGATCGTCGGCAACACCAAGTAAATACTTTAACGTGGAATAGCGGATTTCTGCCGGTTATACTGCCTCGGTACCAAAATGGAACTACTATTGTTCTAAGTGGACTGATCCCCAAGTTTTCATGCAGGTCTTGTGAACATTGTTCATCGATGTTATTTTTAAAAACTATGTATGCCTGACCTGGTTTATTTTTAACTTCATGTCTAATCTTTTAGAAAATATTGGCACTGCTTTTCGATTCCTTGCTTTAGCTACGATTGTAACTTTAGGTTCCAAATCTCTTTCAGGAAATGTCATGATAACCTAAGAGATTTCAAAGACAGTAACTTTCTGATTTTATTTTATTGATATAAATTTGCTCTTTAAAACTTTCTTTCTTATTGTTTTGTTTTGTTAAATAAATATTATTTGATTACACGTTTTTTTAACCAAAGTAGATACGCGACTTTGCACTACCTTCGAAGATATACCTACCTACCATCTCTAGACTATAATGTTAGAAAATATTTCAATAATGTTATATGCATATTATTTTATACATAATTATACATAATAAATCAATAACATAATTCAATTTTTTATTTGTTTTACTTTATGAATATACAAGCTGTTACCCGCGGCTCCGCCCGCGTGGATGTCGGTTTTCGCGACAAAAAGTGGCCTATGTGTTATTCTGATTTATATAACCTATAGCGGTCCCCCGCGGCTCCGCCTGCGTGGATGTCGATTACCGCATTGTCGATTTTCGTACGAAAATCATTAGAAACCGCGCGCGACCGCTGCGTAAGGAGCCGGCCACGTGCCTGAGCCGCGCGCACATAGCACAGATGACTAAATAGTTACTACGTAGACCTAAACTCCGAGCGCAGAAATAGTATTATATTGATTTCGCCATAACTTTTAAACCAAACGTCCAATTTTGATGAATTAAAGACAAAATTTTATCTACATAAACTTTGTGACAAAATAGTTTATTTTGATAGGGAATAATGACATGTGTAAAATAAATGCGTTTAAATGAAGCCCTAAAAAGATGGTTTTTGTGCTTAACTCGAAATAGATAGGTATAGTTACACACTATACCTATCTATTTCGAGTTAAGCACAACGCCCATTTTTTTTAACCATTTTTCACGGACTCTTTTGTAGATATTTTTAAGTTCTTTAATAAATAAGAACATTTTATGGTTCTATCTTTTATAGTTGAGGCGTCGTACGCTAAATAAGGAACTGTTTTGGATGATTTTTTATACCTTGGGTTCGAAAAACCCAAATATCTTACGGACCCCATTTTTTTCTAAAATAAAATATAGTCTTTGTTACTAGCAGATAATGTAGATTTGTAATGGTGAAATATTTTTTAAAATCGGTCTAGTCGTTTTTTAGTTTATACATTACAAACATACAAACAAAAATACAAAGCTTTCCTCTTTATAATATTATTATTATTATATAGTATAGATCAACGGCGCGCGGCGGTTTGCGTAGACTAGTAAATTAATATTAGATAGTTTCCTAAGTATTTAAAACTCTGTTTGTTAATCGTGTCAGCAAATTATTTCAAAATCGATGTTTGAATTATTTCTACAATGCGTATTCATAACTGTATGTGGGGTCTATCTTGAGTTTTAAATTTAAGTTTTTTTTGCTATGGCGCGTGTTGGGAGTTGCCTATGTCCAGCAGTGAACTGCGATAGGCTGATTGATTGATTGATAAGTTTTGAAACCTACAATTATGCTTGAGTGGAAACAGTACCAAAATAATAGTAGTTCTCAAATAATTTTAACAAAAAAAAACCGACTTCAGTACGGCAAGTTGTAAAATTTTCTAATATTTGTTTGTTACAATCGAATAAAATCGACTGAGCGTCGGGCTGAACACAGGGCAAGTAGGTATTAAAAGCAATATTTAATCTGTGCAATCCGCGCTCAATTCATTCACGTCATTATTTCTTATTAATAGTTGCTTAGCAACAATAACCGAAACTTATCTAATCGCCATCAGTAAAATACTTATTATTGAAAAGTTCAGATGGCCATCTGTGGTCTTCTTCATCAGTTTTACTTCACCAAATTAAACTTCCTGAATGCAAATGATTGATTAGTTGTTAAAAATATTGAAATTGCTATATGTGTGCCTATAACTTTTGAGGAGTTCCCTCAATTCCTCATGGATCCCATCATTAGAACTTTCTTTTGATGATAATGGGACCAATCTGGAAGTATGTCCAGCCAGACAAAAAAAGAATTTTTCAAATCGGTCCATAAATGACAGAGTTATGCGGTAACAAACATAAAAAAAAAAAAAAAAAATACACTCGAATTGATAACCTCCTCTTTTTGAAGTCGGTTAAAAAGGATAAAATTCTCTCTTGGCTTGTGGAAATTAAAGAAAAAACCAAATATTTTAATTATAGGGGTAGAATATACTATGTATAATTTTAATATATATAAATTACGTGTCACGTTGTTTGTCCTCTATGGACGCCTAAACTATTGAACCGATTTTAATAAAATTTTACACACTGTGTGCAGTTTTATCTAACTTAAAAGGATATATTTTCTCTACAAGGGCCTTAATTTAACCCGGGCAAAGTCGGGGCGGGACGCTAGTATTATAATTATATTTGGTTTTTGTAACTGCATCAGACTTATCAGCAATTCAATTAATGAAATTGTGGTACTAGTTTTTTTGCAAAGTTTATTACAAATTTATATAATTTGTCACTGACATTCCGGGGTGCACTGTCTACTTAGTCATAAAGCCGCACATCTCACACCGCTAAGTAATTTATAGTCAATCGAAGCTTAAATGTGCGAACAAGTCGATTATGTTTTGTTTTGTCTACCTAAATTGAATTTGATATAGGTATTTCATAGTAACCCTAAGAAAAATGCAAATTTTCGTACGTCTCTAACGAGTACGTGTTGAGAGTTTACATCGGCTTAAAAGATGTAAATATGAATAGTGAGGAAAACCCACCTAGCCGGTTTACTATCTTCAGCGATTACAAACAAACATAAGTAGGCACATGATTATTTATATTGTCAATTCTCTGCCATCTACATTAGTCACTCAGCCGTGTCGATAACCTATCAGCATTTTGAAATTACACCACCATTTGCAATTTGTACAATGCTTGGCGATAGATGATAAACTGGGGAAGGGTGCTTTTTATTGCGAAATAAAAATAACTTAACCTAAACTACTTACAAACAATTTAGAGTTATTTAAGTATATAAGTAGAAGTGCCCAAATAACTGGCCACATTGCCACGCTGCGTCGTTGACCCAAGTAAAGGTCAGCCTTAGGATCGTGAAATGACTCGACTAATCGCTTAGATATCTCACGATACACTTCGTGGACACTTGGACCCTATGGTTCAAAGTTTTGACTACTTGTGTTGTAGTTGTGTTCCAATGTGTAAGTACAGGTCTCCAGCGCTCATTTAGGGTTGTTTTGAAAGAAACATTTTCCTATCCCAGGTATACTCCATCTTAAAGCCTTAGTGCAATAAAATGGATCCACAACACGCAAATTATACCTCTGATTTTGCAAACTACTAACTGTTGAACATCAGGCGGGCCGTGCTTGCTGACCGCCCAAGTAGTTTCAGTCAACGACAGTTTTTTTTTGAAGTATTTTAAATTTTATTCTTCTTTTATCATCTAAGTCAAAAGATCGCTCAGGATTTCTACAGAAATCGGTCCCACTCCCCTAGACAAGCAGCATAAACAGTAGTCGAATCGAATAGAATAGAAAGCAAATGCGCGAAGCGGTGCAAATGATTTGACGTAGGTATATTTATTATAATAAATCGTGCACTTACAAGTATAGAAGCTGAACAGCTTAAATGTTGCATGTTGTTTTTATAGACTATTTATTTATTTATTTAATTAAGGTTAGCCAACGATTACTTACACTTATACATTCAATAAATAATATCATAGAAAAACATACATAAGCGTAGCAACCACTTAAAGGCTAACACCACATGCACTTAAATTGTTAACAATAAATAGAGTGAAGTAAATTATATAATATAAAATAATTAAATTTAGTCACAAACCTTAAATTATAACTGAAATTAGATAGAATATAATAAAATTAGTTAATACAAAAATAAATTAATATAATAATTGCAAATTAAATATTTCTATAAGACTAAGTAGCATCTTTAATGGCACTATTGATTTTTAAATTAAATTGAGTTAATTCAGGAAGGGCTGTTTGTGTAGTGTTCAGTAATAGTCCTACGATACTTACCTAAACTGTCGTGGTGTATGTCTATTTTGTAACTAAAACTATTAATTAATTTACACATTCTAGGTAGCGGGGAGTTAGCACCAAGAACAGATCGTCGTAAAGGTGGGCATAGAGGTGTAATTTGATGCCGAGGGTATCTGGAAGGGGCGTGGAGTCTTAGGAGACTCAATAGGCCTGGACAGTCTACAATACTTCTTATAAGTGTGAACACAAATAAGGCATCCACAATCTCTAGTCGGGTAGAAAGGGCAAGTATCTTGACGTGCTGCAGGCGAGTTTTGTACGAGGGCAGTAACTTGGCTTTTCCTGCAGTAAAAGCAAGATGCCAAAGAAAGTGTTTTTGTATTCTCTCAAGACGGAGAGCATGTACCGCATACTCATATGACTAGTAGATGTTTGGAGTAGACCCGTGCCCAGCAGTGGAACGTGTGAGACGAGAGATAATTGTGCCTTTACTTGTTGCACTTTTATAGGTCGTCATGGCATCGAAGAAACCCGAAATAGTAATAAATGTAGGTATCGTAGCTGGTCTATGTAGGTTGTTGACCTAGTAATTAATAGGGCATTGGATAATAAAAGTGAAAGTAGGTATAGATGTTGCACCTGTGTTTGCGCATGTGCTTGTGCACTATAATATGTCCTGCATAGCTGTGAAAATTTGCCATCTGGGTAATTTCCGTTGAGAATTCTCGCCATCGTGCATCGGTCTGGACTCTTCGAGTATTATTATTAGCGTAGATCTATCTACTTCTACTATAGCTAGTGGTGTAGAACCCGAACGTGAACTTGCGACTCACCCTTGACCGATTTGGCTCATCTACGAATTTAAAAAATTATATTCGCCAACTTACTTTCAAGACGTTCCGCCGGCTGATTCTCTAAGAAACAGCGATGGCAAACTGACAGTTGTGATCGTAAACTAATAGTTGTGATTGCTCGGTGACGGCACAATATATTGACTAAACGTCAAAACGGCTCGGGTTCTTGCTCTTACGGAATACCGATTTTCAATCCAACAGCCAGATTTTGCTCGGTTTTCGCAGTGGCTCGGTTTTTGCTCTTACGGATCCCCCTGCCGATCAACGATACTGAAGTTATGGTTGAACAAACATTCATACATGTAGCTAATATACAAACGCCAGATTGTTCCTGTGACTTGGAGAACTTTGCTCAGTCAAAAAATAAATAATCTAATAATCCTCAACTGGTATTTAAAAGAGCAAATGCGATTAGAAACTGTATAGTGAATAACGTTGCTCACACGTGGATACATTAAAATCTTGACCTACTCGTAGTTCGAGTTAAAGGTCGTTTCGCACGCCAATTGTTCGCCCGAACGGGCCAAACGACCAAACTCAACTCCGTCGCTCCATGATTATTTTTGTTATCAGTGCCTTAATTCGCTAAGGCCATAGACTCTCAACACGCTGAACTGACGTGTCGTATCGTGAATCGTGATGCATCAAAATCTTATCGGCGACTTGTTCATATTTACATGGGCTACGGACTGTGATCTAACATCTGTTAACATCGATTCTGGTATATAAGCTTCGGATCCACATATAAGTACTTCACCAGAGAATCGCAGTGCGCTTGTATAAGGAAATTAATAATTATTCATTACCTACTAAGTATATTTATCATTAGCTTACGTGAGTAAATGTACCTGCTGTTGCCAGCATACACAGGCTACGATAACTGCTTACCACAAGGCAGGCCGTATCCTTGTTTGAGGGCGCTGATCGGTAAACAATCAGCGGTATAAATACCAATGTCGCAGTTACCCTATAAATTTAAACGTTGTTCCACTTTTAGACACACACCCACTTTAAGTAAACCCTGAGAAGCACTGAGATTATCAGGTGAAATACCTCTACGTTGCTCCGAAGCTTCGCAAATTACGAGACTCTCAATACACCGGATTTGCCAGATACCAGAAATTTATAGGGTAACTGCGCCCTTGGTCTGGCATTTTTTACTGATCAGCGCCTTTAAACAAGGATACGGCCTGCCCCGTGGTAAGCCGTTATCGTAACCCGTGTATGCTGGCAGTAGCAAGTACATTTACTCACGTAAACCATGTAAATGGCTTATTATTATCCTTAAATAATAGGAAAAGATCCTAGATAATGATACTTAGTAGGTAATTAATATTTTTTTCTCACACAATATAATAATATTTTGTCCATTTAGTATGGCATCAAGGACAATACATAACAATGGTATTTATACTTAGACTTTACAATGAGACGTACTAGCCTAAACTAGACTTAAATGGCATTATTATAAGACACCAGGTCTCTATCCCTCCCTAGGTGTTAACTAGTAACAAAATGTGTACTCGTTCTCTGATAAACGCGATAGGTTGGTGAGTACAGGCCTCCTGGGCTCTTTACATTGCATTGCATTCTTTTTCCAAGAAACTTTTGCCTATTCAGGCCTTGTATGCAGTATTGTATGGTTTCTTAGGCTACGCGAACTGGTTACTATAGTAAAAATTTTGGCGGGACTATGTTTATTAAACATCTATCCTATCATTATAACTAATAATAATAATTTATTTATTTCAAACAATTCAGTCCATATCATTTTATACACTTACAAAAATTACTATATATATTGTAAGTAATATTCATTAATATATAATAAATAATATCTTAAAAAAAAAAAGCTATCTGCCCCATACCTTATTCACGGGTGCATGTAGGGACTGCCAGTGTTGCCAGAAGGGCCCGTCCAACCTGTCAGCGACGACCGCAAGGAGACTGTTACCGCTGCCCCGCACTCTACTCGCTATAGATGTCGCCCTTACGCATCGTGGTGAAGAAACAATCCAATTGCACCCCGGCAAACATACCCGATGCGCTGCAGAAGCGGGGCAGCCGTAACAACGCCCTTAGCGCTGTTATATTGAACGCGGAGGGCGCTGTAGGCTCTCTGCGTGTAAGATACCCACAAGCCGCTCGTGTAAAAGGAGGTGCAGTAAGCTCGAAACATGGTAATTTTTACATTTTTGGAACAACGAGCAAACCTGCGGGCTATCATGTTCGCCCTTACCGACAGCGCCCTCCTTTCGCGCTCAATACCCGCATCATCTTACAGGTCAGGCGTGACAATATGACCTAGATATTTAAAACTAAGCACCCGCCTCAAAGGTACGCCGCAAAGTTTGACCGGTGGGACTTCCGTCGGACATATATTATTATATTATATTACAAATATATATGTTTTATATATTTGTAATAAAATCACTCGCCGATTTTAACCTTGAGTATATTAATTATTAAAAAAGATTTGAAATTCCTACAAAATCTACAAGATCATACGACACTTCTTCAACTTCTCCAGCCAGTAACAATGTGATAATTTTATTCACTAATCAAATATTTTTAAGAACTGTACCTGGCCAATCAAGCTTTGCTCGCAGTTTCTTATGTATTTTTCATATAGATAAAATGGTCAAAATACATTACCGTGCATCTTTTTCGAATTCGGTTTAGTTATTTACGTAGGATAGGTAGGTACTTAACTTTCTGGTTCACAACTCTTTATTAATATTACCGGTATTATTCCACATATAATGGCTACAGATATTAGTGTTAAATATCTGTTGACGAGTCGCTTAAAGTTCTCCTCTACATGGCTGATCTTCGTATCTCTATGAGCCGTATAATATTCATGAAGACGACTCGCTACATGTATGTTATTTTCAATGCGAGATATTGATTTTAATATATCTCTGGATTGCATCGTGTATTTCTTACCAGCATGACCTAGCTGAATCTTCTCATTGCTGTTTTTTTGTTCATTACCAAATGCTGTAAACGTGAACATTACAATTGAATGCCCTGCAATTGTGTATCTGTTTTCAAAGCAGAAAGAGTAGACTCCTTTCTTCTTCGCAATGTATTTTCGCTCATCCTCAGCTGTACCAGTGTGTATAGCTATCAGTTTACGTAATGGGCTAGTAAGATTAAAGTTTATCGTCACATCACCACCGTAAGAATTGTCTATCACTTGGTAGCCTATTTTAAATATTTCGTTGACACTCATGTTGTGAAAGAAACACTCTGTTTTTCCACTCTCAATTCTGGCAGTCATTCGAGTCTGATACGCAAATACTACAGTAAGTATACTATTAAGAATTATAAAATGCATGTTGATTCAATACTTGTGTATGTTTTCAACACGCCAGGCACGATGTAATGATACATTTTTATTTTTTCCAGTTGTTTGTTATCTTAGACGGAAATCGACAAAAAACATACCAAATGTAGTTTTAAACAAATAACTCGTGGAAATAAGAGCTGTCGACATTTGTGTTGGTAACTTATTGGTTAGGGTTTACATGATTATAAATTACTAGCCACCCGCCCCTGCTTCGTACGTCTACGTATTTCCCGGGATCCGGGAAATACAACCGGGGGATAAGGGGGGCGGGAACTGGGTGTTACCCATCTACATGAAGACTGCTGTGTTTTGTAGGTACAGCAGTGGGGACTCAATATTGGGATGGCCAAATAAATGCTACTGGGGCTTAAATGCTACTATAAATTTGAATATGATTTATTTATATGTCTATTCGGTATCTTGGCACTAACAGCGGGTTATGATAACGAGGGCGCGGTAACCCTATCGATTGGTGAACGCATAGTGGTATTTCAACTGAACGTCTTCGTGCTTCGGAGGGCACGTTAAAATCAGTCAAGTTTGAATTATACGAAGTAATAACTAATACTTTAGGTAGTCGACGGTTTCGGTGGAATTCCCTCCCACGCACGGAATGGAGCACTCTTCGCAGGTTGTGAAGAGTGCTCCATTCCGAAGTTTTTTCGAAGGAAGGACATAGTATTCTTCAAGAAAGGAGTTTTTTTTCTTAAGAAGAGGACAACTCCCGCAAGTACAAGCCCAGTGTTGCGGTGCACTTTACAAACATACAATTCAGGGACATAAATTACACCTAGACCACAGAATACGTAACAGTACAGGTACCCAGAATCGGAACCTACATTTATGGATCACACAAAGATTTGTCCCTTGTGGAAATTGAACCTACGACCTCCGGCGTAGCAGTCACAAACCACTAGACCAACAAGGCTGCCCGCCCACATTCGATAGTCGGTGACCGATTGTAGGAGCGATGCTTTGTTCTCATATAATCGGGTCGATTCGACACATAGGTAATTTATTAATTAATTAAAATTAATTTATACATTGCGCTATAGCAATGAGTACATTCTATTTTCTCCTGCAAAAAGATTTTTACATTATCGTATGTGGGCAGGTAGCCTTACAGGACCGGCTATGCACGAGTGGTGTGGAAAGTATATGGGCGGTAAGCAATTACCGTTTCAACTTTCCATTAAAAAAGCCGTATGCTTGATACCAGAATAAAAAAGAATACATATACACATAAAAAGAGACGAGTGAAGTTGTGGCCTTTCTTATTAGTCAGGTAATCGGATAAAAAGAGGTCTATTTACCTCGAAAAAAAAAACATGCGGAGCAGTCTTTGGGGACTGCCGATAGAAGTAAAAACTTAACTTGTGAATTGTATCGTTGAGCTATTAGATTATTATTTTTGAATATGGAAAGCGATCGGTGACGCTGTAATTTATGTTCACCCAAAAAGTGCTCAACGTGCCTTAAGAAGTTTTAAGTTCAAAACTATTCCTCTTTTCTTGGACTCGGTTAAAAATAAGGCCTGTCACTGCGGCTTACCTACTTTGATTGATAGATACCGATCTATTAATCACGGACGTTATTGATCGAAGTTAACCTATTGAATATATTGCAGCAGATACGATACAGATAGCTTTATTGTTATCAACAACATTGTTACCACCAACATATAATTTTGTGGGCATGTTCAAGGTTAAATAAAGGACATATTATTTATGCTTGTTTCTGGCCGCGGCTTAGCGTACAATTCCAAAGGAACATCTATGCCAGACTATAATCTATCTTTATGCCAAATTAAATCTACATCAGCCGTTTTGGCGTGCATGAGTAGCAAAATCCATCCAAATTTACGCGTTTATTAAATAAGGATTATATAAATTTTCGAATACTTAAACAACGTGTCACATGAAAAAATACGAAGAGACAATTTTTTTCTTAGGCGTTCGGCCGGCAGTTGATAGGCAGTTACTATAGGCAATGGACGCTTGCATTATCGAAAGCATTACTCGCGTGCTGAAGACCCAGACATTTGTAACACCAAGGTTTCGTGATAGGGTATCCAGAGGTGGATAAATGTCGACAGCGCCCCATGCACCTCATTAGCTCCCTCTGGCGGTCGTATTTTAGAACAACTTCTTAACTACCTTATAATAAATTATCTACTTTATTTAAAAATAATTAGTCATAACTTTTTATATTATATTTAAGCAAGGTTAGGTAAGTCCTTATAACTATATTTTTGTAGAAAATCTCCTCACGTGTCCCCTTTAGCCCGCGCCTCCCTGGAGATAATACGCCACTAAGGGTATTCCTAGCACACTAGTATGTCAACGTTTCTTTAAAATTCAATACCTAATTGAGTTCTGGAAATGTACACGACAATATATTCAAAACAACATGCGTCGGTCAGGCACAATAAGGGCATTAATTCCAAACAAACAAATAGTTCACTAGATTTTACATAATAGAAAACGAAGAGCGCTATTGAAAAATAAGCTGTAAAAGGTACCTACATGTACCTACCTTTTACAGCTTACTTTTCAATAGCGATAGCAATTCATTGCTAGGTAAGTTGTTGTTTTAAAATTATCGGTAGAACAAATTATCGTATCTATCTCTTTATAGTTGGTCCGAATGAAAATTGTGATTTGGTTATTAGCGAAAATTTAACGATTTTGCCTCTGGGGATAGCGGGAAAATGCGGGACGTATGGACACGATACTCAAGCAGTATCTATATTGGCTTTATACAGATTATCGTATCTATCTCTTTATAGTTGGTCCGAATGAAAATTGTGATTTGGTTATTAGCGAAAATTTAACGATTTTGCCTCTGGGGTTAGCGGGAAAATGCGCGACGTATGGACACGATACTCAAGCAGTATCTATATTGGCTTCATACAGTAGAAAACAAGTAAGGTGGGCTGATCGGAAATCTTAATATATATACTTAATAATAGTTTTATTAAGAAGAAAATAAGTAAATTAGGTACTGAATAAAATTTTATTCAGTACCTAATTTACATTTTCTTTTTATATTCTCTCTGACCTTACTTGGTGAAAATTTTAATAAAAGAAGCTATGTACAATACTATGTAATAAATTCAACTTGCGACCTGGAGTTTAAACAATAGGGTAATACTAACACAATACAAGTTAAGCCAAGCAATTTTGATATGTCTGTTATTCTTATCGATTATGAGGTAGCATGTAACCCTATAAATTTAGCTGAGCAGTCAGCTGACTACAAGAGCCTGATATATTAGTTACTGCAACGTTTAACAGAAAGTATAATTAGGGCAAGTTAGTTAACGAAACGATTTGTTATGATATGTTCTTATAGACACAATACTATATTATCTGTTATCGGCAATATAATTATGATTTAATGTTTACGCATCTTACATTTAATGCTTTCAGATGATGGACGACATTTTACTTTTTTTCTATTTTTATCGTGACACTGACAGAAATAGTTAACATACGGTGACCCAGTTCCTAGACGAAGACAGAATAAGATTTTAAACGTATTTTAATAACAAATATGTTGTGTAGTTTTCATATAAGCAGTAAGGTGTAATTAGTGTTGTGGGTAAAATGTGTTAACGGTTCTTTGATTTGATGTGTTTGAGTTCAGAGGTTAAAACGCTTCAGTAACCGGTTCTTATTCATCTTTTGCCTAAACCTTGTAGGAACAGTTAGTTTACTACAGTTTCAATAAATAAACATTATAAAGTAAATCTCATTCATAATGTGGTGCAATAAAAATATACTTAATCTATTTTAATTATGGTGCAATTAATTTTTTTTTATGGTTATTGAACAGCTGATAGGAATTCAAACTAATGAATATTAAAACGATTTGGCAATACAATAGTAAAACAAACAAGTTGGATAAAATGAAGCAAATTTTGAATTTCAATTATGATTGTATATTTGTAACGATAGTTATGAAATATAATGACGTAATGCGAAATTCACATAATAATATCAACGTGCTGTGACTGTGGCCTTGAGAGTAGGTTAGTTATAATGATGTGTGTTGATGTTAGTTATGATGATGTTGATAAAAATAATGTAATACTCACTGTTTTGTCCTCGAGATAAGTAAATGCTTCTCTTGTAACAGTATTTCCGTCATGACCCACCAAAATACACTTTAAATCAACAATAACTTTTATACAATGCTAACAACACAGACCACGTCCGTCCACAGGTTAGTACTCAATAATATGTTATACGGAAATAGAGGCTTCGCTCAGCAGTACACACCAATAAAATGTAGTATGCTACCAGAATTGTATATTACGAAAAAATAAATTTATAATAATATTTCTTGGAATTTCTAATACAATATGAAATTTAGAACAGCGTTGCTAGAATTTTATTGTACTAATAACATATTAGTTACTAGCTGTTGCCCGCGGCTCCGCACGCGTGTATGTCGGTTATCGCTGTAAAAAGTAGCCTATGTGTTATTCCAGACCATAATCTATCTCTGTGCCAAATTTCATCCAGATCCGTTCAGTAGTTTTCACGTGAAAGAGTAACATCCATCCATCCATACTTACAAACTATCGCATTTATAATATTAGTACTTAGGATTACCTACTATAAATACTTTGTCAGTATGTACTGCCGGTTCTATAGGAGACACAGTTATAATACAGTATCTGATATCGACATTTAGTTTTTTTATCAATTTATTTAATTTGGAGGCATGCCGGTTGACGCACGCTTTATCTATCACGCGTAATGTCCTACTGATAAATGAATTCAAATATTTTACGTAGGAGTACCTAAGTTGCCTGCCAATAATTCTACCTAATTCAGTAGAATTAGTTAGAATTATTGGCAACAATATTATTCTAATTAATTTATCGAAATATATATTTTTTATCAAATTAATTATTACTGTATTTAGTTATTTTAGATTTAATGAACTAGAACAGATTTCTCTTTAAAATATCTATTTGTTTTACTATAAAATTAAAATTTACATTGAAATGCAGCTAAATAGGATTTTTTTACTTCAAATTCTAATTATATTATATATTATTATAATAAATAATAATAAGAGTATTATACATTATAAATGCCCAATACTATGTAATAAATTCAACTTGTGACCTGGAGTTTAAAAAATAGGGTAATACTAATACAATACAAGTTAAGCCAAGCCATTTTGATATCTCTGTTATTCTTATCGATTATGAGGTAGCACGAAACCCTATAAATTTAGCTGAGCAGTCAGCTGACATATTATACATACTAATAACCGGGCAGGAATCCCATCCGGCCCGGCCGGCTGATTCTCTAAGAAACAGCGATGGCAAACTGACAGTTGTGTTTGCAAAATTGACAGTTGTGTTTGCTCGGTGACAGCACAGTCTATTGACTAAACGTCAAAAAGGGCTTTTACGGAATACCGATTTTCAATTTGACAGCCAGATTTTGCTCGGTTTTTGCGGTGGCTCGGTTTTTGCTCTTACGGAATACCCCTGCGGGTGTTCTTGGAGCGGACTCTGAGAACAGCTGCCCCTTATTCCACCTCCATGACTGGTGGCACATCTTCAGCCTCTCGGGCTTCAGCCCTGGCAGGGTCCATCGCCGGGGGCGTATGCTCCGCCTGTGGCGGGAATAGATCCTCGATCACTTACCCCGCTCGATCCTAAGCTGACCTCGTTTATCGGTTGCCCGCAACTTTTGCTACTATGATTTTTATATAATTCAGCGTTCCGTGTCTATGAAGTAACAACTTAGCATAAAGCTATGTTGTACATACTTTGTTAAAACACAGCACTGATTTTCAGTGGCATTTAACTAAACTTATCTAAGTATTCATATACGAGTAAATACATATATATATATACATATATTTAACTACCAAGGTGGCAAACAAGCATACGGCCCGCCTGATGGTAAGCAGTTACCGTAGCCTATAAAAACATTATAACTCTTTTTTTGAAGAACCCCATGCTATAGTCTCTTGGGAATACCTCGGCAGGGAGCTCATTAGGCGTGGTAAGAAATTCCTCTGGAATCTTACGGTATGGCATGTTTGAGGTGCAAGGATGTGAGGATGAACTCCCTGTCGGTGGCGACAGGTGCGTTGATAAAATGTGGCCGTGGGCATTATCTCGAACAATTCCTCAGAACGCAGCCCATTGTACAATATTGACTGACTGCTTGATTCATCAACGATTGATTCATGAACCCAAGCGGTTTATGAATCAATCGTTGAAATTTTGTATAAAAGGTTCCTTATATAATTCCAATAAAAATGTTTTTCATGATATTTGTTTGTACTTAGCCCAAGCCTTGAATGTTGTCTCTACCACGGAATTTGGTTCCTGACATGTTATTATTTTCAATGATAACGCATAGCATGTCAGCAGAGTGTGACAAGGTAGAAACATGACGTCATTTAGTAGAAAAAACTAATGAAATTATTTTCGAAAACTTTATGCCCAGGCCCCACATGCTTATAAAAATATACTTACATATTTTCCGCTTAGATTATTGCTACTCATTTTTACTTTTTTTAAATATTGAACGTCCTTGAAAAAGCGAAAAATAACTGAAGTCAATGCTAAGGCTACTCCTGTTAGCCTGCCTAATATTCAGCTCGGCATCGACGTCAAGGAAACTAAATTTACCTCAGAAAATAGCGAAGTTTGTTGTTAGGTATTTTGCAATCTTCCTAGGGTATTCGCGAAATATGGATAATTGGGCTGTACTTCAGGGTATCGTGGTTTATTCCTACCATGGTCAGGGCAAATTAAAAACAAAATATATTTTTATATAATATGTATAATTAAATCTACATAACAGTATGATAATAAAACATAATACAAATAAAAAAACACTATCGTGATTATCATTTCTAAAAAATAAAGTTTATGTAATGCTATAGGTACTTAAACTTACTTAGCTCTGGTATTAGTTTTATTAATTTTCGAAATAACATGGAATTATTTCACCGAAATGGGTAGGTAGGAGAAATGTGTTTCAACCACATTTCACCAGTTATATTGGGGCCTATGTAAAAAGGCTAGCCTATTGCAATCCGGACATTATTTCCGACTGTGTACTGTTACAGAGAATTTTCTGACAGAAATTAGACCAGTTTTCCCCATCCGAGAATTGAACCCGGGACCGCACAATTTAGCCGAATAATCGTTTATGCTACAAGACCAATGCGGCAGTTACTTCACTAAGGTTTTTTTTACTACGACGTCACGTAAAAAAGTTTATTGCTTACTTATAATTATTATAAACAATTATGTACTATGAAGTAGTCGACTGCGCGATGTCAACACCGACGAGTACTAAACACTTTGTTAATATGTATGTTATGCCATGTTCTGACCTTTGCACATTCGCCAATAATACCCACGTTGGTTGATCAAGTCCGTGTGTGATCCTCTTTCCACGATTTTACCTAGAAAATACAACATTATTTAATTTATATATCCACAATAGGGCGTTGAAAATCGACTAAACTGACGGACATAAATACTGTATCACAGTAGAGATTTCTTATCTGCCTTTCTGCCTCAGCCCATAATGCTATTCTTGGTATGGTAAGACACCAAAACACCCAAAATTTGTGTTTATTAGAAAAGTAAGAATAAAAATATATTCAAAAAAACCCACGATGTTTTAAGCTGATTTCATCGTTTAGTTTTTTCTGCACAATTATGGTCATCTAGCGGAAAGGGCCGCTAAAGCAACGTGTACCAGCGTATATACATTCGGTGTAAGTAGATATTGTGCATTGGTAAAATTGAAAATATGGCCCGTTTAAATATGGGTGTGCACTTTAATTTAATCAATTTGAATTTGAACTTAAACAATTTTCATACGCAACAATATATGTAGTTTAAAAACTTTCAGGATTTGGCTATACCATGAATAGCATTGTATACTACCTGCATAGACTCATGCATGTTTCCCAGAGGGGTGGGCAGAGACAGTTTTTCACTGCTGGAAATGTTTGCATATTGGATAAATATATTCATTGCCCACAAACTGTATCGTGAGATATCTAAGTGTTTAGTCGAGTCATCTCACGATCCTAAGGCTGGCCTTTACATGGGTCAACGTAATAGCCTCACAATCCAGCGTGGAAATATGGCCAGTCTTTTGGACATCTTGCCTCAAAACTGCGACCTCAATCAGATATTTTATTTATAGATTACCTTTAAATACAATATTTGATGGTTTGTAAGTAGTTAAGGTTTAGTTACTTTTAATTTAACAACTATTCATGTAAATATTTTTCTGTATAAACAAGTCCTTATGCCCATATGGACTTATGGTATTATGACAGTTATGGGGATGTACCAAACAAAGCAACACCGAGATGATACAACGTTTCCAAAATAAAGTCCTCAGGGGTATTGTAAATGCGCCCTGGTACATCAGAATGAGCGACCTTCATCGAGACCTTAAAGTAGATACCGTCGCGGACATCATAAGGAAATTCGCCGAAGCCCATGAACACCGACTTCATCATCATGTAAACGTTGAGGCCATCCAGCTCCTCGATCATACAGACTTAGTAAGGAGACTCAAACGGACAAAACCTTTTGAGTTAAGTTAATGTGAAAGTGCCTAGTGAGTAACACATAAAAGTGTAGTGTAGTAAAAGAACACAAGAGCAAAGTGTCTTCATATTTATAGAGACAATAAGAGAAGTGTTAATGGACACTATCTTAGTTTAATTTATTTTATTAATTTAGGTTAAATTAAAATTACTTATTAGGCTGTTTTAGACTAGATTGTAATTAAAATGATGTATCACTTAGGTATATCATAACATAAAAAAAAAAAAAAAAAAATTTCCTTCCATTCATAAGTAATTCTGTACTTTGATACAGTATATGCGTTAGTATATCTTTACTTTAGGTTAAAGATATAAAAAATGTGCAATGATTTAATTTTAAAAGCCATATTTTTAATATCAATTCTATAAGCCCTGTGTTACGGGTATTTTATGAATACAATTTTCACCCAGACTAGGTACACTTATTTGTGATTCACGTAGATATTTATAAATTGACATATTTATAAAAAACAAAATGACTTTGACTTATTTGTGATGCGATTTACCACAACACGCCACGCTGAGGTAAATGTAATGGTACTAGGTAGCCACAGAACCAACTATGCAGTCAAAATCATTAATAATACGTGTTGTTGTAATTTGAATGATATCTCTGTATTTTACGAAGAGTAAGACAAAGGCAGAAAGAATTTCATAATGTTAGTTCTCTTAATTAAAACTGAAGTCATGAAATATAAAATTACTTTGTCAGATACTTTACCTTTATCTAATACACAAATAAGGTCCGCATCTTTGACTGTAGATAAGCGATGAGCGATTGTTATACAGGTCCGACCCTTGGCTGCTTTCTCCAAAGCTTCAGTCACGGCCTGTGATATTACAAAATATATATAAATTATAATAATTTTAACAAAAAAAAACGACTTCTGTATGGCAAGTTACTGAATTTTCAGAAACCCCTAGTCTAAACCCCTAGTCTAATCTCAGTTTTCTTTTTAATCTGGTAATTTACAGCTATAGTGCATCTCATGACCATTCAAATAAGCCCAAATACGGCTTGATTCATCATCATCATCATCTCAGCCAAAAGACGTCCACTGCTGGACATAGGCCTCCCCCAAGGTTTTCCACAACTCTCGATCCTGAGCCGACCTCGCCCATCGGTTGCCCGCAACCTTTACCAGGTCGTCGGTCCACCTTGTTGGAGGCCTGCCCACGCTTCGTCTTCCAGTTCGTGGTCGCCACTCTAGAACCTTTCTGCCCCAACGGCCATCAGCTTGATTACATTGTTTAATTATAATATTCCGTTGTCTAGCTACCAGCTCATCAGTTCAGTTCAATTGTACCATTTTCATTTGCTACATTACGTATTTGCTTAGCAATAGTTGCTTAGCAACCATAATCGAAACTTATCTAATCGCCATCCATGAAAGACTTATTATTGAGAAGTTCAGATGGCCATCTTATATTTTATGGTATACAATAAAGAGTTATCTATCGATCTATCTGTGGTCTTCTTCATGTGTTTTACTTCATCACATAATACTTTCTGAATGCAAATTTGCCTATATTTTTTGAGAAGTTCCCTCAATTTCTCATGGATCCCATCATCAGAACTTTCTTTTGATGAAAATGGGACCAAACTGGAAGTATGTCCTCTTAGACAAAAAATTAATTTTTCAAATCGGTTCTGCGGTAACAAACATAAACATACACACGAATTGATAACCTCCTCGTTTTTGAAGTCGGTTAACAAACACAGTTTTGGCCAAAGGGTGTCATGTATACATGATTTCGAGGTAGGTTATCTGACACTAAGCAGCTGCGAAACACGACACGCCGGGAATAGGTAAGGAAGTATGTTTATAAATAATGTTAGGAAGTTTTAAATATTATTTACAGTAGATACTTACTCGTTCGCTGTTGGCATCTAACGCTGAGGTGGCTTCATCAAGCAGTAGCAGTCGTGGAGATCGTATGAGCGCGCGTGCGATGCACACTCGCTGTTTCTGTCCGCCGGACAACTGAGCACCGCTAGCTCCTAGGTTTGTGTCGTAACCCTAGAGCAACAACCGCATTTTGAGAGATCACGTTTTATTTTATTACAATTGTACATATCCCGCAGACAAAGTAATATGTAGTATTAAAGTTAGTACTAATAGTAACCATCCTACTGCTCGCTGGATACGGTCTTCTATCATCTATCAAGGGAGTTGAGGGGGTTTAGGCTTTAATTCACACACGATTATATGTGTTATAATAATTATAATTTTTCTATGTTTTTAACTTAAAAAGTACTCAATTTTTTTTAATAAAGGGACTTTCGGAATGTAAATAAACGTTCACAGCCGTGCAAAACCGGGACGTGCTTCTAGTATATTATAACAGTAAGACAAAATGAGTTATAATAATAGATACAACTTACTTTTGGCAAAGAAATAATGAAGCTGTGAATGTTGGCGGCCTTAGCAGCAGCAACAATTTCGTGCATGCTCACTTTTCTATTGTTGTCACCGTAAGCAATGTTTTCAGCCAAAGTGCGGTCAAATAGCACAGGCTCCTGTTGTACCACGCCGAGCTGTCGCCGCAGTCGAGCCAGAGTCAACGAGGTTCTTATATCTCGGCCATCTAATTCCTGTTTTAGCAAAGAAATAAGAATTAATGCTGAAGTAAAATCGCTGGAAATTGGTTCTTTATAATTATAATCATAAATGTGACAGTGTTGACAGTTTGGATGAATGTTTGCTTATTAATCACGCCAAGACTGCTGAACGAATCTGGATGATATTAGGCAGAGATGAATATAGTTTGAAATAGCTTAATATTCCGAAAAAAATCCCTGTCCCTGTGGGATTGTACGCGCGGGCGATGCCGTGGGTGGCACCAAGGCCAGTCGAGTCGGTCGAATTGGAAGGGACGTGCAATCCCTTGCAAACATGTCAGAGTGCTAGTTATGTATTAAAACGAATTAGTCTCGACTCGTCGTATTCCTGTATCGTCGGGTTTCTGTTTAGTCGGATTCCTGATTCGTCGTATTTTTAATATCAAATGAAACTATGGAATTACCGTGACTCCACTTCTGTATATTAAAAACGAAATATTTACATTGAATAAATAATAATTTGTATTTATTTATTCATGAACAATTTTTACATTGTGTATGAACATTTATAACTAGAGCTAGACAATCCACATACATGTGTAGTAATAAGTAGTTAGTAATAAGTAACAAAAACAAACTCAGACGACACTGTTGGGAGAAACGCAGACATGCGCAGCGCCTAGTACAATTTAATTTAATAGCAACACTCACATACGCATACAGTATGTATATTTTTTACTCTGTGGTCCCTTGCTTCTACGGCTGACATTTTGATAGTTCTATGTCATTGTTAATTAAACTAAAATAAATAGTTTTCTACAGTTGAAAGTCTTGATCTTTTCTTATTTCATCAGGTTATGGGCCTCTCCCTGCCTGTTTAGTGTAGTACATTGAAAATTTAAAATAAATTAGTTGATTTTGATCAGAAATACGTATAACCTAAAAATTGAACACGCGGTCGCCGAAGTTTTTAAATTTCAGCTTTAATTTCTTGATAAAATGTCACCAAACGGATCTTTGATACAAATTGAAAAACTTACTGGCCGAGATAATTGGACAAGCTGGAGTTTCGCAGTGCGAGCATACCTGGAACTCGATGATTTATGGGAATGTGTCCAAGGAGCAAATACTGATCCAAAGAAAGAAAAAAAGGCAAAATCAAAACTAATATTATTAGTCGATCCAATAAATTTTATACATATACAAGATGCGACGACGTCAAAACAGATTTGGGAAAATTTATCAAAAGCATTTCAAGACTCTGGTCTATTGAGAAAAGTTGGTTTATTGCGAGACTTGATTAACACTAATTTAGAAACAAGCACCAGTGTAGAAGATTATGTCAACAAAATCATGAGCTCAGCTCATAAGCTCAGAAATATTGGATTCAGTGTTGACGATGAATGGCTCGGGACCTTGATGCTAGCAGGTTTGCCCGATGAATACAAACCTATGATAATGGGTATTGAAAGCTCAGGAGTAAAAATAAGTGCAGATCTGATTAAAACGAAACTTTTGCAAGAAATAAAAGCTACACCAAGTAATTCAGCTCTGTACACAAGTAATAAAAATACTCAAGCTAAGTTCAAAAACACTCAGCATCAGGCAAAGTCAAAAGGTCCAAGATGTTTTAATTGTAACAAATATGGACACCTTGGTAAAAATTGTTGGTTTCTGAAAAATAAATCTCAGAGCAAGGAAAATAATAAAGGTTTTGTAGCAGCTTTCTCGGCCATGCAACTGAATGATTGTATAAACTGGTATGTAGATTCAGGTGCTTCGATGCATATGACAATGCATAAAGATTTATTAAAGAATGAAACAACACCACCAATATCCACAATCAAAATTGCAGACAATAAAGCTTTACATGTCGAAAGCTGTGGTGATGTGATACTACACATACCTAATAAAGATGGCAGCAGCAGTGAAATATTAGTAAAGAATGTTTTATATGTGCCAAAGTTGTCTACAAATTTATTATCAGTGAGTAAAATAATAAAATCTGGTTGTACAGTGGAATTTGATAAAACTGGCTGCTCAGTATATAATTCAAATAATCAAAAAGTAGCCACAGCAAATCTAATAAGTGATACATATAGACTGAACATAAATTACGGTAAAATATTCGCCATGTCAGCAAAAGCAGATTCAATTACACATCTATGGCATCAACGTTTGGGCCATCTAAATTATAATGATGTTCAAAAGTTACCCAACTGCACAACTGGTGTACAACTATCATCACAGAAAGAAAAGTATGTATGTATAAGCTGCCTAGAGGGTAAGCAAACAAGGCAATCATTTCCAAGCAATGGCTCCAGGGCAAATGGGTTGCTAGAGCTAGTCCACACAGATGTATGTGGCCCGATACAAGTTGCTTCGATTGGCGGTGCCAGGTATTTTACAACTTTTATTGATGATTTCTCAAGAAAAGTCTGTGTATACATAATTAAAAGCAAAACGGAAGTTTTTGAAAAATTTATTGAATACAAAAACAGAGTAGAAAATGAGTTAAATAAAAAGATTAAAATTTTACGCAGCGATAATGGATTAGAGTATACTAATAAAAACTTTGCTAATTATTTAAAGAAAAATGGAATATTACATCAGACTTCCAATCCATACACTCCACAACAGAACGGTCTGAGCGAGAGAATGAACCGAACATTGGTTGAACGAGCAAAATGCATGATGCTTAATGCTGATTTATCGAAGAATTATTGGGCTGAAGCTGTAACAACTGCTGCTTATATAATCAACCGCTCGCCCACACATGCGTTATCAGATATAACACCTCATGAAGTATGGACTGGACAAAAGCCAGACTTGAGTAATATCAGAATATTTGGTTGTCCTGCTATGGTGCACATACCCAAAGAAAAGCGCCAAAAATTAGATGTGAAATCTCGTCAGCTAATATTTGTTGGGTACAGTGAATGCACAAAAGGCTACCGTTTTATAGATCCAAAAACTAATAAAGCAGTGATCAGTCGGGATGTGCATTTTCTGGAAGAGAACATTAAAAGTAAAATAGTAGAATCAACTTCTTCTTCTTTTTCAGCACCTGAAACAAAAATGAATAATATTAATCAAAAAGTACAAGAAACACAACAGTTAAAAGATAAAAATAATAATGAAAAGAATAATAATAAAGAACAAAAATTAACACAAATATACTTACCATTGAATGAACAAAAATCTGAATTAATTACACAAGATGATGAAAATACAGATGACGAAGAGCAGTCTACTTCAATTCTTAGTAATAGTATCACAGATACTTCAAGTAATACAGATTATGAAGATCCACTAGATAATACATACTTACCAAGTCAAGGTGTTGACACATCGCCTGCAAATGAAACAGGTATTAAAACCCGTCGGCAAAGAACGTTGCAAACAAATAATGAAAGTTCATCTTTATACATTTGCATGAATGGTGAGTCTACATCAAGCCTTCTTAACGATGATCCTCAGAGCTTAGAAGAAGCTCTTCAAAGTAATGAATCTGAAGAATGGAAACAGGCAATGAAAGAAGAATATGAGTCCCTCATTCACAATAACACTTGGTCTTTAGTAGATTTACCTGTTGGAAAGAAGGCTATTCCATGCAAATGGGTTTTCAAACGTAAATTTGATCATACTGGAGAAATAACTCGTTATAAGGCTAGACTTGTAATTAAGGGTTACAAGCAAAAAAAAGGAATAGATTACAATGAGATATACGCACCTGTTGTACGATACACGTCGATTAGATATCTCATAGGTATAACTGCAAAATACAATCTAAAAATTTATCAAATGGATGCCATTACAGCATTTCTGCAAGGGGATGTTGATGAAGATATTTACATGTCTCAACCACCCACTTTTGATCGAGGAGAGAAAGTATGCCATTTAAATAAAGCTATATATGGCCTTAAGCAAGCTAGTAGACAGTGGAACAAAAAGCTAAACTCCGTTTTGTTAGAAATTGGCATGAAACGATCAAAACTTGATCCTTGCATTTATTTTCGTATATTGAGCAAAAGTGATATTTTATTTATCTCTGTTTATGTCGACGATTTACTTTTATTTTATAATCGTTCTGAAACTGGCGAAGAAACAAAAAAAAAACTCAAAGATAACTTTAGTATGAAAGACATGGGAAAAGCAAAACAATGTATTGGATTCAGAATAACACAAGAAGATCAAAATAAAATATCACTGGATCAGTCAATGTATATTAAAAAGATACTTACTCGTTTTGGTATGGACGATTGCAAGCCAGTCTGGACTCCATGTGATCCAAACATTCAATTAAAGAGAGCCGAAAGTGAGGAAGAAATATTGAGAAACATACCTTATCAAGAAGCCATTGGGTGCTTATTATATTTGTCACAAGGGACAAGACCTGACATAACATATATTGTAAATTCATTAAGTCGGTACAATGGGCAACCCACTGCAGAGCATTGGACTACACTGAAGAGAGTCTTAAGATATTTAAAAGCCACCATTGATTATAAATTGACATATGATGGAAACTCAGAAGGCAACATTACAGGCTATTGTGATGCTGATTGGGCCAGTCATTCTGAAGACCGTAGATCCTGCACTGGATACATTTTTATTCTTCAGGGTGCTGCAATAAGTTGGTGCTCTAAAAAACAACTAACCATAGCCCTGTCAAGTACCGAGGCTGAATATATGTCTCTGGCCACTGCTGTGCAAGAAGCGATTTGGCTAAAACAATTAGATGAAGACTTTTGGCCTACATCTTCAGCTATTCCTATAGTTGTTTACTGTGATAATCAAAGTGCCATTCGCATTTCAGGAAATGAAAGTTATCATCAACGCAGCAAACACATTGATGTTCGCTATCACTTTATCAGAGAGAGGATTGCTGCCAAACAAGTCCTAGTAAAATATCAAAGGAGTCAAGACATGACTGCAGACATGTTGACCAAAGGACTGCATAGACCAAAACATGAAGCCTTCAGCAGAGCGATGGGTCTGCGTTCAGGAGAGAATGTTGGGAGAAACGCAGACATGCGCAGCGCCTAGTACAATTTAATTTAATAGCAACACTCACATACGCATACAGTATGTATATTTTTTACTCTGTGGTCCCTTGCTTCTACGGCTGACATTTTGATAGTTCTATGTCATTGTTAATTAAACTAAAATAAATAGTTTTCTACAGTTGAAAGTCTTGATCTTTTCTTATTTCATCAGACACGAAATTTCACATAAAAGTCACATAATATAACAAACAGACAAACAAAAAAAACAAATATAAAATGTCACAATCAATATCTTAATGTCAAATAATAATTAATTATCACCCTGTCAGAACCATAATAATATTAAAAAATATATATGAAAAAATTATATAAATATTATGTTATGTATGTGTCAAGAAATAACAATTATAATATTATTTATTTATATTACGTTTCATTCACTGTATAATAACACCCTTGTAACAAAAAAAAATAGTTTCGCTTGAAATTTAGCTTTGTTCAATATATTCTTTAGCTCAATAGGCCATTTTTTAAATAATTTAATCGATCTTAGTAGACACAGTGTTTCACTACATTGAGATGAGGTATGTTCTTAGTACGAAAATCTTTTCTTCGCGTATTCTCTCTTTGTACTCTTTCTTGTTCTGTTTCATATTCGTGAATATGTTTGGAAAAGTAACCCAAAACAACCAAAATCTATAGACTAGGCACCGTTAATATTTCCAATTCCAAGAAATACTCCTTTCATGATACCTCCTGTCTTATACACACCATCGTTCTGATCGCCCATCGTTATCAGAACAAAATGCTATACCGTAATTTTGATTCTATCAGTGCGTAATAAACCATTTTTAGATGTTTAATATTTACTTAATTGCGAAGGGTTCTTAGAACGTAGCAAGCTGAACTTATCGACCCTTCTAGATTTGTGAGCTCATCTTTCCAGTTCGGGCACTCATCTACGAGTGTATACACTGGTGGTGACTTTTGTATTCTTAATCCATCACCACACGGACGTATCTAAACATAACCCAGCCACTAACATGTAGTATTGGCCAAGTTGGCTCTCTACCACTCTTTACATTTACCGTAGTCTATAGACGCTTGCAATACCAGAGGTATCACTTGCGTGTTGCCAACCCATTTTTTTACACCAGGGCTTTAAGATATCCCTGGGATATGAATACGTTTCTTTCAAAACGAATCTCTAAATAAGCGGTGGAGGCCTGTAATTTAAGAGAGGTAGGGCACTATACTAGCGAGCAAGCCTGACTGGGGAAGAACCACCATCTTACAGAAGTCCACAGCCAAATAACTATACGCAGCGATGTAGTTGTGTTCCCGTGTGTAAATTCAGGTCTTCAGCGCTCATTTAGGGATGCGTTTTGAAACGTATTCCTACCCAGGGATACTCCATCTTAAAGCACCGGTGCATAAAAATGGGAAGGCAGCACGCAAGTGATACCTCTGGTATTGCAAGCGTGTATCGGCTACGGTAACTGCCTAACGTCAGGCATATGCATATTTGCCACCGAAGTATTATAAAAAAGTTTATTTAATACATAAATAAACATTCTATGAGCAATTAAACGCCAACTTCTTGACTATAGCATGGGGTTCTTCAAGAAAGGAGTTATAAGGATTTTGAAAGGTCGGCAACGCGCGAGTGAAGTGTAACAAGTGTCCATAGGCTACGGAAACTGCTTATCGTCAGACGGGCCGTATGCTTGTTTGCCTCCTTGGTAGTATAGCTTAGCCGATTGTACTTATATACACAGACGTCAGCAAAACGCGCGTGTAAGTACACAAGCACATAAATGACATTAAATACATAATAATGTCTTAACTAGTGTTGCGTGTAGTCGTTATTCGACCAGTTGTATGTAATGACAAATTTCCTGCACTTTCATAGCATGCACTTGATACGTATGAAGAGGTAAAGTTTATTTGTATTCAGAAATCTCTAGAACTAGATACTGATCTAATACTGTTTTTTTTTTCACTTTAAAATATTTTATCTTATATATAAAAGGACTAATGGAGTAAGTCAGGCCGACTATATCCACTGCAAGAGAGGGAAAACTCGAAACAAAACCCTATAGCAACCCGTCTGGCCAGTGTGGTATAGTAGGCCAATATCCTCCTTGATGTTCATGGGTTGAGATGATGATGATAATAAAAAATATTTTATCTTAGTACTGACTAAGCCGAAGGTTTTTTTTATTGAATCAGGACAAAATAAATCTTTGTGTGATAAGCACTATTTTTTAGGTGTAATCCAATTTATTAGTAAAGCATTTATTGTACTAGCATTTATAACTTTATTTGTTTGTATGTATGTTTGTTTGTAACCCTTTTATTTTTAATCCTACTAATATTATAAATTTGAAAGTTTGTGAGTATGTATGGATGGATGGATGGATGTTTGTTACTCTTTCACGTAAAAACTATTGAACGGATCTGGATGAAATTTGGCACAGAGATAGCTTATGGTCTGAAATAACACATAGGCTACTTTTTAAAGCGATGACCGACATCTACGCGGGCGGAGCCGCGGGCAACAGCTAGTTATCTATATAAATATTTAATTTATTTATATACTGTCCAAATGGTCGTTGAACGATACTGGTCGATAAGTCTCTGTCGTAGAAACACCAAAATTATAAAATATAAACCCTAGTTCACGTGGTCCTACATACATTTGAAATTCCTTTCTCACACTTTGTAATCTCATTTTCTAATGGCTTTATTGTACTGATTTATCTCTTATCATGATGTTATTAAATAAATCTAGCATTGTAAGATTAACGAGATAATGATGTCTACGCGGCCGAAAGTAAATATTATGTTGTTTTCATTCAAAGTCATTTAGATCAAATGCATGATACTAACTTATTAACGTCAAAAAAACAATTAATGCCATATTTTTTCCTGCAGCCAATTCGCCAAGGGCAGCTTGCAGCCAAGGGTAGGACAATGAAAAGAATTGACAAGAAATTCGGGCCACTCTTTTTAATCGTCAGAGTACAATATTTACAATTTGATTTAACTTTGTACACCTTTTTTTATCACATTGCGTGCACGGACGTGTGTGAGATTTGGCTTTTAACTACTTACTTACTCCTATAAAGTTTATAAGGAGTAAGTATGTAGTTTAGGAGGAGTGCGGAAAACTAAATTTGTGGTCGAATTTCGACCTTATATAAGAAAAGGTGAAACCAACTCACCAAGCATAAATTAAATTTTGGTAATAATACTAAACGAATATTAAATAATAGGGAAGCGTTTTGAAAGAAACGTTCTTTATGCAGTGGTGTAAAAAAATGGTCTTCAACTGATTCTTCTCGTATTGCAGCGTCTATAGGCTAATGTTAATAATCTATAGCCTGATGTTAAGCATTTACCGCGGTAATTGCTTAACATCAGGCCGGCCGTATGCTTGTATGCCTCCTAAGTAAAGTACACCAAAGTACCTAAGTAAAAATATATATAAAATGTATAACAAATATAAAAAAAAATAGAGTTACTTTTTTAAATCGTCAATAAGGTAACGCACGATGTATTGTAATTACATTGCACACTTTAAAAATTGGATTGCATCAATGTAAATTAATAACAATAATAATATTTTCGAGACAACTCACACATCGCTATCTGATCTCAAACTAGGCAAAGCCTGTACTATGGTAACCAAATAACTAATAAACATACTCATATATTTCTAAATACATACATATTATTATAGATAAATAACACCCAGACACAGAACAAACATTCGAGCTCATCACACAAAGATTTGTCCTGGGTGAGAATCGAACCCACGACCACCGGTGTAGCAGTCAGAGTCACCAACCACTAGACCTGTCAAATTCCAATGATGTTTGCTGTCGGAACGCTAAGAAGAAGTGAAAAATTTATATTGTTACTTACAATGTTACCAGATTCTGGATCGTAGAACCTTTGCATAAGCTGCAAGACAGTTGACTTGCCGCAGCCCGAGGATCCCACTAAAGCAACGGTTTTGCCAGCTTCAACTTTCATGTCTATGCCTTTGAGGATCCTTTGATTCGGACGCGTGGGATAACAGAATTCAACCTCTCTAATGCCGAAGTTACCAGAAGCTGCCTAAATTGTAAAAAAACAAAAACTTAGTAGTATAGTTCAGAAGTTATATTAACAGTTTCAAGTAACCTATGAGATAGAGTATTTGACTAGAAATTATTAAAATCAAAACAAGATTACTTGAAACAGCAAGCTGCTGGCTTTTGCCTTTAGATTCGCCTGGCGGGGTTCTCATATTATCCATGCGAAATCAGAGCCTCTAGACAAGTGGCATGAGCGATAGTCGAATCGAAAAGTCAAAAAAGAAAATGTATGGGATTTGACGTAAGTTTACGACTTTAATCGTAGACTCACGTCAAATTCCATACATTTAATTTTTTGACTTTTCGATTCGGCTATCGCTTATGCCACTTGTCTAGAGGCTCTGTTTGCACCTGCAAACAGAGCCTCTATGCAGAGTATTCAGAGTACCTACTCTGAGTTAATTCAACAGAATAGTGATAATGGTTATTTGTTACAACTAAAATAGTTTGTAATTAGTATTAGTTATTGTTTGAGATGGCTTCACGATCGTATTTGAATGTTTTCTGTAAGGATAGTTGTAAGTGTTGATAAATAAATAAATGTTTGCTAATGTAATCTAACTAAAATAATTATATATGTATCTAACTGACCATATTATATATGAGAAAGTTGTAGTTTTTGTATATTTAAACCATTAATAGCTATAGTAAGCATCATAAATATATTCCCATTCTGTACTTTTTCATATGCATGCAGAGTTTACCTGTAAGTGATTGTTACACTTTTGCTACATATTATATTTGATGTAACCATTGTTATAATACCCCTGTGTAAACAATTGTTGGTGAAACAATAAAAAAATAAAAAAAATGATGGATAAAAAATTGCGAATCGAGATATTGCTGTCCCTTTTTCGCTATACAAACTAATAAGCTTCCGCTAAATAAACTTCTAACTACTATGACTTTATAGTAGTGTGACGTCATAGCAGCAGCAGTACTTTCATGCTTTAACTGTCCAACTAACAATATCTTTATATATATAAAAATGAAACCTTAATTCTCTTAATTACGCCACTTGAGAAAGACTTTATTTATCTTTTATTATTTATTCTAATACTAGTTATATAGAAGGTTCTTACAAAATTAAAACGTATTATATTTATATTTTATTAAAATAAAAAAAAGCAATCTTACCCAATCTTTTTTATCCCTAACTCCATCTTCTGTCTTTACTCTAGGTGTTCGTTTGATGATTGACAGTATGCGTGACGCTGCGGTCTTAGCTGAGTTGAAGCTAGGCGCGTACACAAGTGACTGACCTAACATGTAGGCACCGTACATAATAGCTTCATTTACCCTATAAAAAAACAGTATATATTAAGTGACGGTGCATAGGAGGAAGCGCCGTCCACAAACGACCAAGAACTGCTGCGGTACGGCTTCTGTGGAGCCCGGTGTAAACATACGTGCCGCAGCGCCGAATACACCCGTCTACATCTCTCGCCTGCACTACACCACAAAGGCGGAAGACATAGCAGACTACGTGCGCAAAAAGGCGAAATACATGCCGAGAATGCAGCTGCTGGAGTCGCATCGTAATGTCAATTTTAAGGCATTTGTAGTTCGAGTAGTGACTTGCTACCTGCACCTCGTCATGGAAAAGGACTTTTGGCCGAAGGCCGTGGTGTTCCGTCGCTTCCGCGGACAAGTACCACCCGAACGCACAAACACTTAAAGTGCAAGTGAAACATTACTAATATAGTTATAACCCAAGTTGTGTATTTATATGAATGCTAGTCTATAAGGTATTTGTTTCTGTGTTTATGCGACACGAAATAAATGATTATTATATATTAAAAAGTATACTTTGTGTACAAATAAAACTACTAATAGCTGATTCATACTTTTTTTTCATTTTGAAAAAGGTAACTCTCGCACTACAGAACAAGCTCTGTGTCGCGGGGGACTTTACAAATATACAATTAACGGACACAAATTACACCAAGAATCAGAACAACTCTTTGAGGGTCACATAAAGTTTTGTCCTGTGTGGGAATCGAACCCCTTGATGTCGAGGCGTACCGCTAATAAATTTATATAACTGAGCCTCTAGATAAATGGCATTAACGATAATCGAATCGAAAAGTCAACAAAGGAAATGAATGGGATTTGACGTATGTCTACGATATAATGTCGTAAACTTACGTCAAATCCCATACATTTGCTTTTTTGACTTTTTTGGCTGACCCTCTAGACAAGTGGAATAAACGTTAGTTGAATCGAATAGAATAGAAACCAAATGTATGGGATTTGATGTACCGTTTATGCCACTTGTCTAGAGGGACAGGTCTCTATTGCTTATTTAGAGTTATTATTTATTCAAGAAAACATTTTTTTTACTTATCCTATATAAATTAATAAAGCTCATCATATGTATATTATTATGTATGATGAGCTTTATGGCATCACTTATATATTGGCGATATAGTGGCTATTTTCTGTATTGGAGGCGGCCATTACTTGCCTACGATTAACAAGCCGTATACTTATTTGTCACATTATAGCTTGTAGAATTAAAAAAAGATAATACTTACAGTAAAACGATCTTATATTCAATTTCTCCATAAGCAACCAGAACAGCACCATACACTGTAGCGCTGCAATATGCCATAAATGGCACGTACACGCCAAGGCCGAGTACTAGACCACGCCAACGAGTTTTCTTTGAGACAGCAGCACAAGCATCCACCAAAGCTTCCTCGAACTTTTTAAGGAATATTGTTTCCACCCCTAAAGGATATAAATTAGGTACGTCGTTTATTAATTTATTAGCTGTAGCCAGTGCCCCGCCCGCGTGGATATCCGTTAACGCAATAAAAGGTAGCAATAAAGCCTATTCGCTATTACGGACTATAATATATATCTCTACGCCAAATTTCATCCAGATCCGTTCAGTAGTTTTTTACGTGAAAGAGTAACAAGCATCCATACATTCCCACAAACGTCCTCATGTAATACTTGTATTAGTAGGGTACTAGAAGGTCACAGGTTTCTGCAATCCTGTCAGTCTGTCAATCATGAGTATTAAGTGCCTAAATATGTACTAGCTGTTGCCTGCAGCTTTGCCCGCGAAAACAATAACAAATCGATCCCACGAGAATATGCTTTTTAGTAGCCTATTTGATAGATCTTACTAACAGAGCCTCTAGACAAGTGACATAAACGGTAGTCAAATCGAAAATTCAAAAAAACAAATGTATGGCATTTGACGATATAATGTCGTAAACTTACGTCAATTCCCATACATTTGCTTTTTTGACTTTTCGTTTTGACTATCGCTTATGCCACTTGTCTAGAGGGCAGATATAATATAGCCACACTATTATCTATATATGTGCTAAATGTAATTCAGATACGTTTAGCCGTTTTTTTTGTTAATACTACTGGGGTGGCAAACTAGTATACAGCCCGCCTATGTTAAGCAGTAATCGAAACCTATGAACGCTTGCCATACCAAAAGTATCACTTGCGTGTTGCCAACTCATATTTTTACACTAGAGCACTGGCAGTATTCCTGTGATAGGAATGTGTTTCTTCAAAAAGTATTCCTAAATGAGCGCTGGAGACCTGTTCTTGAGTACGAAGCATCCATCCATCCAAACATATCCTTACTAATATTATAAATGTGAAAGTTTGTGAGAATGGATGGATGGATGGATGGATGTTTGTTACTCTTTCACGTAAAAACTAGTTAACGGATCTAGATGAAATTTGGCACAGAGATAGATTATGGTCTGGAATAACAAATAGGCTACTTTTTGCAGCGATAACCGACATCCACGCGGGCGGAGCCGTGGGCAACAGCTGGTACATAATATTAGTAAGATTGTTGATGGCTTACCTAAGCTCTGTACGGTTCTTATACTAACAACCGCTTCAGTTGCAATAGCTGTAGCTGACTCCATGGCAGCGCGTTCATCTGATTGGGACTGCTGCGATACTATTCCTTCAAGCCATATACTGCCAACCATCTATTATAAAAATAAATGTAAGCTTCTTACTTTTTTATCCAACAAAGAGGCAAACAAACACACGGCCCGCCTGATGGTAAGCATTTACCGTAGCCTATGGACGCTTGCAACACCAGGGGTATCACTCGCGCGTTGCCGACCCTTTAGAAACCTTATAACTCCTTTCTTGAAGAACCCCATGCTATAGTCTAAAGAACAAAACACACACGTACAACAAATTTGAAGTGTTTCTGTGTAATATAAAATTATGAATGTTTACACGGCATTTTTACCAAAATGTCTGTGTATTTGTCTGTTTGTTTCAGGTAATCTTCGGCTGGACTGATTTTAACGTGACTTTCACTGGTAGATAATTGATGTAATAGGGAATTACCTAGGCAACTGTTTTAATGGGAAATTAATAAGGGCTCCGAGTAAAACCCATGAACCAACCCAAATTAAAACCCATGGAATTGTAAACATTTTTTGTATACTACTTGGGTGGCAAACAAGCATACGGCCCGCCTGATGTTAAGCAGTAACCGTAGCCTATGGACGCTTGCAATTCTAGAGGTATCACTTGCGTGTTTTCAGCCTATTCTTTTAAACCAGGGCCCCAAGATGGAAGTAACCCTGGGATAGGAATACGTCTCCCTCAAAACGCATCCCTAAATGAGCGCTGGAGACCTGTACTCACACAACTACACCGCTGTGAGTAGTTCTTTGGCTGTGGTCTTCTTTTTTTTTTAGATTACTGTAATAAGATATTGTAAAGACAAAATAAATATTTTTTCTTTTCTTTCTTTCTGTAAGGTCCTTACCCAGTCGGGCTTGCTCGCTAGTATGGTACCTCTCTTAAAAATAATTCGGAAAAAGGTAAATCTAGATATGATTGCCCAAGTGCGAACTTGGGCAATCATACTTAGATTTAATCACCACTTAATATCATTGTGTATTTTTGTAATGTAGCTTTCTAATGGTGAAAGATTTTTTTAAATCGGTCGAGTACTTTTTGAGTTAAATCATAACAAACAAAATAATAAATCTTTCCTCTTTATAATAATAGTTTAGACAGTGTTTAAGAATTAAATAAACAATCTATTAGTAGTCTTGTGCCCATTTGGTCGATCATACATCAGATTGAGCCACAGCAATTCGTGGCCTTGCATAGCTAGTATTTAATACAAAAAGGTACAATTTACTTACCAAGGGTAAGAATACAGTTCCAACCAAAGTTAGTTTCCAGTTATAGCAAATCGCCATAAGAAAACCAACTAACACTGAGCTTATACCTTGCAATATAAGCCCTATTCTTAGACCCGTTGCACCTTGAACTTCTGCTGTATCTCCACTCAGTCTAGCGCACATAGCTCCTACCGTATTCGATTCTTTATCAAAGAACCCAATTTCCTGAAAATTTCAGAAACAGTCAATCAATTAAAGTTATAGTCATATTTCTCCAAATAAGTTTCGCCTTCTCCGTATTTAGCCGACTATGATAATAAAGTATGTGTTATGAATATCACAGTCTGTGTTTGTAGGTAAGTATGTATATATGGAAACTTTTGGATGTTACATCACCTTTATTTTAAATCTTCTTTACCAGGGAACAAGCTCTGTATTGCGTGGAACTTTACAAACATATAATTTACGAACACAAAGTACACCCAGGGTCGGAACAAACATTCATAGATTGCACAAAGATGTTATCCCGTGCAGTAATCAAAGCTATATGACTTGTGAACGCTTTAAGCTTTAAACGCGCAGTACTGAACGTCTATTTGAGTACCTACGAGATGTATTTCAAAACTACGTGGAAGTAAATGGTACTTTACGGATAAAAACTAGTAACATTTTCTGAAGTGAAAACTTCTTTAGGTGCGCTCAGCACTTTTTAGGTAAACAGAAATCATGGAACTCGCTATATGTATACTGTGTATATATATAGCGAGTTCCATGTAATGTGAGATGGTCTGGCGCACTATCTGACGCGTACAGGATGGAATGCGGGGTGAGACAGGGGGGACTAACGTCACCCAGGCTTTTCAACCTATACATCAATGACCTTGTGGTTGAGCTCAGCAGCATGCGTGTCGGATGTAAGGTTGGTGGTGTTAATATTAACAGCATCAGCTATGCGGACGACATGGTGCTGCTGGGACCAACGGCGGGATCGATGGTAGATATGTTGGAAGTGTGTGAAAGGTATGCTCTGACGCACGGTTTGGTATACAACGTTACCAAAAGTGAATACATGATCTTTAAGGCCGCCGGTAAGTGCCCCCATTATTCACCCAACTTTACTTTAAGGGGCAGAAATATAAATAGAGTATCAAAATTTAAATATCTGGGGCACATACTTACCGACGACCTTAAAGATGATGCTGATATTGAAAGGGAGCGTAGGGCACTAGCGGTCCGAGGGAATATGCTGGTTCGCAGATTCTCCCGTTGTTCAGATCAGGTCAAAATTACACTTTTTAAAGCGTATTGTCAAGGTCTGTACACGGGGAGTCTGTGGATCAGATTTACCAAAAGAGCGCTGGATGCCCTGCGAGTCCAATACAATAATATATTTAGGATGCTGTTGGGACTGCCGCGCTTCTGCAGTGCCTCATCAATGTTCGCAGTGAATCACACAGATGGCTTTTATGCTGTCATGAGGAAAAAAAGCGCATCATTGATAGCCAGGATGCGAGGCGGGCACAATAGCATCCTAAAAACGGTGGCGGAGAATCATTGTTCTCCGATTATGAGACATTTCGTGGAGAGGACTGTCAATTAGATTTTATACTGATTGATAGTGTTCTCCTCGGAGTGTTTTACGTATTTAAATTTTATATTACTAACATTAGTTATAAGAAATTTTCTACTAACAAAATGGATGTAAATTATCTGAAAATAAAGAATTTATTATTATTTATTATTATATGTGTACTTTTTAAGGCAACAAAAAGTGTGAAACTTGTGTCATCGTCACCGCACTCGCTCGACGATACAATTCACAAGTTACTTAGTTCTCACTTCTATCGGCAGTCTCCAAAGACTGTCCCGCATGTTTTTTTTAAATATAATCGGAAATAATGACAGTAGTAACATAGAGCAAGTGGCAGTGCCCATGTAAATTTCCCTTTATGAAATTTATATGCACCTATCAGACGATTTACCATCTGCTAACGGTGAAGGAATACATCGTGAGGAAACCCACATGTCTAAGAAGAAATTCTAAGGACATGCCTGATTCACCAACCCTTACTAGGCCTGCGTGTGTGTATTAAAGCCTAAACCCTCTCTCTCTCGATAGAGGAGAGGAGACCCGTGCCCAGCAGTGGGACATTATGGATTGTTATTATAATTACAATATAGAGGCATTTGTTTTAGTTTAGGTTTGTTTATGCATGTGTTATTTAGATTATAGTCGCTAGCTAAGTCATTATGTGAATTCAAATAACTACTTATAGGTGTTCAGGTTATGCTAAAGGTTATTAAAAGATATACCTGTGATAGCAAAGATGTAAAATATTTTTTCCTTAACCGAGTCGTCATTCTCAAACCAGCGGTAGTAAATGTGGTACTCTGTAAACACATGGAAACGCCAGCAACAGCCGCCACCACGATAAACATGCCCGAGTATAAATCTGCCAAATATAAAATTTCAGCCCGACTTTCCAAAATGAAAATCTGGAAATAAATTAGAAGCAAATAAATAATAATGTCAATAAGGCTCCGCACTAATATAATATGATTATGAGAGAAATAAATACCCCGCTTGAAAATCCAAAGAGGAGAGCAAAGACTGGAAAGCAAGCTCCCTGAATAAATGCTGCTAGAGATCCAACGGTGATCAGGGGCCACTCAGGAGCATTAAGTTTCAAAATTTGCCAATCACTGAGGGGTTTTAGTTCCTGATGACAAAAGAATAAGTAATACATTCTTATATTGATGTTAAAAATATATTTATTTTATCGTATAGTATTTACACCATATACCTAATATATTTACACTTATTAAAAAAGGAAACAACTGGTTCTTATTTATTTTATTATTTATATAAACTTACTTCATCTTCATCCTTTTCTTCATCCGATTCAAAATCAGCATTATACACAAAGTTTTGTAATCCAGCTGACATGACCGAACAGATCGATGCTCGTGGCGTTACCCAGTCATGAGATTCTGTAAGTTTAAAACTACTTTTATGCGTTGCACGAGATGTTATGATCTTCAAACAATAAATTGATTAAATAGCAATATTATTTTACCCTTTTGGGCTATATATATACTAATAATATAATGATGTAAGTTTTTACCTCTTTTAGTTGAGTGATGCCTGTGTAATCGTCGAGTTGATTTCCTCTTTACATCAGTTCGCGGCGCTATTACCGTCTCACCATTTTCTTCGCCATCACCCTCTTCAGGTAAAGTTTCAATCTCTTCAACTTCTTTATTTTCATTGCCTGTTGTTACTAGCTTGTAATAGTAACCTAGATAAAAATATGTTCAATGTTTATCATTTAGTTAAGATTATCTGTTATCGTATTAGCGTGAAGTATATACCTTTAGTTTTCATTAGTTCATCGTGTGTGCCTTCCTCTACAATTGCACCTTGATCCATGCAAATAATTCTATTGGCGTTTACAATCGTTGATAATCTACAAACAAGTACAGCTTTAGCAAATAATAATCAAGATACAGACAATAAAATTATAATATTTAAATAATAATGACAGCCCATATACGTCCTACTGCTGGGCACAATAAAATTATTTAACTAACCGGTGAGATACCATAATAGTAGTTCTTCCAACACTGGCTCGGTCGAGAGCGGCTTGCACCTGTCGTTCAGAGTGGGGATCTAGCGCAGATGTGGCTTCGTCTAGCAAAAGTACCGCCGGCTCACGTAGAAGTGAGCGCGCAATCGCAATTCGCTGTTTTTGTCCACCGGACAACGATGCCCCGCGTTCTCCGATAACAGTATCATATCCCTGAAACCATCATAACTTAGTAAAAGTTTTAAAAACGAAATATTTTTTTTTACCAATAATTGCATAAAAGATACCAACGTTAGGCAGATTCATAACAAATTCGTGAGCATAAGCCATCTCAGCAACATGTTGTACTTCTTCTCTGGTAGCTTCTGGGAACCCTATGGCAATGTTTTCAAATATAGTACCACGGAAGAGCACTGGTTCTTGTCCAACGACCCCTGCAAAACAACCATTAGGGGATATTACATAACTAATTCTAGCTTTAACCTTTCCCAAGTTAAATAATTATATTCAAGTACATACCGAGAGAAGAGCGCAGCCAACCTAAATTAAGGTTTTTGATATCTTTTCCATCTAGTTTCACTACTCCACATTGCGGGTCGTATAGTCTCTGAAGCAGCTGAAGTATTGTAGACTTGCCACAGCCAGAAGATCCAACTAAAGCCACACACTCACCAGCTTTAATGTGAATAGAAAATCCGTTGAGGACCTGCAGGAGGAAAACATTTTACATACGAGTAATTTTCAAATGAAAACTAAATACTTAAAATGTTAATATTTTCCTCACCTTCACTTCAGGCCTCGATGGATAGTTAAAATTTACATCTTCTAAGCATATGTCACCTATGACTCTTCTAGGAGAGAGACCCCCAGTGTGTAGACTATCAATTTTTGGTTCTCTTTCTAGAAGCTGAAATATGCTTGCGGCAGCGCCGCGAGCTGAAGCGAAGACCTCCGCGTGGGGCACGCAAAATGTTATGGATTGTGTAGCCATATACACGCTGAACAATATCTAAAATATAACGAAGAGAGATCAGATAACGCGGTGAAATTACTATAATTCCAGAGCATTTATAGACTTTAATATTTTACTATGGAACACAATAACATTATAATGATGAGATTTGTGTGTAAATGTCAACTTTGCACAAAAATCACAGATTTATGAGACAATAGGTGTCAGGTTTTAGTCAAAACCTTAAATTCTTATAATAATCAAAATAATGATTAAGTCTTAATCTGAGTGCTTGCATGTGTTGTATAAAGCAGAAAGAACCGCTACCTGCGTAAGGGTTTCAGGCCTATTTCAATATAATTTTATACCTTTGGATAACTCACACATGGCCTGATCACAAAATAGGCATATCACGTATTATGGCGACCAAACAACGGAACTTATGTATAGATAAATGACACCCAGCCACAGAATTAGATTTTTCCTAAATGGGAATCGAACCCAAGCTTTCCAGTCAGAACCACTAACCACTAGACCAACAGGACTGTCAAAACATCTACAATAATTATATATACTCATAGTATAATGCTTTTCAAAGTTTGGATGGATGTATTGAAATTTTGTTACTCAATCACGAAAAAACGGAGAGAGGTAGGATAATAGACTAGAGAGCAAGCGCGACTGAGGTAGGACCACCACCTTACAGAAGACCACTGCCAAATAATTACACAAAGCTGTGTTCCTGTGTGTGAGTACAGGTCTCGAGCGGTCATTTAGGGATGCGTTTTGAAAGAAACGTATTCCTATCGCAAGGATTCTCCCATCTTAAAGTACTGGTGTTAACGATTGGTCAGTAACATGCAAGTGATACCTCTGGTATTGGCTTGTTTGCCACCCAAGTAGTATAAAAGAACGGCTGAACGGACCTGGACGAAATTTGACATAGAGATACCATATAGTCTAGAATAGCACATAGACTACTTTTTATCCCGAAAAAATACTGTTTTCGTGGAGTTGTTGCGGAACCTAGTATTAAATAATATATTTAATGCATCAAGTACTCACACTGTATAGAACTCCAACTAAATATTTTCGTTCATCAACATCCTTGTCGAAGTCTCCTAAAACGAGTCTAGTGCCATACGTAAAACCGATAGCATTTAGTGAGTAAGTTAAGACCCAGTTAAAGCCATTCCCTAAACCACTGTAGAGACCACGTCGGCGACCTTGCTTTTCAGCTGGTTGAAGAAGACGAGCGTACCTGTAAATATTTTAAACCCTATTTTATATTATCCGTCTGGTAGTAAGCGTATGTGGCTATGGGCATTACTTACACCTTCTCACGATTTAAAAAAGGAGAATACTGTATTGATATTTCAAGGGTCATTCATTTTTCATAGAAATTTGAAGTAGCTGATAATGCCTCTTATTAAAATATGTGATTGTTTGTTAATAGTTTAGATTAAATTGCTATCTATTATATAAAAATGAATCGCTGAATGTGTTGCTAAGCGCAAATCTTGAGAACAGCTGAACCGATTTCACTTATTATTTTTTTGCTATGTTCGTTGTCAGAAGAAGGTTCTTATGTAAAAAAAAAAAAATTAAGAAAGTTGAGCTGAAAATAGTTTAACCGGACGAAGTCGAAGAGTTTTAATAATTTTAGTCGGGGCGGGCCTTTTATTACTTTTCTAATTTATTTTTCAATAAAGGTAATATTCTTAACAGTAAAGTAATTTAAATTTGTTTTTTTATTAACAACTCAAAAGAGGCCAAAATGAAAGATTTCTTATATACCATATATATAATTAAATGTTGACAAGTGATAAAAAAATTAAGAAAATAACAAAAATTGACAAAATAGAAAATATTATAAAACAAACAATATTTTAGAAACATATATCCATGTTAGCCAAAATACGTTTCAACTGCTGAACATATTCATGAGATCTCCATATAGGTTATATGCGGCTCCAAAATTAATTTTATTGTCAACTAGTGGCCCGCCCAAACTTCGCCCGGGTTAAACTATTTTTAGCTCAACTTTCAAATTTTTTTTTTACATACGTCTTCTCCTAACAATAACAAACATAGCAAAAAAAGAATTAGCGAAATCGTTTCAGCTGTTCTCGAGATTTGCGCTTAGCAACACATTCAGCGATTCATTTTTATATTAGATTAATATATGTATATGCACTTTATATACTTCTGTATATAAAGTGCATATACATATATTAATCTAATACCTATCCTTACATAAGCGAGTCTGGTACACAATATATTCGCTTTTATATTATTTCCTGTGCAATATGAAAGGAGCAGTACGCAATTTTATGCCTAATATATCTTTCTATTATAATCAAAAGCCAGGACACAACTATCAAGTTTCTTGCGCTATGTGGCACTAGATAATAATAATCTGCGTATATTGTTGACGTAAAGTGTCACGGTTGGTGGACATCCTGATTTAGAGAGGGAGTCTATTCCATAGTAGGATAGACTGAATATTAAAAGAAGAGTGAACAAGACTAGAACTATAATAGAGGCAAAGAAGATGGAGATTATTAGAATACCGAAGATTCCTATCATGATTTCTGCAAAGGTATTGTAGGTGAGAGTTCATTTAGAGATGCGTTATAACGTTTTCCTATCCCAGTTTATTATTGGATCGGCAACACGCAAGTGATGACTCTGGTATTGCAAGCGTCCATAGGCTACGGTAACTGTTTACCATTAGGCGTGATGTATGATTGTATGCCACCTAAATATGTATTATTAAAAATAATACACTTATTTAATAACCATAGTGTATTTTTAAAATAAATTAATCCTTATAGAGCGACCATGGTACGCTGTATCTGCTTTGCATACTGTACCTATCGACTTCCTTATTCTCTCCGTGGAACGCAACTATTGTTCGGACAGATTTTAGCACTTCTTCAGCCTGCTTGCCAGCTTGACTATATGACTCCATTTCCAACATCGATGATTTAGTTTGATACTAAAACAATAACAGTCGTTAAAAAACATATGACGTATTATATAATTAAGAGAAAATACAGGTTTGGTACTCACATTGGACAGTATAATTGAAACTGCTACAGAGAAAGGCATAACGGACACACAGGCTAGAGTTAGTTCCCACCCCATCGGGAACGCAGTACATAAACAGATGATAGATGTCCCAACCAGATTCGATACAACTGCTAGCTTTTCACCCATACCCTCTTTCAAACTCATTAAGTTTCTGAAAATTATAAGATTGTATTAACTTAATATATAAATAACAATAGGCGATCGAGAATATGATCAATAAAAAGACAGATGACTACGAGTTTTGGAAGGCAATTTTATTGATGTCATTGTCTCATAGGCGATTTGTTATGTCACTTAAAATTCATTTTTTATGCCAAAATACAGAAAACAGACCGTGGAAAAATAATAATAATAATAATAATAATAATAAAACATTTATTTTCTCTTTACAAAGTTACATAATTCTAGGTAGGTATATGATACAGATAGTGGTTGTTAACAGTTGTTCATAACTTTGTTAGAGACTGGTGCCTGAATTAGGTTTAAAGAAAACCTGTGACACAGGTCACCAGGACCCTCTCGCGGTTAGAGCTTGTTTTTAAAATTTTTATATACATACCAAATAAAAAAAAAAAATGAAGTAACTAGTCAGGTAATTACAATAACTGAATGCAAAAAGAGAATACTAGTTACAAAAGAACAAAGTAAAGTGAGTGTTGTATATGTGGTTTAACAATGAGTGAGTGAGTGTCATGTAGAGTGTGAAAATGTGTGAGCGTGTTTAGTGCGCTCACACATTTTCACACAAAAAAATGAAAAAGAAAAACGTTTTTTTTTGCTTTTTGCCCATAATTTTGTTTTGGTCAGAGATAAGTATAATAGTGCTGTTTAAAAATAGCCCGTGAACGTCTTACTTAATTTCTTTTGTTTGTTACAAAATGAAATTGGGCACAGAGATAGAGTACTTAGAGTCTTAAATTGTTGGTTTTCACTGGAGGAGCCACAGACAATAGCTATGACTAGTTTATATAAATGATTTTTATACTTGGAGCTATTTAAGCAAGTAAACAAACGATATTATCTTAACTATTTTGAGTATGCTGCAGGTGTTATAACTTACTCTGACATCTTTGAAGCTAAGTTAAACTCAGTGTCCGTATCAAACCAGGACATATCTTGTCGTAATACAGCCCTCAGGAACAGCTTACGTATTCGAGTGATCTGTAAAAAAAATCGATAGGCAGGTAGCTCATTGAAGAAAAACTGACTTGTAAAATGAACCAAAGATGTGAGAGGATGCACCAATAGAATCCTTCCCTGTTTAGCACAGTGATTCTATTTATTAAATAACAAACATATCCCTCGCTACGCATCCTTCCACATCTTTGGTGGAATCGCAGCCTAAACAGTCTAACTTTATCAATCCGAGTCGCACTGGACCATCATCATCAGGTTGTACACGTTGACATGATAATATATTATATACTTATAATTCTAGGTTGATTTGGTAATTTTATTTGTCTGTCATTCTATACAAACTTAAATATTTATTTATCATAGATAATTACAGATCAAAGTTTGATCTATTCGGTGGTATGGTAGGTATTCTATAGGGTCACTTCGCTAGTTTTCGGCCAATTAAGCAAACTTTTGAGTTCAAGATCATTTTTTTATATGATAAATAAATCAAAATTTTATGTGAAATATTTTTCAAACTGGAAAATTAATATAATATTTAAATAAGTTTGCCTTTTTGATTGACCTTATTTGGTGTAACAAATATAAAATAAAATATCGGAAAGTGGTGATTTAGCCGGTTTTCGGCGATCTGTTTTAGTTTACGGCCTCTCATTTAAGTAGTTTTCGGTCAGTATTTATTATATTTAAACATGCATTTTATTCACTGTGTAGTAGATCTTCATTTTAAATAAAAACTAAACAATTTTCTTTATTTCTATATAGTATATACATCTTTCGGCCGTCTTATCAATAGCATCCAAAAACTGACGTTTTACTAGTTATCTTACGGCCGTTATAAATCTAACTAATTGTACCGTATTTACAGAATTATTATTTAAAATTGCTACTGTAGTTCCATATAATAACTTGGTTATTATTTATTTTTCGCCTGTACTGTCCTGATTATTGGATTTTATTACTTCTGCGAATATTCCCGCGGTATTTTGATCAAAAGTCCCAAAATTTTTAAAGCAATGGGATCATGTCCCTACCTACAAGATGGCAAAAAGTTATCGAACAAAATGGTACCTACAGACTTTAGTTAAATGTAAATAAATTATATTAAAAAATGTTTTGAATTTTCTTAAAAAATACGAAGAAACTTTTTATATTTTTTTATCAAGTTTTTTTCGCGTTCACATTTGACTGGCGCAGCCGGTAGGATTTTCTCAAAAGTCGCGAAAGTATCGTTTACGTCACATAAATCGGTCGTTTTGAGTTCCTAAATGACACACATGAAAGATCTCTAAGATCATCTGAATCTCCATCTAGTTCTTCTAGATATAATAAACGTTGTTTATTAATGTTTTCTTCCCTTTACAGTCGTTGCTCTGTGCTCGCGCGACATGTCTTGTTATATTCTTTAATACGATTTCATTTACTAAACTATACTTTTAGCTTTTAGCTTTTAGACTGCCTTGGTGGTCCAGTAGGTGCAGGATGCGCCTGCTGTGCACGAGGTTGTGGGTTCGATTCCCACATAGGGAACAAAACTTTGTGAGACCCACAAAAAGTTGTTCTGAGTCTGGGTGTAATTTGTGTCCGTTAATTGTATGTTTGTAAAGTCCCCCCCAACACAGAGCTTGTTCTCTAGCGCAGGAGTTGTCTTTAAAAAAAAAAAAGTTAAAAAAACACAAATAAGCTCCGTTGTGTCCTTTCTACAATATAGGCAATGATTAGACAAATGCATGTACGTACGTATCAACAGAATCATCGTTTGTAAGCCACTGACGCTGACACAACGCGCCGGCACGTGTCTTTGGGCCTGGTATGGCGGCGTTTAATTTCGTCATAATTTTGTTGTTTTTAAAGCAATTTACAAAATTCAAAGTTTGTTGTATACTTCGATAATGTTTTACTGTCCAAGTGTTGTTCTAATATTTAAATTTAATTAGATATATTGCGCACCAAATATGTCGTGTTTAGGAAAAACGGAAAAAAGTTTCATTTAAAAAAAAACCTTTTAAATATAATACCTACTGTTGGGTATTTGCTATTATTATCTTGGTACATGTACCCTCATAGTGCTTAATAAATAGTTATGAACCGACGTTTGTATTTTATTCCACGAATACTTAAGTGGCGACGAGAAAAAAAAAAATATTGTGTGATTTTTTTTGAGTGTGAAAAGTGGAGTTTAGTCACGATGCCTTTTGGAAAAATTGAAAGTTTCGATTTATCTTCGCGAAAGTGGACGATTTACGTAAATCAGATGAAACAGTTTATCGCGTTAAATGAAATCAAAGAATCGTTACACGTGGCTACCTTAATTACCGTGGTTGGTGAGGCGACGTATGACATTATGTGTGATCTTTGTGCACCGAATAAACCCGAAGAAAAATCATTCGTTGATCTTGTTGACATCGTTCAAAGGCATGTGTGGCACCCAGGCGTTCAGATATCGCTGAGAGGCACATATATGGCCAACGACGGCAAAACAGTGGCGAAGATTTGAGTACGTACTTACAAGCGCTTAAACATCTGGCTAGTACTTGTAATTTTAGAGATAAATTAGAAGAAAATCTTAGAGATCAATTCGTGTCGGGTCTCACTAGTGACGAAATGCGAAGTCGTCTATTTGCGGAGACGGATTTGGATTACAAACGGGCGGTGGAGCTGGCGCTGGCGTTGGAGGCAGCGGATCGGCATGCGGAGTCGAGCGGCGCGGGCGCAGCGTTAACTCATGGCTCGAGCGCGGCAGGCGCGGAGCTGGCGGCAGTGCACCGGCTGGGGAGCGGCGGCGGCGTTAGACCTGGCCGCACGTCCGGTTACGGCGGCGGCGGCAGGCCGTGCTGGCGGTGCGGGAGACCGCATGCACCAGACAGGTGTCGATTTAAAAATTTCAATTGCGATCAGTGTGGTGTTAAAGTTCATCTCAAGGTAATGTGCAAAAGTGATATATAAACGACGGTCCGGAAAATACAAGGTATTTATGGACAAGAAACAGTATAATAATATTGTAGATAGTAGTGACCCAGGTACGACGATTTTTTTAAGATTTGTGTTAATGGTTCAGGCGACAAGCCTTATGTTGTAAAAATGTTTATCGATATGGTGCCTGTCATATTTGAAGTAGACACAGGCAGTAAAATTTCTGCGTTTAACAGCGACTTTTATCGTAAATATTTATTTAGAAATAAGTTATCGGGTACTAAACTGAAACTATGTTCATATACAGATGGAACTATAGTACCGCTAGGGTTTATAATAGTGTCTGTACGATGCGTGGACGCAGGCGGAGAGGCGCGCACGGCGCCCGCGCTGCCATTGTACGTAATACCCAGTGGTGGACCCCCACTGCTGGGCCGCGCGTGGTTACGTTGTTTGCAACTTGATAATATTAATATTGAACTAAATAATATTCACATTCATACTTCTAATGAATCGGAGCACATTATACAAAAGTTGAGTCGCAGTCACGAATTTTCAAATGTTTTTATGCCGGGGCTAGGGGCATGTTCAAAACGGTTTTCTCTTAGATTGCGAGACGATGAGCCTATTTTTTTTAATGCACGTAATTTACCTTTGGCCTTAAGGAAACCTGTTGAAATGGAGTTAGGCAGATTAGTTAAAGAGGGGATAATAGTAAATGTTGAGAATTCGGATTACGGCACACCGATTGTAGGTACATGTAATTAAGAAAAATGGAGACATTCTTATATGCGGGGCTTACAAAGTTACAATCAATCCTAAAATTATACGTGAACCATACCCTTTACCGCGTATTGAAGAGCTGTACGCCACGCTTATATCTTATCTTATCTTATCTTGTGTCGGGGCTGTCCTTGCGGCCAGCGCACTTCGACCCTTGGGGTCTTTTGTGTATGCCCCCACCTAACCGCTCACCCTACGTCTTGGTCCCTGAATACTTCCTGCATGAGTTTCAGTACATCCTTGACGGAGGCGCTGTAATCCTCTGGTTCAGGGTATGCCAGTCCCAGAAGGCTCATTCTTCTTGAGGCCAATGCATGGCACGCGCGTAGCAGGTGCCGCATTGACTCCTCTTCTTCGCCACAGGTCCTGCATGTCGGGCTGTTTGACAGGCCCATTTTGTGGAGAAGCTTGTTTGTAGGGTAGTGACCCGTGAAGGCACCGGTCGCTACGCCACGCTTAGTGGCGCGAAGGTATTTTCAAAAATTGATTTAGCTCATGCATACGAACAAATTTTATTAAATGAAAATTCCCAAGCATGTTCTGCTATTAGTACACACATAGGTACTTTTAAATATATACGTACACTTTACGGGTTGTCCTGTACTCCAGAAAAGTTCCAAAAGCTGATGGAAGAGGTGATGAGAGGTATACCAATGACAGTCACGTTTATTGATGATATCTGTGTAGGGGGAGTCTCATACAAAGATTTTATTGAAATTTGTTTAATATGAGATCGGTTTTTTCAAAATTACAGACAGTAGGACTTAGAATCAAATCAGAAAAATGTGAATTTTTCAAAATCAAAGTAAGCTATTTAGGGCGTGTCATAGACAAAGACGGTCTACATCCTGATAATAAAAAGGTAAAAGCGATAGTGAAGGCACCCCCGCCAGAAGATGTGACTCAGCTGAAGGCCTTTTGTAGGCCTTGTTAATTATTATGGTAGGTTCGTTCCTCGATTGAGTACTATTTTGCATCCATTTCATAAGTTATTAAAGAAAGAGGTACCTTGGCTTTGGGATAATCTCTGTGAGGAAGTGTTCGTAGAGATTGTTTGCAAGCGATTGTTAAGTACAGATAGGGTGTTGGCTTACTATGATCCCAGCACTGCCTTAGTGTTGAGTGTGGACAGCAGCGCATATGGTGTAGGCGCAGTATTGGCACATAAATACAAAGGCGGTATAGAGAAACCTATTTGTTATTCCTCGCGAACCCTATCGGCCGCTGAACTATCATAATATAGTCAGTTGGACAAATAAGCTTTAGCTTTAACTTTGGAGTTATTAAAAGCCATCAATATTTGTATGGTAGGTCATTCATAATTCGTAAGGATCATAGGGATAGGGATTCCGCAGACTGCAGCAAGCAGGTTACAAAGGTATGCAGCTCGATTGGCAGCTTATGACTTTACCATTGAGTGGGTCAGCTCGGTAGCTAACGCTCCTGCAGACTGTCTGTCTCGGCTGCCATTACCGTGCACTACTAAATATGACGATGATAATTGCATGTCTATTTATTTTACATAGAAAACAAATTTCCTTTAAATCAGATATCGCTAAGGCCACGAAAAGGGACCATGTATTGCGTAACATTATTAGTTATATAACATATGGTTGGCTTTATAGTGTAGGTAATCAAGAAAAATGTTATTTTGATAGAAAAAAAGATTTATATGTAGAAAATGGTTGTATAGTGTACGGTTACCGCATTGTTATTCCTACGGTGCACCGTAAAACTGTTTTAGCGGAGTTACATGCAGGTCATTTAGGGGTTGTGAAAATAAAAAATATTGTAGCTTTATATACTGGCCTGGAATAGCTGTGACTCACAGGAGTCACAGCGGTGGGCATGTGGGTGGGATTGTCCCGATGGCCTGGAATAGATGCGGACATAGAAACATTTAGTAGATCATGTGACGGGTGTTGTCAGATTTTGCCGAGTATAAGGGCAAGCATTACCTCGTCATCATTGATGCACATAGTAAGTGGATCGAAGAAGCTCATTTAAATAGTACAAAAGCCTCATCGGTTATAAAAATATTCGGTGAGTTATTTGCACGTTTTGGGCTGCCAACTCAAATCGTGAGTGATAACGGGCCTCCCTTTCATTTACGTCACGAGAATTAATGCAATGTTTAAAAGAAAACGGCATAGTTTACAACCTTACGAGCGCTTACAGACCAAAAGGTAACGGCGCAGCCGAAAATGCCAAAAAAATGTCAAAACAATTAAAAACTGTATTAAAAAAGCGTATTATGAAGGGTCGGACGTAGGACAGGCCATCAATACTATGTTGTTTCAATACCGAAACTGTGAGCATGCTACTACGGGGGTAGCCCCGGCAGTAGAACTCATCGGGAGAAAGTTGCGCAGTAGCACAGATTACTAAATAGTTACTACGTAAGCAGTAGGCTTGATCTGTTGCGAGTGGACGTTGGGGAGCGCGTGCGAGCTAAACAGGTGCAGCAGGCGGAGCGTGCTGGCGGCACGCAGCGACACGCAGCGGCATGTTGCCATCGGCTATCGGGTATCCGTTAGGGACTACTCGAAAAATAAGGATAAATGGGTCGAAGGACAAGTTAGCGAACAGGTCGGACCCGCTTCATTCGCGGTCAGCTTGCCGAATCGAACAACTAGACGGCACATGGATCAAATACTCGTCCCGAAGCGCAACCGTTATTCGCTAAGTCGCGCCTCGACTGCAAATGAAAACAGTAATGATAACAATAATGATGTAAGCAATGTTAAAGAGAGCTGTCTGGAAGCAGCAGAGCAGTGCGAAGCGACAAGGGCAGAGCGAGATGTAAGTGTGCCGAAAACGGCCACAGAGGATGAGCTTTCGCTGCCACCGGCCCGGCAGGAGGAGGCTATACAACAACCGGTTAAAAAAACATATAGTCTGCGGCCCCGTTGTAAAGTACAGCGCACATTCAAGTAGATTATAATTTACATCGTACGTACCAATTATGCAAGGTACTGATGATTTGTTAAACCTATACATTAATTAGATAAGGAGGTGTTGGGTATTTGCTATTATTATGTTGGTACATGTACCCTCATAGTGCTTAATAAATAGTTATGAACCGACGTTTGTATTTTATTCCACGAATACTTAACTCCTACAATAAAAGTTGCCTCTCATATTTTGTTAGGAATTAAACCTAACTAACTAACCTACCTAGGTAAACTAATTACCTGTTATTTGATACCCAGTTTGCTTTAATCGTATGAATAGTTACCGCAATAACCGACAAAATCTAAAACCAGGAGTGACGTCACAAATTACGTCATAGCTACCCCCTCCACCACTTTAGAAAGCGACAACAAGCACTTTGAGTATCAGCCGACCATGCCGATTCTAACGATACCACTTGTCGCTATAAACCTTTTCAGTCCTACGAAAATCGTAAATATGCGACTTTTTTACAATTGGCCTCTCTACTACTAGTAGATTCACTATTTTTTATGCTCTAACTAAGGGTCGGCCGCAACTTCGTCCGCGCGGTAATTTGGAATATTTTCCCCGATTTTACAACATATCTCACTACTGCTTCGCTCCTTTTGATCAAAGCGTGATGTTATATAGGCTATAGCATTCCTGGATAAATGCACTGTTCAACAAAAAAAGATTTTTTCAAATCGAACCAGTACTTTCTGAGATTAGCGCGTTCAACCAAACAAACAAACTCTTTTGCTTTATAATAAACCGTCGAACGTCACTTATGAACGTCAAAATAAACAAAAGTCAGCATTTTTTTTTCCTACAGCCAATTCGCTGACATGGGTAGGGCCTAGAGAAGAATTGGCAAGAAACTCTGGCTACTTTTTAATCGCCAAGGTATAATATTTACAATTTGGTATAAGTTACAATTTGAAGTAGGTAACAAAAAGGTACGGAACCAACACACCATACCAAAAAATAAGAAATTTAAATTTAAGTAATTAAAATAAACAACGTATCAATTACACAATCACAATTTAGTATCTATCAGTATGGAAATGAGGCATCGTCTCTTTTTGTAGGTATAAAAGCATAAGGTTAAATTTGTTTGTACACTAAGTGATATTACATAAACTATATTTTAAATTTAAAAGAAAATCATGCCAAGGTTGACATGAAATCATCAAAAGAAACAAAGTAGTAAATCAACTATGATCACGAAACACATAATCAATTTAATAATCAATTTAATAATTACAATATTAATCCTACAATCAATTAGCAACTTTTCCCCATGACGTTTTATCGCTTCAAAATTCATTAAGCGATAAAACGTCATGGGGAAAAGTTGCTAATTGATTGTTATATTAGTATAGATAGGTAAATCATATTTGAAAAAAGGAAAATAGCTACAGATACGATGCACATTAAATTATTTTTGAATAAATATCGCTATAAAAATAGAAAAAATAAAGATCGATTTCTAGAATACCGTGTGTGTTCTACCGCCTGTACAACGGGCTGTGTTCCGAGGAATTGTTTGATATGATGCCCACGGCCACATTTTATCAATGCATCTCCCGCCACCGACAGGGAGTTCATCCACACATTTTAGAACCTTTATCGTGCCGCACTGTGCGGTTTCAGAGGAATTTCCTCCCACGTACGATTAAGTTGTGGAATGAGCTTCCTGCCGAGGTTTTCCCGAAAGACTATAGCATGGGGTTCTTCAAGAAAGGAGTTATTAAGTTTCTAAAGGGTCGACAACACGCGAGTGATACCCCTGGTGTTGCAAGCGTCCATAGGCTACGGTAACTGCTTACCATCAGGCGGGCCGTATGTTTGTTTGCCTCCTTGGTAGTATAAAATATATATATATATATATATATTATCATTTCAACAAAATAAAAAACCGACTTCAAAATAAAGTCTTCAATATGGCAAGTTATACAACTTTTAAAAACCCTTTATTCCCAAATCTAAAGTATTTAATTAAGCAGTATGAACTTTCATATAAAATCTAATCCCACTTCTCCTCCCATGAATCATGTAAGATCTACAGCTGAAGTGCATCTCTTGACTATCCCAAACACGGCTAGATTACATTGTTTAATTATGGAGTACCGTTGCCTACCTTTCGGCTTCATTATCAGTTCAGTTCAATTGTGCCAATTTTTTTTTACTACATTACATTTTCTTAGTAATAGGTGCTTAAAACCTTAATCGATGCTCATGTAATCGCAATCTGTGAAATACTTATCATTGAGAAGTTCAGATGGACATCTGCGGTCTTCAAATTCAATCGCTATATTATTATGTAAGCGATAATTTTAAGCCTATAATTTTGAGGAGTTCCGTCAATTCCTCATGGAATCCCATCCTCAAAACTTTGGTTTAATAAAAATGGGACTAAATTAAAAGTATGTCCTCTCAAAGCAAAAAAATGTTTCAAATCGGATTTTGAATTAAATAACGGAGTTTTGTAGTAACAAACATAATTATAAATATATTAAATACATATTTGTAGTAATAAAAATACACATGAATTGATAACCTTCTCTTTTTTTATGTCGGTTAGAACGTAATTCCTTGGTCCAATCTACATAAAATTTTGCATAAACTTTTTTAACAGAATTGATTTCAAATTCAAATTCAAAATTCTTTATTTCAATATACAGTAAAACAATAACTAGTTAGTAGCTGGAACCTTCCGTTAAGCAAAACAATGCCTGTTTTGGAAAGCTCCGCTCTTCCATTAGCTAATAGACTTAAAATAAATTTTAAATTTAGCTTTAAGTAATTAATAAATATAATTATAAAAAAACAGTTATTACATCATTAATCAATGGAAAATGTTGCAAAACCAGCCAAAATTATTCCTGTTTGAGAACTTCCGTTGCGTGCACGTAAATGGTTTAAATTACGCAAAAATCATGTATTATCGAATTGTTTTTCTATAATAGTTCTAAAATAAAGTCCGCTAAGTATACCTTTTTTTGGGAAGTTTATTGCTCCATCCGTTTTGTTATGATTCCGCTAACGTGGAGAGAGAAAGCTAGTGAAAATTGGTTTGCCGGTATCTGTAGCTACGCTCACTTTTGTAGGTTGTAAAAGGACAGTTGTTGTAAAACTTTGCTCTGTTAAGTCTCTCTTTTAAGATTGACAAGTTGAGGTTGATTCAATAACCTTTTTTATGGTAATCAAATGTTGTCGAAATTAATGCATTATGTGCGAAGGAAATTCGTCAACATAATAATATTAATCCTTATCCAAACAAATATATAATTAATTACAAGTATTCAATTGTGAACAAATTTGTCCTTGAGATCACTTGATTGCAGTCAACATCTATTCTTAGTAGATATCATAATTTTTAAAGAACTATGTTCGGGTTCACGCGCGCATGACGGACAAGACGCTGGCCGGCCGCCGGTAGTGCTGCGAGGTTCCATGCCACGCAAGAGGCATGAATACGCTACTGAATCGATTTTGACGAAATTTAGTACAGAGTAAGCTTAACCACAAGGAAGGACATAGTAATATTATTTTACCAACCGCGATAACTGATATTCACGTGGACGAAGTCGCGGGCAACAGCTAGTACTCGTATTATAACTCGCCTTCGTAACACAGGCTTTAAGTTTAGTACAAACTCCAGCTCTGATTAAGGATCAATAAATACTACATACTTTAAGTTGTCTTACTTTTTAATTGTGACCCAATATACCTTTTTGAGGGAAAGAAATATTATTATTATAGTTATGCGGAGCGAAACACGAATAAATACAGGGATTAGCGTCGACGCAACTTTGGATGGATTGGGTACCATTGGGTGCATGGTTTTGGTGTAGGTGCATTATATAAGGTCTGGGGTAAGGTGTTTGTTATTCTCATCTGAGTCAAATGGCGTGTTAGTTGTTACGCTCGTTGTTCGTGTATACTCTGTATCCACTAGGAGGGATCTATGGTGGTGATGGTGGTTTCGGTCGATGTAGAGGGAAAGGTTGACTCACTTCATGTGTGTGGGTTCGGAGTGCTCGTTGTTTCGGTCATTGTTCGTTTATACTCTAAATACCATGCGTTTTGATCCATGGTGGATTCGGTCTATGAAGTGGGAAAGGTTTTGCTCCTTGTGTGTGGGTTCGGTGTACTCGATGTTCGGGTCCTTGTTCGTTTCCACTCTAAATACGATTGGTAGCCGTTCGGTGTACTCGATGTTTGGGTCCTTGTTCGTTTCCACTCTAAATACGATTGGTAGCCTTCTATGGTGGATTCGGTCCATTCAGTGGTAAAGGTTTTGCTCGTTGTGTATGGGTTCGGTGTACTCGATCTTTGGGTCATTGTTCGTTTCCACTCTAAATACGATTGGTAGCGATCTATGGTGGATTCGGTCCATTCAGTGGTAAAGGTTTTGCTCGTTGTGTGTGGGTTCGGTGTACTCGATCTTTGGGTCATTGTTCGTTTCCACTCTAAATACGATTGGTAGCGATCTATGGTGGATTCGGTCCATGTCCAAGTGGAAAGGGATGGCGGTGTGTGTGGGGTCTGTGTGTTCGTTTGTTGAGTTTGATTTAGGTTCTGTATGCCGCCGCCGGGAGTTGTTGGGTCCTCGAGGATGCTCGATGTTAGAGGCTGATTTAGGTTCTGTGTGTCGCCGCCGGGAGTTGTTGGGTCCGTGGGGGTGCTCGATGTTAGAGACTGATTTGGGTTCTGTGTGTCACCGCCGGGAGCTGTTGGACCCTCGGGGGTGCTCGATGTTAGAGACTGAGTTAGGTTCTGTGTGTCACCGCCGGGAGCTGTTGGACCCTCGGGGGTGCTCGATGTTAGAGACTGAGTTAGGTTCTGTGTGTCGCCGCCGGGAGCTGTTGGACCCTCGGGGGTGCTCGATGTTAGAGACTGATTTAGGTTCTGTGTGTCGCCGTCGGGAGTTGTTGGGTCCGTAGGGGTGCTCGATGTTAGAGACTGATTTGGGTTCTGTGTGTCACCGCCGGGAGCTGTAGGACCCTCGGGGGTGCTCGATGTTAGAGACTGAGTTAAGTTCTGTGTGTCGCCGCCGGGAGCTGTTGGACCCTTGGGGGTGCTCGATGTTAGAGACTGAGTTAGGTTCTGTGTGTCACCGCCGGCAGCTGTTTGACTCTCGGGATTGCTCGATGTTAGAGACTGATTTAGGTTCTGTGTGTCGCCGCCGGGAGTTGTTGGGTCCGTGGGGGTGCTCGATGTTAGAGACTGATTTGGGTTCTGTGTGTCACCGCCGGGAGCTGTTGGACCCTCGGGGGTGCTCGATGTTAGAGACTGAGTTAGGTTCTGTGTGTCGCCGCCGGGAGCTGTTGGACCCTCGGCGGTGCTCGATGTTAGAGACTGAGTTAGGTGCTGTGTGTCACCGCCGGGAGCTGTTGGACCCTCGGGGGTGCTCGATGTTAGAGACTGAGTTAGGTTCTGTGTGTCGCCACCGGGAGCTGTTGGACCCTCGGCGGTGCTCGATGTTAGAGACTGAGTTAGGTTCTGTGTGTCACCGCCGGGAGGTGTTGGACCCTCAGGGGTGCTCGATGTTAGAGACTGAGTTAGGTTCTGTATGCCGCCGCCGGGAGTTGTTGGGTCCGTGGGGTTGCTCGATGTTAGAGTCTGATTTGTGTTCTGTATGCCGCCGCCGGGAGTTGTTGGGTCCGTGGGGGTGCTCGATGTTAGAGACTGATTTGGGTTCTGTGTGTCACCGCCGGGAGCTGTTGGACCCTCAGGGGTGCTCGATGTTAGAGACTGATTTAGGTTCTGTGTGTCGCCGCCCGGAGGTGTTGGGTCCGTGGGGGTGCTCGATGTTAGAGACTGATTTGGGTTCTGTGTGTCACCGCCGGGAGCTGTTGGACCCTCGGGGGTGCTCGATGTTAGAGACTGAGTTAGGTTCTGTGTGTCGCCGCCGGGAGCTGTTGGACCCTCGGCGGTGCTCGATGTTAGAGACTGAGTTAGGTTCTGTGTGTCACCGCCGGGAGCTGTTGGACCCTCAGGGGTGCTCGATGTTAGAGACTGAGTTAGGTTCTGTATGCCGCCGCCGGGAGTTGTTGGGTCCGTGGGGTTGCTCGATGTTAGAGTCTGATTTGTGTTTTGTATGCCGCCACCGGGAGTTGTTGGGTCCGTGGGGGTGCTCGGTGTTAGAGACTGATTTAGGTTCTGTGTGTCGCCGCCGCGAGTTGTTGGGTCCGTGGGGGTGCTCGATGTTAGAGACTGATTTGGGTTCTGTGTGTCACCGCCGGGAGCTGTTGGGTCCGTGGGGTTGCTCGATGTTAGAGACTGAGTAAGGTTCTGTGTGTCACCGCCGGGAGCTGTTGGACCCTCGGGGGTGCTCGATGTTAGAGACTGAGTTAGGTTCTGTGTGTCGCCACCGGGAGCTGTTGTACCCTCGGCGGTGCTCGATGTTAGAGACTGAGTTAGGTTCTGTGTGTCGCCACCGGGAGCTGTTGTACCCTCAGCGGTGCTCGATGTTAGAGACTGAGTTAGGTTCTGTGTGTCGCCACCGGGAGCTGTTGTACCCTCGGCGGTGCTCGATGTTAGAGACTGAGTTAGGTTCTGTGTGTCGCCACCGGGAGCTGTTGTACCCTCGGCGGTGCTCGATGTTAGAGACTGAGTTAGGTTCTGTGTGTCGCCACCGGGAGCTGTTGTACCCTCGGCGGTGCTCGATGTTAGAGACTGAGTTAGGTTCTGTGTGTCGCCACCGGGAGCTGTTGTACCCTCGGCGGTGCTCGATGTTAGAGACTGAGTTAGGTTCTGTGTGTCGCCACCGGGAGCTGTTGTACCCTCGGCGGTGCTCGATGTTAGAGACTGAGTTAGGTTCTGTGTGTCGCCACCGGGAGCTGTTGTACCCTCGGCGGTGCTCGATGTTAGAGACTGAGTTAGGTTCTGTGTACTGCTGCCGGGTGTTGTATGCTTTGATGTTGTTTTTTTGAAATGAGGGGGAGGTTCTAGTTTATACAGTGTTTTTATTTGCTTAACAAGGGAATTAAATGGAAGTATTTTGGGAAAAATGCCAAGAAATGATCTTAATACATTTTTAAATTTTCTTGTTACAATCTTCTCTACTTTCAAAAATGTTTTTGAAGGGTTTGCGCAGTTTTGTTCATTGTTCTGCAAATGATTAAATAATTTAGTTATAAATAAACTGACACGACCCCTTTTCTACTACAAGCAACATGTGATTCACCAACGTAAATGACAAACATGAGGGCCGTACCTAGACGTATTAAACGTGAGTATTTCGAGCAAGAAAGAAGGATGTACACGCTATATAGCTTTGTCTTCCTATTTCGCTCGAAGTACTCACGTTTTAACACGTCATGGTAATGATTGGTATTGGTGGTGATTATCTTCTATAGGTAGAGGTATATTGTTCTGAATCAACGCACAGGCAAAACAATTGAGTCTTTAAAGCTGAAATTTAAACATACATTTATTTTATATATTATAAAATAAGTAAAATAACGTAAGCATCAGCTAAAAGAGAATTTTTGGATATTCTATCCCTAAGCAAGCATAGATTTACCCGGGCGAAGTGGGCCGCTAGTTATATATAAACAGTCAGATTTTGTATATTTTAAATTTTTAATCACTAATAACTTTATCATTGCAACTTATCATTGTTAATATTGTCTATCAATTTATTTTTGTTTTTCTTTCCTGTGCGGGAGCATGTACGAGCAAACCCGTACAGTTTACATAGTTCAACATTTGTGCTGACGATGCGACACGATGCGCGCAACATGCCGCATCGTCAGCACAAATGTTGAACTACGTAAACTGTACGGGTTTGCTCGTACATTTGGGTTTGCATAACTCGAAAAATAGGTAGTTGTTAGTAGGATGAACTTAACCCAATCAAGTCAACAAAAAGACCGGGACAAACTTTATAGTTTTACCCGTTCTTTTTGTTGAATGTCGGTCCGTCTGTCCGCAGCTAAGCTCGCAACTCCTAGTCTTGATCAAATAATAATAGACTAGCTGCTGCCTGCGGCTCCGCCCGCGTGGATGTTATTTATAACGATAAAAACTATTTTCCTTCCCAGGAAACCATCTATCTGATTGCCCAATTTCATTAAGATTCGTTGAGACGTTTAGTCGTGAAAGCGTATCTAACAAAAAACTCACTGTCATTTATATATAAATATAGTTGTACAGCTTATAACCCAGATATAACATTTTATTGAAATAACTTTGAAAATGAGAGAACTTACATACTAACTATGCACCCCGTTTCACCCCCTTAAGGGATGACTTTCGAAAAAATATTGTGTATTGTGTTTATGACTTTCAATAAAGAACCTGCATACTGAATTTCACTCGAATAACTTTAAAAACGGCAAAGTTGCATAGTAACTTTGCACCCCCGTAACTTTAGGGGGTGAATTTTCAAATATCCTTTCTTAGTGCTTCCCTACGTTATAAAAAGAACCCCTGTGCAAACTTTCAAGTTTCTAACACTTTTAGTTTAGGCCCTGCGTTGATATGTCAGTCAGCTTCTCCTTTTATATAATACTAACTTCCGCCCGCGGCTTCGCCCGGGCGTACATTCCCTCGGGAACAGAGTTTAGCCTATAAGTATTCCGGACTATAATTTATCTCTATGCCAAATTTAATCCAGATCCGTTTAGAAGTTTTTGCGTAAATGGGTAACAAACATCCATACATTCTTACAAACTTTCGCGTTTAAAATATTAGTATAGATAGATAGATACACGGTCTCACACAAAAACAACGAATCATATATATACTACATACATATAATTATATACTAACGTTGCTCTACACGACGACAAATAATCCCAGTTTAGAGCAACGTTAGTATAATATACGTATATGTATTTATAATGCCGTCCCTTATTATATTTAAGGAGTTCCCTCGATTCCTCTTGGATACCAAAATTAAAGTTGAATTTCGTACATATCCGACCATTCTGAAAGTATATCCTATTAAATAAAAAAAAGAATATTCAAATTTAAAGTTTATAAATGACGGAGTTATGTGGAAACAAACATTAAAAATAAACACGATTTGGAATTCTCCTCTTTTTAAATTTGTTTTAAAATTATAAAAATAGGTAGAAGTTATACTCACCGGATAAATGAGATTTAAAAATAAACAAATCAAAGTATAACAATATATGAATTGCAAAGTTAACGTTAGTTTTGACATTACTGTACCTACGTTACAATGTAATGCAAGTGTATTGAATAAAAATATAAAATAGTGTACTTTATAGCTAGATATAAAACTGGAACTTAATTATTTGTTGCATTTCAATAAACGAATGTTTATTGTGAAGTGAATTCATAATTTGTGTTTATGAAACCCGCGAACTGATTTTAGATTTCTCGTTTTATTATAGGTACGGTGAACTATACTATTATTGAAGGTAGATATATAACATGTTTAAGATAGATAGTTGGCATATCATGAGAAATTAACACATTACATTTTATACATAAACTACCTATTACCCTGACTTTGTTCGCGTATTTATAATAATACGACACACGTCTTACCGCTAGTTTTCGGTCAATTAAGAAAACTTTTGAGTTCAAATCTTATCAATAGCGACCGAAAACTGACGTTTTATTTGTTATCTTCTGGCCGTTATAAATCTAACTAATTTTGCTGTATTTACAGAATTATTATTTAAAAATGCTACTCTAGTTAGTCTACCATATAATAAGTTGGTAATTGACTAAAATTACAAACAGATCAGTTTATTTACAATTATTTATAATAATAATTATATTAAATGTTTGTTGATCGAAAACCTACAGAAACTACTTTTGGTTGTCGGTCGTATCCAATTAACGTAGGCCGAAATATGCATATAATATATATATAAAATTTCCCATTGTCGGCCATCAAATAACGCTCATTTAAACGTTTTTGTTTTTGTCAAATATTTGTTAGTATAGAATCTGACGCATATTTTTTATTTATTTACTTAGTATCAATTTAATATTCAATTACAATTTTAGTAAATACATAATATCATTCATTGAAAATTATAGGATATAATATGTCAGCTTTCGGCCGGAGAAATTTTTGGAGAATTAGCTGAAGCTACAAAATTGCACTAATTATATTATCCGACCATTTGATTTATATTTACTATACCAAATATTTTGTCAATTTCGATAAAAATTATATCAATTTAACTTATCTACTATCCATGGTATAAATATCTTAGTCTACCAAACAAGAAATAACATTGAAACTTATCTTTAAAAAAAAAGCTCTATTTTTTGACTAATTTAATACACGTTCAAACTGCTTTAACTGCGCACGCGTACTTATGAGACATTTAAACAATTATAAACCTACAAATTTTAGGAGGTCTGGGTAATATTAAAATTAATAAGGAGACATATTTATGCAAAAGAGTGAGCTAATGTTTTGTTATTATTACGGTTTAACTCCGAAGTGATCCTATAATCCCTATTAGGTAGTATTACATACATAACAATACCCATACAATATAATTACATTACCTAGAATAGGTAAAATGTGTTATAAACAATAATAGGTATGCATAATATTTCATGCATTGCCTATACAGGCATATAATAATAATAGGTACGAGTAACTGGGGCATACGCCCCAGATACCTATTATTTACTTCTTCTTTACCTGTGTTATGTAACAAATACACAGCTTATCTTTACACATTTTCATGGATACCTAAGTTCCTATAAATATGTTTTTTTTTGTTTTGTTATCATTAAAAATAAAAAATAAAAAAGTTAGCTATTAAGTATTGCGAAAACAATATTAGTTAGGGACATTTGAACTGTTTCTCCAAATATTATATAAGTACCGAAGCCATCTATGTATAATCATGAGCCACTATACCGATTTACTGTGATAATGCGAAAAGCATAGATTGTACATTCTTGAAGAACAGTCGTCGTTTGAAAATCATTGAGCAAATATGACATATTAAAAATGCTTATCAAGGAATCTAATAAAGAAACAAATAAAACATTGTATTAAAATAATTAAAAATACCACACACACGATACAATAGAAGATATTATAAAAACCAGTCATGACAAGGTCAAATTTATCAGTAGATAATCATTATTTAGTTTTCGTTCGCAATCTGAAGCTTGTTCAGTCAATAAGAAGTAAGGTCATCATCAATTTAAATCAATTGATTTCGTTTATGATTGCGTAAAACATATTCTTTATGTATTTATTTAAAAGTTTTTTTAATAACTCTTGCACTAGGAAACAATCGCTGTGTCGTGGGGGATTTTACAAGTCGACACAACCGTAACACATGTGGTCGACACCCACACGGGACAAAAAAATGTGTTACGGTTAGTGTTACCCACAACACGCCGCACAGTGGTAAATGGCGAGGTAAAACCGTGCAGTCAAATATAAAAAATATAAAAATAATAAATAATGTGTCATTATTTATTCTTCTTAGGTAATATATTAAGCAATTAAGATAGCAGTATAATAATATAAGCATAATAATGTTTGTCTAAGATTAGTCACAATTTACGTCGATAATAGTATTTACGATGGAATTAGGTAAGTAAATAACTCTGTTTTCTTTTTATTATAAAATACTTTAGGTTAAAGTATATATCAGTAATATTTTTATAGCTCATGCCCAGCGGTGTGTCAAGTACACGAGTAGATTACCAGAAGAACGACATTGACGGAAAACGTACTGGCATTTGCTTATCAGCTGGTGCTCTTCGAGATACTGCTGTATCTCGATGAGTACCAGCAGTCGGGAGTTTATGATCGTGACCGTGGATACTAAGGATTTTACCACAGAAAAAAAGGATGATACCCTGACTGCTAAACTGTAGGTCGTAGATAAATATGACATCCAAAAAGAAAAAAAAAATGTACTCATCATACTAATATGTCTCTGATTGCAAGGGACTTCACCACCACTGTAGGCTATAATATACATAAAATCCTTATATTATACTTTACCCAGTCGACGCGACAATAAAAGTCTATTTACATGGGTCAAGTAACGCCATCTATAATATGTAAGCTCAGAGTAAATTCTTGTATTTTGTACACAAGTTTAAATTCAATTCGTTTGGTGCAATTAACAACTGGTGGACCTGGGACTGTACTATGACTTCTTTGTGGAGATTGTTATTCCAATTTAATTTGAATTTCTATTACCTTGGTAATACTCAGCTAGGTAATAACGTTGACACCTTAGGAATCTTACTAATATTATAAACGCGAAAGTTTGTAAGAATGTATTGTTATGTTTGTTACTCTTTCACGCAAAAACTACTGAACGGATCTGGATTAAATTTGGCATAGAGATAGCTTAGTCTGGAATAACACATAGGCTACTTTTTATCCCGGAAAAAAAACTCTGTTCCCGAGGGAATGTGCGCGCGGACGAAGCCACGGGCGAAAGCTAGTAGTTTTATAATTCGTTAACGCGTTATATAGATATCAGTGAAGTTTATCTTATATTTTAGTGCCGGCAACTTATTTTATAGTTTTTAACAAATCTTTATTTTTTTAAACTACGGAGTACGGACCTTTATCTAAATAACAAAAAGTGCCAATTCTATGGTACAACTTCAGCTAAAAAACATTCAGGTAACCAAGAAAGTACCTTCTTCAAAAAAAAAACAACAAAATCGGTCAAGTAATTTAAGAAAATTACAAATACATATGTATGTATATATACACCTATGACTTTGGTGAACGAACAATAAAGAATTTTCTATCTAGGGACTAACTTGTGACGGATTATTTACAAACAAATTAAAATTTCACAGTCTTCTTAATGAGCCTTGATTGCGAAACCGCTCTGCAATAACATTAAATTACATCTTATTGGTATTAAGGCCACACAGAGTTCACACAATTTCGCACAAGAGCATAATAATTAAAGGGCTTTAGACTCAAAATTTGAAAGATTATTATTATGTCGTTCTTCAAAAGAAGCTAAGCTACAAATTGTATTCCTATTAAAGGGTTAAAATCAACTGTTCCCGTGATACCACTGCCTACCTTAGGTGGTCGGCGGCGATGTATGACACCACTGATTCGAGTATCACGGGTGCCCACAGTTCAGTCACTTGTTATTTTCTTTCCCTTTCCCTCACTTTGGAAGCAGACAATCAAGACATATATATAAAAAAAATGAAGTTTGGTCATAGTCCCAAGTTAGTTAGTTTTACAAGGCGACGCGTTTTTTTGCACTTGGCCGCTCAGGTTCTTTACCAACTTTTGAGCTGTACGACCCCACTCAACATTTGCCTGCATCAGACCTGCATTCTTATAAGTGACCTATACAATCTTGATGTCGATCGTTATTAATAATATGACACATAAGTTGAAAGAACATGATTCCTCTTTCTATGAAAAATGTAAGCGGTGTAGTATAACAATATATCGCTGACGTATATTATGATGACTCATAGAACATGACCTGCGGCAAGAATACAAAACAAATGATCAAAACAGCAATAAAATTAATCTACACTGGTTAGAATTGTTCCTAAAAGCTAAGCAACACATTATATTTTTAGCTTCTCTTTGGTGACAGATTTGTTATATTCTAAAATCTTATAACTAATCGACGTATAATACCACACAAGCAACCAAGTCCGATTGGGGTGTGCCTTACAAAAGAACACAGCCAAATAACAACACACGGTGGTGTAGTTGTGTTCCTATACGTTTCTTATCAAATTCGAATCAGATGCAGCGCGTAGGCGAACTTTACGAACGTAAATTACAAATTTTATTAGACCTTTACCGCGAGCTTGCTACATACCATTTTGTTTTTATTTACATTTTGATTGGAGTCATTTTCGGTTTATTTGTGTTTCTTTTTTGTTTTCTATAACAACGTTTTTTACCTAAGGTATCGTTGTTTATAAAATCTTTTTCTGTTACTGGCTATATCTATAATATCCAGAATTACTAGTTCTGTTTTACTGCCTAAATCATCAATAGATCGCGGATAAACCGCTACAAATGTATTTATTTTTTTAGGTAAACAATTCTAATTCCCGGGCGAAGGCGTGGTCCGCTAGTATCCCACATGGTAGTGGGGTCAACTTTTTGTGTCTCTCTCTTCTTTTTCGCTTTATCCTCGACAACAAAGCTGAGATTGAGACATGGCCACATTGGGACGAACAAGAAAGTTTAATCGTTTTTGTGTTTCATTAAATTTTGTGTTTTTTCCTTTATCCTGTGTAAGTCAAAATGAATAACAACTATCTGCTGACGGCACTTTAAGGCTAAATTGACTTTTATTAAGTTTATCAAGATAAAAATTAATTGGTATCTTCCGAGACCGGGCCCTCGGAGAGTGGTATACTCAGGGAATAATCCAATTTTTCAAATGTTTATTTATTTTTATTTATTTAATGTTAAAGGTTATAGGTACATATTTTATATTTACATAATTGTATTAGCATCGTGTTAATGTAAAAACAGATTGAAATAGGTACCTGTCGCAGTGCACTCCAGCTGATCAGCCCAACAGAGAATATGCAGAATAGGAGCGCAATTCCAATACTCAGAAATAGACCAATGGCCATGGCTTTAGCATCTTCTATAAGAGCCTCCATGTTCTCTTCGTAAGTAGCATTCACACTAAACAAAGAGACAATAATAAACTTAATAACAAATTTAATGTCAGTTACACAATATGACTTTTTCCTTCGATCCAAACTTGCTCCTACAAGACTAAGATCTCATTTGACTATCACTGGCTACGAACTTTTTAATGAAAGTGATTATTATTGGAAGGAATGTCTCAGTAAAGTATCCATGAGCACAGCTCATAGCTCACAGAACCAATGGCCGCTAAAGCAGACAAGTTCTGAACTGGGGACCACGAACGATTAAGGCTGCCTACAAGCTATGGATTAAGACAGATCAATGCTGTGGAAACTTGGCCTATATCCAGCAGTGAATGTCTTTCAAGTATATACATTGCATTCTAACTTGCGTGTTACTTACAGTCTTCTGCCACCACCAAAGGCCTCAGTAAGTGGTAGATAGCTACTAGGTCGTTCTCTGTGTGTGGTTCTTTCGACGAATGCGGTGCTGAGCTCTCCTATCTGCACTAAGTTGTAGCACACGCCACCGCCACTCAACAATCCGAACAGCACTCCCAAGATGGTCGCCATCAGCTCTAAACATGTTGCGTATCGGAACTGAAAATTACCATATGTATTAACTCCTTGCTTCTTCCTTCACGGAATTTCAGACTTCTTGCACTATTCTTATTTTATAACAGAAAACTCTCTACCCGACTCAGGAACCAAATTAGATCCTCACGACAGAAGGCAAGCTAAGTATTAGGATACTAAACAAGCTAGGTATACGGTAGGCCTAAACTCAAACTCAAAATTCATTTATTCATTTAGGTTACAAAGTAACACTTATGAAGGTCATAAATTTTGAATAAGCCAGAAAGATGATGTCAGCAAAATTTTCCTACGGCTAGTTCGCTGACGTGGAGCCTTGAGAAGAACTAGCAAGAAACTCAGGCCACTCTTTTTAATCGCCAGATAGTTACAATCTTTTGTAAAATACAAGTATAATAGCATGCAAGCTGATGCATCTAACATCCCTCCAATCGTCTGGAGAAGACGCGTGTCCAACAGTGGAGTGTTCATGGGTTGAGATAATAATTAATAAACTTATTTCGATGCGAAATTTATAGACAAAAAAAAATGTGGCCTACTTACTATTTGGTAGTACGATAATTTAAGTTCGGCGGGCTTTTTTCTGAAACAAATATTACAATATAAGTAGTAACACAGGAAATATACAAATCCATACAAATTAACAAATAGGTACGGCAACGGCCTTAGGGCGCAAGGCTTGACGGGGCGCAGGCGCCTTATGCAAGTGCTTAAAGTCGTAATGCCCATGCCGTCATCAACACCGCGCCGAGTGTTGTTGGTTCGATTCCGACACGGAACAAAACTATGTATTATCCATAAATATTTGTTACGGGTCGGGGAGTACCTTATATCCTAAGAGTATATTAGGTCCCACACGACACGACGCTTGTATGACAAAAGTATTTTAATCAATATTGCAATCGTCCAAAGGCTACAGGAACTACGTAACATTAGTACGTTTGGATGTTACTGAATCTAAACTAATATTATAAAGACGAAAGATTTGCTTTTTTGTTTGTTTTTTACGATTTAAATCAAAAACTAATCAAAGAAAGATTTGAAAAAAAATTTAAGTTACATTACCAGCGGGTAACATAGGCTATTTTTATGTCACATGCACTAGTAACGGATATGTATCTAATAACACTTCGACTGCTTTGGTGCTCCAGTGGCCGCAGTATGCACCTGCTATATACGACGTTGTGGGTTTGATTCTCATACAGGAGAAAACTTTTTGTGAACAAAGAGTTGTTCTAAGTCTGGGTGTAAAGTCCCCCGCGACACAGAGCATGTTCTCTAGTGCGGGAGTTAACTTAAAAAAAGAAAACAAATGTTTGAGGATGGATTGAAAATCAGTCTACAATACGTACGTTTGCTAATACTTTGAATAAGGACCCATTTAAACTTCTTGGTTTATATCTACTTATAAACCTTAAATAAGTATAATATAAATCCCCTTTATAATAAGTGAGGTATGAAAATATAATGAGAAAAAGGAACTTACTGAGCGCGTCTATACAAATGCAACCAAAATATAATGCTATCATAATAATAATATATCGTCTCAGATATTATATATTTATAAAATAACGTATAAATAAAGAATGCAATACAGCAGGTACACAATACATAGTAAATTAGTGACACAACATAATTATAATTAACCATAGGTGTTCTATACAATGACCGGCGCCAAAGCGCTCATGATGCACTCGCTCGAAGCAGACGCTTGCCGAGATTATTTGACCGGTTTCGAAGAATGAGTTACCTATCATTTGTTTCATAATATTTTTACCTGAAGTGTCTTACACATTATTACTATATTGTGTAAGCTACTTTTTACAGCGAAAACCGACATCCACGCGGGCGGAGCCGCGGGCAACAGCTAGTGTAATATAATTGCAACCCATATATGTCCCACTGCTGGCACCGGTCTCGTCTCCTCTATCAAGAGAGAGATGGTTTAGGCCTTAATTCACACACGCTGGCCTAATGCGGGTAGGTGAATCGGACATGTCTTTAGAATTTCTTCTAAGACATATGAGTTTCCTCACGATGTTTTCCTTCACCGTTAGTAGATGGCGAATCATTTGATTAGAGGCGCTCATAGCTAGGTGCGCTCGTTGTTCGGTAAACGATCAGCGGGTTAAGCTACCAAGGGCGCGGTAACCCTATAGATGGGTAACCCTATAGATGACCGCATAGTGGTATTTCATCTGAGCGTCTCCGTGCTTCGGAGGGTACGTTAAAAGTCGGTCCCCGACTGTTATCAGTCGTTAGATTACGACAGAGGCCTAAATATGGGCGATCTTAATAACGCTGTCACCAGGTCGGCCACTAACTAAACGATAAAAAAAAAATTGATTAGAACATATAAACTTCTCAAAGTGAAATTTACATTGGTACTACCACCCGGGATCGAACTCGCACCTCTTGCGTGCAAGCCGGTTACATTTCCACTCGGCCACCACCACTGCGTCGCTTACAAAGTAATATTGTTGCAATATTATTTAAAATTAATATTGCTTATAATACTCAAGTGAAATCTACCTGTGTGCCCCCAGATACGCACTGACGTAGGTATCATGTAGGTAAATCAAGCTATAAAAACTAATTGATCTCATTAATAAGATTATTAAAATGAATTGCTTGAAGAGATCATGAACGTTTACTTCTTAAGAGACAACAGGGACTTTATACACTCTGATCTCTGATATATTATGGAATCAAAAGTATTTAAATGTAGCACGTGTATACACATGAGGTTTCATTGTATTTATGTTATCGTACCTATCAGTGGCGTGCACTCCATATAAGCATAAAAGCACTGCCTACCCTAATAAATTCCTTACAATACAATATACTTATCAATATACCTAGTGCAAATAAAAGGTATATTTTATATTATATCATATAAATAATTTTCATTTTTTTATTTACAATATCTGCCACCGTTAGGAACAAAAAATATAAGTCATATTCTTACATACTTAGTACAAAACCAAGTCGCTTGCCGCGTCTTTCCACGCAAAGAGTAGCAAACATACATCCATACATTTTTACAAACTTTCGCGTTTATATTACAAAACGTCGATTTCGGAGATTGTTTTGCCTACCCTTTCAAAAATGTCTGTACACGCCACTAGTACCTATCAATAGCTATTATAATAGCAACCCATTATCACTACACGGCATTAGATCGGACAGGGTCTACACAAGATGGCCCGATGTGAGTTGGTGGATTAGGTATGCCTTTACTATTTCTTCAAAGACATGATGGTTTTCTCGCGATGTTTTCCTTTACCGTTGGTATTATATGTAAATCCTACGATTAGTAAGTATGTTTAAATTCCACAAAGTGAAATTTCCACCTGTTCTTACCAGGAATAAAATTCGTACCGCAAATGACTAGTGTCCAAGACTAGGAAACGTACCTACGGACGAGTTTTCAGTTCTAATAGTACGAGATGGAGATACTCGGAATTCCATTTAACGGCGGATCTAATTTTTAAAATGTATATTGTTTTGTTTATATTTAAAAATATGAAAACTAGCGTAAGAGATAAAAATACAAAATAACGTGACTCACATGGTAGGGCACTATACTAGCGAGCAAGCCCGGTTGAGGAAGGACCTCCACCTTACAGAAGACCACGGCCAAATAACTACACACAGCGGTGTAGTTGTGTTCCTGTGTGTGAGGACAGGTCTCCAGCGCTCATTTAGGGATGCGTTTTGAAAGAAACGTTTTCCTATCCCAGGGATATCCCATCTTAAAGCCCTGGTGTAAAAAAATGGGTTGACAACACACAAGTAATACCTGTCCCGACTGACTGACTGATTCATCAACGCAGAACCTAAACCGAATGGCTACAAACTTGAAATTTTGCACAAAGCTTCCTTAAACGACTTAAGTGTACACTAAGAAGGGATTTTTGGAAATTTCACCCCTACTTAAACGACGTAAGTGCGCACTAAGAAGGGATTTTTGGAAATTTCACCCCTAAGGGGTTAAATAAAGGATGAACGGTTGTATGGACTCCCGTCATGTTCAAAGTAAAATGCACGAAACTTCATATACCTGCTCCAAATTAAAAATAAATGTATACCTGTATAGGTGTTTTTGGCAATCTCACCCTAAGGGGACAAAATAAGGAATGAACGGTTGTATGGGAGTCCGTCATTTCCAAATTAAGAAGCATGAAATTTCATATAAATAAGTACCTGCTTCTATTTAGAAACAAAGGTATATCGGGGTTTTAAAAACGTTAACTTTATGAGGGCAAAAATCGAATAAAAAAAAGATTAACTACTAGTATCTGATAAAATACCTATTTCAAATAATAGAACATTATATTCATCAAATTTAGTAAGAATTTGTGAATTTTAGATATAGCTATTAGGCTCCGTACAGTCAGTTTGTATCTTTTGTGTAACGTGTTTCTAATTTAGGCCATAGTAAGTATCTTTTGTTTTGTTAATTTTAAGAAATTTGTAGCGCTGATTATCGACTGTAACCTTGGCAGCTGAAAATAACAATACAACAACATAGGAAATATCAATTATGAAACATTTTTGACAAATTGTATGTAAGTAGTAAATAATAATGATGTTATCATTCCTCGGCTGATATTCAGTCCCTGTTGAGGCTATAATAAAAGTATGCGTGCATATATAATGTGGTATCTACAGCTTTATAAAGTTGTATTAATAAAATTAAAATTTATCCAGTCATTTTGTGAAAATTGCGTGAATACACAAACTTTAGACCAAGGGAAAATATTTTGATTACTATAAGAGAATAATATATCATCACACCACAACCTAAAGGGAGCATAATATAGAAAATATACGTGACACACATGGTAGGGCACTATACTAGCGAGCAAGCCCGGTTGAGGAAGGACCTCCACCTTAAAGAAGACCACGACCAAATAACTACACACAATGGTGTAGTTGTGTTCCTGTGTGAGTACTGCCCCTCTAGACAAGTGGCATAAGCGTTAGTCGAATTGAAATGTGTTATTCTAGACCATAATCTATCTCTGTGCCAAATGTCATCCAGATCCGTTCAGTAGTTTTTACGTAAAAGAGTAACAAACATCCATCCATCCATCCATACTTACAAACTTTCACGTTTATAATATTAGTAGGATTCGTGGTAGTAGGCTTTACCCGCGTAAATATTTTTTGAAGGTACCAATAATTTTATCAAATATATCATTTAGGGAAATTCCATGTATAAAAATAATAAAAACTGGGTTGGCAACATGCAAGTGATACTTCTGGTATTGCAAGCATCCATAAGCTACGGTAACTGCTTTACATCAGGCGGGTCGTATGCTTGTTTGCCAACCAAGTATTATAAAAAAAACCGTCAATGCAGTAGTTTCGTGTGAAGAAGTAACAGATATCCATCTTTCGCGTTTATAATATTAGAAGTAGATTTCTAAATACAATTATTTTCGTTTGTATAAATAGATAGAAAGTTTTTTTCAATTATATTTTTGAAATAAACATTATCTGAATATTTTACACAGTTATGTATGTACAATGAGAGGCCTTATCGCTAAAAGCAACTTTTTCCAGACATCCTTCGGGTGGACAATAAATAAAGTTAAATAATACAAAGTAAATTCTCACCATTAACTATAAATTAAAGGGGTGCTGTATTTAGACGGTACAAAGGTAGCATTATCACTAGTCATTTAACAGAGGACTTATTTAAAAGATTGAATAAAATATATATAGTCTCTTTAAATATTTAAAACTTCAAGATTTATGATAAAATGAGAAAAAATGTTTTATTTAATATTTTTTTTCTTGATTAATTAATATTAAAACAACATTTACTCAAAAACAATATCTAAACATTCGCTTAGCCAACGTTACTAATGTAATAAAACGTATTTCACGCAGATTACGCGGCCTCTAGGTATTATTTGTAAAAAGCAAACACAATCGCATGGCAATATAAAAAGCAAACTTACTGTTCTTTCTTCTTCTTGGAACCCATTTTCTAAAAAAATATTTTATGAAATATATATTTAAGAAATGGGTGAGGCGTCCGACTTGTGTGGATGCTGAAGGCACATTGAAAAAGCATCCAGAATGAGACGCGAATAAATTAACATCATCTATTCTCCGCTGAACGATTTTATTAACTGTCATTAACTCACTGACATCATACGTAACACATACATGTGCCAGAGACAGTTGAAGGCACAGTATGCGCAAGGATTATTCACTGGCCTGTTGGTTAGTGGCTCTGATTGCTAAGTCAGAGGTCATGGGTTCGATTCCCACCCAGGACAAATCTTTGTGTGATGAGTACGAGTATTTGTTTTGTGTTTGGTTGTAATTTATCGTGGAAGACCAGACAAAATGAAGTTATACAATGATACTAATGATTTATTTTCTCATCACAATATAAAAAAGTCCCTGACTACAATCGATATTAAGTGCCTACCATAACTCATACATCACATATCATCATGATCCGCGGCCATTAGGGTAGGCAGAGACTATGGTACGTGAATTGATTCGAAGCAGACATAACTCTTTCGCTGTCTCTACATTTACAGTGGTATATAAAATGATACACGAAAACTTTTAAGAGAGGTAGGACACCATTCTAGCGAGCAAACCCGACTGGGGAAAGACCTCCACCTTACGGACAACTACACACAGCGGTGTAGTTGTGTTCCTGTGTGTGAGTACAGGTCTCCACCGTTCATTTAGGGATGCGTTTTGAAAGAAACGTTTGCCTATCCCAGGGATACTCCATCTTAAAGCTGTGGTGTAAAAAAATGGGTCGACAGCGCGCAAGTGACACCTCTCTCTCTATAGGCAACGGTAACTGCTTAAAATCAGGTGGGCCGTAAGCTTGTTTGCCACCCAGGCAGTATTAAAAAAAAATCAGAAGACTGCAGCCTACGTTAGGCGCAAATGCCTGGTCGTATGTCAGGTATCGTCCCCTTGGGTAAAGCTTAAATTGACAGATATACACTGTCAATGCGGCAGATAGTTACGATATTTAAAAATAATAAATATCTTGGGATAACACATGGCCATCTGATCCACTAGGCACAGTCTAACAGACATACTTATATATTTCTAAACACATCATACACTCGTCGACAAATAATTCGGTTCGGCGCTAAAATCCTCTGTATCTTCCAAATTAATATTGTTATATGCATGAAACTAACTTTATATTAAAGATAATTTTAATATAGTTTGCTATAAAACTGTAAATGTTATTTAAAACGTAATAGGAAAAAAATAAACAAAAGTTCGAATTTGGTAATAAATTTAAAACACGCGTGTTTTACTTTTTGCTTGTTTTCTCTCTTTTGTTTTTCAATCTGTCAAATTTATATTATAAAAGGCAGTCATCATTGTCTTTCACTTTTGGTATTATTGAATTACTATCATGTCGCTAACACCAGAAGAATATACACGTATCGTCACTATGCTAAAAGAAGGCAGAAGTCAGAGAAGTACAGCGAGATTAACAGGCGTGTCACTTTCAACGGTGCAAAGAGTTGTCCAACGTTTCCGAGAAATTGGGCAGAACATTAGAAGACCTGGAACCGGCAGACCGAGGTGTACTACGGCTCGAGAGGATCGATTTATTGTTACGACCATGCTGCGAAATCGACACCTCACGGCAGTTGCAGTAACAAATCAACTTCGAGAGACTCGAAGAGACGACGGTGACGTAAGCAGCATCCTAAAGGTTATTGGAGAGAGACTAGATTGTCCCTTCCTGTGGCACTGGACCCGTAGGCATAGCGGTGGTGTCAGTGCGGCAGGAAGTTATTTGAATTAATAAATAAATATAATACCTAATTTGTAATTAATTTAATTAAAAATTATTTTAATTAAATTAATTACAAATTAGGTACTTTTACTAACATAGCTTTTAAGAAATTTTAACTAACAAAATATGGTTGTAAACTGAAATAAATGTTTATTAGTATTATTATATTATAGATAAATTACACTCAGACGAAGTCAAACTCAGTTATTCATTTAGATCAAATACATGATACTTATAAACGATTCGCTGACTAGGGTAGGGTAGGGCCTCGAGAAGAATTCTAAAGAAGCTTGAGCCAATGATTTTAATCGCCGGAATATAACATTTACAATTTGGTATGATTTACAATATTAGTGGTAACAAAAACATAACGAATTTTGTTTGACACACAAACATTTGTCCTGGAATCAAACCCAACATCCACCGGCTTATCAGTCAGGCTTACTAACCATTAGACTAGCAGGCTAACTATAATTCCAAATGTTTCTAGTAGTTGCACCTACGGTAAATTTAAAAGACGTTTCACGTGTTTACTACTTCGTTCCTAAACTTCATAGCATAATAATACATAGCCCATAATCTTCCTCAAGACTGGACTATCAAATGCAAAAAGGATTTTCTCAATCGAACTGGCTGGTTCTAACAATAAACAGACAAAGTTTTCATGTTTTTGTGATAATATTTGTAAGTTTAAACAATTATAGGCATTTATATAATTATATGTAAACCACTAGATAAGCAAATTATACTAAAACAATCCGTGGTGTTCCTTTCGATAGGTTACAAACCTATACAGATTTATTTTGTCTCCCGCTTTGCTATGGAGGGAAGTGGAAACTTTTCTTTCTAACTCCTCCTATTTACTTCTGATCAAATTAGTTGCGGGGTCTAAGACAGTAGGTTTAGTTGTCCACGGGACGCACGAGTGTCAAAGCTTGGTGTAGCTGTTGTTTACTCCGCTGTTAATCTTGGCTCACAGGAGTCACAGCAATGGGTATGTGGGTGGGATTGTCCCGATACCAAAACAATATAAGACCTCGGTCATATGCACGAGCATCTTTTGTTTTTTATATGGAATACTACACCGAGCTCATATTGAATTTACGTCATCGTACTATCGAACTAGAGTGAAAAAGATAGTTATGTTTACTTCGAAATGTTTGGTGGTTTTAAAGCTACGTCAGCGTAATGAAAAAGCGGGATCCAATATTTTGACATATTATTATATTGTATGAGTTTGCTACTCTAAACCTCAGTGACTATAGGCATTTATATGAAAATGCCTTTAAAACCTGGAATAACAAGTCCTTATAAGTTATTCCATCACAAATCTCTCGACATCTCACGGAGAAGTCGAGAGCCCTTAATTTTGAGCGTATTTTCTAACATAGCTCCCCAATCACTGAATCCGTCAGGACATCTTCTGCAATACTGTAGTTTCTTATTATTAAATACTAGCTGTTGCCCGCGGCTCCGCCCGCGTGGATGTCGGTTATCGCTATAAAAAGCCTATGTGTTATTCCAGACCATAATCTATCTCTGTGCCAAATTTCATCCAGATCCCTTCAGTAGTTTTTACGTGAAAGAGTAACAAACATCCATCCATTCTTACAAACTTTCGCATTTATAATATTAAGTAGTAGGATTATTTGAATGGGTGATTTCGGCAAAGGAAAACCAAAAGTACTAAAGTTTTAAAGGGCTAATTTTGAGATGTAAGATTTAAATATTATAATTTAAAGCTCAATTTTCAAATGTACCATTTGGCGCTTTTGTAGTTTTGCCTTTTCACTGACGATTTTTTTCTAATTTTATAGTATACGTATATAAATAATTATTTATCTGTCTATTAAACAAACTTGTCAACTCTATATTGTTTAAATAAGAGATAACAAGTCTCCATAATCTCTGTAGTTGTATAGATTATATCGTTAAACTAGCGACCCGACTTCATCCGGGTTTAAAACTATTTCTTACTCGATTAGGGATTGATTTTGATTTTATAAAAACGCCAAAAAGACTGAAGCGATTTACATGAAATTTGGCACAAAGATAGAATCTAGTCTGGAATAGCAAATACTCTACTTTTCATCCAAAGCAAAAACACTGTTTAACTTACATTTATAATTTATTAGGTCATACTATAGTCTCTCAGGAAACCCACGACAGGTAACAAAAAGGTAAGTATTTCATTAATAAGGAAAATTGTTTCCTTATTAATTAAATACTTATCTAAATTTCATTCGTATGGTAGGTATATTGGTTTCCGTCCCTTTTTGTTACCACTAATATTGTAACTCATACCAAATTGTAAATATTATAATCTATTCTATTATATGGTTACTAAAAAATAATCAATTTAACTTTCCACTGTATGGTAATGAGGGATTGTTTGTCTTTGGAAGAAAAAGATAGAAACAACAATGTTTTCCTTTCCTAGAGTTAGGTACTACATCTTAAAACCCTGGTGTAAAATAATAGCTAAACGACACGCAAGTGTATTTTTGAGTTCGCTCTGCTATCGTATTCTTGTTTGTGAGTACAGGCGGTTTTCAGCGCTCATTCAGGCATGCGTTTTGAAAGAAACGTTTTTTCAATCTCTCAGGAATACTGCATCTTATAACCAAGGTGTAAAAGTGTAGCATTGCTCTTTTTTAACGTTCTGGATCCACTCCACTTATCGGATGTTGGTAGCTACGCGTCGCCACCATGCCGCCATGCGTCTGAGTTTCATATAATTTAGTAAGTTTCATGTTATTTAGTGAAATTTCTCTCTAAATATAACTTAATCATAACATATAATTTTTGAATTACTTATGACATTTTTTTATACTACTTAAGTGACAAATAAGCTGGCCCGTACCCTATGGATGCTTGCAATTGCATGCATGGATGTTATACCAATATATAAGAATGGCTCTCAACAAAATACCAGAGGTATAACTTACGTGTTGCCAACCCATTTTTTTACACCAAGGCCTTAAGATCCCTGGGATAGGAATACATTTATTTCAAAACGTATCTAAATGAGCGCTGGAGATCTGTTGACGTACATTAATTTTCTTTCATTATCCATCTATTTATACATATTTTCTGTACAAAACAGTTTCGATGTTCACAGGCCTTGTGTCACAACGGTTTATTTTTTGTGTCATAATTAGGTAGATAAGGAGATTATCTTAGTACTTGCGAATATATGAAGATGTCCGTGATACATTGTAAATGTTTACCTTGCGTAAAATAACGCGTGTCGATTGGCGGCCGTTTCATAAATAGGTACTCGTAGTTTTACGAACAATTAGGGCTCGTACACATAAACACGTTACGTACGACAACGTGCGTGCCGTACCGTGTCACGTTACGTCGTAACGTGTTTATGTGTACGAGCCCTTACATGGTACCTAAGTCATTATTATTTCATTCTTATATGCTGTGTTGGTTTCGTCCCTTTTTGTCATCTGACACAAATTGTTACTTATACTTTCATACTTTGGCGATTATAAAGAGTGGCTAAAGTTTCTTGCCATTTTTTTTTGAGGAACTACACCTGTCAGTGAATTTGCTATAGGAAAAAAACATACTGACTTTTGTTTATTATTACTTTCATTCTAATAAAAAGAAATAGTTTGACGTTCCAAGACGTAGGAGTAGGAGCTCGGATGATACGATTGGTTGATTGACTTTGTGCATATTGCGTAGAAAATATGTAAAAATGCCATTTTAAGACTGAAACGATTTTGAGTTTGAGTTTGGAATACTTGTTTCATACTATAAACGTACACGTATTACGTAGATTCGTCGAGGATTTGCGAAAGCAAGCTCGCTATACCTTTCATATTACACCAAGATAACAAACTAGCATAATATATTAGGTACTGATTGGCGTTAATCAGTTAGTAGGTGCATTGCGAGGAACTCGAATATAAGTAGTGTCCTCGCGAATCAATAAATATAAATTGTTATGCACGCTACTGCGGACTGATCATAATAAGGTTTAGTCCACAGATGAAGGGGACTATTTTTTTAAATGGTCCATTCCTCACGGATAGCATTTGTGGACTTGGGCCTATTGAAAGAATAGAGAGTGCATCTGTAATCGCCCTTACTTGTGCATTATTATATATCACGCGCAGTTTGGGCTCCATTGAGATTATTAAGTAGAACTAGAACTAGTAGACTAGAAGCAAAACTCGCGCTTTGTCTACCCTACAACTTGTCTCAACAGGGCTTTGAGGTAACACAATTAATGAAAGATGTCCCGTACGTCTAAATAAATCATTAAAGGTTTTAGAGGATAAACTCCATTTATTTATTTTTGGCAGTCAGAAAAATAAATCATGGAAAGAAAGAAGAAACCGCGCCAATAAGTAGGCACGAGTCAGCGTTTTAACATAAAATTAAGGGATCCCTTAGAAAATAAAATAAATGTCGACCTGTGCGAAGCCGAGACGTGTCACTAGTCTTACAATAAATAGATTTAAAAGCGTAGAGTGCGTAGGATTATAGATATTATGTCAACAAACGTTTATTTGTATTTAAAACCAAAAGTCATCGTTGTGGCTTACATATCTGAGGGACAATAAAATAAGGCATTGGTAAACAGTGACGCGTCATTTTATTTGAGAATACTGTATCATACCAATAAAATCATTGTGCGCATTCATCCTTATCGCATACAATGACATCCTCAAGCACGCATAAACGATTTCTTATATTTGTTTGCAGGAACGCGTATAAAGAAGAAGATTGTCAACATTCGAAATGTTGACAGTCGTTAGATCACACCAGAAGCCTATGTGGGTGATCAACCCTGTCACCAGGTTGAGAGACAAGGAAGAGACTAAACACTAAGAAATTACAAAAACGATGCAACCTTATAGGCTTTTAATGACCGTTACATTTTTTGTGTAGTGGATACTACACAAATGATCATAAAGGTTCGAAGTGATCAGATAAAGGCGGGTATCGACATCACGAGACTTCCTCGCGAGGCATGCCGATGTGGATACGCGTTTGCCTCGCAAGCCATTTCAAACGTTGCCTGACTGACTAACTGCCTACTCAATGCGACCACCAGATGACACGACATAGAGACGTGAAATATTTAGGCACTAAATAGTTACTTACGACAAAATAAATATACCATGCTTATGACGTCAAACTAGTATATTGAAACAATAATGAGACGCGGAAACTCACATACTTATTTATTAATAGGTCAAGGAACGCATTGCTGGTTTATATTGGCAGTATTATTGCCATAGAAGAGTATCGTTTCATCATTCATTTCAAAACTATATGTTATGTTATGTACTAACAGCCCTTTGGGGTGGCAGTACCAATGTGAATTTCACTTTGTGGAATTTATTATTATGTATATTATTTACTAATCAAATGACTGAAAATACCATCTGCTAACCGTGAAGAAAAACACTTAAGGATGTGTATCCTCACGTGTTTTTCTTCACATGTCTTAGAAGAAATTCTAAAATCATGTCTGATTCACCAACCCGCAGGCCAGCGTGTGTGAATTAATGCCTAAGCCCTCTCTCTCTCTCTTAATTGAGTAGAGGAGACTCGTGCTTAGCAGCTTGTGGCGGGCTGAATGTGAGTGGCGATACTGCGGTCTCAAATGCCCCAGAGAGTCGGTCAGGGCCTCGTGTCCGGCTTGCCTTTATTGGCTGTCCGGAGTGGACTGACAAGAGCACCCGCAGGACTCTCAGCTCTGGCTTGCCTTAATTGCCTGGTCAGAGAGGTAGATAACTACGGGGAAACCCGCTCTCGAGTCTCCGTCTGAGACCCCCGATGGTGAAACCGGCGCCGCACCGCTCGATAGCCGCGTACTATGGTGTTGCCCTTATGCCTGTGGGCCCATGTCGGTTGTTTCAAGGGGTCCATCTAGTGTATAGGCGAGTCACCAAAATCAAACACCCAATCCCACAGCCCAAAATTATTTGATTTCATATGTTACAATAGCTCTACACGTGCAGCTGTGGCATTACTATGGTAAGCGTCTCATCCCATTTTAATTTTAAATTCTCTAAGGGCCTCTGCGTTTTGGATCTATGTATGTCCTCGCGTAAGTCTTCCAAAGGCTCGGGTATTTTCTTTGAATGATGGGAAAATACCCGTATTAAAAAGAAACATAATAATAATAAAAATTTCCGGACAACTCACACATCACAATATTTATTTAGAGATTTCTTAGAGATTATAAAATAATCCTTACGGAACTCAGTGGTAATGAAGTATTCCATTTTCAAATCGGCCCCGTAGTTGTTAAGGTTATGCATTATAAACAAATATAGAAATCTTTTCTCTTTAGAGTTTCATTAAAGAATACTTGATTTAAGGGATGTCTGTTGCACACAGTTAATGTGAAACTATACTAAGAACTGCAGAAAGAAATTTCAACCTGTCGTAAAATATATTTCAATAAAAGGTCCATATGAATGAGCAATTACAGCAATTATGACTGGGGACCTCTACCTTACTACAGATCACAACCAAATATCTCACACACGGTGTATTTCGGTTCCAGTGTGTGAAGTACAGTAAAGTTAAAGTAAAATCGAACACCCAATCCCACAGCCCAAAATTATTTGATTTCATATGCTACAATAGCTATACACGTGCAGCTGCGACGTGTTAAAAAGACACATAATAATTATAAACATTTCCGGACAACTCACACATCACAATATTTATTTTGAGATTTGATTTATTAGAGATTATAAAATAATCCTTACGGAACTCAGTGGTAATGAAGCATTCGGTTCCAGTGTGTGAAGTACAGGTTTCCAACGCTCATTTAGGAATGCGTTTTTAACAAAACGTTTTGCTATCCCACGGATACTTCATCATAAACCCGATGTTTATTTTTTTGGATTTTGTTTATTGCCTCTGGTTTTGCAAGTATCCATAGGCTTCGGTAACTGCTTTTTTAAGGTTCCGAAGTAAACAAGGAACCGTTATAGCTTCGCTATGTCCATCCGTCCGTCCGTCTGTCCGCAGCTTAGCGCAGAGACCCTTAGGCCTAGAAAGCTGTAATTTGGCACGAATATACATATTATTTACTAGCTGTTGCCCGCGGCTCCGCCCGCGTGGATGTCGGTTATCGCTGCAAAAAGTATGTGTTATTCCAGACCATAATCTATCTGTGTGCCAAATTTCATCCAGATCCGTTCAGTAGTTTTTACGTGAAAGAGTAACAAACATCCATCCATCCATCCATCCATTCTTACAAACTTTCACTTTTATAATATTAGTAAGGATTTCGACAAAATTTCAAGTTTGTATCCCCATCGATTTAGGTTGCTAAGTCTGTAAATAATCAGACATGTAATTATGATGTCTACATTAAGATTTCGATATACTTTCCAATAACATCTTCAATTTATTATACACAGATCGGAGTGTATAGATTTAAAGAACATTGAAAACAATTGATTTCGCAAGTGTGTATTTGAATAATTTACCATCAATTGAATGGCGACAAACTCACGCCTGTTTCAATTACGAGCAAGTACTTAGGTACCTACATGTAGTTTCAATTCGATCATATTTGATTGGTGTCTCAGTGTTGGTTAAATTGTAATGGTAATAACAAGTACTTAGGTACGTAGCATACATATACATAATTATATCTTACAGACAAGCAAAGAGAGCACTTTGCAACCTTTACATTGCCGTTGCAACAGACGCGTTCAGTAGCCACCACCATCTTTTTTGGTATGAAAGTCATAGGTAGTCCTCTTGAGCTTGTGCCCATTGAGAAAGAAGAGGTAGCAAATCATATGCTGCTACACTACCCTAAGATCGCCACGTACAAGGCTAATCAACTACTTTGGTAACCCAAGTACTCGACGCGACGGGAGGTCGTGGGCATCACCAAATGTCTGTTGACCTTCTTCAATGAGTTAGGGTAGATTGAGAAATTCCCCTTTGACCCGCAAATTGAATACTCGATTAGAAGTGGAGTTTATTCTATTTATAAAATACTATTTTATTGGTAATTTTTGAGTAGAAATCTTATCGAATGACTACGCGGTTGTTCGTGATTACCTCGCTATTTGACATTACGCGGCGTATTTAGGGCTCGATCCCCACAGACAAAAATGTATGTGATTCATAAATGATTGTCTCGAGTCTAGTTGTACTTTGTGTCCGTTAATTGTATATTTGTGAATTCTAACGCAACACAGAGCTTGTTTCATAGAACGAAAGCTGAATCAATAAATCGCCGAAATACTTTCTTTTGAATGATTTGTTCGTCACATGAGGTTTGACTTCGATCCCGACCGGTACTAAGACAAATCCCGCACTACGACCGAGGTGGTTTGTTTTATGCTTGTTGGGTTTTATAAGCGATTAATGTAATGAAAACGTTATACATCCTACTAATATTATAAATGCGAAGGTTTGTAAGAATGGATGGATGGATGTTTGTTACTCTTTCACGTAAAAACTACTGAACGAATCTGGATGAAATTTGGCACAGAGATAGATTATGGTCTGGAATAACACATAGGCTACTTTTTACAGCGATAACCGACACGCGGCGGCGTCCACGCAGGCGGAGCCGCGGGCAACAGCTAGTATGATATAAAGTTTCTTGTTAGCACAATTTAGGGTATTCTTGGCAAGACAAAAAGTCAACTTTTGGTTACGATGGAGCTGGAAATGTACCTAGAGATCCCCTCGCGCCATCCGTGGCCCACATCTTTTTCTTTAAATAAAATTATTTAAGTACCTATTGTAGGAAATAATTTATCTAGATTCAGGTCTGTGGCTATTTACCTTAAAAAAACTGGGACGATGATGATATATGATTATGAACTTATTATAGGTACTCATGTTGGGCGTTTTCTATTGCTCTTATTGCCTACAGGACTACATGATTATTACAATTATAAATCTATCAGATCCAGGAGCAAGTTTTATTGGCTCTTCAAATGGAACAATCATACTTATGGATTACCTACTTAACTGGCTCTACCCGCGTGGATGTCGGTTATCTCTGTAAAAAGTTAGTCTATGTGTTATTCCAGACCATAATCTATCTCTGTGCCAAATTTCATCCAGATCCGTTCAGTAGTTTTTACGTGAAAGAGTAACAAACATCCATCCATCCATCCATACATCCATCCATACTCACAAACATTCACATTTATTTTATTAGTAAGAATAACCATTTACGACTAATGGAATTTCTATTAGTTATTATTATTCACCATCAAATGAAAACATGAAGTAGCGACATCTACACGAATCTCGCAGAACTTTTCAATAGAAGCTAGTATTGAGTCTTGTGGTAGATGTCGCTCTACGACAGAATGGCAAGATATAACATGTTAATTTGGTTAACTTAATGTTATTCATGAACAATTTAAATTTTCTATTGGAATATTAGATAAGGTATGAAAGACATAATTTAGATTAGGTATTCTTGATAATCGTTAATAGTTAGGGGGGTTTATAATATATACTGTTAGTTTGAAAAGGTATAGGTACTTTCCAGGTACGCTTGTCATCAGGTCAGGATCTGATGATGGGATTCCGGAGAAATCGAGGGATCATTTATTAAATTAATTTAGGTACCTAAACCTGCAATACCTATAATAAATTCATTGCGACCTAAACCTAAACCTATTGCGATTTGAGTATTTTTCGAAAGTAACTTGCTTCCTTTACAAAAGTACCACTTGGAGAAGTTTTTTTTATACACTGTTGGCAAACAAAAATATGGCCAACCTGATAAAGAATAGTTACCGTAGCCTATGGCTACTTGCAATACCAAAGGTGTTGCGTTACCAACACGTGTTGCGAGACCTGTACTCACATACATGACCACGACTACACTGCTGTGTATAGTTATTTTGCTGTGGTCTTCTGTAAGGAGCATCCACCTTACAGAAGACTACAGCCAAATAACTTATACACAGCGGTTCAGGGGCTTAATTGGTTATCTTGCCATTTACCGCTGCGTAGCGTATTGTGGGTTCGATCCCCACAAGGGACAGAAAATTGTGTGATCCATATATGATTGCCCCGAATCTGGATGAGTCCGTTAAATATTTATAAAGTTCCCTGCGACACAGAACATGTTACACAGAGCGGGAGTTATCTTTTATTTTATTTTTAATTCGTGTGTATTTTTTAAAATGTTTGTTACCGCAGAACTCCGTCATTTATGGACCGATTTGAAAAAAACTTTTTTTGTCTGAGAGGACATACTTGCAGTCTGGTCCCATTTTTATCAAAATAAAGTTTTGATGATAGAAGCCATGAGGAATTGAGGGAACTCCTCAAAAGTTATAGGCACACATATAGCAATTTTAATATTTTCAAAAACAAATCAATCATTTGCACTCAGAAAGTGTAATTTGAAATGATGAAAAAGACAACAGATGGCCATCTGAACTTTTCAATAATAAGTATTTCACTGATGGTGATTAGAGAAGTTTCGATTATGGTTGCTAAGCAACTACTAATAAGCAAATATAATTATAGCAAATGAAAACTGGTACATTTGAACTGATGAAGTCGGAAGCTAGGCAACGGAACTTCAAAATTAAATAATGTAATCGAGCTTATTTTAATTGTCATGAAATGCACTTTAGCTGTAAATTATCACATTAAAAACAACCTTCCTTAAGGGAGGAAAAGTGAGATAAGAGTTTTGCATTAAAGTTCATTCTGGTTAGTGTTGATTCGCCTCGTTCTTGTTTCCCCCCTAAAGTTATTAAAACGATATTGTATAACTACACACATAAGTACATTAATTCTCGATTACCCCCGAAATTCAAAAATGAGTACAGTCAAGCACATCTCACAAAATATTACACAAGTTCTTACATTTGGCTTGACTTCTTTTATACACATCATTTTTGTTAATAATCTGTCGAGCCGTGCGGCATAACTTTTAACATATTTAAATATACATATAATGTACAAAATTGCATTTACCTTATTTGTTATACCTTTGTTGATTTTTATTATTATCATTTTTATACGATTATACTTAGTTTGAATTACGACATTATTTACACTTGTTGATTGTTGATTTATAGTCATAATCTAGAATATTTTTTGGTATTTATTCAAAAAAGCACTTCTAGTCATTCAATGATTGAGTGCCATATATATAATTTGATAAACCAGTTTTTATACTAAACTCAAACTGCATAGAAAGCAGTAGTACCTATTTAAATTGTAAGGCTAACAAAATCTGTGATTTGATTGGAGATAATTTGAAATAAAAATTTACAAAAATATAACTAGTACTTTTTTCTTTCACTTCACACACCTTGATTTTATTTGATAAAACGCAATTATAAAATAGATACATTTTTAGTGGGAAACAGCACTAACCCGTTTTAATATCCATGTAAGACTAGGGGTCTGAAGATATTTGAAAATTTTACAACTTGCCGTACTACAGTCGGTTTTTTTTTGTTAAAATTATTTTAAATGCCTTTGTACCGTTGTTGCTATAGCAACCAGTAACAGTATGACAAGTTTCAGAGTGAAGTTGAGGTGAGGTATGCATGTAAGAGAGCGTCTCATATGAAGCGAAGCAAGGCACCCGCCCTAGTGCTAGTTTACAATGCAACACGCCAGTACACGCGGCTGCGCTCGCGTCTCCTGCTTGCAATGCCTATGGTAACGGTACTTACGGTACGGTGCCTAAAAGAGGTAGGGCACCATACTAGCGAGCAAGCACGATTGGGGAAGGAACCACCTTACAGAAGATGACAGCCAAAAAATACACACAGCGTTGTAGTTATGTTCCTGTGTGTGAGAACAGGTCTTCAGCGCTCATTTAGATTAACAAATATCTATACAACCTCACAAACAGTCGCGTTTATACCTAATTAGCGACACGTTTAACTAACCGAATTAATTTTTATTTTATGCAAACAAAGTTCTACCCCTAAGAGGGTGAAAAAGGTGGTCAAAGTTTGCATGGGATAACGTGATTCTTTGGTCCAATTTACTTCAAATTTTGCATAAATCTTTTTAAACAGAATTAATGGAAGACGAGTTGCGTATTTTATTGAAAACGCGACTGTTTGTGAGGTTGTAAGGATGTTTGTTAATCCTTCCCTCAAAAACTACACGACGGATTTTGATGAAACTTCAATGTTTATTAATTTTTAGAATAGTGCATAGGCATTAAAAATCCAGGCATACGAAGTCGCGAGCATAAGCTAATCTATACTAATATTATAAAGCTGAAGAGTTTGTTTGGTTGAACGCGCTTATCTCAGAACGTACTGGTTCGATTTGAAAACAACTTTGTTTGTTGAATAGTGCATTTATTCAAGAAGGCTATATAACATCACGCTATGATCAATAGGAGAGGAGCAGTAGTGAGATATGTTGCAAAATCGGGGAAAATATTCCAAATTACCACGCGGACGAAGTCGAAGGCGACCCCTAGTATATTTATAGATCAGCTAAGCTATTCTAAAACAAGCCCAAACTGCGTGGTATGTCTGTAGCCGTATAGCCTGTACTCTTATTAAGTCAGCTCTACTGTGCACTCTTGTATCGTACGCTTTTAAGAGTACATTATTTTAATACTATGAAGGTGTGAAGGCTACAAGTATACGGATCTCCCGATAGTAAGTAGTTACTGTAGCCTTGTCCACTTACAATACCAAAGGTATCACTTGCCTGTTGCCGATTCAAAAATAAACACCTTAGGTTTTTATGATGGAGTTTCTTTGATATATGAAAATGTTCGTTAAAAACGCATCCCTAAATGAGATCTGAAAACATGTACTCACACACAGTTGTGTGCTGTCATTTAATTCCTTCCCCAGTCAGGCTTGCTTACTAGTATGATGCCCCACCAGGCTTAATACATAGGTAATAAGTATCATGTACTTGATCTAAATGAATAAATGAGTTTGACTTAGGTACTTTGAATTCTATAATCATTTTATGTATCATTGCTGAACACGGGTCTTCTTGCCTCTAATACGAGAAAGAGAGGGGAAGTCACTAATACGGGTTGGTGGATCAAACATACCTTTTGAATTTCTTCTAAGAAAGACTGACTGGGATGATTCAGTGGCTTACGCGGCTAACTCGCTAAGTACTGAGCAGCGTGTTGTGGATTCGATCCCCACACAAGACAAACACTTGTGCGATCCAATATTAGTCTTCCGAGTCTGGGTGTTCTTTGTGTCGTGTGGATATCTTCACGGTTTCTTTTACCGGTAGCAAATTTTAGATATAAATTTCTCAAAGTGAAATATAATTGGAAACGAACTTACACTTCGTGTGTACAAATTGGTAGTTTTTTTTATACTACCAAGGTGGCCAACAAGCATACGGCCCGCCTGATGGTAAGCAGTTACCGTAGCCTATAGACGTTTACAACACCAGAGGTGTCTCACGCATTGCCGATGCTTTAAAAACGTTATGACTCCTTTCTTGAAGAACTTCGTTTCCGTTCAGCAGCCATGGATAATAATTATATCTCTATTTCCATAAAGGTGACTCCCCGACACAGAGTCCGTCTGGGATAGGTTAGGTTGTTAATTTTGGGGTAGATAAAAAAACTACTATAATAAAGAGGAAATAATTGATTTTTTGTTTGTTTGTTTTATTTGTTTGAACAATGATTTAATTTAAAAACTACTCGACCGATTATAATTTGTTGTTACCTAAGAAAGCTTTATCAGCAGGTAACACAGGCTATATTTTATTGACAAAAGAAATGCGGGATCCGTACGAAAACTAAATAAATGTCTATCCGGGCATAGCCCGCTAATTTAATATTATTGCGGTACAATATGCATTCTTTTTGAATATTGTTAATTTTACCCTGTGCTTATTTCTATATCTTGAAAAAATGATTAATGCATAATCATTTTTTCAAGAACACAAATATAATTACGAATATAATTACATGGTACAGGTAAAATTTTATACTTACTAAATATAGGCTGACGAGGGTGACAGCGCCAATTATTGCCCGAATAAGTATACATTTTTTGAGTTAGGACTATGCTTAGACTAAATTACTCCTGAGCGCAATGTCAAATCATATTTATTATTTGTAGGATTTACCACGCAGTTCTAACTGAATTCTTAGTAATTCGTATTAATTGAATGTTGTTAACTTGTAGTGCTTTATATTCATTGTTTTAATATTGAAGTATAGTAATATAAATTTTCAATTTTTATTCCGTATAAAGGTATGGTGTACGTTATGGGTAGAACGTAATTTTTGTATGCAACATAGTTTTTTTTAAAGTAATGAATATTGATTTTCATTTTTACACCTTACATTATACAAGTAATTTTATATTTACACAAATTAGAAAGAACTTCTATTAAAAAAAAACAAAAGGAGGAGGACTGCTGAATAGGCGTCTTAAAATTTTTCCGCATCGATGTCTACTGAAAACGTGCCCAGAAGAGTGGTAGCATTGACACGTTGTTTATTCTTTGAGCCAAATATAAACAAACCTTCTGATCACGAGAAGCGACGACTAAACGCTTCGACAAATCTTTACAAAGTCCGCGAGCTTGGGCTGTTCCAAGCGTTTCGGCTCATAGCAACATAGTTCTATATTTTTCGATTTAAGATCGATTTTTCATTGATTGGCAATAAAAAATCATAGGTAAAAAAGGGTGGTTATGTCATGAAAACTGTCAAAAGGTTTGTTAGTTGTTGACATTCGTATACTTCTTAAAACTACAAACGTAACGTTTGTCGCTTGTAGTTTTGTTTGTTTCGTTGTATAAAGTTGATCTATAACATAGTATTTATTATATTATTATTCGCTCTCAACTGTGAACAGCGATGCCCCTCGACCAATCATTTATTTCACTTAAAATAATCTTTGTCTCAATATTTCGCCTACTGAATTTCACGACCGGTGACGTCCCACCAACAATAGGTACTCGAGTTATCGTGAACCAAACATTAATGTCAAAGTCAAACTCATTTATTCATTTAGATCTAATACATGATACTTATGAACGTCATAAAAACAAATGCCAGCATACTTTTTTCCTACGGCCAATTCGCTGACTATGGTAGGGCCTCGAGAAGAATTGGCAAGAAACTCTTTCACTTTTTTTAATCGCCAGAATATAACATTTACAATGTGGTATAAGTTACAATATTAGTGGTAATGAAAAGGAACGGAAACCAATATACTATACAGAATGAAATTTAGATAAGTATTTAATTTAATTAATTAAGAAACAATATAATAAGTTAAAAAAAAGAATGAATTTAGTATGGTAATGAGGGATCGTTTGTTTTTGTAAAAATAAGAAAGAAACGTGTCGAGATCACATAAAACACACAAACGCTAGTATGTTCTAGAAGACTCGGAGAACTTCGCACCTAGATTGTTCCAGTAGTCTCGGAGAACTTCTATGTATAGAAGCGTGCGAAGTTCTCCGAGACTACTCACTACTCAGCCAAAACTACGTAGTTGTAAACAAGAAACTTGCACCACAAAATATTATTAGGCAGGTAGGGCATAGGCCCTACGTGATGCCAAAGATGGTGTGGCCAAAGATGTCCACTGCAGGATATAGATCCTACAGTGGACATGTTTTGATTGAAATTACTGAGAGCGCCATTCAAACGAGGAATTCTTACGAATACAGCTGAATTACTGTACATAGTGGTGTAGGTGCATTACTGTACTTGAGTAAAGGTTACCAGAGCCCACGGAGCAGAGCCTCTAGACAAGTGGCATAAGTGATAGTCGAATCGAAAAGTCAAAAAAGAAAATGTCTCAGTTCTTATATAAGAAAAAAAAGCGTTTTTCTTTTCCCAGGGCTACTTATACATAACCATAACACAAAGCTCTGGTATATATATCTATAGATTTAATTTTTGTTTAATATTATTAAGTTAAACCTTTAATTCTTATAATATGATGTACATGTTGTGTTTATCTATAATTGTTAGTTACGTTATAGAAAATTGTCTTTGTAATATATAAATGTATTAGTGTATTCTAATGTAAGATAAGATAAGATTTTTATTTTCAGAACAGATTTACAATAATTTAGTTACAATTGGTCCCAAATTTATGGGTTGAGATGGTGGTCCCAAACTAGGCTAGGCCTGTATTTTGGGCGCCTATTCGGCTACAATTTTGATAAACCTAATAAATAAATAATAAGATGTAGGCCCTACAACACAAGTTGCTATGCATTTGGTATTACAAGTGTCTTTCTTGTAATACCAAATGCATCTTTTTTTTATTAGGTTTATCAACATTAGAATACACTAATACATTTACCATCGAAAGCTATGCGCTTGTTTGTTATCGTAGTAATAAAAACAACTTTAAATTTTCATTATAGCATGAATCGAGTTGACCTTCAGAATTCTTTTATTTTTAGTATTGATATATACCTACTCCTCAATCATACATTTACTGTTACATGCTTATTTGCCTCCGTAGTAGTAAAAAAACTTTCACATTATTCCCATGTCAGAAATATTCTGGCTTCGAGAACTTCAACACTATTAAACACAACGATAACAAAGAGTAGGAAGTAACAAGGTACACATAACACCTTATTTTTCACCTGTGCAGATGGCGGTGAATAGTCGACATGAAGAAAAACAGCATGCGTCGCAGTGAAAGCAGTCGCAGAGACAGGCGAGCCCTACGTCCGCGCGCGCGTTCACCGGACCTGTTCCACTGAACGCAAACGCTGCGTGATAACCAGAGATAGTTCCAACTTGAAAGTGATTTAGATATTGTCTTCGAAGTATAAATAACCGTTTGTCTCATTCCACACTTTGTACTACTCGAGTCGCTGCCCAGAGTACCATATATTATACCTACGATAATTTCAATCTACAAATATACATATTGATTCTTCGAATTAGGTGTCTAGTTAAATTTTCCGTTATCCTTATCTTTCAAATGTTAAACAAACATGTTAACTTAACAATATTAGTTATTCTTCAAGCGGCGTGAAATAAAAGATTAGACTTTTCAATAACATGCTTGGCAAGCAGTCTGGTGGTTCGTGTCTAAAATATCAATCTTAAGTATATAAAACACAAAAGCCACAGACTATACAATATACTCGGTTAAATTAAACAGTTACGAATGCATAGAACCTGTCAATAGAGTCCTATTCTGTGTAATATATTTAGGAGACGGAAACTAGCCCTCGTTATCAGTAGCGCAAGAACCTAATCACTTTCATTGCAACCCCGCGAAGGAGGTCGCGAGTCGAGCGCTATCACACACGCAGTCCGTCCCGCGCAGTGGGTGCGCGCAGGCGTGCGCGATGACAGCGTCCCCGCGCCGGCACCGAGACGATTCCGCGACGCTGTGAGCGACGCTAGGCGATATCGCGCGACGCCCGGCCACAGCCGGGAATGGATTCCTGTTGCGCGATCACAGCTGCCGAGGGCCTTGTGGGCGACCAGGTACTCCAGCTTCTCCAGTGACACGCCTCACCAGTGACATACGTTCAGTGTATACTGTCGCACGCCAGTTCCCCGGTACCCAGTGGTCTTTCAATATGCCGTGATCATTTGTGTAGTTCTGATCCCGAATTTCTCGCCGTATGCGATCCGACTTGGTTTGTAGACTAGATGTAATACGCACATGACATGACATACCAACGTGATTATAGTTTTTATTTTGTGTACTTATAATGTTTTGACATTTTTTAAAGTTTAAAACTTAATGTAAACATTATGCTTTGCGGTTTTATAAAATACTAATAAAAAAAATCCGAGACTAAGTTTTTTAAATATTAAACAAACTGATAAATCAATATTTCAAATATTATTTTGCATTGGTTAAAAATGTCGCCCGCCGGTAATGTTAAAGGAGCTTTATATATAACCGTATTTTATGTAAATGTACATATTGTTTGTTTTGTATATTATGTGTGTTAATACAATATGTATGTATGTATATATATATATATATATATATATGTTGATGCTCTATAAATCAAACATTGCTATTTTAAACATGTGCATAAATACATACAAGATACGTATTAGAATTTAACTTATAATTTATAATAAAAAAGTGCATAAAATACTATTATGTGACGTTGTTTAAAAAACTGTAAACAAAATTACTTCTATTCTCTAACATTTGAAATCGGACAATGAAATTTGACGCTATGAAGCTACTAAATGGTAGACTTTTAAATTAACACAGATTTTACAGTAATATATACACTAAATTTGAGTAAACAAAAACAGTTTTTCATAAACGAAAATTTGAAATATTTTATTTACACTGACAGAATACAATAATATAGCTTATTATATTATTTATTTATTAGTATAGTATATATTTTAAAGTAATTCCAAGTTTTTAAATCATATAATTATACACATATTTATATATATTTATTAATATACAAGCAACGACCATACTTCACATTGTTCAGAAGCTGCTTACAAAAGACATCAACGGCGACGCACGGACCGACGGCAAATTCATTGAAACTGCTATTTATCTTTTCTCCTATTTCATTTAGCTATTTATCCTATGTATTATATACAATTACTATTAGACAATTGTATAGTTATAAATATACAATTCATCACAATAAAATTAATGTCATATTCAACATTATTTTAACAAATTAAAACATATTGTATATAATATACAATAACAAAGAGTACCAATTCTAAATTTAACTAGAGGTGCAGAATTCAGTACTATAGACAATAGTAATTAATACGTTTCATCTTTTGATTTCATTTATTAATATAATAATATTACTTTTTTTTATAATGCATGCTGTGGTATATTTATATGTTATTTAATTAATAAATATATATTGTACAATCTATCTACTTATCATGGCACAATGAATTGCTCGGTTGTCCTAAATTAATAAGAAAAAAGAACAATATTATTTACTTGTATTTTATTTTATACCAGCGCCCCAACTTCGCATGTGTTAAACTATTTTTTGCGTAAATTTCTTTATTGTTTTTTCCGTAAAAAAATCTACAAAGTATTATAAAACTTAAAAATATGAACGAAATCAGTAAAGTCATTCTCAAATTAAAGCGCGAGCAAGAGAAATAGGGATTCATTTTTATATAATAAAATATAAATTAAGTAGGTGTATTAATATATGTATTTATATGAAGTTCTTTGTCATTAACAAATATTTAAATATAATAATATCATATTTGATATTAATAACAAAACGTTTATGGTTTAATAGCTGATGGATTTTATAATTTGTTTTAATTACTAGCAATGCTTAAACAGCTAACGGATTTCGTAATTCGATATACAAATTCTTTGATCTCTTGTTATTTTTATTCGTAAACCTAAGAAAAGTCTTTATTTAAAATGACATTATCTAAACTAATATTATAAAGATTTCATTATCTTGTTTGTTACGATTTAACATAAAAACTACTCGACCGATTTTAAAAATTATTTTACCATTAAAAAGGTACATTATCAGCGGGTAACTTAGACTATATAAAATTACGCCAGTGCCGCTAGTTGCATATAATGAGGTTTAATAATTCAATTATTATGTCCTTTCAAATAGCTGGTGGATGCAAGACTTCCATGTGATTAACATAATCGCAATATTTTTCTCAGTGACAGACAGACTAAATAGCTCATGTCAACCTGCACTTATTTGTTACACGCAGAGGTAGTCTTAGTATTGTGTTAGTAACAAATTACTGTCAGCAGTATTTTATAATAAGAATAGAATTTATTTTTTCTTGCAAATCATTTTATATAACTACATGGAAGGTTTTAAATTTGCAACGACGATTTGCCTAATTCGTATCTAGGTATACGTGAAATCAGAACATAAACCTATCCACAAAATAAAAATGCAGTCCTTATATTTCTGCCTATTACAAAACTTAATTAAAAAGAAATTAACCGAATAAATATATTTTGTTATAATTACTTAGCGTTTGTCCTACAACCTATACTGACCTATAGTAGGATAAAAATAGCGTATATCTGCCCCTAGGGTTCAAGATTATGTCTATAACACATGTATTAAACTCAGCCTAGTTGTTTCACCCTCTAAATATTACAAACATATAAGTTACTGTTGCGTGTATTCTTTGTTATATTTTGTTAACTACTTACGATATTATAAAATACTATCTAATCCACGCTTTGTTATGGCTCAGCCAAAGCATATGACACATTCATTCATACAAAAAAATCTAGTCAATCCATCGACTAATTATTGAGTTCTGCCGTCACTAAGTTAAGTCTGTTACTGGTCTATAGTTGTATTTTTGTTAGTAATATTAAAAACTAGGTACTCCCACTTGCTCGGGTTAATCTTTTTTGAATTTCCAAAAATCCTTTTTTATCGCATGCTTACGTTATAAAACAAACATTTGTTCTAAATTGAAGGTTTCTAGACTTAGTACTTGATCATGTGACTGGACAAGCGATTTTTTATAAACATAATAAGTAAAATGGTATCTTTCTTATCTTTTTCATAAAAAGACAACTCCCGCACTAGGAAACAAGCCCTGTGTCGCGGGGGACTTTAAAACATACGATACTAAAGCTAAATTGTATTTTATAAAGAAATCTTGCGGTAACATATGTTTAACAATTCACGAACACAAATCTACATATGTTCATACATATGTACTCGTTTTGGAAAAAAGCCGCCGGAAAACTAGAGGTCGCCGATCGTTGTAATTGAACTGTAATACATTGAAGCTATTCAGTTTTTTTTTATTTATGAGCAATATCCCTTAAAAAACAGAATTTGTTACATTGTTACAGAATGCATTACATTTGTCTAGGTAATGCATAATAAAGCTAAAGGAAAAGGAAATCAGTTGCCAAACAGAGAAGAAAAAATATCTAAAATATTTTGTCTTTACCTATTTATACATAGTACCTGGATGACCCTTTTTTTTTTTTAATTAACGTTTGCTAAAAATGAACAGTAGCTAGATTGCTTAATCGTCCCTGTAACCCTCTGCATACTACACATATAATCTGATATATATATACTAGAATTGCTATTTAAAGGTACTAGATTCAACGTTAAATTTAATTCGCTGGTATTGCAAGCGTACATAAGTAGCAGTAACCCTTTACCATCGAAGGGTCCGTATACTTCTTTGGTACTTAAGTAGTTTCATGAAAAATGTGCTAAATTTGTAAATTTGATCTATAAAATAAGACTTTGACCGTATAAAGTCTATCTATAGGTACACATAACACAGAAGAAGCCGCAAACAGAACTTAGTTATAAAGAGCTATAATATATAATGTTGTATGTAGCTATTGTCTACTCTTTTATTTATTGTTTATTTTATTTATTAGGTTCACCAATACCTCAAGACATTAACATTAATCTTATAAAAAATAACAAACCGTTTTTTTTATTGTTATAACACGCAAAATGGCGGTTTAAAGCTAAATACTATTAAAATAAAAAGAAAATTTTATAAAGTAATCCTTTGCGGCAACATATAAACATATGTTGCCGCAAAGGATTTCTTTTTATAATAATACAATTTGTTCCTACAAAAGACTGATGATTGTTAAATAACAATCATGCCTTTTGTTGGAACAATTTTTCCATTTACTTATAAAGTCTTAAAAAAAGTTATAAACCAAAATATTGTGGAATTACTAAAGGGTTATTATTAGTAGTTAGTAGTTACTTAACAGCTGTTCTTGTCGGTCATTTTTTCTTAACAAAGAATAAAGTAGCTGTCTCACTGAAAAAGAAACCGCCTTTAAAAGTTTTTTTAGAGGCCACTCCCGCAGGGATCAAGGCCTGTGTCGCGGGGGACTTTACAAATATACAATTAATGGACACAAAGTACAATCAGACTCGGGACAACCATTTATGGAACACACAAATTTTTGTCATGTATGGGGATCGAACCTGCAACACGCCGCGCTGCCGTGCAGTCAAAACTTAATTACATTAGTCGCGTTTTCCTGTAGCTTTGACGCCCCGTTTTTTATTAGTAGGGCCACATTGTCATCTAATTTGCTTCAATCAATCAATCAATCAGCCTGTCGCAGTCCACTGCTGGACATAGGCCTCTCCTAACACGCGCCACAGCACACGGTCCTCCGCCTTCCGCATCCAGTCCGTCCCAGCGACCTTTTTTAGGTCGTCGGTCCACCTAGCTGGAGGCCGCCCTACCTTACCTAATTTGCTTATACTATTTTTATTTTCTCTTTTTTTAAGATCATTAGTTTTTCTCATGATCATTCAAATCGAGATTAACTAACCATGCCACTTTTCAACCCACGATACAAATTCTTCTAAAAAAAAAATTTTTGCCGAAAATTTAATTATTTTTTCGACAAAAGAAAACCAGACCAGAACATCAGTATGTATCAATAGGTTAATAATTCCTAATGGCCTAATATCTTCAATACACAGAGAATTTTTAAAACCGACTCGGACTCCACTTACTTTTACATGACATCCTATGGATCACATAAGATCATTAAAAGAATACTTAAAATTAGCACTGTCCTAGAAAGATTAATAAAATCAAAACCTAGATTTCATTTGAGTTTTAATTTTATAACTTTTTCTCAGACATAATCGTAAATTATTTTCTCGAAGCATAATAATAAGCTATATTATACCCGTTGCATTACATTTGTCTAGGTATTAGTTAACTTAATAATCATATATATATGTTAATCCATTTTTATTTTCATATCAGTAGTAAGATTATCAAATATTAATTCCAAATATCGTAAGTAATCATACGTCATGTGCTTATAACCCTTTAAATATTACGGTCTGTATCGATTGCTTCATATTTAATATACCTACGTAAGTATGTAGGTACGTATTATTTTTTTAGATTCACAGATAGTATTTTATTGTTGCTTTATTTAGTTGTTAAATTAAGTTATTTTAGTAAGAACATTATGTAGGATGGAATCAGACAGTTGGCGTCGTAAATATGCCTCGGAGACTACGAACGTAAAGACATCCTTTACCTGGTCTTCTTTTGGGTCATGTTGAATTACCGATCCCGGTTAAAATAGTGCATAGTACCTACTAGTTATCAATAAAAAAACGATATATCAATGTAGACATTTTTTATTGTTATAACTCGAAAGCCTAAAGTGTATGGTAGCCTAAAGCTGAATTTTAATAATATAAAAAGAAAATGGGATAAAGAAATCCTTTGCGGTAACACATGTCATACTCCCATTATGTCTTTTGTCAGAACAAACTTTCCATTTAAGTCTTCAAAAGAACCACACGTGAGAATCAAATATTTAAAATACTGTGGTTTACAAAAGGATCATTGATAGTAGGTACTAAGTTGATGTTTTTTTTAATAACTTGATAAACCTGGTCGGTTAACTGAAGCTCAAACATATCCTTGAACCGAAGATTCCTTTTCCAGAGTTAGTAAGTATCGGACTGCTGTCTGGGCCTACTCAAAAATCCTGGGGCAGCATGTACTCTCGACTTAGTTGACGCTTGACAACTCATAACTAGTGTATTGAAACGATTTTGACTTTAACGGCCTTATAATTTTTTTTTAACTAATGAACTTTAAGTTGAATTTATCATTGAATATTCCCATAGACCTTATCAGAGGCATCATTTGCGTGTTGCTGACCTAAAAATTAACACCAGGGTATTATGATGGAGTAGCAAAACGTATCCTTAAAAACGCATCCCTAAATTAGTGCTGGAAACATGTACTCACACAGGAAAACATTTACTACTGCTGTGTGTAGTCATTTGGCTATGGTCTTCTGTCCCTCCCCAGGTGCGCTTGCTCAATTGCATAGTGTCAACCCTCTCTTGACAGTTCTTGTCGCATCCATGCCACTAACAGATTTGTGTAGATATACATACTTTAATTACAATCCCTAGAACTGTTGAACACTATGAAGCTATAACTGTACTTTTACGACTACACTCATTCATTTATTCATTCATTATGAGCCCGCCGGGCGTCCAATGGTTGTAGTAAAATATAAGCTCATAAGGACGCCGCCACAGTTCATCCCTCTGGATAATTCAATTGCTTTTTAATTAATCACATTTTTATATTACCTCGGTGACTTATTTTGCGCGCAGTTGTATATACCTAAGAAGTGTGTGTGTAACTAGCTGTTGCCCGCGGCTTCGTTTGGATATCGGTTATCGGGATAAAAAGTAGACTATAATCTATCTCTTTGCCAAATTTCATCCAGATCCGTTTTGTAGTTTTTACGTGAAAGAGTAACAAACATTCATCCATATATTCATACATCCTCACAAACTTTCACATTTATAATATTAGTAGGATTGTGTAAACTTAATATACAAAAGTACCAAAATAAAAATAAAAACAAACACGTTGAAACATTTCTCATCATTACTGTCTACTGGGAGTGTGACCAGAACTGGCTAGCATTGCCACGTTGAATGGCAAAACCCTCTAAACAGGCGAAGCATCGATCAGTCGTTTCTGTAAAGAAAACGAGCACTTGAACCATATAAACCTACTAATAATAGTAGAAGAAAACACATTACAAATACATTCTCAGACAAAAGAGCAAAGAAAAATCATGCCATTTATGGGTTGGTCATAAATGCGTTCAAAATACTTTCAAGGCACGACCTTGAAGTAATTTTCCTAACCTTTGTTTGTTTATTGTTCTTATATTTTTTCAGTCACAGTAAAGTATAAAATGCAATCATAAACTGTTAGCTAGATTTAAACTCACACCTCTTTTTTTACAAGTCGGTTACTTTTCTATTCGTTTACCACTGCCCGTTTACTTCTACCTCCATTTTCTGCGGAAATATTTTGAGTTACCATCGTTGTGGAAAAAATAATATAAATCATTCTTATTTAAACAAAGGTACACACAAGAAAATGTTGTACATAAGCCTCCCTCAGAAGTTTCCACAGCATTCAGTGGTCTCCTCTCTTCTAGAGAGCTGAGAAAATAAAGACATATAATCTTAAGTCGGCCATGAATCAATGGTGTCCATAGGTTACGATAATTGCTTACCGTCAGGCAGACTATACGAGTATGCTGGCCTGTCACTTTAGTGCTATAAAAAAATATAAGATTAGTGTACTACCTAATCGGTTGTGTTTCAGATTGTCCCGGGCGGCGGTCGTTGGGGTGCACCACACGCCGCCGGGCTCCTCGACTCTTGGTTTCAGATGCAGGTAAGAATTAGACATCTAATTGATATTTGACTGGCCTGTTGGTCTAGTGGTTAGGGACTCTGACTGCTACGCCGGAGGTCGTGGGTTCGATTCCCACCCAGGACAAATCTTTGTGTGATGAGCACGAATGTTTGTTCCGTGTCTGGGTGTAATTTATCTATAATATGTATGTATTTAGAAATATATAAGTATGTTTATCAGTTATCTGGTTACCATAGTACAGGCTCCGCCTAGTTTGGGATTAGAAAGCGATGTGTGAGTTGTCCCGAAAATATATAAATATATAATACAGAAAATCTTGAACAGTTTAGTGTTATTTAGCAAAATTGTTAATATTTTACTTCAAAAATGCATTATGTCCCACATTGATCTGCGATACGATTGTTTATTATCAATTCTTGCCAGACTTACTCATATTGTGTTTAGAACGAAATCTATAACCACCTGAATATATACCACTCACTGATTAGGTAAACACGAAATCTCTGATAGTATATAAATTTAATTACTTTTAATTACAAACTTGAAATTTGGCAGGCATATAAGATAAAAACAGTTCAATAGGATTTTTTTTATTTACTTCCAAGTAAGGGGTCAAGCAGGGCTCCGGGCAGGACAACGTCTGTTAGGTCGTCTAGTAATGCAACTATATTTTTAGAAATATAATAATATATTTATTTATTCTCTCTCCTTACATACATTTTTGTAGCTTATAGTTAGTTACTTAGAACTAGTACAAACAGAAATGTCGAGTATGCTAGGAGCTAGTGTCTGTAGTAGATGTAACCGTGTTCCACGGATCACCAGCCCTTGCCCCACAGTGTCAAGGATTACATATGATGTACTTTTGTAAAAAATAATACTATAGAAATATTGACTTAATAACTAGTAAGAAATCTACAATACCTATTATGGAATATGTGAGTTAAATGGTTATTTGACGATAACGTAATTTAATAATAAAAAGTAAGTAGAGGTGCTTTCTGTTAGAAAGAGATGAACGTCAGTTGTTTATTGCGACGCATACCTACTTGTGTCGCATAATTGATTTTCACAAAAAAAAAATTGTTAATAATAAAAACGATAATAGTATGTAAATATAGTGTAAATCCACAATGTAAAAAACTATAAAAGAATTCTTTAGACTGTAATAATATTGAGTACAGTTACAACGAATTTATGCAATTGGTAAATTCATTAAACGTAGACAACCTTTTGATACAAATATATTATAGGAATTCATAAAATATATCATAAAATTCCTCTACATCGCCTATTGGAAACGTTTGCCCCGAAAACTTGCAGCAATGTTGGATGACAATGCTGTTTTAAGGTATTTTCTAGACCCTAACCGATGTTTACAAGCAAATATATACCTACAAGTGTTCTTTAAGTTAAAACTAGGTTTCCCAAATTGATTGCTACACGACAGCAATTATTGATATTCAACAAACAGTAAAATTTATAATCTATAAACTCTTATAACCTACTATACATAATACTATACATAACATTTTAATCGACTATATTTTATGCGGCAATTCACAAGAGCGCTTACCTTCTGTGGTTAAATTAATTAATTTCTCTACATGCTAGTTTAACTTGCAAACAGTTATTGTAAAAACAAAAACTATATTTTCATTAGGAATAGAAAATAATATAATTTTATAACGGAACATAATATACCGTTAGTGGATATTCTAGTAACAGAGATGTTCAAATCGCCAATAGATGCCACTGCCTACAGTCGGTCCTCCGAATCATGAAGACGCTCAGATAAAATACTACTATGCAGTTTTACTCGGTTACTAATCTGTAAGTCTCTATGCGTGCACGAGATTTTTACAGGTCTCCAGTGCTCATTTAAGGTCACGTTTCAAAAAAAACGTTTTTCTATCCCAGGGATACTCCATCTGAAAGCCAAATTTTTTGGTGTAAAAAAAAAATATTGGCAACACGCAAATTGCAAGCGTCCATAGGCAACTCCTTAAGATTAGGCCGGCCGCACATAACCCTTATTCGTCACCTAAGTAGTTTAAAAAAACAATGACAAAAAGAAAGTTTGTGAACAAAAGAATGTGTACAATCAAATTTTATTTTTGATACCTAATTATGAGTGATATTTCAATAAATAAAATTTGTTTAATACATAAAATGTATGGACAATCCTTAGAAAAATTCAACACGCGACGACTAAAGAACCGCCAACAATACGCAACCAGAATTGAAACGTAATGAATAAGCCCACTACCACCTTTACGGTTAACCATATAATACATTAGATGTCGATCAATTTCATACCTTATATTGCAATGATAAGGTTAATTTTAGATTAACAATAATGTGTCAGTAAGTGAGGAGTAATTTGTATGCCGCATGCGATGGTGACATTGTCACGTATAAACGACATGACTGTGTGTACGTACATCTATTTACGTAGATCTAATAATAATAAATGTGTTTGTATCTCAAGAATGCGTCACTATTCCTTTATCTGTTATCTAGCTTCTAGATTCATCCTAGGATCCATCCTTTTTTTATATATTACTTGGGTGGCAAACAATCACACGGTCCGCCTAATGTTAAGTCGTTGCTGTATATCACTTGCGTGTTGCCAACCCATTTTTTTACACTAGGGCTTTAAGATATGATGTTTTTGGGATAGGAAAACGTTTCTTTCAAAACGCATCCCTAAACGAGAGCTGGAGACCTATACTAACACACAGAAACACAACTGTACCGCTGTGTGTAGTTATTTGGCTGTGGACTTCTGTCGTCAAGGTGGAGGGAGGTCCTTTTCCGCTCAGATTTGCTCACTAGTATGGTGCCTTACCTCCCTTTATCTTTATTTAAATAAATAGAATTTACGAACACAAAGTATACCCAGAAAACTACAATTTGGCCATCACACAAATTACACTACTATCTGCCGATTTGACCGGTTTTTATTTTATTTCACCAAAACCCTAGTATTTGTAAAAAGAAATAAATATTTCAGAATTAGTAACCAGTATATATAGAGCTTCTTTCAACTGGCTTCAATCATTATTGGAAAACTGAGTTACACAGTTGAATGAGTTCAAAAAAAGTATGAAAGGCCGGTTAACTGACAGATTACACCAATTTACACGGTACATAACGTGAGGAGACACCATTGTCAGAGCTCAGGCACCGTGGCACGTATGGGAATCAGTATTGTGTAACTCAGGGGCTAATAGAGCGAAGCTATTTTGGTTTTGACGGTCTAAATTACATCAACCTTTGGCAAAATTGTCGGACATTTTAATAACGGTATTGTTTTTTTTTATTATATAAGATATTTACATAAATAGTTATTAAAATAAAAGTAATTTAACCTAAACTACTTACAAACAATAAAATATTGTATTTAAAGGTAAAGGATTAACCTATAAATAAAATATCTGATTGAGGTCGCAGTTCCGAGGAAAGCCCAAAAGACGAGCCACTTTTCCGCGCTGGATTGCAAGGCTAATACGTTGACGCAAGTATAGGCCAGCCTTAATGATCGTGAGATTACTCGACTAAACGCTTAGGTATCTCACGACACTGTTTGTGGGCATTTGAACCCCATGGTCTTAGAGTTTCGACCCCAAACGTCTCAAAAATGTCAATATTGCTGTATAAGTATATAACAGGATTAATTTAAAACTTTTTAGTTTTATAAGTCCTGTTTCGTATCAATTTGTTGTAGAACTATTACGTATCCTTCACCTCAATTCGGCGGCAGGCAGCCAATCGAAGATTAGTCAACTGCTTGGGGCATAATAGCACGCACGCAAGTGCACAAATATAGGTGCACTCTATATTCCCTCACTGCGTACAAAGAAGATGGTCATCCATCTGCGGATTGACCGCTTGCCTTTTACCTTACCTTAAAAAAGTTTTCTTGTCTGTAGCCGGGCTGGGTTGCTATTAACCTATAATACTAATAATGTCCTCCCAACTGAATCTCGGTCACGGCGGCTAATCTCAACGGAGACTAGCCATCAGACCGCGAGATATTATAGCATTACGTGCTTTCCGAGGCACGGAGGTGTAAACACCACCAATTTCCAAACTCCAGGCATCTACTTGAATGTGTGAAATTTATTGACAGGAAATCAATCAACAATATACATTTTTAGCAAGACCCGAGAAACGAACCCAGGACTTAGTAATCAAAAGTCACACACATCGACTACTAAGCCACACTAACACTAAGGCAGACCACAGTTTAACTTATAATATTGTGTTTATGTTAGGTCAACTATGGCTTCCTACCTTTTATTCTCATTTAACTTTACCTCAGACTGTAGAGATCAAAACTTTATCGTTTTTTTTTTGTTGTTTTATTTTGGCAACAAGCAGTCTTACATGTCTACATGGCTAATGGTTTACAGATTCATAAACTGTTTATAGTGAAGAAATTTAAATATAAAATGTTCATTGGAGTACCTACAAAGCTAAAAAAATGGTCTTTTAAATTTTGAAAGTGAGTTTAATATATGGAAGTATTTAGATGGCTTATAGAAAGATACAGATTTATAGATTTATAGTATCGAAATTTATTGTTATCTACAAAATATCTTTCCATTTGTATCTTCTGAGAAAGTGATTTATTTTTAGGCTTAATGTTGTGATACCGTGATTGAATAACGTGTCTTTCTAGCTTCATTGGCTTCGATTATCTCTGCATCACGTGTGGTAGACTGGTAGAGAATGCTTATACCATTAAGTCTGCCTATAAACCTATGTGCATAAAGTTCAATAAATAATAATAAAAAATACCACGGTTGATAGTACATAAAGTACGCATATTAATTTAGAATGACCCTAAACGCAACGGAAAGAAAAACGCCGATTGCTCGATCAGATTGGCAAATATACCTTCATGATACAATCGTTATCATTATCAACAACGGTATATGTACCAGTAATGCGTGTTAGTTGCAAATACATTTCCTAATTAATATTAAGTTCCCACCACACAAGGCGGATTACTTATACCGGATTATGAATATCGATATTAGTCTCCAGCGCTCATTTAGAGATGCATTTTGGGAGAAAAAAATTCTATCACAGGGATATTCTATCTTAAAGCGCTGGTGAATACAATTAAAAAATTGGTAATTGATAGTCTCCTTTTTTAGTAAAATTTGGAGGAAATCCTTTATGATTTCACCGCAGTACTTATTAAAATACTATAGTTATTTCAACTTAGGACTGTACCGTAGTAGCAAACAAGCGCCCACAGTTTAGTAAACAGTTACCGTAGACATCAAAATCAATAATTATATTGTAACACCAGGGTTTGGTGTTAAGGATAACCCTGGAAGAGGATCACGTTCCTAAAAGAAAACGCATTCCAAAATGAGGTCTCGAAATGTTTGTTGATCGGAGAAGTCTTCGTGAAAACTTAACAATACAACTTTATAAGTATTTTTATTCACCCCAATAGATGTCGCTAGATTTTATGCATATACATATAATTATATATCTATATATAAATCTCGCGACATCTATTTCAAATACTTCTACTAAATCGATTCTTATAAAACGTTGAACACATATTGACATTGCGTGATAATACAATATGATATAGGTACGAGGGTTTGACAATCGATTCAGAAGGTGAACTATTGAAGCTTTTGTTTTGATATGTGTTATTAATAATTTAACCCCACACTATCGTCTTTAGAATGGTTCTAGTCATGCAGCGCCTGTTTGTTCCTTTATATCGAATAGTTATTGGATGTACTTTAGTGCGATTCGTATAGTAGGTAGATACTTCATATTTGCTTTCTCATCATATCCTAGTTCAATAAACAAGAATTAATGAACAAATAATTAACATTGTACTCTAAAAAACAATGGGGTGAAACCCTAAAATCGGGGTGGAATAGGTATACCCAAAAATGAACCTTGACGCGATGCAGCAAGTCTGATTTTTGCTTATTAAGCTTTAATGTGTACACACTGAACACTCTATATACATCTTTTTATTTTACCGTTAGTTTTGTCAAAATAATGTGAATATTCCCACATGTGTAATACTATTTAATATATTACTATTTAATACTACCTAATACGGATATAATATTTTTGACGCAACGCAAACAGTGTTAGAAGTTCAATTTCTATCTGTCTGTGGCATCGTAGCGGCCAACCAACTGATTCTGATTCATCAAAAAATTTGACTGCCTCGGTGGTCCAGTGGCCGCAGTATGCTCCTGCATACTGTGCACATGGTTGTGGGTTCGATATATGATAACATTAATTGATGTAGATATTTATTTATTTGGCTTTTATTACCTTCCACGGCCATAAGCTAGATTTGAGGTAGCTTTTCATCTTAATGTTCTATCAACAGGAACAACATATAACTAGTCTATACCATATACTAGTCTATATCAACAGGAACAATATATAAAATATAAAAAGTACAAATCTTTTCTCCTTACGAGTATAATGTTATTATAAGGAGAAAAGATTTGTACTTTTTATATTTTTGAATGTTCGTAACCAATATCCTCAAAAAGTACTGGACCGATTAAAAAAAAATCTTACACAAAATAGAAAACTACATTATCGGCTATATTTTATACTAGGGGTCGCCCGCGACTTCGCCCGCGTGGCAATTTGGAATATTTTCCCTGAATTTTGCAACATATCTCACTACTGCTCCGCTCCTATTGATCATAGCGTGATGTTATATAGCCTATAGCCTTCCTGTTTAAATGCACTATTCAACAAAAAAAGGTTTTATTTTCTAATCGAACCAGTACTTAGTAATCAAACTCTTCAGCTTTATAATATTAAAAGTATAGATTAAAAAATTAAGGGACGGTCATACATAACGACGATTTCTATTTTTACCGACACAGAAGCTATACATTCTTCTTTTATAGTGGTTGTATAGGAATCTTAACAAGTAAAGAAGTAGTGATACGATACATAGCTGTTATCAATCGCAGTGATTACAGACCGGGCGTACAGTTTTTTTAAACGCCTACTTGTAGTAAGCGGAAAATGGAAAGTTAGTTTTTCAAACAACAAACGTAATGCATGTTATGGATTAAACATGATACGTGTAATCGCTATTCATTGAATTTATAGAAGAAATAAAATGTATATAATAATATAAAGTTTTTAGAGAAAAAAAGAATACATTTCTCCTTCTTTCACCAGCTTATCGCAGTCCATTGCTGGACATAGGCTTCTCCAAGAGCACGCCATCTAGCACGATCCCCGGCTTCCCTGTAATTCAATCTAATTCTGGTAGCGGCGAATAATCTCGATAAAGACAAGCACATTTGTGCGGTAGCTATTATCTCAGTGCATAAGAGTGTGTGCAAACACAAGTGCACTCATTATTGTTTCACACTAACAGTGAAAATGAAAATATATTTAAATGAAAATATATTTATTTCTGTCATTATGTTACAGAGGATTGTCAAGCTGTTACCCACATTAGGTTTCCCTGTGTCGTGGGGAACAGGCTCCTTACAGGCGAGGTTAATTAACAGAAACAACGACTTAGCAATCTAAATTTTAAACAGAGAGAAGAACAAAAGAAAAATGTGTGTGTGTGTGTGTGTGTGTGTGTGTGTGTAAGATAAGATAAGATAAGATAAGATAACGTTTATTTGTAAAACATGTGTACAATATTTGGTGTTACATAAAAATAATGTTTGATCAGACATGTTTTCAGGCGTACAAATATTTATTTATTTATAACAAAATTGATACGAATAAGAAACACACAATCTTAATAAATCTATTTAAACATCAATACAGTAATAATACTGACTAAAAAACTTAATATTGTAATGTCACTATGCAGATAGAATTAAAATAATAAATTGAAATCTCTTTAATTGTAATGTCACAGTACAGATAAATAATAATAATTAAGGACTAGATTAAACAATAATAATACTTGTCATCCATAACATTAAATGTCACCCAAAACAAATCTACAATAAGTCACATAGGAAATCTGATACATTATAATAACATCTATTGACTAACATTTCGGTAAGGTACTTCTTAAATTCGTTTAAATTTAGATTTTTTATTGAATTCGGTATTTTATTAAATATTTTGGGGGCCATACATAGTACACTTTTGTTCATTAAAGTTGTCTTGGCGCTTCTCATACAAAGTCTTTCATTATTACGCCTATTTCGTTTGACTTTATCGTCTAGCCTTGGAAACAGATGACGGTTGATTTTGACAAACAGAGCAACTTCTAGAATATACAAGGACGGTAGTGTTAAAATTTTATGCTTAATAAAATATTCCTTGCAGCTATCAATCGGTTTCAGTCCAAACATGGCTCTTATACAACGCTTTTGTACCTTAAACATAATTTCTTTGTCAGTGGAATGGCCCCAGAAGATAATTCCATATCTTAGGTTTGATGACACTAACCCATGATAGGCAGTTAGAAGGGCATCTGTATTAACAGTGGGTGCAAGTTTATGTAGGGCATAACCAGAACTGCTAATTTTCTTACTTAGAGTTGTGTGTGTGTGTGTGCGTGCGCGCGTGCGTGCGTGCGTGCGTGCGTGCGTGTGTGTGTGTGTGTGTGTGTACGTGTGTTAAAATAGAGTTGACGCCCACAATGTTAATCATGTCTTTAAAAGAGCTTCAGTTTTCTCATAGGAAAGTCCCACCAGCCACTCAAATAAAGTTGGTTTAAGTCCAACACGACTAGAGAGCGGAGTACCAATCAAAATAGGATTTTTGCAAAGCCACGGCTGTATCCTAGCCTAACATTTCGTACAACTTCTTGTATCGAAAAGCCAAATTTGACTGACATAATCAGTTTAGTGGATAATGGAATGGTCAAGGGTTGGATTTATTCACACACGGGACAAAAAATTGTATGATTAATAAATTTTTGTTCTGAGTCTGAGTGTAATTAGTGTCTGTGAATTTTTGTAAAGTCCCCCATATTGTCTAGTACGGGCGTTGTCTCTTTAAAAGAAGAAGGAAAAAGAAAGAGGAATTACAATTCAGTAGAATAATATGGCCACTGTTTTATTTAGGCACCGATATTCTTTATGGTGCAGTTTATGGCGAGCCGCGCAGTCGGTGGTGCGTTCTCGTGGATATATCCTTTGTAAACGCACTTTACCGAACCGCGATAACCGTTGAGTGCCGATCCGCAGACAGGTCGCGAGTCCAATCTCGGCCGGGTCAAACTGTTGTTGAACCGACTTCTGTTGCAAACGTAACTTATTTAAATAAATGGCATTTCCATTGCGGGTATACCGAAACTTTGACATTTAGTCACCTACTAACCACTTTAAAAAACTGCCTTGTTGCTTTAGTCTAATAGTAGCTGTCTCCGATTCCCGAAAACAGATATTAAAAAAAATTATAATAGATGTCTAAAGCTTAGAAATTGGTGGTGTTCTCACTACCACCGTACACGTAAAGACGTTAATCCTTAGAACACTCTCCAGTCGTGTTGAATTGCAGTCTCATCAGACTATATGTTACGTGCAAATATGTTTGCGTAGGTACACACTTGTGCACTATGATATTTCCTTCGTCGATATTAGCTGTCGTGACCAAAACTCGGCTAGGAGGACATTTTAAGTATATATGAACGAACTGATATATTATTGTTGTACTCACAAACATTATATCAATTCTTAGCAATTGGACTGAAATAATGTATTCCAATTTAATGACAGACAGATAATGTAACTATGATAATCATAATAATAGTACATTCCGAATAAAATAGTTTTATAAAATCCATACGATGGGATATTAATGTCCATTGGAGTGTGTAGAGGAAGTCACAAGTTTTGTCGTTATTAGTCCGAGCCCACTCATGCGCATCGCGTGGATTACACATGAATAATATGAAAAAAATATCTTATGTCTGTGTATATGTTAATGATAATATATGTATGTATGTATATGTAATATGTCCTACTGCTAAGTACGGACTATATCTACCAAGAGAACTGACAGAATATAAGTCTTAATCTACACAGTCCTAATGCGGGTTGGTGAATCAGATATGCCTTTAGAATTCCTTATAACCCATGTGTGTTTCCGCACGATGATTTTTTTCACAGTATGGTATGGTATGGTAAATCATTCACTGTGTCTTTGCTACTTTGTTCAAGATCCCATGGTAGAAATTTAAGAAAAGGTATAATAGAACTAGAGGTAACTCTGTTTAAAAAGGGCATTATATAAACGAGCAAACCCGACAGGGGAATGCTTTTTCTCTACCTTGCAAAAGACCACAACCAAATAACTATGCATAGTGGTGGAATCAATACAAACGCACGCTATGCAAACACGCTACCTATGCCATGGTCATATGATAAATAAACCTTTTCCAAATATTAAAATTATATTAAAATTTGAATCATCGTATAACAAAAACAATACTTGTTATTGTCTAGAAATAATATTACCATTTTGACCATCCGATTGGTACCGACAACAAAATAATTCCGATTTTTAGGTACCTACTTATTAGTACTTATAGGTACTTAAAAAAAATAAATCTCAGCAAAATGAGTGGTCGTCCCGTTGGCCTACGAGTAGGTTATGTGCTTTGAACCGCGACTTGCCTTAGCAAAATACGAGTAGACAAAAGACTCGGAGCTTTGTATTTCAACAGCGCATCATTACAAACACAATGTCGTCTTATTTTAATATTACATAATATATTTTCTACTATTTTAGTTTTTCTGTATACATATTTTAATTCAATTACGAAAGCTAGTAAAGTAGAAAACGTAGTAACGTAGTAATAGATTACAAAACGTTTACGTCTTGAGGACAAAAAACCAAAGATGAAAAGGAAATGTAAACATATTTTCTAAATAAAATAATTAAGAAGAACATCTGTTCAACGTAACAAAAGTAGGGGTGAAGTCGGGGCAGGCCTCCGTGTATATAATATATACTAATAATATAAAGGGAAAAGATTTGAAGATATTTTTATTTCTAATTAATAAATTTATAAAAATCTTTAACCCATCGAAAGCTACATTACCACGAAAAACATAGGCTTTAAAAATACTATGGGACTTTACGAAATCTTAATAAATGTCCACCCGTGCAAAGCTGGGACGGGCCTCTAGTTTTTATAAAATTAAAATGTTCTGCAGTTGGTACTGTGTGAAATAATATTAAACGCACCATTAAACAGCTGTGCACTGTGACATCGTCCATTGTTCCTTGAGCCGTGCGCAAAAGCTGCCTGTCTATGATTCTACTAGCCGATAGATAACCACCGGCAACTATTACATTTAATAATATTTCCTGTGAATCAAAACTATTTGATTGATCGATTATTACTTTACTGGTTTCATTCACTAAGTATTGATAGGCTATTAGTTGCGTCCGTAGGGGGGTTTTAAAGTTCATCAGTGGATGCAGTTACGAACCTATGACGTTTTTGTATCGATTTTTTGAATTTTAAACAATAACGTACTAAGTAATAAAGTTAATATCTTACAAATTTTAAATTAACATCGAAATTAATAGAGGCGATTTTTGCTGACTCTACGCAACTACTTCTTCTTGGATTTGACCTGGATCAATGTTAATTGCGTATTTGTCTTTCATTTCTTCAGGCCGTCCTTACGATGCACTGCTTTTTTATTCATATAATTTTTTTAGATTTCTCTTCATCGACACTTTTATTCATTCCTCCTCATCACATATCCAAACAAAGACAAGAGATCTAATTTCTTTCTGCTGAGCCCTGCGATCTCTACGTAACGTATCTATATACTTAACGTAGATATTGCAGGACTCAGCAGAAAGTCGTCCACTGCTGGACATAAGCCTTCCTCATGAATTTTCAGAGCATTCGATTATAAGCCCTACTTGTCTACCGGCTGACTGCATCATAGATATTCATAAAATTAAAAATATTGACCGATATCAAGTTTAACGCCAAAATAATTTTGACTGCCTTGGTGGTTCAGTGGCCGTAGTACGCGCCTCCTGTGCACAAGGTTGTGGGTTCGATTCCCATACTAGACAAAACTTTGAGTGACCCGCAAAGAGCTGTTCTGAGTCTGGGTGTAATTTGTGTCCGTGAATTTTATGTTTGTAAAGTCACCCGTGACATCGAGCTTGTTCTCAAGAGCGGAAGTTGTCTTCAAAAAATGATCACAATAGTTGGACTATTTTCGCAATATAACATTTACTAAATATAATAATTAATGACTAAAAAGATAGATGATACTAGAACAAATTGCAAGACATTGCTAATTTTATGCTATTTGCATTTAATTATAATAACTTAAGTTTATGTAAATGGTGGCCGATAAGTAATAAATTAGTAATAATTACTAATCTACGGGCCGATAATTGTCGGTCGATAAACTAAGTTCTCTTTGATTAAAATTACAACGTAATAGTACCGTTATATTGTTTTTTTGAGACTGACACATCAAAATAGTGCCTATACTCCAAGTTTTCACTTATACAAGGTACAACATTTCATTTAAATATAATTTGACTCGTCTAGCGTATTGTATGTAACAATACATGCCGTCAATTAACTAACAATTATAATAATTTCAACGTATCTATAAACTTAACGTCAATCTCTACGTTAAGTTTATAGATACGGACTCAGCAGAAAGTCGTCCACTGCTGGACATAAGACTTCCTCATGAATTTTCAGAGCATTCGATTATGAGCCCAACTTGTTAGTAGTATAAAAAATAAATGTATTTCTTTTTTATACTGCTAAGAAGGCAAACAAGCAAAGTGCCTGATGGTAAACAATTATCGGACGTTAGAATATGGACGCTTGCAACACCAGTAGTATCACTCGCTCGTTGCCGACATTTTAAAAAGCTTTTACCTTATTTTTTGAAGAATCCCACAAATTCACTTGGAGAAAACCTCAGAACCACACAACGTTTCGTACAGTAAAGGTGACGAGATGTCCACCCTAACCATGAAACAACACATGCCGTCAATTAACTAATAATTATAATGATTTATGTACATACTTCGTGTCCGTTAATTGTATGTTTGTAAAATCCCCTGCGATACAGGGCTTGTTCCCCCTAGTGTTTAAAAAAAAAGATGATTGTCCTCCTGACATCGCGGCAAATCGCGACGGAGACTAGCCATCTCCGCGGGCGATATCATAGTAGACCGGAGAGAGATCAGCCGTAGGAACAACGGCTTACGTGCTTTCCGAGGTACGGCAGTGTAAACCACGCCAATTTCCAAACTTCTGCCATTGTGGATTTCGAAACCCAATGTCAATTTTTTGTCCCTACTCGAACCTCGTGATCAGTAATTTTACTCGACGACCACTAGGCTGTCAAATAAAAGCCAATGGGTCCTTACTGCAGCATGTCAATCTATGTATGTTTGACACAAACCTGTCATGACTCGTAATATCGTATTGAAATTTTGCTTATGTACGGTCTGCAACGGAGTTAGCTTTACAGCCCCTCTATATTCAAAAAAGCAAATGTGTGGGAATTGACGTAAGTCAACGATATAATATCGTAAACTTACGTCCAATTCCATACATTTGTTTTTTTGACTTTTCGATTCGACTACCGTTTATGCCACTTGTCTAGTGGCTCAGGGCCGCTATATAAAGATTAGTTTTTTAAGAAAACCAATGTATGAATTTGTGTGAAATATATTTTAATCTGTAGGTTTAGTCTAATTGTACACTGTTATCAAATTCCAAAGTTATATATACTTTTTTTTTTTTAAACGAATCTTCATATAGCTGCACTGTACAGCTAACTCCGTTGCTGTGTGTACCTATGTAAGGAGAGGCTGTAAACACTACTCCAATTTCATGTTCGCCAAATTCAATATACTTAACTTACCGAAAAATAATCCGAGTTGTGAACCCCATTTTTACCCCCACTAGAATACGTAATTGTCTCTTACATTTTAATAACATTTCACACTCGAATGATTTTACTTAGTTGCGTAAGCGCAACGTAAATGAGATTCATATGAGGGGGCATAGAGGGACACGGGGTCGCGGAGGGGGGATGTAGTGACAGGATTCACGGTCCAACTGAGGAACACAATGATCGCGCTCAATACTTGATCGATTATGCCATTATGTGTATACGTAAGTATATAGTTGGTACAACCATTAAAGTTGAATGTGTATGTTTGTCTGAGCCGCCCGCTGGATGGTACACTGGCTCGGCTACCACTTGTCTTTCATTTTCAATACAGAATTTACATCACTTAACTGTGGCATTATTGTTCCTGGTTACTTATTACTTATAGCGAATAAAATTTGTTTTTATTTCGTTTATTGTTATATATATATGTTACGGTAAATCTGATTAATTGAAAATTATTAATATTTTTACAAAATTATTAATAATAACCACATGTTTTGGTAAATGTGAATAATCGATCGAAATTTATTACTTTTAGTAGTAATTATTAATAATTCACGACACATATTGGTAAAAGATAAAAAATATATAAAAACCTAACCTAACCTAACCTAGGTTAGGTTAGGTTTTTATTTATTTAACCTTATGTGAGCCGTAGTCAAGTGTAATTATTAATAATTCACGACACATATTGGTAAAAGTTATAAAATAAATAAAAACCTAACCTAACCTATCCTAGGTTAGGTTAGGTTAGGTTATGTTTTTATTTATTTAACCTAACCTAACCTAACCCCCCGCGCCTCTCGCACGTCGCACACACCGCCCCGCCCCGCAGTCCTTGGCCACTTATTACATTTATCACAACTGGGGTTAAATTATTAATAATAACCGACAAATGTGATTAATTTATCAGTTTAACCTCGACTTTCGGTAATTATTAATAATAATAGATAATTATTAATAATCTTCAATTATTCACTCTTACCGTAACATATACATACCCTATGTATATAGGGACATTGGGTAGGGTACGGGATATAGGTTAAAAATGCTACAGTAGGTAATATACGTCAAGAATCCAGACGTCCGAGTAACGAGTGTAACTCATCCCGCCATTTGGATGAGTTACACTCATTTAATGAAGACTGGTTCTTAAAGGCTTGAGACAGAGAAAAGGGATGCATTTGCCCTGCAGTTGGAAAATACGGGCTTATAACCCTACTAATATTATTAACGCGAAAATTTGTAAGAATGTATAGATGTACGAGTATGATTGTTAGTCTTTCTCGTAAAAACGGATCTGTATGAAATTTAGCAAAAAGATAGATTATAGTCTGGAATAGCACATAGGCTGATTTTTATCCCGATAACCGACATCCACACAGGCGAAGCCGTGGGCAACAGCTAGTAGTAAATAAAATTTACGTCAGAGGCTACCAATTGAGAAAACTATTTTTTAAAATTCTACCGACTCTTTGGCTTACGTATAGATAAACTACTTCTTTATTATATAAACCTTCATTGTAGTCACAAAGAAAGTAAATTGAATAGCCTGTAGGGCTTGCAGTAAGTGACCGTGACTGCAAAGCCGCATTCTGTGGGTTCGATTCCTTCCCCGGGCAAATTTTTGTATGATGAGCATAATGTATTGTATTCTTCTTCTTACCGTCTGGTTAGTCGCCAACATAGTGACAGAGTTATTTAGATCACCTGTATTTAGACCTCTGTCGTGATATAAAAACTGTAAACGTCGGGACCGACTTCTTAATACAAATAAAATAAGCGTAGGTACATTACACGGCTCTAATAGTAATTTAATCACAAAGCAGTTACTGTTGATTATGGACGTTTGTAATAATAATACGACCTGAATAACAGAAGAGGTATATCGTGCGAGGATGAATGAAGATAATGGTAGGGGCTGCTCTAGCCAAAAATACATTGACTAAGGAGGTGATGTGATGAAAAAGAGCCCAATTAAAAGTACTTAGAACCGACGTTCATGCATGAAGAGGTTGATAAATGTAGAGGAAGCGAAAGAAGTAGCAATTAGCGTACTAATGTCTCTGCCTACCCCAATAGGAGACGGGCGTGGTGATATGTATATAGTATGTAAATAACATCTAGTAAAGACTAAATAAAAGTAAGTAGTTATTACTTTCTTAATTCTTTTTTATTTGAAGGTTCATGTTTCATTATAAACAAGAATAATAACCTTCCAGAATGAGTCTCTTATAATAATATTTATTTATATGTACCTATATGTTGTTTTATTATGTCAAGTGGTTAGTGGCCAACCTGGTGACAGAGTTATTTAGATTAGACACATATCCATACATCCATCTCAGCCATAAGACGTCCACTGCTGGACGTATAGTAAATGTTACAGGTCTATGCGTTTTGAAATAAACGTATTCCTTCCAGGGATACTCCCATCTTAATGTTCTGGTGTCAAGAAATGGGTTGGCAATACGCACAAATAAAGTATCCGCACAAAAATTCAAATAAAGTATCCTTTTTTCTGCACAATTGGCACCTAGCGGAAAGTGCCGCTAAGGCCGCGTGTACAAGAGTACAAACCATTTCGTTGTATTGTGGCCTTTTATATATAAATATTAATGTTCAACTTTTTGTCTTACATTATTTAAACGAAATATGGTTTAAAATTGTTGTATTTGAATCTATTACTGATTATGAACTTTCAGGTTTCATGAATAGGTTATATGCATCTGCTGTAATCTAACGAATGGCAACTTTAGTCTTAGGAACCGACTTTTAACATACTCTTCAAAGCACGAAGCCGATCTATTCTGATGAAGTACCACTTCACCCATACATAGCAGCGTCCTCGGAAGCATAATCAACTGTTGTCTTTACTAATAATATAAAGAGAAAAGATTTGTATTTATTTTAGTATGTTCGTAATAAATAAACTGAAAAACTACGGGACTAAGTTTAAAAGTCTTGCACCTATAGAAAGCTACGTTATAAGCGAGTAACATAGGCTAAATATTTTTTTTAATTAAGGACTCTTAGCAAAACTAAATAAATGTCTGCCTATGCGAAGACGGCACGTGCCACCAATTTTATTATTAACCCGTTTTGTCCCACTGCAGGGCAAAGGCCTTCCTACTTTCCTTCTACCTATCAAAAACTAAGGACATAAAAAAAAATATTTTGAGACTAGCTTCCGTACAATCTCTCGGGAACAGAGATATTATTTACCTTAACAAAAAGTAGCCTATGTGTTATTCCAGACTATAATCTATCTCTATGCCAAATTTAATCTAGAGTAGTTTTTGCGTGAAAGAGTAACAAATATACATCAATACATTCTTACAAACTTTACTTAACGCGTTTGTAATATTTGTAGGATAATTCAAACTGAATGTTTACCTAATATATCTACTGATACATCTAATGATACACCCTTGTTGATCTTGTTCAATTCATATAATCTGGATCAAATAATATCTACTTATTAATAATTCATAATATACTCAAACAAGGAAACTATTCACTAAGTATTCTATATAGAAACAAATATACAATTCAAAATTTTCCTATCAGCATTTCAATTTGCACCGTTTATTATTTATTTAGGTTAGCAACATTTTAAGTTAACTTTATAAAGGACTATTTAACTTGATAAAGGAGAGGAGACCCGTGCTTAGCAGTGGGAGAAGTATGGGTTCTTATAACACATATTAAAATGGAGTTATAGGTCGTTTCGCCCGCCATTTGTTCGCCCAAGCGGGCCAAAAGACCGAATTACAAAATTTACAATATTTGATTGGGCGTTTCGCCCGATGGAGGTTTTATTTCTTTTCATGTACAGACAGCATCAAAATCTGTCTGTACATAAAAAGTAATAAAACCTCCATCGGGCGAAACCCCCAATCAAATATTAGATATTTTGTAATTTGGTCGTTTGCCCCGCGCGCTCGGGCGAACAAATAGCGGGCGAAACGACCTATAACTCCATTTTAATATGTGTTATAAGAACCCATACTTCTCCCACTGCTAAGCACGGGTCTCCTCTCCTTTATCAAGAGAGCAGAGGTATGCATTCGCCTAGTGGCTTAAGACTTAGGTCTTATTCCACACACGCTGACCGAATGCGGGTTGGTAATTATGCCTTTTGAGTTTGTTCTAAAACATGTGGATCCTGTTACCGGTGAAGAAAAACATCCTCGCTATGTTTTCACTATTACCCCCTGGTAAATCATTTACGTACGTATAAATTCCACAAAGTGAAATCAACATTAGTACGGCCGCCTGAAATTCAACTGATACCTTATGTATAAAGTCAATTACTATCCCACTCATCTATCTAACACCGCTTTTCATGTTTATTTGCTCTATTATTCTCTCATTTACGATCAGGCCAATTTTCTTCCCGCCTTAACTCATTATCGACAAGTATAAATCGGTTGATAAATACTAACATAAAATCCGCGAAAACATGTCATAGTATACCTACACCATGCCAACGATATGGAGCTATCTAAGATATGGTGTATCAAAAAGTAAACTCAACTTAGCCTCGGTTACTTAGAATATTTATCGGTGTAAATACACGTAGTTGCTACAACTTAAGTATGGTTTGTTTGTCATTTGATTCATGCCTCGAAGAATGCCATTGGTCGAGTTCAAAAGAAACTGTACAAATATGTTTTCAACTATTTTGGTTGTGCGCTTTTCACTTTGTCACGTTTGTGTAATACATAAGTCGTTATTCAAACTGTTTCGTTGTTCTGTTAAAGCTTTCTTTTTACTTTATATAAATCTGTCAGATGAGGCAAGAAAGACTCAATTCCAACTCGTATAGGTGCCAACTGCCAAACCACAAAAGAGCGAAGTACCGTAAACAGAATTTATGACAGGTATTAAAAACATATTTTAAAGAGGCAAAGCTATTTAATTTTGCTTAAACAAAACATAAACTATATTCAGATACGTCTAATTATTTATTGTGGAAACTATAAAACAAGACGAATGAGACAATAAACAATGATATTTGAAAAAAATCAAAAATTTATAAGTAAAAGTTGTACAAACAGCTTTCACTAACTAGAACCAATATATTACTTAATTGCTAAATATGTTCAGTGGTTCATTAAAAAAAAGAATATCTCTGTATAACTGTTTACTAACGAGTCTGTCGGTCTCAGCAAATGTCAATCGTAGTTTGTACTCGACAGTACTTCATAAACTTACATCATCTGTCTCCGAGTGACTCATTTTAGAGTCCATTATTTTTTACATGCATTTTTATTATTCTATTATTTAGGGTACCGCTGAACCGTGAGAGAAACCAATAGTACCATAACTCGTAGTAAATCTTACTAAAGACAGCATATATTATATTTAAATGATGATTAGTTTTAACTGTCTTGTGTTTTGTCGTCGCAGTAGGTACTTACTGTTTACCCATGAAAAAATGTTTACGTTCCAATGTATTAGAAACATACTTACGTAATATTATAAAATTCGTATGTATAGAAACTGTTTTTTTAATAAATATTTATAGATATCCTTGTGCAAGCATTTACATTAAATACATTTCCCTCAACTCGTTTGCGTGACATTCATAATATTATGTTCAATACTGACATACAGATAAACGCGCGTATTTATCAGTTATAATTTATAAAAGTCACCCTAGAACGTTCTTCTTCAAGCCACAATAATTAACTGCTTTTGTTATATCGAATTAGGTTTTTATTAAAATCTGTCGGGCAGATTCAACATTGTCAAAATGATTTTCTTATATTATTAAATACCGTTTTGTAAGTATTTATGGTTATCGACCGATGGCGTCGAGTTTGTCGGAACACTTGAATGATTACAAAGCGGCAGCGCTCGCGCCGCTTGTCCCCGTTCCGGACAGGGCCCGCACAGGTGCACAGCCTTATTAGGATCCCCATCTTTTAGTACATACTATGTAAGTATCTATAGAAAATATAATATTATCTATATAAAACGGCTTACATTAGAACGGATAATAACAATCAGTTTTGGTAGCCCTTTCTAGATAAAATACCCGTGTACTCGTAAGTAGCCTTGGGTCAAATTACAAAGCGATAGGTTCATAAATACTTAAAGAAAACAAATAATTAAATGTGAAGCACACAATATGCGGAAGACAGGTACTCTTTTTGTATATTTAAGATTAATATCACGACAAGCGTCACTTACATACATTATCTGTAACGACCAATCACTTAGACCGTGCAATATAATATGTCATTATAAGCACAATGTTTAGTAGAGTCGTTCTGGTGGCGCACTACTGAAATAGAAGCTGGAGCAAGTTAATAAGGAATATAGTCTCATAGTTGAGCCAGGCTGTTACAAAGTTTACCGAGCGCAGACAATCTGGGTTAGGGCGACGCGACCCCAAATCGATCTTGCAATCTGAGGCGAGGCTCGTGGGTGTGAGCGAGACGGCACTACCTGACCTAGAGTAGCAGGTTGGGAATCCGGAAGGTATGAACAAACCGGCTTCACGGTGCATTTTTCCATTCAATGGAAAGCTCTACGTATATCTCGCGAACGACGGATTTTTTAGGGATTTCATGCTTTTCTTCGACCTGTACAGACATTGTTGAGATTCTTACGACGTGATAAACCTTAATACTAATTACGTCGTTAGTCATTTATCGCTAGATGCAATTACTTCGTCAAGGGTTTTACAGTCGTCGTAAATTAACCGCTTGCATTCCCCTAAATACCATCTGATTTAAAAAGTTTTTTGATTAATCATTTAAAATATCACTTGTATCTAGGAATGTGTCAAGTAAGCACTAGATGTTAATTAATTTAGTTTCTTACGAGTATTGAGAAGATGTTAATACGATGGCACAGTTACAGAATGACGAACAGTTTAGTTTGTGAAGAGTTGATAAGGGCCGGGATCCCATTCGGCGCGCGCTTTCTACCCCGAGGCGGTACTCGCCACATTCCGCGCCTGAGGCCCGTGCTCACTTTACACCGTGGACTCACACGTCGCCAACTGCAGCCGGCAAACTGGAAGCGGATGTTCACAGCTTCTATTTATCTGACTTCTAACTTACTAGTTACTAAGTTCAAGGTATTGACAACAAGCTGTGACGTTGTTAAGTTCTTTATTGTTCTTTATAAAAAAGACAACTCGCGCACTAAAGAACAAGTTGTGTTGCGGGGGACTTTATAAACATACAATTAACAGACACAAATACACCTAGATTCAGAACAACTCTTTATGAGTTACACAAACTTTTGTCATGCGTGGGAATCGAACCCAAAACCTCGTGAACAGCAGGCGCATACTGCGGCCACTGGACCACCTAGACAGTCAGAGTGCAGGCAATACATTATATTTATAAGTTATACCAATATCGTTCAAGATTAATACTGCATCGAGTCTATCACCTCTTCGTTCCACACGCTTCGATACGCAAGCTTAATGTTTATTGATATTGTTTTAAAAAATGGTAATAAAATCAACTATACTGGTCGGTATTTTGTGATGAATTATGAATTGATATTATACTCTGTATTTTATATTAATGGAGGCTCGGCTTTAAGTTATCGGTAATGTAGCACGTGTCGCTTTTTGTGTTGATCGCAACTACTAACCACATGTAGAATCAGATACTTACTATATACGTAACGGACATAGGCTACAAGTTTTTATTGATACACGATTAATGCCTCAAATGTTTGCAGGGAAATTGATCATAATTATTGAATCAAATAGATTCAATTAAATGATTAATCGTTAACGACTTTGACTTTTGAGTTTAGAAACCCTAAAATAAGAAAGTGCTTTTTAAAAAAATGAAAATTTTATGTACCTACTAAGTTTTATCAATTAGTTAAGAAAAAAATACTCAAAATTCATTTATTAATTTCGGTTACAAATTAACACTTATGAAGCTCATAAATTATGAATAAGCCAGAAAGATGATGTCTCCAAAATTTTTCCTAGTTAATGTTGTTTTCTTGTTGGTCTAAAATTGAATAAAACCATTGGCTCTTGATACCTATGTATAAGATAAGTAGTATGTTATAAAGTAGGACTTGTGATAATAATTATATATATTATGAAGAATTTGACGAAAGGCGTCACACTCGGTTGTCCAAGTTTCCTTCCTCGTTACAGTTACATACAACAGTGTCATCGACTTGGTGCCTTTACTCTATTATTTGCGTTGGTTATCTCTTATTGACACATTCAAACGACTTATCGGTCGAGTCGAGTCTCGAAAATGCTGTTTCACAAGCGCGGCGTGTCTCCTTTTGCACATCGTCATTGATTTTATTTTGGTCATGTTTAAAAATTATCTTAAATGGTTTTGGTATATATATATAAAAATAAGTTTATAGAACCCTATATCATGAAATTAGCTCTACACAATTAATAAATCAATCAATGAATTTCTCCGCATTGCCGTTATTTGTAAATTACCTATTCCATCAATTTATCACATTACCATACACCGATATACGATAATTCTTCAATATCTAGTATTAGATAAAATATTAAACAAAAAGAATGTTTAATGTACCTAATTAGAAGGCGGACACGTGATTGGCAATTAAACTTCCGTTGTATAAACGTCCATTGAGTGCGTTAGCGCCGAGCACCGAGCGGGTGTGCTGTTGACTTTGCTCGAACAAAACGCACCGTTACTCAGCGGGCGAACGGGCAGCAGCGGCGCGGCGCGGCGCGATGCGGCGCGTAGCGTCTCGTGGCGCGTGCGGTGCGCGGGCGACGCGGCAACCTGCGCGCGCGCCGACGAAAGTGATCGGGCGGCGACTATTGTAGAATAGGCACCTGTCAGATACGCCATGCTTAACATCCACATGTTATGTTACGATTACAGCATTACATTCATATATAATTACAAAAATATATTAAGATTTGAAGCTGCCATATGTTTGACATGATCGAAGCATGGCTGACAGTATGCGATAAGCTAAAACCATTCAGGCTATAAATTTAACTTAGGGATTGAAAACTTTTTTCGTTAACATATAAATTTATGAGTGTTTTTTCTTTTCATAGCCTTGAAAAAAAATAGTCAATGATACCTACTAAGTTCAGTTCCTACATATAGAGGTTATGTTTTTCCTGTAGCTATACACATTTAAATACCTATATTAGTTCCTTTGTGCGTGACTTCATTCTGTCAAATTTATTAGATTTAGTTTAAAAAAAATTTAAACTATTTAAATATGCAGAACACATTTTGTTACGAAGACGTGCATTTAATATATAAATATGGAATTAAGGTGCAGATCAGTTAAGGAGCGAATGAATGTTGACGAAGTGTCAAGTGTCGAGTCTACTGGTTGGTTGGTGGCGCGCCGCCCTCGACTCGCCGATCGAATGTTGGTCAGGCGGACCGCACACGGCAGGTTAACGTGCCTGATAAACAGAAACACCGACGTCGTAATGCCATTCAAGACTTAACAGCCTTTTTAGACACTGCCGTGCAACCAATAACTTAAACGCCAGATACGGTGTCTTTTTCGAAAAGCACCTAAACAATGTTGTGCAATTGCAGTTTTGTTAAGTGTAGGCAAAGTGTAGGTGTCAGTCGATAGATAGCGGCAGACGTAAGCTGATGGTGTTTTGGAATTCCACTCCGAACATACCTATTTAGCGATTACGAAACATAACGTCGCATTATTTAGGAAAACTAACACTCGCTTCGAGTTTAAGTTCCACTTTGTTAATGCAAACTGGTCACTATCTGTCTGTGGCATTGTCGTGATCAAATGAATGGTTCTATTAGATTTATTGACGTGTTATTAATTCAATGTTTATTTATTAAGGATGGTTTTATATTCTTTATAAAACAATTCACACTTTATAAAATACTAGTTGATGCCCGTAGTTCCATCCACGTAGATGTGCCCTATATTCTGCCAGATGATACCTACTATATATGTAGCTCCTTGCCAAATTTAATTAAGATCCGATTAGAAAGAGGTATAACAAACAAACTAACAAACGTCGTAAGCATCGTAACGTTTCTATTACTACTTACCATCCGGTAAAAAGAATATAGTTTAGAAGCAATTAAAAAAAGATGACTTGCTTACTAGGTCTTTTTAACTTTTAACCACGTCATAGATTTTATGTCATATACACAGCCGTTGCCTTTTTTTTCCAGTTTTTTGTCCAAAACACAAGTTGCCAGCTGCTCATTGAAAATCACATCTAAACTAGTTGATAAAAACTATTGAAACAATGTAGGTATGCAATTTCTTCTTTCTTCTTTGTCAACCCTTATCCACCCACTGCTGGGTATAGGTCTCCTCTTTTTTGCGCCATCTGTTCCGGTCCTGTGCCAAGCTCATCCAATTATGGTATGCAATTTATTACAGTATAATTATCATGTCCTCCAAATGGGTTTCGGTCATGGCCGCCACTTTATAATGCACAGTAGAGGATTAGTCTACTACGTGTGACATATGCACCATTGGTGACATTTTCAAAACTTGGCAATTCGACATGGCTGACGAGAGATCTGAGTAACAGAACAATCGGTGACGTTTCTACTGACTCACCGCGGCTCTATTGACCGGTAAAACTTTAAAACCACTCCTGTAAAACTTTTCCCCGAGTTTCTCGATATTTAGTAATTAAAGCATTTAAAAATACCTACAACAAACAAGACAAATTGAAACATAAGTAAAATTTTTGGGTCACAAATGAAATCGAAATGGCACGGTTTCGCAATCTAAGTGTCAAGCAAGTGGTTGTGGTACTGCAGCTTTTGTATTTAATGTATTTGGTAGCGGAGCACGGAGCTGTGAGTAGATAGGTGTAATGTCGTGACAATGGTAGGAATTCGCGCGACTCGTCGGCGGTGCGCGGCAGCACTGGTCGGTCTTGACGTCGGGTCAAACATTCTAAATGTTCCATTTGTATGACGCAATGTGCCTCGGACTGGATTTGCACTCGTCTTACCAACACTCGTACATAATATACCGACACTCTACATACATAAATAAGGACGCACCAATCCCTTCTAGACCACCGAGCTCAACTACCGAAACATAATCGATTTATAGATAGTCTAGTGGTTAGTGACCCTGCCTGCTAAGCCGTGGCCGTCACTTAGGCTCAATCTTGGTATCATGAACACGAATATTTGTTTTATGTCCAAGTGTAATTTCTTGATATGTAATATGTATCTATGTATTTGTGACCGTTGTGTGGCAATAAGCTCCAACCTGCCCCTTTTTACATTGGCCCTAACATAGCTGGCGAAATGTAGACGCATGGAAAAGGATGATAAACATTATGCAGGTATTTGTATTACTTACATCTGATGCCAACATATGGTTAATAAAGAGATTATTTACGAGCAACACAAATTGCACCTATTTTCATATAAGTAAATTGAAATAAATTTTATAGCGTTCATAAAAATAGTCAATGCGATCTGATGACCGTGTCGACATTTGCAGTAACCTCGTAGAAGCTGTTGTTATTAACATGATTTTGTAAAGTTTCATTCATCGTTAAGTGTAGCGCTAACGATGTGTAATACGTCACTCAAATGTCAATATGAGATTCTCCAGGCGGGTTATACGCTATGGCATCGTAAAATATTACACGCTCTGTAAACATCTTCGTAGTTGTCAAACGTATTACACGTGTAAGTTGGCTCTACTGTGCACGTTTGATATCTTACAGTTTGACAGATTAGATTATCATTCATTTTTTCAAAGGCGCTAGCACTAGGGTACTATTTCTGTACTGCAGGTAGTGATCAAAATTAAAACCACCGACATAAAGTTCCCAAACTTTAACTCGGGCAATACTACATTGAATAAGTAAGTGATGGGTAAGTAATATGTAATATCCACTGATTATATGAAAGAGAATAATATCCGCGGTGATTGTTATGGAAGCTTCGCGGTCAGTTCGTAAATAGGTAATTATTTTCTAATAAAGATTGAGACCTCTCCGTGCCTCTGAAAGCATGTAAAGCCGTTGGTCCTGAGCCTAATCTCTCTCCAATCGTGTAAGTTACTGTCCTATCAGAAAATGTTAAGAAAAAACGTAAGAGAATATAAAGTGCATCTGTGTTTATGCTATAAATCTATGGTCAAACGCTGTTGTTCCCCTAAATTTTTCAATATTTTTTAAATCGATAATAGGACATTTTAATTATAAATATTAAATTCATACCTACATAAAATCTATATATGATTTGATTGAATTTGTACCTTCACACAGAATCCAAAGCGTATTATGTCCGCGTCGATTGCTCGGTGAGCACTGAATACTTTACACAAGTGTCATGTCAGATAATCATTGGACATGTAGTATTGTGAAGTAGTCGTGGCCGCGATCACGATTGCAACACTATGCTAGTAGCAGACAGCTTGGCGCGCCACTTTTTTTTTAAATAATATCTTTTTTTCTTAACTAAAGTCGGACAAGAAAGCGCGGAGGGGGGCTGAAGAGGAAACCGTTGACTTTCTTTTTTATAGCCTCTGAGAATGTAATAAATTGGAGGACGGTTAGAGGTGTAAAAGGTTTAGAATTACACAGTACCTTTGTGTTACTGGCATGTTGGTCTAGTGGTTAGTGAGCCTAACTGCGAGACCGGAGATCGTAGGATTGATTTTTACCCATGATAAATCGTTGTGATGAGCAGGACTATTTATTGTTCTACGTCTAGGTGCCATTAATATCTAAAATGTATGTATTTAAAAATATATGTATGTTTATCTTTTGTCTGGCTGCGATAGTAAAGATTATGCCTAGCATTACAAATAGTCCAGCAGGCAACAAAATCTGCTTACTTTACGAAAAGGTCATAAGCTTGAAAGCACAAACAAATTTTCTCTCAATCACTTCTTTTTTATCTTTTTAAAAGACAAATCCCAGTCAACAAGCCCTGTGTTGCGGTGAATTTACAGACATACCATTTTACAGACACAATGTGCACCCAAACTCACTACAACCATTTATGCATCACACAATTTTTCGTCCCGTAAACCCACACGGGACACATCGAACCCAAAACACGCCGCGCATTAGTAAATAGCGTGGTAACTACAGTGGCTAAACCACTGAACCAACCGAGCAGTCGAATCATAAAAAGTGCACTAATTATAATCACAAAATTATAATTATAATCACAAAAACTAATTAAAAGTGCGGATGATAAATTTCGTCGACAAGACGGTCACATAAACTGCATCAAAGTAGAGATAGACAATCAACCTATCAGACTTTGCATCAATGAATCAGTGTAAGTATATACCTACCTGCTTCCCAGAGTACATAGACTCACGCCTGTTTCTCAGAGGTATAGGCAAAGACAGTTTTTCGCGGCTAAAAATGCTGGCATATTGAATATTTTTTTAAATATTATATACTCTGACAATAAACTGCATCAACTTTTTAAACTTTGATGCAGTTTATATGTTTGTCAAAGTATGTTCCAATTTTGTTATTAAAACACATTTCGTTTATTTATCACAATATATAATATAGAAAGTATTATAATTATAAATTAGACAATATTATCAACTAAGTGCTGGTTAAATGTAGTAATAGGTATTCCAGGTGAATATATATTTTGTAGTACATTTTGCTCATTCCTATAAACAACTTGTAAGTAAGTAAGTAGGTATAGGTACAGCTCTAGATGATCAATGCACTCAATGTTATTTAATCTGTGACATTTACATAAACTCAACAAAATATGCAACAATCATAACAAAATATTTAAGTTATTCACACAATTAACATTGTTCTTGTCTCCTGTTCTTGTATTATAAATATAAACACAAAAATCAATGAGTCACAACAAAATGTCTCAGGAATAAAATTGTATATATTATATACCTGTTAAAGTAATAATTTATTTTATATAATTTGGTACATGTATTTTAATATTTTTGGCGGTGACTCACTCCTATCTAGCGTATTACGCAATAGCCAATACTTGTTCTACAATAATAGCAACAGATTATAATATTACAATGACTCAACATAGCATAAAAAGTAACTCGTGTTGATATATTATACTAATGTTAAATATATATAAATATAAAAAGAGGTAGGGCACCATGAAAGTCAGCAAGCCCGACTGGGGAAGGACTTCCAACCTACAGAAGACAGTGGTGTATTTTTGTTCTTGTGCGTATATGTCATCAGTACTCAATTCGCAGTATTAGGACAAAAATCAACTAACTGACAGAATGTGAGTTACTTAATTTTCGGCTTTATGCCGCCCGCATAGTGATAAAATTAACATACTAACAGTTGATTTGGTTTTTGTGCTAACACTTCAATTTAAGGATAACAATTTTAAACTCTGCCGTTACAGAACATAGAATCAGCGGCGCTAGTGATGGTCCTGATATTTATATTTCATCCAACACTATTACGCTACTCCTTGATAAATATAATATGTCCTATTTAAGCTCATGATAATTTTTAGAATAAACTTCGTAATGGGGACAAAGAACTCAAGTTCCATAGAAAATTAAATTGGCAATAGCGTGACTATATCTGCCGAATGATAAATGGCCGCTAGAGCAAAAGAGCCCTAATTTGTCAACATACAGTACAACGGCTCCATGAAAATGGGGACGACAAACGACCTAAAGAAGGTATACACATAAATAGAAAATTGGTCTATATCCAGGAATGGAATGCAAATGGCAGAAACTTCAATTTAAAATCGTTCAACTCGTATGTTACAGTTTTTCTGCCGCATCAGTATTCCTGCTTGAAGGTGATACTGCCGGTATATGTACTCCTTAGTCATCGCGTGTGTAGTAAACATGGCTCTACTTCGCTGCAGAACCTCGCTTTTAGGACCCCAGGTGCGGTCTAAACCAATTTCTTCTTGCAACCTCTTTTCATACATCGCTTTAGATATTCTAAAAATCGTAACAAGTATAGTCAAAATAATAATAGTTATTAATAACCACCAGCTTACCTCATTACCTACAGATAGATGCCTTCTATCGTAAATAGCATAAAGTTCTATAAAGGCTACGTATATAAGCACAAAAATTGACACCACCCAGGATAACTTTACAAATGGTTTAGGCTGAACACCTAGCATAAAATGGACATCTTCAGAAAATCTGCTAAAACCATAACATATCAAAAACACAAAACACTCTATCAAAACCGCAAATATCGGCAAAAAGTTGACTCCACGCTGAAGAGCCATTATGAAAAAGAAGCTCTTGTTACCTAATAACGGTATCGTAATTATATATAAAGACACCATTACTATCACAGTCATCATTCCAGGGTATCTAGCCATTTTTGTGTGGCTCTTACCTATAACATCTATTAAGCCTGATATTATAATAGTATTCACACTAAAAAAACATATTGTGATCAAACTATAGCACGTTATGAGCCAAAACGACTTAGATTCGTAAACATTCAGTAATCGTGGAATGAATTCATAGGTAATAAACATAGGGTACTTCGCGACGGCACTTGGGTGAACGCTGTGTTTAAACGAGTACGGACATAACATCATCGCATTACTACATATACCAATAATTGTTATAGCGGCGGTGATAACAACTACTATAACAGTATTCGAGTAGCAGGGAGATCTGAACGAACTTCTCGACGCTAAGTTGAATGAGATCCCGGAACCGACGTTTAAACTATAAAGCACTTCGACTACACAAGCTGGAAACTCTATAAAATCGACAAACGACGAAAAGTCAGCGTCTAAAGCATCTTCGAATTTGACGACGATACCTTTCTGCAACATAGATCCGATCAGGAACATAAAACGTGCGCATATAAGAAATGTCGTACAAAATCCCAGCACCCACTTAACGGATTGTATTCTTCTAAAGCAACTGAGAAATAAAGTGGCACAAATCAACCCAGAAGCTAAAGTAACGCGCCATGCCAAGTAATATTCCTTTCTGTTTTGCCCCAATAGATAATATCTCCAATACTGATACTCAGGGAAGGTTTCACAGAGTTGGTTACAATATGGTAAGCGATCCTTTACAGTTAAGCAGTCTTGATGAATAGTGTAGTTGTAGTACAAGATGTTGCAGTCTGAATTGGTCCAATGTCCGCATACATAATATGGTATGGGATCTTCAAAACTTATCAAGAAATAATGAAGCACAAAAGAGCTGAAGGCATGAGTGAAGATTACATATGCTACCTGCCATAGAATCTGGACATATCCGAAGTGAGACAAACAAGGTCTCGCTTTCCATACTTCCAAGCAGTTGCGCCCCGTGAACTGACCAGTTACATATTCCATATATAATAAAGGTATACCAATAAAAATATATATGACAGAGTACAACAGTATATGACCCGTAGCTCCATATAACACAGCTTGCTGAGGCAGCAATATAATAGTATTGGCACACAACGTTTGAGAGAGCATTGCTGCCAGAAAGATTTTTCTTGAGCCCCAATCGTTTTGATTATCTGCTTCGATAGACATTTTTAACGCTGTTTTAACTGCTTTAAGGTTTAGTGCATAATTTGTTCAGTTTTAATAAAAATCAGTTACAATATTTCACTTGTACGTTGCCAACTAGATATTTTTATAATGGTACACTGCACATACCTACACATAAACAACTTAAACGGCAGCCTCCTTAGTAAAATGTGCTTTAAACTCTTACTGGTTATTAGGTACTCGTTTTGATAATTTGAACTCGTACTTGTCCGACTTACTCCTAAATAAATAATTAATATCGGCGCAAGTGAATTAATTGCGTTTACCACAGGGATTTACACATTTTTTAACCCTGCCGGATCAAAGTTCTTTAATTTATATACCTATTCCAAATCTTAGACAATTGACAAATATTGCAAACCGTCAATAACATATTTTATGCGTCGGCAGTCGAAACAAACGATAGTCATCAAGTGTGTATGTTAAATGGCGTATTATTATGTACCTGACTACCTTATTTTCTCTTATATTTAAAACTAGCTGTTGCCCGCGGTTTCGCCCACGTTGCTGTTAGCTATTGCGATAAAAACCAAATCTTGTTAAATTTATTGAGATCCGTTCAGTCAGAAGTCGTAAAAGGTAACAAGCATACATACAAACAAACAGATGGATTTGAAAGCTGTTAAATAATAAGACTAATAAAACCGAATCTGACGGTTAATTTAAATACAAATCGGTAGACGAATAAAATAGACGTGAAATGAGTGGTTTGTGAAACGGCATAGTTTAAATATAATAGTGCAATATTCTTCCTCATGTGGTGAATAGTTCCCGGAGCAGGTGTCTGGTAGATAATGAAATTGCATTTGATAAACTCGCCGTAGTTTCACTTTATATGCTACGATACGAGGCTAGGACCCGTTCCACTTGCGGCTAATGTTTCCACAAGGTTTTCTTGTTTTACACCAGACTGGTGTGATCGTAACACCACTACCACCTATCCTATTTTATGCTTTAACGATACATTTAACATAGATGACTTTATTTACTGATATAACCAACATGTTAGTGGAAATGCTGATTGCAACTATTTTATACTCGTGTAATTTATTCTGGCATCATTACAAAGTCAAAGTCAAAACTCATTTATTCATTTAGAACAAATACATGATACTTATTAAAGTCATAATAACTTTAACAAAAAAAAACCGACTTCAGTACGGCAAGTTGTAAAATTTTCAAATACCTTCAAAACCCTAGTCTAACAGGCTAACAGGTAACACATAGGTATTAAAACAGAATGAACTTTCATGCAAACTCTTATCTCACTTTTCCTCCCTTAAAGAAGGTTCTTCTTAATCTGACAATTTACAGCTAAAGTGCATCTCATGACCATTCAAATAAGCCCAAACACTAGATTACATAGTTTAATTATGAAGTTCCGTTGCCTAGCTTCCGGCTTCATCATCAGTTCAGTTCAAATGTACCAATTTTTATTTGCTACATTACATTTGAAATAAAGAAAGAAAAGCATTTATTCGAACATACACAGGATAACAGATAAAAATATATATAGATAAGTAAAAAAACTTTTTATTGCACACCACACATTTATGATACAGAACATACCTAATTTACCTTTAAATATGTGTTTGAGAATATTAGGAAAAGAATAAGAGAATAAATATGTTTAAATAAAGAATTCTTTTGTTTGGTAGAATCAAATTAAATAGACTAATTAAATGTATTTTTATGGTGTACAAATAAAGCATTTAAGAAATAAATAAGCGTCGGGCTGAACACAGGTCAAGTAGGTATTTAAAAAAATATTTAGTCTGTGCAATCTGCGCTCAATTCATTCACGCCATTATTACTTATTAATAGTTGCTTAGCAACCATAATCGACACTTATCTAATCGTCATCAGTGAAATACTAATTATTGAGAAGTTCAGATGGCCATCTGTGGTCTTCTTCATCAGTTTTAATTACACTTTCTGAATGCAAATCTTTGATTAGTTGTTCAAAATATTGAAATTGCTATATGTGTGCCTATAACTTTTAAGGAGTTCCCTCAATTCCTCATGGATCCCATCATCAGAACTTTCTTTTGATGAAAATGGGACCAAACTGGAAGTATGAAAGGACACTCTCAGACAACAAAAGAATTTTTGGTCTATAAATGACGAAGTTCTGCGGTAACAAACATTAAAAAAAAAATACACACGAATTGATAACCTTTTTGAAGTCGGTTAAAAACAAATGCCAGCATACTACGGCCAATTCGCTGACTAGGGTTGGGCCCTGAGAAGAATTGTCAAGAAACTCAGGCCAATCTTTTTAATTGCCAGAGAATAATATTTACAATTTGTTACAATGTTTGTTTCTTGTGTTTATTGTATAAATGTCACTGTTTTTACAAAACAGGTGTAAATTTTGTTTAACGAACATGATGTTGGCTAAAATGTACTGAAATGCAACTGTCAGAATGCCTATTTCTTTAAACCTTTCTCTAAGTGAAACTCGTGCTCCTAAATTGTAAATAGAGCGAATACTGCTCTTTTCTGGAGTATAAATATAGTTTCAATATCAGCAGTTTTTCCCCATAGTAGTATTCCATAAGACATAGCGCTATGAAAATAACTAAAATAAACAAGCCTAGCTGTTTCTATGTCTGTAAACTGCCTTACCTTTCTTACTGCGAAAGCTGCGGAACTAAGTTTCCCTGCAAGATACGATATATGATATATAACTATTTTCTAATTAAATTCACTATTACTTTTATAATATGAGTAATAATAATATGAAATGAAGTTCATTTAAAAAAACAAAAAGTTTGTATCATAGCTAATCTCTGTAACTAACATTCCGATTTTAAATATGTTTTACCGATGTAAAGTATAGAGACATAGGTTTTTTTTTACATGATTATGAATATATTTTCGGCCTGTACCGCATAGGTCTAGGTATAGGTCTAAAAGGTAAGGTCTAAGGTAACACCGACAAATATTTATAATAAAGACAAAACTTAAGATAAAACTTGCGAAAAATGTTAGATTCTGATTCCTAGTTTGATATAATATATCATTTTTATTATATTCATTTGGGACAACTACAGATATAACAATACATAAATTTGATGTATTACCAAGGTAATAGGCGAATTTCAACCCAGAGGGTGAAAATTAGACGATAAAAGTTTTTTAAGAGAATAATTTTACCCTCGGTTTCCAAATTTGCAGTACATGCAAGTAGCTGAAGCCCGACTATATAATATAATAATAATAGCAACCCATATATGTCCCACTGCTGGGCACGGGTCTCCTCTCCTCTATCAAGAGAGAGAGAAGGTTTAGGCCTTATTCACACACGCTGGCCTAATGCGGATTGGTGAATCAGACATGTCTTTAGAATTTCTTCTAAGACATGTGGGTTTCCTCACGATGTTTTCCTTCACCGTTAGCAGATGATGAATCATTTGATTAGTACATATAAACTCCACAAAGTGAAATTCACATTGGTACTGCCACCCGGGATCGAACTCGCACAGTTTAAAAAAAGTATGAACACGCAAAATTAGTCGCAAGCAGTATCTAGATATTCAAACGATTTACGTGTTTACTTCTTTGCAGATAATTTTTACAATCTGCAGATAAAAAATATTCTAAATTGGCGACACTTTTCGGTCTGCAGACGTTGGTTCGTAATAGGTATTTTTTTCGCCGAGGGATTCTTAGCGAAATAATAAAAGTTTGGGTCATCAGCTCTGCTAAAGGTCAGTCCATCTACACGTGTACCCGTTTTCAAAAACTAATCCACACTTAATAAAACAGTCAACTTGCATTCGTGTTAAATTGCCATCCTGTCAGACTATGAGAATGAGACGGAGTTTTGAGAGTGACACCTGTGTGCTCGCACTTGTGCACTATTATACCGATTTTTATTCGAGTCACTGACATAATTTAGATATGAAGAAGAAATTTGGCGATCATTCAACACCGCCTTTTCCACTTACTACAAAAGGATATAATATATGAGATATACCACCAAGCAGTTTTTAATCTAAAATCAATTATCATAAGTTGTAAATTACCGATTATCCCACACGGTATTTTTTCCACTGCTGAATCTGCTGATGCGCGATATGTACGATTAAAGTGCATAAATAATAAAATGTATGCTTTACATGTAATAGGAAATGCAAAAGTCGTTCGACAAGTTGTTTAAAGGCGATATCAGTGAAAATATGCATCTTTTATTTACACAAACATTTTTATCTATAGTACATTATCTTATCGATATTTCTGCAATGTACTAAAGTAGATAAAGAATCGAAAAATCTACTTTTTTGCGAACCCCACCTTTGTTTGATGACCCACATTTCGTTCAGTTAATTATTTTTAACTACATGTCCAAGTTTTTACTGTTATATATGGGACTGATAATACAATTTCTATAAGGAGCACGTATCTAAGTATTTACTAATCGCGGTGATAGATAGATGATGGGTGACATTTTTTTAAAACATAGCGAGACCTCACCGTACTAAGGAAAGCACGAAAAGCCGCGATTACCGTTCCATCGAACTATGGGAATGAAGGAATAGAGAGTGCATCTGTTTTTTGTGCAAAGAATTGAGATTTGCCACAGCGTCGTCGTGACCAAAACCGGTTAGAACGACTATTATTATAAGTATAATACAATTTCCAAAACGCAGGTGTAAATATGCGTATTTACATATGTTAAATTTAAAAAAATTAGGATTTAATTTAACAGGAATAATGGTAATGATATTATTTTTCTCGCTAACATACAAAGCATTAAAATTTATATTCTCTTTAGACTTGTAGTATTAATTTATTGTTAAACTGCCTCGTTGGTCGTGTGATCGTTAAGTGCATCCTGGGTTCCATTTCAGTGTCTGGCCAAAAAGTTTTTAGTCAATAAATTCACAATAGATGCTTTAAGTTTGAAAACTAGTTTATATTATATAAAATAGTTCTCTCACCGGTCGTGTCGGATTGCCGTCCAATGGATTATGAGTTAGGGAATAAAAAGTGCGTTTATATTTGCACACCGCACTATAATGCACTATAATATCCTCGTGCAGAGAATATCCTCGTAAGGGAATAAAGAGTGCACCTGTGTTTGCACACAAACTTGTGCACTATCATATTTACCATGTTGTTTTAGTCATGGCCTATCTTGTCACCGTCAAGATTAGCCATTACTAAAATTTGGAGGTATTATCATATGGATTTCAACGAAGAGTTGCGAATTTTAGTGCTTAAAAATTACCAAAATATCAGTATTGACTGATCATAGACTAAGTATGATCGGTTGTTTATCTTTGTTCACCGATACCATATACCGCGATATCTAAATAATATATCTTATATAATCTACATAACGTTTTTATTCGTGAATGCAATATCACTATTATCTAACGACACTCTGACGACGTCAACGTCAGATTACCACCTGATACAACGTGATATAAACTGGCTAATGCATTTATATTAAGCAGTATAGTACTATTTACTCAGTATTTACCTACATAGTAAGATTAAATTGGTCGTTTGATAAGAAACGTATTGTATATACATATAAATATGTAATAATTTGTTAATAAAACTCAATACTGGTTACCTATGCGATTTTTTTATGAATTGTCACTTTCTTATATTGCATTCGGAGGTCATTAGGTTTGATTCCCATCTAGGTCAAAAATTTGTTTTAGTTTTCAAAAATTACAACTCACGACACAGGTTGTTGACACAGAATGTACGCGCGGGCGAAGCCGCGGGCGGAAGCTATACATATACTATGCTATTTATGGTATAGGCAAAACCTAATAGTAGTATTTTTAGAATTATTAGTTTGTATTCTATGCGTAGCGCTTGTGGCACTTTCTGCTAGGTTTCCATAATTTTACAGGAAAATCTACACAGTGTAAGTTTATCACATTTTATATATATTTTATTTTTTGCGGGATAAAAAGTAGCGTGTGTGTTTTTCCCGAGTATAATCTATCTCTATGCCAAATTTAATCCAGACCCGTTCAGTAGTTTTTGCGTAAAAGAGTAACAAACATACATCCATACATTCTTACAAACTTTCGCGTTTATAATATTAGTAGGATAGTATTTCTAACTGACATAATTATAAATGGGTCAAAAAACTGTACAGAATAAGTAGTAAAGTCGTATTCTTATCACAAATGTATCTTACACAAACAGGCAACGCTAAGTCGATGACGACTATTGATTTAAACTGATAGAATCGCAACGTACTTACTTTTAAAGTAAACAGACCTTCACTGATACTGGATATCTAAGTGTTCTAGTGATTCCCAGACTAAAATATAGGTTATAAATATTCGAAATGTATGTGCAATGATTATATTATTTGATAGTTTATTCGTAGCGCAGTATTAGAATAGTACCAGTCCCATTGCCACTAATGGAACATAATATAACGTGTCCGGCATACATACATTCATATCATCACGCCCGTTGCCCACTGGGGTAGGCAAAGACTATAATATGGTACGCCAAATGCTTCAATCCAAACATTGACACCTACCGACATCTCCATTTATTCTTGCACGATATATGTACCTCTCTTGTTATTCTTCTTTCATGCATCCTTTCTAAATGTCCAAACCATCTTAACATCCTCTTTTCACCTTTTGTCACTAAATCTTCTTTCCAGCAATGATATTATAAAGAAAAATACGCCACCTTTATACTGAACGGCGCTCACTTTTGTTTCCTTGTTTGTTTACTTGCTTATATATTTTAAGTATGAATACGATGGAGAATATGGAACGTAATGTGACAGAAAGAGATAGTGATAGATGAAATGAAGTGTCTTAGCTACTCTTGACGGCAACAGTTTCCCCTAGTTCGGTATCTTCGTCTTTCTTACTGTAATATCTATCATGGGTGCCCAGGCACAACATTTTATTTATTTATTTAAACTTCCTGCAGACAAATTGCACAAGCCGGACTTAATGCCTAAGGAATTTTCTGCCTGTCAACTTTTGGGTGATGAACGAAGTTTCGGCTATGGATGGAGCAACGGAATTGAAAATTGGGTTTTAAATAGGAAGGAGCATTTGGAGAATGGAGGAGGGAAAAAAGTATAGTCAACGTTCGCACGTTGCGACGCTGACGGATAGGCAACCAGTTCAGCTGGGAACGAAAATATGATACATGATCATACTTACGTAGATTAAAGATATTGAGTTATTGAGAAGTCGGACAAGTTTATTGAGTAAATCTGCATTCAGATCGAGATAACACACATCACCATAGTCGATTATAGGTAAAATTTGTGTCTGCACAAGCATTTTCTTCGTCTGAATAGGGAGAAAAATCTTCAGGCGGTAGAGAGAGAGAGTCTTATTTGCTGAGAGGGTAACAGCTAGCCCGCTGGCTAAAAAATTAAAAATGGCTTTTATTTCTTGCATTCTACAGTCTTCAATTACTTATTAAACTTATCTTAATGAGTGACTTATTATAAAAAGTTATTCACTATCCACTATTTTCCTCTCTATCCTGTGTCTGCTCCATAAATTTGGAGGGATATTAGCCTACTATACCCCGCTGGTCAGGCGAGTTGATATAAGGTTTTTTTCGGGTTTTCCCTCCCTAACCATATAATGAATACATTTTAACAATTAATTGCTACTGCCACTTGGGATTGAACTTATACCTCGTGTATACAAGTCGGTTACTTTCCCACTACACTATTACACCGCTTCACTTACTATAGGAAAATGTAACAAAGTTTGATTTTTATTTTGTTAACGTGATTTTTCGTAGTGTTTACAACTTGCCTTAAGATTTTTTACTAACATCCTTATTTTTACTTGTTTTGCGTGTGATAATAATTCTTTATTCTATTCTTTTCTCGATGCTTAGAATGAAGGCAACATTTTCGTCATATTGTAAATACTAAGTACCTACCAGCGTACTGTTTTGTATATTTTTGAAGGAATTTGCAGCAACTAACAAAAAGACTCGGGTTATGATTAAATATTTCTTACAAGATACGATCAACAATAAAATCAACAACAACATTTATACAACCCAACCGTACTATGGGAAATACAGTCAAAATTTACCCTTTGAACATTTTTAGGCTTATTTGTCTCACTATATAGGACAAAGCCAATAAAATAGAACTGTTTTGAATCTCCCGCAATACTATTCCTTTACTTAAGAAACTAAATCACATGAAATTACTATAAGTTCCTAAACTGTTATTTTATACAAAAAAAACGAAATGCCTTTAATTTGTCATCATAATTTAGCACTAAATCACTATAGATATTGAACCAGCTGCGCAAATAGTCTATGAAACTATTTCATTATCATATAATACATTTTAGACGTAGAAATGATAATACAAACACAATGCAGCGAAATACAGAATGTTTCTGAAGAATATTGGATTCGTGACTAAAGTACTGCTGCACTATACCGAGCTCTATGTGAACCAAATAGAGTAACATTTGCATTGCACGATTTACGTTTTAACATTTCACTATCGATAATGCTGTCCCGCTCAGACGTGGGAGGCGTGATTCGCTATTTCAAGCCGAATAACACAGTGCAACTGAGGAATCGATATCTGTCCTTGTTTAGCATAGCGGCGACCTATGACCTAATGAATCGATTGTGGTGAATGTGGCCACCACGGTAAATCGATTAATTATCCAAAGTAGCCGGACCGATTAGCTAATCTCGGTAAACCGATTTGTGTAGTACGGCAAGATTTCATATAGGTATATGTTTGAATGTTGATTTTATATTACCTGCAAATGTATTGAGGCCTCTCAAATATTTGACTGCGCGGTTAGTTCAGTGGCTTAAGCGGGTACCTCGCCATCATAGCTTGTTGGTGGGTTTGATCCCCACACGGAAAATTTGTGTTATCCATAAAAGGTTATCCTGAGTTTGGGTGGATCTAATTTGTGTCCGTTAATTGTATGTTTGTAAAGTCTCCCGCGACACAGGGTTAGATTCTAGTACATGTGATTTTTGAAAAAAAAAAAAAGAAAATTATTTACCATAAAGCTACGGTGGCCACCTTAGTTTGCGCAGTACCAAAGTACGTGGCGCGCTACAGCCATTGGTGGCTGGTCGGTGATCCGTTGGCGCAGAGCCTAATTCTGAAGAACGATTTAAGAGAATACGTACAAACAGCTTCTATTATATTGCTCCAAAACCATTATCTCAGCCGAAAGCAGTCCACTTCTGGACATAAAACTTTGAGATTGCCACAGCATTCGGTCCCTAATTGTAAGCAAATAATTTCCCTGTGATGTCAGAATGAAAGTTAAGGGTGACGCGACTAATATTGCATTGACAATGAAGGCAGTAAAAATCTTATTAACATCCTGTACTAAAACTGAACATACATAAGTATCTGTATTCACTAAAGCGCACCGGTCGATTATGCGACAACGCAAGACGATTAACGCTCATTATATTCCATACAAATATCCTGCAGTTGTATAAAACATTCAACGTTAAAATTAATTGTTTGATATGGATTAATTTATTTCAGATTGTAGACGGATAGCCGTATACTAAAATACATTGAGAGGTAGGGCACCATACGTGTGAGCAATCCCGACTGAGGAAGGACTTTTACCTTACAGAAGACCACAGCCAAATTACTATAGACAGAGTTATAGTTGTGTTACTGTATATGAGTACAGGTTTCCAAAGCTCCTTTAGGGATACGTATTTAACTAAACGTTTTCCTATTCAACGGATATCGAAACTGTGATTACCCAAGTACCTATATAAACTTATGTATTTCGTTTGGGTTAAAGGTATGCAAAACTTATATGATGTAGATGGTAACCAAGTTGCTTTTTAGCCTTTCGACTATCTTTATCTGCTGATTAGTTTTGAAGTGAATCAAGGATAAACAAACACACTGTAATTTTCTACTTATTCTCATCCTGTTAAGCTTCCCTACATAGTATAAAATAAAGTACTTTTTCATTATCTATCCTTCTTTACGCTTAGATTTTCTAAACCAAGCAATGGATTTTAATGCGGTTTTCACTGACATTAAAGAATGTCTTCTAAAAGGTTTATATGCATATTCGTGGTGAAGCGTGGGTGGCTCGCTAGTGTAGTATATACCTCGCAGAGGTTCTCAAACTTATTTCGTCCACCGCCCCCAAATTTTCTTTTATGGGACCCTCATCGCCCTCCTATTCGACAGCCAGCAACGACAAGGCGACGTTACCGCCTACTTTGAGAAAGCCTAATATAGGTATACAAAAGGAGAATTCGGAACAATCCCACCCACATGCCCACCGCTGTGACTCCTGTGAGCCAGGATTAACAGCGGAGTAACCAACTGATACACCAAGTTTTGACACTCGTGCGTCCCGTCGACAACTAAACCAACTGTCTGAGACCCCGCAACAAATTTAATCAGAAGTAAATAGGAGGAGTTAGAAAGAAAAGTTTCCACTTCCCTCCATAGCAAAGCGGGAGACAAAATAAATCTGTATAGGTTTGTAACCTATGAAAAGGAGCACAACGGAGGACCTTAAACTACGGGACCTAAGTGAGCTAAGTTTGATTGCAAAAGGAGAAGGTGAAACAAATTATTTCGTTTCATAATCTTAATACAAAGCGAGATCAAGTTAGAAACTTACCATAACTATATTATCCAACTATCTCTATGAAAGTGTATTTGAATAGTGGTAGTAAATACACTGTGGGGTGGTTGGCTCGTTATTTATTCGAAAGTAAGATTTATAATATACGGAACCATGCTGCGTTTGATATTCGTTATCACAAACTCTCGGTGCGAATACTCCGGTCTAGGATTAACACGTAAATGTAGTGTGAAAGCCAAATCGATAATAAACATAGTTGTGTATACATACAAACTAATTAATTGGATTATCACACGCGGTAAAAGTCTACAGGTAAAGCAGATAGGTGAAGTAGACTGGCCTGTTGGTCTAGTGGTAAGTGATTATGACTGTAAAAAAGAGATTTAGGTATGAGATGTAGTTGCGTTCCTGTGTGTGAGTACAGGTTGCGCCAGGCCAACGCTTATTTAAAGATGCGCTGTTAACAAAAAAAAATCCTATCCATATTACTTTTTGGGTCGGCAAGAGGCATCAAGCCTTAGTATTGCAAGCGTCCTTAAGCTACGGTAACTGTTTACCATCAAGCGGACCGTATGCTTGCGTGCCACCCAAATAGTAGATTTAGGAGAGGTAGGGCACCATACTAGCGAGCAAGCCCGACTGAGGAAGGACCTCCACCTTACAGAAGACCACAGCCAAATGACACAGCGGTGTAGTTGTGTTCCTGTGTGTGAGTACAGGTCTCCAGCGCTCATTTAGGAATGCGTTTTGAAAGAAACGTATTCCTATACCAGGGTTACTTCCATCTTAAAGCCCTGGTGTAAAAAAATGGGTTGGCAACACGCAAGTGATACCTCTGGTAATGCAAGCATCTATAGACTACGGATACTGCTTAACATCAGGCGGGCCGTATGCTTGTTTGCCACCCAAGTAGTATAAAATATAATATAAAATAAATAATATTTTTTATATATATATAGATGAGGGAGGCCTATGTCCAGCAGTAGACGTCTTTTGGCTGAGATGATGATGATGAATTACTTTCCACGAAATAATAATATTTATATATATATATATATATATAATAATAATAATATTTTTATATTTTATAAAGACGTCTACTGCTGGACATAGGCCTCCCTCAAGGATTTCTACAAATTTATTACAATTAATTTATGGTAATTATCAAGGTATATTTATTTTTAACTGGCTTATATAATGATTTATTCTATTGTTATTATTTTTACTTCGTAACTTAATTTGTTATAAATTTTAATATTTTTGTATGCCTCTGAGGTATGTCAGAGCATCTCTGTAAAATAATGTAGAATACCTTGGTATTTTTGTAAACAATTTGATGATTGAATAACTTTAAAGGGTGGCCGCACACGATCCACCACCGACCTGCCTCTCTAGACAAGTGGCATAAACGGTAGTCAAATAGAAAATTTAAAAAAGCAAATGTATTAGACTTGATGTAAGTTTACGACATTATATCGTAAACTTACGTGAAATCCCATACATTTGCTTTCTGATTTTTCGATTCGACTACCGTTTATGCCACTTGTCTAGAGATGTATTCATTTATATATTTTATTTGTAGTGTGTGACGGCCACTGGCAACCGTGTGCGTCAAGTCCTTATTCCAGTTGGGATTGCTAGCTTAAAAACAACAATATCTCATAAGTTTATTAATGTTTGGTGGAAAGTTTCAAACTTGACTTGATTACAGAGACTAGAATTGATCTAGATAGAGCTTATACGCCCTAAGAGATAACAACATAATTATACTTTAGTTAGAAAGTTAGTACAAGAAGTGTCTCTATAACCTGATCATCTTGCATACTCGCAATTCATACATACTACTTAATGTAGTTAAATTGAGACCAGAGGCCGTACACTGAAGTGTAAAACGTGAGTCGTTCGAGCGAGAAAGAGAGACGAAGCTAGTCACTCTATAAAGCTCCATCCCTTTTTAACGCTTGAACTACTCACGTTTGACACTTCGTCACGAGAGTACGTAAATGAATCGCTAAAAGAACGTTATATCGTCCACAGATATAACATCCTTTTAGCTTGATTTTCGATCTTGATGTTATGCAATAAAGTTGATTTCTTACCATAACGTCATCGACTTAAACTATTTAGTGGTAAATTAGGAATCAGTTTTCCCTTCCAAAGACATTTACTCCATCAGTGTACCACATTTATCTTTCATATAATACAAGTGTTTACAGTAACTGCTTACCATCAGACAGGCCGAATGCTTTTCTGCCGTAAATAGTATAAACAATTCGAAAAACTTAATGTTTTAAGTGTTATAGCTTATGTGATTTTTACAAAACGTTTTCCTATCCCAGGGATATTTCATCACAAAACTATATAATTATTTATTATGTGTAATTATTTTGGGTCGACAACACGCAAATAATAATTCATGTATTGCAAGCGTCCACAGGCTACGGTAACTGCTCACCATCAGGCCTTACGCTTGTTTGCCGTAAATAGTATAAAATAATCGAAGAACGTAATGTTTTAAGTGTTAATAGCTTAAGTAAAAACGAAAAATTTCAAATGTAACTCTGAGTGAATAAATGGTGCATGTTGAGGATGGGACAATAACCTGTTGGTTTTATGAGCATCGCTAAACACTGGTAGCCACTATGTTTTATACCCCATAACAATGACATACGATTATTGCACCACTGAAACGATCGGTTTAAACATTTTAAACCGATGGAAATTTATATGAATGCGAAATAATTATAACCAGAACCCGCGCAGTAGTCGAAATTCGACCATCATTGTTTCTGTAGTCCTACTCTGTATGAACTATGTATATCTAGGTCGATTCGCGCAAAACTCCGCAAACGTATTCATACGAAGATTTTTCTTTCGGCACAGAATACTTAATAGTACAACTTTGGGTGGCAAACAAGCATACGGCCCGCCTGATCTTAAGCAATTACTGTAGTCTATGGGCGTTTGCAATACCAGAAGTATCACTTGTGATGTTGCGTGTGTTGCCGACCCATTATTTTTTTATACCAAGGAGTTTCCCTGGAATACGAAAATGTTTCTTTCAAAACCGCTCTGCAGACCTGTAATCACACGCAGGAACGCAACTATTACTATTTGGCTGTGGACTTTTGTAAGGTGGAGGTTCTTTCCCAGGGGTTTCCCTTGGGGTTGCTATTATGGACCACTACCCCACTTGATACGTGGTAATATAGATTGACTAGGCCTGCTCCGACTTCGCCCTGTTTAATCTATTTTACAACGGCTAAACGGATCTGTATGATATTTGGCACAGAGAAAAGCTATAGTGTGGAATAGATCATAGATACATAGACTACTTTCCAGAAAAATACTTTTATGATTTTGATTGTACTCGCAGGCGAATATGTATTTAAATATCTGAATAAACCAGTCAGCGGTCGCCTTACCATGCATAGTATAACTAAATTTTTGGCTAGCTTGCAAAACTCAATTGGAATAAAAATGTGTAATTGTATTACCCCAACCACTGCATGTTAACTCGTCAACCGCGACAGCACCTCCGGTTTTATTGTGTCTGGTTTGCCGGTAAATGACCGGTCACGAAAAGAGTAGATATATAATATTCTACACACCTACCCACTTTATCTACTACCTTGTCTACCTTTAATCCGTTAAAGATTTGTGCATATAGTATAAATAACAAGAAGCACATATGACCCATTGTCAATTCAACGAACATTGACTATTATCTTTTCGATGACAAATGAACTCAAAGCTTTGCGTATCACTGAACGTCACACCGAACCAGCACAGGAAAGACGTTTTGTTCTTTCATATCATACAATGCCGTGACTGTATTCATCGATGTATGAAATAGGAGAAGAAAAGCTTCAATGTAGTCTGTTCGCTTTGAATCATCGTGTCGATTCTCAAAGTAAAGGTTAAAGCCGATTTAGATCGGGCAGATAGAAGAACATGCGTGATACTAATTCAAAATTTAAATTTGTGCTCGCTCGCAACTCACAATTCAAATTCCAAAAGAAACACATTTCTTAACTTGACTGATGTACGAGTATGACATATTGACAAGAAACGGTCACTCGACCTAAAAAAGCTACTGACTGACGATAAGCAACGCTACTGTTTTATTACTATTACTATGTAAAATACGTTCAAGTTATCACATTAAACATATTTAGTTCGATCGTGTTTAGGTTTATTAAGTAATCTAAATTATATCAATAGCGTTTTAATATTCTCTTAACGGCTTTTAAGTGCACTATTAACAACCTTAGATTCTTTGAACATTTTTATATCAATATGAAGTGTCGTTGAATATATACTCAAAAGACAAACAAAATTAACAATAATAATAATATTTACAACTTAGCGTTGGTGGCTTACGACCAGCGTGAACATTAATAGGCAATTATTTAAATCAAACAGTCTTTTATTTTTCAAGTCTCTGTATCGTAATGTCGCATAAATCTCGGATCTTAACTCACTAGGAGACATTTAATCATTAACGCAAAACTGATTGACGATAGACAATTTCTTAAATAATAATAGAGCGAAGTTCGCTATGTGATACATACTCAGTAAGATTACCGGGAGCCGTCAATCAGATATAGTATCGTATAAATAACTGTAATAGGAACGTAAATACAATTACTTAAGAGGTAGATAGCGCGCGAAATCTTCCAAGTTTTCACCATAATTACGTGTGGGCAGAACGTTTACAGACATACCGCGGTTAAGGAGGTGAGAGGCCACACACGTATTTTACTTCTCTGTCCACTTTAACAATAAATAAAGCTCTGTAGATCATCGCTGCGAGCCGTCTCTCGTTAATTATAACTATAGCTCAAAATAATAGCCCCTACTCCCGTAAATTGACGATCGATAAGTTCACCGGTGGTCATAGCTCTGTGCCAAGGGAGTTTGAGAAAGTTTATATATTTTTATTTGTTCAGATTAATCTTTTAGTTTATCTCTTTGATAAAAAAGGTATATTTATTTCGACAGTGGAGTTTGGTAAGGTGGCTGACTGGTTGCCAGATATAATGCGCAATTTAAATACATTTTGGCAACCTAAAAACTGATAGTCAGCTAAGGTCATACGTTCGAAGCCTCGGTAATATATTTTACTTTATTAGTACCTAGACATAATAATAAAAACCTAAACTATATTATTTAAATTGATGGCTAGGAAATGAGCTAAAATGTATCCATAGAGGGCACAGAGTGCACAAAGTGGTAATGAGTGAAATAAAATGGTGTGAGCTCATCGATTGCGTTCATAGAAAGTGGCTGCGGCCCTCCTGACTCGCCTGCGGCCATCTAGCACCGAACTTCTGCCGAATAAAGCTTTGTACTCATTGAACTTACGTCGCTATGTTTTTCTATTTTATATACAGGTAATATAAATGTCACATTGCCTTCGTGGTTCAGCAATAGGCTTTACTTGAAATGAGGGTGTTATACACCTCTGCCTACCTGTAATAAAAAAAAACGTATTACCGTTATGTTATTAATTTAATATCTAAATACCATCTGCTTGCGGTAAAATAAAACATTGTGAGGAAACCCACACGCTTAGAAGAGATCCTAAAGACATGTCTAATTCACCAACCCGCATTAGGCCAGCATGTGTAAATTAGACCTAAACCCTATCTCTCTTGATAGAGAACAAGAGACCCGTGTAAAGCAATGGGACATAATGGGTTGTTATTACAGATATCTTCTTAAAATATGTAGATAATAATATGATAATTACAGAAGCATTTCACATAACGTTGACACCATAAGCTGTCATGATATCCATTGGACTTTAACCCTTGTATCGTAGGGAACGGTCATCAGTAGGTGAGATTCATTAAGTAACCAATTAATTCCCGCTGTGCTTAACTTTTAATTACTTTTTAAGCGTCGAACATTGAAAATCGATAATTAACTTTATTGAATTAGAGCCGAGGGATATGGTGTAAGCTACATACTTAAAACGAACATAAGTATGAGTCATTGAAGTATAAATATTAATTTCGATTTTCGATGTACTCGATTAAATGATTACAAAGTTTTTTTTTTTATGAACTTGTAACTATGTAAACCAAAAACATAAATTATAAAAACATGTTTCATAAACACACAATAACTAATTCTATAGTCGTCATTCACTTCGTTTAGGCACAATAACTATTAAAAAAAAGTAAACCAGACCGCTCATCGGAATAACTGCGTTATCTCTCGATCAATCTCGCCACCTGCCCGCTTCAGTAGTAAATCTTCATTATTGTATGTTTTTTTACCAATTTACTGTTATACAGACTGAGTAGCTTCAAGCTTGAAATCGATCACCTTGTAGAAACGATTACAAACCAATGTAATTATGATGTATTGACGTTCCTTAGGCGCGCGCCGCTCTGCTGTTATTTAGTTATGATCATTTTTACTATAAAATATTGAGAGTGTATTCCAAATTTAAAATTAATGTTCTCATTATTAAACTATCTTATAAAAACCAGTGTGTTTTTGGCAGCACTTAATTTTTATTATTAGAGTTCTATAATAAAATTATTTTATGGTGATTTGTTAGTTACATACTGAATGAAGTAGGGCAGTGCTTTAATTGAGGCCCGTAACAATAACACAAACAGTACATAAGACAGAATACTTACCGTCGGGTACTTTTACCGCTTACTAAAGCCCTCCTTATTAAGAGTCGGCTAAATCCTTTTCGGTCACATTTAATGACGTCCCAGTCAGTCTCACCGCAACCAACCTGTTTGATGGATAGCAACTCTATGTTTTGTAGAGTCGATATCTAGAGAACTAATCACTTGGACGAGAAAACTGTAAATCTACGTATTACTCAATTGGACTCTACATGTTTTGTATATGTAGGTACGTGTCTATCTGTACGTGTTCCGGATATATTAACTTCTATTAAGTAAATCTTAATTATAAAATGGTATATTAAACTGTGTTAGAATTTATGTGTTTTTCAAATTAGGTAGGTGTGTACAGTATATTATTATATCGTGGCCATTTCGTAAAATTGACCAAATCATGAATCTGCTGAAATCTATTGACTATTTGTTCCACCAATTCATGATGTAGTAAATTTTACGTAATGGCCAAGACATATTTGACACAAATACATTGTAAAATAATTGGACACCGTATTTAAAAGCTATAGATAAGAGAATATGGGTTGAATGTGATATGTTTTCGTCTACCCCTCCATTCAAAGTGTTATTATCATGCTATGTTCTGTTACTGTTTATAACAAAGTATACATCACGGGTTACCGTGATACTATTTACGCAAACAAGCATACTGTAAGCAGTTATGCTTACAGTATGCTTGTTTGCGTAAATAGTATAAAATAAGCAAATTTACAAGTAATTTAATATAATATTTTTAAAATTATTCTGAGACATCATTGATGTTTTATGACGTCATCGCGTAACATTCCCGCAACACCGTCCGCCGCACTAATATTTGTTTTGCGGAAAAGGGGCAGCAATATCCCGATACGCAAACAAAACTTTTTTGTTGGTTAACCATTTTATTTATTCTTTTTTATTTCAATTTAAATCATGGAGAATATATGTATTTAAACCTTTTTTGTTAAATATTCTATTAATGGGCATCAAGATTCTGTCATCGTCGTAGCATTAACCGCCTACAATCCATCAGTTTAGCTCTTTATAAATAGTTAACAATCTTTCTTTACACACAATACTGAATACCCTTTTAAAGTCATTATCGATTATATTTTTACTTTCAACGAACACAAACTGTATAAGTAATTTGATTCGACCAATTCTACCATTTGACTAATCATAAAATAAATACAATATGAAAGATATAAACAGGAAACTAGCATTTTAATTTGCGCTTATGACCCAGATGATGTCATGTACTGTCGCACACAAAAGGCATATGATTTATTTGACACACGAACACACATATTTTCGGTTTTATACCAAAATAAAACCGATTTCTGTTATTTTTAAGAGATGTACTCGATGTGTGTAGGTCACTATACAAGTGAGCAAGCCTAACTTGGGAAGGGCCTCCACTGTAAAGATCACACACTGTTGTTTAGTTCTTTAGTGTTTATTGTGACTCTTATTTATTAAAGAAACTAACCGTCCTATACAATAATCCAGTCAACTTCCGTGGATTTTCCACAAATGTTTATTCGAACAAAAGCTTACTGACAATTACGAGCCGATTAAGAATTTAAAAAATCAGTCAAATCGATTGAACTGTTCTCGAATGATGCACCATCATACATAAAGTAATTGACTTTATTTTTTTGATAAATGGAATCTTTACTCTTAATTAGAATTACTCTAGTGTACCTTTTTTAGGTGCCCATGTTTAATTTTACTAAACTCAGTCTGCTTAAAAACAATTTATTAAGTATTAATTTTATAATGAACTATAGTAAAACTATACTTTCACTATTTAAAATAGAGCCATATCAACGAGAGAAATAAAAATAAGACAGTTTAAATAAGCGCCATAAAATGTATTTTATACTTGTCAAGAAAACTGGCTTCATTGCATTTAATGGCATTTTTTTAGTCAAAAAATAATTACTAGACTTTACACATCACTTTATGTTATGTAATAAAGTTAAAAAAAATACAAGGTGGAAAATATGTGGAAAGTGCGAATGAGTGTCGATATCACATTTGTCGCCGAGTGTCCTACACACCGGTCGTTTTAGCGTGGGCGGCCGCTTCTTTTCCCATGTCCCGCGATACAGACAGTTATATCAATAACAGACCGATGGCTTACATATCGACGCTACTCACAGTGCTACTCACAGATATCACCAAAATAAATATAAATAATTTTACTGACGACCGTTGGCATGCCTCTAATACTTAGATGTATGAGATGGCGTTTGCATATTCAAGCGGAGAGTTGACCGCGAGTATGCGCCGGCAATTCGTTCTTTTTCTATTGATTTCTTTAGTTATTTCGAATGTTTATACAGCCAGTTTAATATTTGAATAAAGTTTTACGGTATTTTGTATAAATAAAGATTATACATTAATCTGTCTACTTGCATACATAAAAGCAAATTCTTCAATTGTAGATTACGGAATATCTTTTTTTTATAGAGGTGACGGATGTAGGTATAGAAGCCTATACATAAAATCATATGCCATATTCAGTTGCTTATAAAAGCGGTGTCCCGTGGTTTTACCCGCGTTCAATTTGGATTTCGTCCTGCGTCACATTTTTTGTTTGTGCGCGGCTCCCTTAAAGTCATAGCGTGATGGATGAGTGGTCAAATTGCGGCCACTTCTCGTCTTGGCGACCATAAGTAAATAGCTACACTCTCCACAGAGAAGAAGAAACAAATGAAATACCTATAATCTTGTGTTTTAAATATGTTCGTAACAAATGATTCACACACAATCAATCTCATAATATTATTAACAGGCATGAATAATTCAAGTCATCCTCTTATTTGAAATTAAACACCTAATATATGAACACCTGACAAAATCTCGTTCTACCTAACATTTTTTTCTTCTATGTAAATAAACATGTAGGTATTTATGAAACAATATGTTTCCATGACAACTATTATGTAAAAAAACCTTTTACTGTTTTTATCTTTATTGATTGTCCGTGACACATCACTAATACAAAATGTTATATTCTAACAACGAATTTACACAAATTTTAATTCAGACATCATTTTAAATATTTTATTTTGTTTTAATAAGTGCTCCCTCACTAAAAGACAAGCCCTGTAACGCAGGGAACTTTACACCCAGACAAGTAACCTTTTGTGGATCACACAAACTATTGTCCCATGTGGTGGTCGAACCCACAACACACTTCGCAATGTAGTAACAAACCAACCATGCAGTCTAAAATTTAACTAATATTTACAGTTTTACGAAGGTAAAGCGATCCGTTGTTGAAATATAGAAACACGGGTATAAAAAGTAATCCGTTTAATTTATTCATAAGAAACTACTCAACAATACCAGTTCTCTACAACTCATCAAACTATGTGAATCAGTTCAGTTTTCCACTTGACAGAAGAGGCTCAAGTGTTTTCAATTGTTACTCAAATATTGGTTGAGAAAGATTCACAATAACATCAATAGCTGATAAGTGCCATTTTTGTATTATAAGTACGTGCAAGATTTCCTATTTCTTATACCTACTTAGTTAATCTCCTTTGCAAGTGCAAGAGTGAATACTCTTAAAAAATGATATTTATTTGATAATAATATAAAAGGAGAAATCTTTTTATAGCCTCTTGTCAGCTGGCCTTAGGCAATTTTAGTTGACATCAATTCCCTGTTGTTTTTGGATGTTAAGAAGTGTCATTTTAGATCTAAATTTGACACACTTAGTACTTCTGACATTCTGACATGCGACTGACGTGACCTATCACCCGTCCCATGCCCCTCTAAAACAGTTTTAATATAAATATTTTATTTGCTTACTCTGTATGTCGTGACCTATCAAAATAGTTAGAATTGTCCAGTACACTTGTCCTACGCAATCTTAGTATTCGTGAGAAATTTCTGCTTGTGTGGGTTGGTTTGTTTAGACAATAATTTAAGCGAAATTATAGCGCCTATTACCTACAAAGACTAAATGTCATTGTTATAGTCTTGTTAATAGCTGTTTAATTGTATTTGCACCTAATTATTCCTAAGTTAATAAACGTCATAGATATATTATAGTGCTACACTTGGTTGCGTAAGTTGAATATAATATTCAAGGCAGACTGTATCTCAAATTATAACTACATATATTGCGATCGAATAGTGTCCGAGTTTCTTGTCACTATACTTCTGTCTGTTCAATCAACGAAACTAGCTGTAGGCAAATTAGCTGATGCCTCATTTGGCATTTTACATCAATAATATTAGAGTAAAACTTCGATAGCAGCACGGCTGCATGCGGAAATTTTTGACGTCACAGTAGCAGAGAAAATACTCTATCTCTCTTTCTGTATCATAGAATTCGTATTTTCTATCGCTCTCATACTTAAAAATTATGACACATCTGTAAGTGAATACGCCGGCAACAAAACTGAACGCGCCGCTCAATATAAAGGTAGCTTATCCTTCTTTAAATATAATTGTTTTTCATTGACTTTTATGTCACGGTGATCTATATGATAAAGTATTTCCGGCGCTTTCATAAAAGAGTTTTATTTTCAATTTGAGATATTAGGACATATTTATTTTACTAACATGAGACTCCAGGCAAAGAAAATCGTTTTGCTGGTACTATAAACAACAGAAAATCTTATTGCATAATTTCTTGCAACTGCCGAAGCCCGACAGGGGAAGGACATATAGAAACACAGCCACGCTTCGTAAATAAACCACAGCCAAATAACTACACAAAGCGGTCTACAGCGCTCATTTAGGGATGCGTTTTGAATGAGACGTATTCCTTTCTCAGGGATACTCCCATCTTAAAGCGCTGGAAGGATAAAAAAATGGTTTGGCAACACGCAAGTCATACCTTTGGTATTGCAAGCGTGCATAAGCTACGGTAACTGCTTAACATCAGGCGGGCTGTATGCTTGTTTTCCACCCAAGCAGTATAAATTTGGACCATCTTTACATTGAAGGCTACAGTTACTGCTATATGTCATTAAACAAAATAGACCGTATGAACATAGTTGTTGAACTCGACCTCGTTGTATATTTTTAATATAATAGATTTTATTAAGGGGCTCGTAGCTCAGTGGTAGAGGTGTAGATAGATATATCTGCATGGTTAAGCAAGCTTGCCGCGGTCGGTCCTTAGATGGGTGACCATTTTTTTAAACACAGCAATATTCCGTGCATGAAAGCACATAAATATCGTTGGTCCTGCGCCTGAACTCTCTCCAGTCGTGTCAGATTGCCATCCCATCGGACTATGAGAGTGAAGGAATAATGAGTGCACCTGTGTTTGTGCACTATAATATGTCCTGTGCAGTTGGCTAATCTCCATATAGATTGGCCGCCGCCGTGACCCAAGTCTGGACGACTATTAATATGTTGCAAGCTTTGTCTTATACAACCTTAATGTATTGAACTAAGTATACGATATTCCATTACGAGATCTGAGCCTCTAGACAAGTGGCATAAACGGTAGTCGAATCGAAAAGTCAAAAAAACAAATGTATGGGATTTGAGGTAAGTCTACGATATAATGTCGTAAACTTACGTCAAATCCCATACATTTGCATTTTTGACTTTTCGATTCGATTATCGCTTATGCCACTTGTCTAGAAAGGCTGTTATAACTTGGCAAACAAACAAATAAATCAAATTTTAATAACTATTTGGTACCCATTTTCTTCTAACTTCTAAAACATGTCATGAAAATTCATAACTTTTTCAAATTATGCCCCAAAAATTAAATATAACAGTTAGTGAGTTAATCGCGTTATCTCTTTCTTTCACTATTTTATTTTCCAACAACAGCAGTAGAAAAGGAAAGCAATATTGCGCTACGACCACACTTCTACAAAGTTTATTATCCGTGTTTTGTTCTAAATAGGTATAGGAAGAGGACTTTCGTGGAGCAACTACATAAAGCTAGTGCTCCTGAATCCGTGTAATGCAATAACTATCTGAGTAAAACGATTGTGGAGGCACATAACTAGTTATTAGACAGTATGCCTTTACCCATAAGTATTTAACTAAACCGATTTATGTCCGGTTCCTTTATAATACATAGGCTAGGAGACTTGGATTATCTTAAATTAAGGGTCGGCTCACATCTAGGGAATGCAATCTCGTTCTCGCGAGATCTCGATCTCGCGAGATATCGGCCCTTTTCTGCGAGATTAATCTCGGCCTAAAAATGGGCGAGATCTCGCGAGATTAGCGAGATTGAACTCGAGCATGAAAACGTCCTATTTGACGCGCAGCAGCGCATTTATACGAGTCCGGGGGGTCTAAAGGAGAACTTTTGCAGTTCGCTGATAACTGCCTCACAACTATAGTACCAACAAGTGTGGAATCTGAAAGGGCATTCTCAGCGGCTGGCTATCTAGCCTGCAAAATAAGGTGTAGGTGAGGTGACGATACCATAAATACGTTGTGCTTTCTAAGAAGCTACTTCCAAAACAGTTTGTAAATAATTGTATAGCGAGATGTTGCTAATGTTCCTAATTTGATTGTTTTTATTTGGTTTTCACTTTATAATCTATTTCTCTTTTTAGTTTGGCGAAATGAGCCATTGATTTGATTGATCTCAACTCAAATTCTATTATTTTTGTTAATTAATCTTTTTGACTTCGTAAAAATAAATGTTGATTTCAAAATACCTATGGTTCTTTTTCTTTCAATGTCCCGGGAGTTCTATATCTATTTTATTAGTGAAATTATTTGCAAAAATTGATACTCTTAACTACCAATCTCGCGAGATCTCGAAATTGCCGAGATCTCGCGAGATTGATTTTCATAATCTCGCGAGATCTCGTCCGATCCTCAATCTCGCGAGATTGCATTCCCTACTCACATCTGACGGAAAATGCGTCGAGCGTATCGTCGGTGGCGTCTATTTATTATTATTTATACAATGCTGCTACTAAATATACTACATAAAGTCTTTATATACAATGTTCACAGCTTTTTGCCATTAGACAATACAAACATGTTTTTTTTAGACGTTAGGTACTCTTGAAAGAGCGAAATATAATTTGGCCGTACACTCAACGCTCAAATCTCCCCTGGCCTGTACCGCGCCGCAACCGCTATGTTCCTGAATTTTAAATCTGTAATATCTTCGAAAATATTTATTTAAATTACATGCTGTAAAGGGCCATATTTAACCATATAAAATGCAGAATGTAGTAAAGGTAATTTATTGGATAAGGAATAATGCTGTAATGCTTAAAATCGCTTCGTAAATAAGACATTATTTCTCGTAAAAAGTAAAGGATAAAAAAGGGTTAGACATATACCATCGCGGACTTTTTCCTAGACCTTTTAAAGGTGTACAAAACTGTAGAACATAATTTTGATCTATATATGCTATATGGACTATATGCTACATATAATATATGTAGCATATAGTCCATATAGCATGTATATACAATAATAATATTAAAAAAACGTTTAGGCGTCTTAATATTTCTCCGCATCCGCATTTTATTTTACATATTATGTATATATTTGTCTGTTCTAGCGTTACGCGACGGATTTTCCGTCTGATATGAACCGCCCCATAGAATGACGGGGAAATGACAGTTACAAATTGTATGAAGTTTTATTTTTTGTAGTAATATTATATTTAGATAAATTTTAAAACAATATTATTTATAAAAAGCTTTTAAGTCTTAAATCCATTTATTATCTATCCATCCAACAACCATTGTGTACATATGTAGTACATGGGTTTCTAAAAGGTTGCCGTTCAAAGTCATTCTGAATTATAATAAAATTTGCTTATAGTATTTTGTGCACCAAAAAGCAGTGTAAGCAACATTACCAGTAACCGGCGATACCCGGCCGGCTGATTCTCTAAGAAACAGCGATGGCAAACTGACAGTTGTGATCGCAAACTGGCAGTTGTGATTGCTCGGTGACGGCACAATCTATTGACTAAACGTCAAAAAGGGCTCTTACGGAATACTAATTTTCAATCTGACAGCCAGCTTTTGCTCGGTTTTTGCGGTGGCTCGATTTTTGCTCTTACGAAATACCCCTGCGGGACTTATAATAACTTGCCTGGCTTGTCACCCCTTTCGTAAAAGAATCATCATCTAAGCCCAAAGACATCCACTGCTGGACACAGGCTTCCCAACGATTTCAACAGCTTAAATTTCTGCCACAACACCAATCGGTTCTGTGAGCTATTTAGGTATATATGTATTTATTGCGACGATCTTTTAGATAGCGCATGATATAAGTAAATTCAGGCAGCGATGTAATAGGCTAGCTGCGTTATCAAACTTGTTAAAACAATATACTACATACTGATAAGGAGTAAGTAATTCTTATCATTGTAGGTATCTATCATTCATTCATTTACTACGACTTTAAAAATTGTTATGAACAAAAATTATATATCTATACTATTGGGTGTGGGGGTCCCTTCTTGTCGGTTGACGTCAATGAAAACACGTGGTTACTGTATAAGGCACCAGCCATATATATTAGTGGTAATAAATGTGGTGCGAAGTAATCTTGACACGTCGTATTGATGTCTTCCGGCTCCCTCACGTCCTGCCTAGCGCGGGCTGTAGTTAATATTTTTAGGTAGCTGGATAGGACTTGATTGAAGGCTTGACAATAGGTTTGAAGCGAAGGCTTGATATTCAGCTGCAGGGCTTCAGGCTTGAGTCTTGTTGGTTGTTCTTCCCTTGGAGGCGCCCGATGAGTGAACCAACTTCGCTACGAGCCACCCATATTTATACGCTGGCCCGTAGCAAAGTAAAACTAATGGCGGTAGATGTCTCACGGTTCCGCGGCCGGTGCTAGTACGAGCGCGGCTACGAGAATTGACATCTACCGCCATTAAGATTTGTTACGTACATACGTGTAAATTTTAGTTTTTCGTTATGTACGTAACGTATATGTACTTTATACATTATGTAGGGCTTGTTGTCCGTAACAGCTCTCCCCCCGGCGAAGACTTGCGAGCCCTTACATCACCGGCGAGGACCACAAGCCTCCTCACTGGACGACGAATTACACCCCCGCGTGTACGTATGTTAGCGCTCCTGATGATACCGTCGGGACCCGGGATCACGCCTACGACTTGGCCCCGCGGCCACACGTTACGCGGTAACAACCCGTCGGCGATTATTACAAGGTCGCCTACTCTAAGTTGTGGTCTATCGGTTCGTACGTCCCTACGAGGTGTCATGGCAAGTAAATAACATGCCCCATCGTTTTTCATGTCGTCTGCCTATTGTGACAGTCATAGGCCCGAAACAATCTACTCCACAACGTGTGAACGGCCGCGAGTATGCATCTAATCGCTCGCTAGGAAGGTTCCCTTTCACGGGTACAGGGGGCGCTGCGCGCTTCGCTCGGCACACAACGCATGTCGCTAGTGTCGCACGTACAACAGTATCATGTTCCCTACGCATTAAGGGACATGACAGCGTGTGTTTTCCGTCTAATATGAGCGGTCGATTCCTGTCCACACGTACGTTCTCCGTGTTGATTTTCCTATTAAGCCGTATCATTCCTTCGGAACAGCATACAGGGTCGAGTTTCCTTAGCCTACTCGCCCTTCCTATACATTGGCACGTTGTGAGTTGATTAATTCCTTCGGGAAAGCTTTCCCCTTGCGCCTGTCTCACAAGCGTCCTTTCAGCTTGTATGTGATGCGCTTCCATAGTGCGCGCCTTACCGCGATCTATAACAAAGTGCGCGCGCGCTGTAGTGCGTAATAAACGCTCGTACGATGAAAAACGTTCCATCTTGATAATGCTATCCCGCGGGATAGTGTGCATTACACATGCGGTCTCTTGCGACTCCTCCTGTACGCACGCCGCCTTTTCCGGGGGCCATTCCATGGCGGGTTTGTATAAAAACCCTGGCCCAGTGAACCATCTGTCGTTTGTTGACATAGTGTAGGTTCGATTCCGAGTTGCGTCGTCCGCGACGTTTAACTCTGTCGGTAACCAGCGCCACTGTTCGGCGGTGGTTAGCTCTGCGATTTCACCCAATCGATGTGCGACAAACGGTGTGTATTTAGCGCTGTCGTTGCGAATCCAATGTAGCGCAGTCTTCGAATCGCTCCAGTACGTGACGTCACCTTTATATGTGTGCTCGTTAAGTATGTCTGCTGCGAGTCTAGCGCCTATTAGGCACGCTTGGAGCTCCATCCGCGGTATACTTTGAGCTCTTAACGGTGCTACCTTCGCTTTTCCGGCTATTAACGCGACGTGTATCGTTCCATCGATACGCTTCAGGCGCCAGTACGCGGCCGCCGCGTATGCTTGTTCGCTAGCGTCTACGAACACATGTAGATCCCGCTGTTGGACCTGCGCCCGGGAGTAACACCGAGGGACGCGCAGGCCCGCCACGCTCGTCAGGCCATTTGTCCAGTTGAAAAATGCGATAGCTTTATCGGCGGGTAGCCGCACGTCCCAGCCGAGTCCCTCCCGCCACAGGTCCTGCAAGGCGATCTTGGCAGCGATTGTGTACGGGCTAAGTAATCCCAACGGGTCGAATATCGACATGACAGCTGAAAGCATCTCTCTCTTGGTAGGGGATCTCATTCCATTGCGTACTTCTTCTGGTACGCGGGGCATAGCGGTGTTAAACGCAAACTCATCCTTGTGCGGTATCCATATGAGCCCTAACGTCTTCCCATATGCATACGAGTTCGCGCCTAATTCCTTAGGGGCGTTTGCCTTATCCTGCGTCGGTATATTTCTTAATAGTCGCGCGCGATTCGTATTCCAACTCGCTAATTCGAATCCCGCACGTTTGTGCACTTGTACTACTTGGGTAATTGTTTGTGAGGCGATTTCTTCGCTCTCAAAGCTGTCTACCCAGTCGTCCATGTAGTGACTGAGTGTAATAGCTCGTAACGCCAGTGGATACTGTAGCTTACAGTCTTTAGCGTTCTTGTTCCTTACGCTGTGTGCTAAGAATGGTGAGCTTCGTGCGCCGAATATCATTGAATTCATGACGTATTTCTTAGGGGGGCCGTGTCTATCGTCGCCGCGCCATAAGAACTGCTGTGCGGCTCGATCTTCCTCCCTTATGTATATACGTAGGAACATCTCGCGTATATCCGCTGTGACGGCTATAGGCTTTTCTCTAAAGCGAAACAGGATACCATATAACGAACGTAGCATGTCTGGTCCAGCTAACAACTTGTCGTTCAAACACGTACCACTTGTAACGGCAGCGGCATCAAAGACGAGACGTATCTTTCCCGGTTTATTTGGATTAGTTACGGCGAAGTGTGGCAGGTACCACTCTCTTCGACTCTTCTCGTCAACCCTCTTGATGGGCGCTGCATAACCTTTCGTGATGAGATTCATCATTTGTTCGTTATAAGCCCGTTTGAAGTCTATGTTTCGATCCATCTTTCGCTCTATAGACCGTAGTCTGCGTACCGCCATGTCGTAACTGGGGGGTAAGCAGACGTCCTCCGTGGTCCATGGCAACCCGACCTCATAGCGGTCGCCTGTAAGGCGCGCGGTTTCTTTAAATAAACGTAATGCGCGTTCCTCTTCCTTAACAGGTTTACATTTGTTGACAATGCCTAGGTTGTCTATGGCGTAATGTTCCATCACTAGCTCTCTCAGCTCCGTATCCATTCGCTTGGCGTTATCTTGGCGTGCTGTATGCACGTGTAATACTGTGGCGCCGCCGGTCGGGCACTCCTTAATAGTAGCCCGTGGTATTGTGCCGTGTATTACCCACCCTAACCGTGTATAGGAGGCGGCGGGTTCGCTCTTTTTTCCGGTTAAGAGCTTCCTAGTTACAATTAAGTGCCAATTATCTGCTCCAATTAACACCCGTGGCTGTGCGTAACAATAGCACACCTCGTTCTGAGGTACTTGTTTAAGATGCGAATATTTTAAACAGCTTGCCTTGATCGTTTGACTGTTGATGTTAAGACTCTTGACGGTGCGCGCTACGATCGAGTAGTAGTCGGTTCGATTTCCTTTTATTTGTAAATCGACGCTCTCGCTATCCTGCTCTAATCGCGTCGCCGTTAGTCCTTGGAGACGTAATTCGCGCTTTTCCCCTTGCGCGTTGACCGCTCTGGCGATTTCTTCGTCGATTAGAGTTATCGTAGAACCTTCATCTAATAGCGCGTAGGTGTCTATGGTATTCCCACGAGGTCCTTTTATCTTGACAGGGCATACCTTCAACAGTACATGATCTGTTGTGTTTACTGTGTGCGCTGACGCTAACACAGCTCCACTCGAGCTACCGCTTTCCGTTGGCTCTGCCTGCGCCTCGTGAAGTAAGGCGTGATGAGCTCTGCGGCACTCGCCTATGTTGCATTTCTTCGCGGTGCACTTGCTGCGGTGATGTCGGCTATCTAAGCATCGGAAACATACACCGGCTTCCTTTATCCATTGCCACCGCTTAGAAACGGACATTTCCTTTATCTTCCTACAGTCGGGGGTTCGATGCCCGTCCCCGCAACAGATGCAAAGTGGCTTCTCTGTTGCGGTAAATGCATTAGCGCCGCGTCCTTGCGCTTTGGGTCGCTGCTGCACCTTGCTAGCGCCGGCTAACGTTCTTCGTGTTGATTCCTTTGGCGTATCCGCGGTTGGCAAATATGAATATCGCATGGCGCGGTTCGCCTCTCCCATTAGGAACCGAGATAACGTTATAATACGGGGCTCACTACGACTACAATTTACATCCGCGTAGTCACACCATCGCGTGCATAGGTGTGGGCAGAGCCTTCCCATTACGATGCGGGCTAACATGGGGTTCTGTAGGTCTCCTGCCTCGTCGACGCTGGAAAGCACGGCGACGAGATTTTGTACTTTGACAGCGAACGCGTTTAGTTCACTTGCCTTCGAACTCACGCAGGGTATTCGCTGTATTTCGTTCAAAAGCTTATCGACAATTATTTCAGAGTGTCCGTAACACTGTTCTAGTGTTTGTATAATAACCGCCGGGTCGACGGCTGTATATAATAACGCCGCTACCGCTTCCTTGGCCTCTCCTTTGAGGCACAAGCGTAGCCTCGCTAAGTTTTCAGCGGGCGTGTATTCATACATCCTCGTAGACTCTCTAAATGCCGCTTTGAACAATAGCCACTCGCGTGGCTCCCCGCTAAACTGTGGCAACTCTTGCGCTTGTTTAGGCGGCGGGCGTCGGTAGGCCATCTTCTCTAGCGCTTCGGCTAGCCTGCCGATACCCCTGTCTCGTTGGCGAGGGGGCGTCGGCGATCGTACACGCATTGGCGTGTATTCCCTCTTGGGCTCGGGCTCTCGCGGCGCATACTGGTGGAAGGACTCGTATGATCTGACATTTTCGATCTCCTCACGCTCCCCCCGTGGATCGCACGGGTCCCTCTCGCGGGTGGCGATTGGTTCACGGTGAGGTAAGTCTTCCTGTGGTCGGCGCGAGCTGTTCACCCACTCCTGTGGTCGGCGGGAAGTGTTCACCCATTGTGATACGCGATTGTGCGCGTATACTCCCTCCTCGTCGATGACACTGTCTTGGTCAGCTTCTTGCCTAACATTGGCGGCCTCCACGGCTAATCTTTTTTGGATTAGATCCGCTTCCAGTCGTAGCTCCAACTGTTTCCTGGCGATATTAGCCAGCCTCTCGTGGGCTTCCAACTCCGCCTGGCGTAATCGGGCGGTGGCGCTTGCATTAGACCGCGCTGAGTGTACCGACGGGGCACGCGTTAACCTAAACGTAGTAGCGGGGGCGTCGACGGTGGTGGCGGCTGCGGGGGCGACGGCATGGGCACGCGGGACGGCTTCGGCGGTCTCGGTTGCGGCGGTCGCGGCAGCGGCGGTACGCGATGTCGCGGCTCCTACTCTCTCGGTTATTACGGGTAACGCGGGCGCGCGGGGGTTCGGATCGGGTCGCGATGTGACCCCGGTGGTCACGGACGGTAGTCCCGACGCTGTAACGGACGGTGACGCGGGGGGGTTGTCGTGGCGTCGCGGCGTCTTGTCGTCGGCAGCTTGGCTTCTTGTGGTCGGCATCTTCGGCTCTTGTTTGCCTCTTCTGTCCCTATCCAGCCCTAACAGTCCTGTTGGAGGGCCCGGGGGTACCGGGATACGCTCCTCGAGGGATGGATGTCGTGCGGGAACGGAAGGATTGCGGATCCACTCAGCAGAGGCCAACGTGCACTGTGAGGCGCTCAGCAACCGATGGGAATGTCGGCTGCGTCGGCAGTGCCTATCTCTAGGCCCTCACACCACACGTTGACTTACCGACGAGGAAGTGCTCTTACGGCACGCTCTGAAAAGAGCGCTCTTGCTGCGCCGGTGGTATGCGCACAACATATACCAACACCGCCTTTCAGCGTTAAAACCTAGTACCGGCCGTTTGACACCGTTAGGTGGCACGGTACATAGGCCACGGGTGCACCCGTTGATAGAAACAACACAATGACTAGACCTCACGAGGGCTTCTGACTTGCTAGAAGGCTTCAGACGGCTTCCGGCTTGATTGAAGTCCTCGGTCTTGATCTCCGTGGCTTCCCTGGGCTTGATTGAAGTCTTGATGACGATTGCAGTCTTCCAACTTGATTGCAGTCTTGATTGCAGTCTTCAATCTTGATTGTAGTCTTCAATCTTCAATTCATCCGGCTCGAAGGACCAAACTATTGGGTGTGGGGGTCCCTTCTTGTCGGTTGACGTCAATGAAAACACGTGGTTACTGTATAAGGCACCAGCCATATATATTAGTGGTAATAAATGTGGTGCGAAGTAATCTTGACACGTCGTATTGATGTCTTCCGGCTCCCTCACGTCCTGCCTAGCGCGGGCTGTAGTTAATATTTTTAGGTAGCTGGATAGGACTTGATTGAAGGCTTGACAATAGGTTTGAAGCGAAGGCTTGATATTCAGCTGCAGGGCTTCAGGCTTGAGTCTTGTTGGTTGTTCTTCCCTTGGAGGCGCCCGATGAGTGAACCAACTTCGCTACGAGCCACCCATATTTATACGCTGGCCCGTAGCAAAGTAAAACTAATGGCGGTAGATGTCTCACGGTTCCGCGGCCGGTGCTAGTACGAGCGCGGCTACGAGAATTGACATCTACCGCCATTAAGATTTGTTACGTACATACGTGTAAATTTTAGTTTTTCGTTATGTACGTAACGTATATGTACTTTATACATTATGTAGGGCTTGTTGTCCGTAACATATACTAATATCATAAATAGGTAAAGTTTGTGAGGCTGTAGGGGGTAATCTTTTGATCGACTGAACTGATTTTGAAAATTCTTTTACCAATAGGAAGCCACGTTATTGGTAAGTGTCATCGGCTATATCTTCATCTCAACCCAAAAATGAGCCACAGCTAGGCACGGGTCTCCTCTATACATAGGCCATATCTTATACTGACTCGTCAGACTCGTCACGCTACTAATATTTAAACGCAGGTCAAGACTTGCTGGGATCATAATTCTACAAACCTTACTTTCTTTATTTGTATAAGTAGGAACACCAAAATTATGAGAGGAAATTTTGAATGTTATGAAGGAATATTACGCGATTCAGACTTGTGTTGTAGTAATTATATGTGTACAAATCGTAAGAGTTAAAAAGGATGTATTAAAAGGAAAGATTACAGGAATTGGTTGCAGACAGATCACAAAGTACAATATAACTTTGTAATTTTTCTTCCATTAAATGACATGTTAAATATTTATTTATTTCTAAAAACCATGTAATAAATAATCCTGTATTTTATTATATTTATGGGTTCTATAACAATGCAGAGCTTCTAAAAGCGGGTGGAAAACCAGTACTTTAAGTCCTTCAGAAGCTCTTTGATTCCGTTATCCTCGAAGAGATAACACCTGAAGCATTGACCAGAAGCGTATTGGTTCATTTCTTTAAAAAGAAGACCATACCTTATTATAGTCAGGATTTAATTTTAAAAAAAAAAGTTATCCTACTAATTTTAGAAACGCAAAAGTTTGTAAGAATGTATGTTTGTTACTCTTTCACTGGAATCTGGATGATATATAGGCTACTTTTTATCTCGATAACCTACATCCACGCGGGCGGAGCAGCGGGCAACAGCTAGTTTTAAATAAGTTTAAGTATATTTAATCATATACCTACTCCTATATTGAGAATTTGCCTAATCTGGAATCAAATGGCCATACCTATATTACAAGAAAATTAATATCATGATATTTATATATTAGACAATTAGTTTGAAATCCTACGATAAATTAATTTAGTTTGTATACCTGCCATTAATATATTTTAAATTTAAATAAATATATATATATATACCAAAGAATACAGCTGCTCTGTGCTATTGATGCACATCCACTCCCTGATATTAACCTACTAAGAAATTGACAAAAGTTAAATCTACTAACTTGTCTGATCGTTCATACCTACCTCTAGAAATTTAGTTACCAAGTGGTATCGATTCATATAAATTACAAAATTAATTCAAATGTAGATCAAAATACATGATACTTAGGCAGAAAATTATTTGCATTCCTTCTTGTTCTGCACATTCATTTGCGCACTGCGTAGTTTTTATAAAACACCGTATACAGCCTGTTTTAAACGAACTTAGTATGCTCGGTATTCAATATAGCAAAAAATAATAACCTAAAACAGTCTCTGTGTTAAAGTTGCTACTTAAAGACCATTCCTTAATAATACAACTATGTCTAGAAAAACATTCAAGTAGATCGGTCAAGTAATTTTAAAAACAATGTGAGGAAATGTACACAATAACATTTCTTGATAGTACCTATTTTCGTCTCTGCAAGTAACTAGGTATTGTATAAAATTTTATGAAGTAAAAAGTATAATGTTTAACAAAGAGGTTAGTAACTGTGCGTTGTCGCGAGACACTGCTTTTACGACTGGACATACAGACTATTTCAACAATCATAACTTAAAAATACGTCTGTGTTTTTTTTTTTAAGTTTTTAATATTTCAATAAAGATTATTATCCAATTATCTATGTAACACTTACAAGACACCGAAATATCTAAAGAAATCCTACTAATATTATTAATCTATACTTATAAATAGCTGACCCGTGCCCACTTTGTTCCAACCTCACACTTTATAATATTAGTTAGTATCTATAGATAAATAGGCAAATGAGGTTGTTGTAACTGAATAGCCGAACGAATCTTAATGAAAACTTCAAGGAGAGAGATAGGACACCATTTCCCTCCTTGAAAAATTGGGGCAGACCATAGGAAACCTTTTAACTGACATTCACCCCTGGTTAGTGGTTTATAAAAGGCTGGATGAATAGGCGGCTTTTTGTCTCTGAAAATCGGTTCCCGGTAGGATAGATTTATTTTTGTTTTCGGTAGCGGAGGCGAGCAACAACTAGTAATCTGTACAGATATAATTGCTTGTAGTATATATAAAGTCTCTTTAGAAATTAATAATTCTAAAGGCATAGAATAATTGTCAAGAGTGTGATGTGACACGTGTAAAGTTTGCCGAAAATTTGGCCCGACTATCGAAATTCTGCATATTATATACGTAGGTATACGTTTGAAGCGTCGCCGTCGCGGCCGTCGTCGTCGAGACTCTGTGTCCGTTACTTGAGTGACATCATCGGCCGGTCACGTTAATGTTAAGCTCAACAATACCTGCGTACGGTGCCTTATTGTCAATTAAATCTATGAATTGAGTAGAAAATAAGCTTGTAAACACGCATCTCGACAAAACCATAAAACCTCATCGAACTGGGGTAACCAGTGCCATTTCCGTTTAGTCGGAATGCAATTTTCGTATATAACTACGACAAAACATGTAATGTAATAATTTGTAATTCTCGCTGTTTTGTGAACAATGTTTGTAATAAAAAAGGAATAAACCAAAACCTACATTTTCTAATGTATATAAAAGCGCGAAGATTGCAAAATTAACTACAACAGTTGTGCATTCTTCCATTTAATGTTTTCCGGTCTTTTTCTTTTACAGTCATTTGTAAGTATCCTTCATATGGGTTAACTAAATTTTATGTAAGCTTTTTCTAATATGAGCTTTCTCTAACAATACATTAGGAACAAGGCTACTACATAAATAACATTGTAAAATGGTTCTGAGACTCTGATTCAATCTCAATAAATTATCTTATCAGAATTCAAAGTTTGAGACCAAGATTCAGAACACGTCGCGCGTCATACCATTGAAGTACATTGGTCTTTCATTATTCTGTCATGGTTGTACAGGTTGCATAATGATCAAAAATATAGAATTACATATTTATGATTGTTTTATTGTCCATCCGATGAGAATTCCATTAAATCGTCTAATCCGCAATGAAGTACCGAAACTGCCTCCAAATGTAGAGTCTCGGTAATTTATGACCCCATGCTAATGAGGTATCAATAGCGAAGGTGCCGTTATGTCCATTCATAAAAATTTCGCGGCCGAGTAATCTCTCCAACTGACTGTCGAAATAAAAATGTAGACATAGATAGCCGGCATTTTATCTAAAATTTCACAATTTGATGACCGTTTTCTACTTAAATTAAATAATTTCGATGTGTTTAGTCCGCCAGTCTCGTTAATTCGATTTTCGCTATCAATTTATTAATTTGAAATACTCGATTTGTCTGGCAATTTCGCTCAAGGTATAATACGTGTAAGTTAATTACGAATGAAACAAGGTTGTATGTTACTAAACGAGTCGCGTATTCGCCCGCGGTACCGTCAGGTGCACGCCGCGCGTCGTACTCACCCGTTTCTCCTCCCGTATGTCATCAACACAAATGAGACACAAATTTTACAACCAGTTATATTTGATGGCTCCGTAAACTTGTCCAATTTTATCACGACACAAATTGGATAATTTTGTCAATAACACTGCTAAACTGAGCATAACTGAACATTGAATATTCTGATTAAAAGTAGGTACAGGCTACTTGTCTGGGCCGACCATGTGATTGATTAATGTATGGCTATAATAATACAATGGACGTCGGTATTTTTAATGTTGTGTAAAAGTTACGACCGATTATAACTTATATATCACAAAACATATAAATTTTAATGTGACGAGATGTTTTCCAAGTTGTTAAATAAATTAGTATTATATATTTTAGAATAAGCTTTTGACTAGATATATAAACTTTTTTAGTAAAATTACTAAAAAAAGTTTATATATCTGGCATCGTACAATGTTATCGTACAATGTCTGCGCTATTAAATAATTAAACGTATTTGATGTAGATATAACGAATTCGTGGTCGTGATTGAGCGATCTGTTTATCGTGACAAACAAAGAGACAGACGGACGGACAAGCCGTCCTGCCTGTCACTACAGTCCCATTGTCTCTGCCAACAATATTATTAGAGTCTGAACCCATGCTCTATCTTATTACACGTCTTATACATATTATATTGAATAAGTAATAAATATAGTTTCACATTTACTCCTTATCAAATAGATGATTTGCTAAAGCACGATTTTCACTTTTCCTTTTATTTTAAATAGCGACGCCCGTACTAAGAAATTATCCCTGTAACGAGGGACTTTTGATTGTAGGTAGGTACATTTTGTCGTTGGTTTTTATTTCATTAATTTTTTGTCCCGTCCCCACACGATCCTGTTGTTTTGAGGCGAACAAAGCGACAGTCGGACACCCCGCGGGAAATAATAAGACTACTTAAAGACAATAATATTTATTAAAACTCTTGCTAAATATACTTACTTTATTACCATTGGGCCAATGAATATTCCTCTGTACTCTTTTCAAATGTCAACGCGCACTGTAGAGTCCCTCGCGGCACAATGCAACTAGCATGGCAGGACAAACAATTAACGGGCAACGCTTACTCGAAACAAATATTTGACCTGTATGGGAATCGAACTCACAAAACTCAGCGCCATGTTAGTGTCAAGATGACCACTAGACCACGCGTGCAGTCAAATACGTTAAACAAATTTTAAATCTCAAAAAAAAAACTTTATTAAAAAGAACGAAATTACCTGATCGTTTAAAGCACAATGACCCGCAAGACTTTTATTATTTCGCTAGTGATAAAAAAAACCGTGGAAAATGAAAAATCATCATCTCAGCCAAAAGAAATGAAAAATCACTTAAACATTACCTAACTATACATATATATAAATAGAAAATATCAATATGGCTACGTCTATATTTAAAAAATTAAAATAACTAGTATTTATAAGGTTTTTTACTACAAGTAATTATAATTAGAGGCATAATCGATGATTTCATGATGTCAATAAGTTAGCCAAAGATGTATCAAATGTCGTAAATTGAAATGTAAATGGCGTACCTCACACAACACAGATCAGTGAGAACGAGATATAAAAACACGAATTACACTAATTCATGGGTCAACGACATGTTCAAAAACTTTTTGACCTTATCAAATATCAACTTCCTTTCTTGAAAGGCAAAATGTACATACCCTACTAATGACGGAATCGTGGACAGCATACTAAATTAAAAAGCTCGATAGGATCAGTACAATATTTCCGGCAAAGCGTGGGCGGCAAATTTGTTCCCGGGCCAAAAGCTCTTAAAAAAGTAACTTCGCACACTCTTACGCACCTCACTTCACTTCCTCTCGTCATGGGATCATAATCTTAAAACCTACATAGAATAAACCTTTTAGTGGTAAACCATTCCTCAAATTTAAACTCTGTCCGTTACGTAATTAGGCACATTTTCATCTGATGTGTAAAAATTATTTAAGGCATTTTGGGTGTTATTGAAAGAAACACCATTCATTGAGACAAGTAACGGGCTAATAGTAATCTCGCGTCTTGGCAACGCCATTCAAGAGAACGCGTATAATCGAGATGAAAATTGCTTTGGATGGAACATAATCTTATTTTTTTTTAAGCGTAAGAATACAATTGGATTTATGTAAATTACTTACCTGAGTATTGAACACAAATTCTATGACATATTATACAAGTCATATTGTTTATGAATGAAAATGTATGTATATTTAAAAGAATACTGTTACTTCGTTAGCCATATTGATACATATAATACCTTTAACAAAGTTATTAACAAGGCACTGTATCGTAAATTCAGAATTAGTTATTATTTATTAATTAAATAAAAGCCTAGAGACACCAGCGAAAATAAATCAAAACAAATTACTGTAAATTTGAATAAAATAACAATACACCTACTTAAAAAGTATTTCGTCGGCGACTATACTTTTTGGATGTGTGCGTGTATGAAGACATTGCGGACATGTGCGTGTGTGTATTAAATCTTGTTTTATGCTTAGTTTGTGTATGTAAATATGCGGTGCGCGCGCGTGTGTGTGTGTGAGACGCGTGCGCCGCATTCCTCCGCGTCGTCATTCATACATACTCACAGATTTCGAGCCGTATATTTGTCTGCCTATAATATCTTTTTATTTTAGACTGTCGTGTTTAATGTGTTTATGAATACAATAATCTGTAATCTGTATCCTTTAGAATAGGAAGTATAATATTTTGAAAACCATAACAGTATGTCCACTGCTGATAGCTGAGAGCTGAGAAGATTTAGGCGTTATTCCTCACACGTTGGCCCAATGTGGGTTGGTGTATCAGACATGTCTTTATGATGTATTGCTTCACCGTTAGCAGGTGGTAAGGCTGCCTGGGATAAGGCCGCTCAATGTACTTGTTTATTTACTGTAAGTATCTAACAAAACCGTGATACTTTCAAGGCTAAAGTACGTCAACAATATCTTAAATTATAAGCAGAATAATCTTAACGACTATTGTTATTTTAGTTTATATTTATATATTATGTATAATATATCATTATCATTATCTCAACCCCTAAACGTCCTACTGCTGGGCACGGGTCTCCTCCATATACTTGGAGGGATATTAGCCGACAATATCACGCTAGCCAGACGTATTGATATAGGGTTTTGTTTCGAGTTTTCCCTCTTTTGCAGTGGATATTGTCTACCTGACTTACTGCCTTAGTCGACTCTTACGACACCCTTGAGATGGAAAGGGGTGGTGACATTTGTATTCTTAATCCGTCACCACACGGACAATAATATATATGTTTAATTAACTATTAATATTTATGTATATTCTTGTAAATGTATATATCTCATTCTTACATTAAGTTAGAATAATTGCACCATATTTTATCTTTGCACCCCCAAAGGTTGACTTATAGAAAATGCCAGGCATAAAGTCCTGCCGTTGCACAATTTTTATTATTTGCAAAAGTTTAAATAAATAAATAAGTTTTATTATCTTATGGTGTCATCATCATCATCATCTCAGCCAAAAGACGTCCACTGCTGGACATAGGCCTCCCCCAAGGTTTTCCACAACTCTCGATCCTGAGCCGACCTCGCCCATCGGTTGCCCGCAACCTTTACCAGGTCGTCGGTCCACCTTGTTGGAGGCCTGCCCACGCTTCGTCTTCCAGTTCGTGGTCGCCACTCTAGAACCTTTCTGCCCCATTGTCCCTTTCTTATGGTGTATAATAAAAAAATAACTATCTAAGTCATTTGATTGTTCGTATAACCTACAAAAAGTGTAATTTACAAGTGGCTTACCGTCGCTGCGTCGCGCGTCGCTCGCCACCCGTCGCTTCTTTCTCTGGAAACCATAGGAATCCGATATTAGTTGGTTACTTGTAGATAAAGTGAGGTGTTATAAGAAAAACCAATACTCGTTCATTCCAATGATGCTGTTTGTATTTTCTATTTGCATATAAGTGCCTTCATCAATGAACAAGCTAATTTCTTTGTTTCAATAATTGAAATATGAATGGATTTTTGGTATTTACTTACATAGTACACACACACACACACACACACTCATGCCTGTTTTCTAGAAGGCTAGAGAGATTATAGATTTCTACTTGCTATGAGCTTAACATAGCTGTTTCCTTTCATTTACTCTTATAATGTTTTAGGTATATACTCCAGATAAGAGAGGTAGGGCACCATATTAGTGAGCAAGCCCGACTGGAGAAGGACGTCCACGTTACAGAAGACTACAGCCAAATAACTACACACAGCGATGTAGTTGTGTTCCTGTGTGTGATTACAGGTCTCCAGCGCTCATTTATGCATTTTGAAAGAAACGTTTTCCTATCCCAAAAATACTCCCATCAGCCCTGATGTAAAAAAATGGGTTGGCGACACGCAAGTAATACTTCTGGTATTGCAAGCGTCCATAGGCTACGGTAACTGTTTAACACCAGGCGGGCATGTTTGCCACCCAAATAGTATAAAAAATGTTAATAAATAAATAATAGTCAAGAGTGTTCTTAAATGAAGACTACGGACTAGCAATCAAAATATTAACGCTTTCGGCTATCAGGCTAAGTGGACAAACAATCTGGCCTGTTGGTGCAATTGTTAGTAATCCTGACTGCTATGCCCGAGGTCGTGGGTGCGATTCCTACGCGGACAAAATTTTGTGTGAACCAAAAATGTTTGTCCCGAGTCTAAGTGTAATTTGTGTTTGTGTATTGTATGTTTGTAAAGTCCCCCGCGACACAGGGCTTGTTCCCTAGCGCCTGTCTTTTTTAAAAGAAAAAAGAACTGGTATTATAAAAAACTATGACTGTCTTGTCTATCGGTAGCAGGCCGCTTTACAGAACGTACTCTAGCATTATTATAGTCAAATAATATAATTGTAGATTATATTCCACAAAATGTAGATAAGGTAATAATTGGGTTGCTCGATAATAAAATATTCCTAGTATTCCTAAACCTGACCTAACATAGCTGGCAAAATTAGAGTGTAATAAACATCTGCCTATTATATTGAGGAAAAAGGCGTGTTGCGATCCGAGTACGCAATCTACACTAATAATACTATAAATAAGAGGAAAGAATTTTATATTTGTATATTACGAATAAACTCAAATGCTATTATTTTAAAAATTCTTTCATCACTAGAAAGCTACATTATTAGCGGGTAACATAGACTATATTAAAAAGAAATTACAAGATCCATACGAAAACTAAATGTATGTCTACCCGTGCGAACCCCTGCCGCTAGTATGTTTATATATATTAAGAAATTCAAACATTTTCTTTCACGTATAGCCCCCGCTACACATTATTTGTTACAAAGTGCAGGAGATCTTTAACAATCTATTATTTATTTATATACAACAACAACACTGTAAAATAAAATCCCCCTACCTAATATATTAAGCTAGCTCGTCTACAACTTCCCTACTTATCAAATTAAAAACATCCATCCAAACAAATAATAGTATCGGAACAAAAAGTCCTTTAATCTTATAACATAAGTATATACGGGAAAATACATAATGTATTCATAATTATTTCCCGCTAGTAGGTACATAGATTTCCGCCCAATCACGGCATAGGGCGGGCGGCTAGGGTGGAGGTGCATGGAGTGACACGTCGATAGGCGCGCGCATGCCGAATCATTTATATGTAAATGACTTTCTTGACAACATACTCTATTTAGAGTCCCTTTAATAATGTAATAGCGATGGTGGTCGAGTGGAAATGTAACCGACTTGTTTATATGAAATGTGAGTTCGATGTCAGGCAGCAGTACCAATGTGCATTTCTATGTAACAATCATTGATATGTACACCCAGCAACGGAGTTAGCTGTACAGGGCCGCTATGTGAAGATTCGTTTTAAAAAAATTACATTATATATATTTCTGTGTAATTTGGTAACAGTGTATAATTAGAATAAACCTACAGATAAAAATATATTTCACAAAAAATTCATACATTGATTTTCCTAAAAAAATAATCTTCATATAGCGGCGCTGTACAACTAACTCCGTTGCCGACCGACTTATCAATTTATATACCATCTGCTAACGCTGAAAGAAAACAACGTAAAGAAACCCCGTGTCTTAGAAGAAAATATATGACTTGGCCTATTGGCATTTTGACTAAGGTGTAGCATTTGTAGAAAACTTAAGACCAGGGTTCACACAGAACGCTATACGCTAAGAAGTGAGTTGAAGAGGGTTAGGATGAGGAATTCGAATCGAATCGAATTCGAATCGAATCCAAATCGAATTTCGAATAGAGTGAGGAGCTTGTCTCTTTGAGATCTGATAACTTTTTACAGTGCAAGCATATGTACTCATCTCGGAAATGTTTTGGTTGGATAGCTATGACTTGTCTTCACCTGGGTTAAAATATGCTTTGAATGATTAAAAAATAAGGTAAGGGTTAATTTAAAACCGAACCAGCCCGAATTTACAGAAGACCTCAGCATACAGAAGACCATACACATAGCGGTGTAAATGTGTTCCTTTGTGTGGGTACACGTTTACAGAACCGTGATGTATTTTTGTTATAGAAAGCTACATATTAACCAAAATAATGTTATACTTAGGCGAAAACTAAAAGTAGGTAGTTTGTTCGGAATCAGTTAGTAGTAGATTCGAGTACAATAATTCTTAAAGCATTTATATTTCGTCCCAAAAATGCATGAAAATTTCTAATAAATAATAATATTTAAATTTTACAAATGTGCAATACACTGAAATGTTTTGTTCTCTGGTACGCGATACGCCTACGGCACTTTCCGCTAGGTATTCACCTAAGGTCACCATAAATGTGCAGGAAAAACACAGTGAAATCAGGTTATAACATCGTGAGTTTTTATTTTTATTCTATATACCTAATGTCCAAATGCTAGGCACGGGTCTCCTCTCCTTTATCAAGAGAGAGAGAGAGTTTAAAGCGCGGTGAATTAGCCGCGCAGGCCTCATGCGGGTTGGTAAACCAAACATGTTTTTATTTTTTTTCTTTTATTCTTACTCTAAAAAAAGGAAAATGTAGGGTGTTTTGGTATTTTACTATATCTAGAATAAGCATGTATACACAGGCTATATTTTAACCACAGTTTATTTATGTAATGAAAACAACAAGAGTATGATTCACACCTATATATAATATATTAATCTTTATCAGATGATTGCCTTACGATATACCTTACATGTTATTATTTCTACGACGTAGACTCGATGTCTGCCAAAGATGACTCATTTATAGCGTCATCATATTCAACATCTTATTAATATTAATATTAGAATATATTTATGTTCACGTTTTATATCGTATACATGTTGCTAACTTGAATTAAAAAGCTTTCGGGCGAAGAATTTGTATACCTATATACACATAATAGAAACATTTAACCGTTAAACAATAATCATTTAATTTGGTTTATATTATTTTGAGGTGCTCATAGCCAGGTGCATTCGCTGTTCGCTAAACGATGAGCGAGTAAAGCTACCAAGAGCACGGTAAGGGTTACCCATCTCATCATCATAGGGTATACCTCATAGTGGTATTTCGTCTGAGCGTCTCCGTGCTTCGGAGGACACATTAAAAGTCGGTTCCGACTGGTAACAGTCGACAGATCACGACAGAGGTCTGAATATGGGCGATCTATATACCTTGTCATCAAGTTAGCCACTAACCAAACGATAAGAAGAAGAATATTACTAAAACGATCGGTAGGTATTAAAGTTTATCGTGCACTATTTACTTTTAGATTTCTAAATGTGAAAGTTTGTGAGGATGGATGGAGGTATGATTGGTTCTTCGTTACTCTTTCACGTAAAAACTACAGAACGGATCTGGATGAAATTTGGCACAGGGATTAATTATCGGCCATCGGTCCTTCTGCAGATGTGACCAGCCCATTGCCACTTCAGCTTGCTAAGTCTGTGAGCTATGTCGGTAACTTTGGTTCTTTGTCGGATTACCTCGTTGCGAATTTTATCCGTCAAAGAAACGCCGAGCATAGCTCGCTCCATAGCCCGCTGTGCAACTTTCAGTTTGTGGACTAGTCCCACTGTGAGCGTCCACGTCTCCTTGGTAGCATAAAATATATATATATAGTTATTATTATGTTTAATGTCTTACTAAACTTATGTCGCAGAAGCTAAGGTAGATTACAATTACGTTGCAGAAAATATACTATTAAAATGGCCATTTTTTGGCGTGGCTAAAACTTTAATCCAATAGGCATTTAGGTGACATGATATTTTCACTCTAAATTTATATTTCACATACAAACTGTTTGCTATAAAACACTTAAGACATTTCATGACCATGAGCTTTTATTCTGAGTAATCAAAATTATCTATTTATAGGTTGGTCGGGCCACCCATGTAGAGTTACATGTCATTGTACAAAACTGACTAATGCTTAGTCAAAACTATTGAAGCTAGAAGTTTGAAATTATATATGTGATATACCATGCAATTTTTTTATATTACCATGGTGGAAACAAGCAGTTACCGTAACCTGTGGACGTTTGCAACACTAAGGGTGTCACTCGCACGTTGCCGACCCTTTAAAAACTTTATAACTCCTTTCTTTTATCACCCGAGGTACGTATATACACATATCTTGTATTTTGCTTTCAAAATACACGCGGATATAACATAGAATGCCACATAGACAAAGTCGGAAGCCGAATTTAAACTCAATATTCTTTAAATTTGATTCCAAACTTACTAGCCATATGAAGAGAGGTAGGGCACCATACTAGCGAGCAAGCACGACTGGGGAAGGACCTCCAACTTACAGAAGACCACAGCCAAATAACTTCACACAACGGTGTAGTTGTGTTCCTATATGGGAGTACAAGACTCTAGCGCTAATTTAGGGATACGTTTTAAAAGAAACATATTCCTATCCCAGGGATACTCAATCTTAAAGCCTTTGTATAAAAAAATGGGTTGGCAACACACGAGTGATACCTCTGGTATTGCAAGCGTCCATAGGCTACGGTAACTGCTTAACATTAGAAAATACTGCCATGAAACTAAGGCGACCGTTTTGAATCGGCAAGGAATACAATATTTTGTGAGTCACAATTTGTGATAGCATGCCAAGTTGTGTCTCACAACTATAACAGCACACTCAGTAGAACAAATACAATAAATGCAGTGTGGTGTGGTGTATAATAAAAAGTTTAGATGTACTGAGGGCAACGGCGATAGCTGTACAAGGCCGCTATGTAAAGATTAGTTTTTTAGGAAAATCAATGTATGAAATTGTGTATTATATATTTTATCTATACGTTTCGACTAATAGTACACTGTTACCAAATTTCACAGAAATATATACAATGGTTTTTTAAAAAAACGAATCTTTATATAGCGGCCCTGTACAGCTATCTCCGTTGCCGTGTGTACACGGCAAAGGTATCTTCACCTATGTACTTGATTGTAAATAGCAAACCTATTTTAAAAGAAGCTAGTGAACTCACAGTCCAACTACTTCTACTTATTGCCCCGCTTACTGTCACATCGATATCTGATATCTCTGCATTGCTACCATTCGCCTATATACTCTATAACAATTCTTACTACCCCATACTGTTTTGTCACCACAATATTTGCCAAAGTAAAATGTGCCATATGTTCTTGATCGCTGGGTGCAATGTCTGTCGATACGTTTATACCACCTCTCTCCTCCTTTTCCATTCAATTTGCTTCAGAACACAAGTTATGCGTTTTTTATTGCAGCCTACTATAAAACTGTCGTTTCCATTATTATTAAGAATTATTTGAGGGAATACGTTGCATGAACCATCGGTCGTAACTGTTCACATAAGAAAGGGAAAAAAAACAGAAGTGGTAAGGTAAAATAAAAACAAAAGAAAAATGTAACATGGGATTCTTTGTTACATTAGATACCAATATTAGAACTTCAATTGTCCCGTACTGTACGGATTCAATTAAATGTTCTCTTACATTGATTAAATTGTAGAATGAGCCCCCTGCCGAGAATTTCCCGAGAGATTATAGCATGACTGCATGATGTTCTTCAAGATGCGATGAAAGAAGAATTAAGATAGAAAAAGAAGTAAACTGGTATGATGGTTCATTAAAAAAAAAAAAAGCTTTCAAAGTTTATCAATCGGAACATTGCTGTCCATTATGATGCCACAGACATACAGAACGTACAGAGGCTTCCAACTCATAACACCCCTATTCTTCAACGGAGGTTAAAATATTAGAAGTAGGTAGTTATTGCTATAATGCATATACTCCCTTATAGTTCACTGACCTACGAGTCACTATCGCGTTTGGAGTCTGTGTTACGTTCTCTAGGAATAAGGAACAAATTATAAAAAATACATCAATCAATCTTCTACGCTTTTAAAGAGGTAAAGTTTATTTTGTAAGTTTAGATGTAGGGAATAATCTCCTCATCTACTCATTCGAATCTAAAAAATACTTTACTTAGGCTTCGCGTAGACGGGCCACCGACCACAGCCATCAGTGGCTATCGCACACCGCGTCCTTTGGTGCCGCGAAAACGAAGGTAGCCGGAGGCCACTAGTTGTCGGTGGCCGCTTCAATTTGTTACACTCTTCTGCTGTAAGTAGCAAGTCGTCGCCACCGGTGACGTAGCGCGGCCACCAGTGGCCACCGCGCCATTGGTGGCTCGTTTGCAAAGAACTTGATAGAAAGGAAGCTACATTATCACTAAGTGATAATGGCTTTTTTTTACCGACACTCCACGTGAACAAAGCCGCGAGCAAAAAATTTGTTTCTAAATTATTCTGTGGTGTAGTGAGTACAATTGTCGTGCAGGGGATCCCGAAGCCAAATTATATTGGAGCTATGGTAACATGTAAAGCAGCAGTTTCGTTCGCTGTCCATTGTCCATAAGTGGCGGTTACCACTAATAATTGCCGACCGCTTGCTTGTCTATCCTCATTAGGCACAATTATAATTCTGCCTCTACGAAATAAACTTGAGGTTGCCGCTCAGAATTCTTATATATTTTAATTTTAAGAGTTCCGTGTACTGCATGAAATAGAAAACTATTTCTTTTATTTATTTTCTGTCAATGATATTTCCAGCTTACCTTATTGGTTGGTTTCTTATAGTCGATCTAGTGTCAAAATCATGAAATTATACTTAACGAACCTCATAAAAACAGAAAATACTTTGCTATTTTACCTACGACCAATTCACTAACTGAGGTAGAGCTTTGACGTAAACTAGCAGGAAAGTCCAGCGGATTAAAATTTTATTTTAATTTTATTTGTGGTGTCTTAAAAAGGGACGCCACCAAATTACAATTGAATTAAATTTAAAGTCTAGCTAAACATAAATTAAATTAATACATTAAAAAATGGTAAACGAAATCGGAGATGTGACCGGAGGCAAGCGTGCTACAATTCATTAGACGGTCGTCGCGCTATAGGCGCCCGCCACACCGCTGCTCGTTCGCCGCACGCCGCGAGTCCGCTCGGCTGGGGGGATGTATCCATTAGCTAATTAGCTACGACCACCAACCCCCTTCTTACCGGCTCCGCTAGCTACCAGATTGTAGCCTCTTCGCTTACTAATTGACTTTTATAATGAACGAACATTCAATTTAAATATCAGTTTTCGCGATACACAATATCTAAATATTGGTTTTAGTAATGAGATTCTCTAACCACCCAGCCACGAACACGCGCTGCAGCGTGAGCGTCGAGCGTCAGCGTCAAGTAGTGAGAACAAAATGTACTAAAGAGTTCTACGATGCCACGAGCCGCCGCGCACAGAATGCCATGCCACGAACAAGAGCGTTGCGGCCAGCGCTAGCGCAGGGACGAACTAGGCGGTGACTCGTTAAACAACATACCTATTATAAACAAAATTGTGCAGTATGAATAAAAAACATTTAATGTGAGAAATTAGTATTGTGGAGACCACGGAGTACAATAGTGTACTCCGTGGTGGAGACTGATTATTTCAAATAAGTAGGTAAATGCTTAAGTACTTAATTAAAACTTAATCTGTGATGATAATATTATAGTTTGAAGTAAATAAATAATGTTATAATTATGTTTGTTTTTTAAAAACTTTCCTGAGTTGGTGACAAACTATTTTTGATCTGCTGATTGTAAAAGAATTGATATGTGTTAAAGAATAAAATCAAAAGTACCTACATTCACTTTCGTGTACTGGTAGAATTTTTTGGGATATTTCCTATATTCTTTGTATAAAATTTTGAATTTCCCATACTTACATCGCTCTTTATTTAGGTACTAAAAATATCTTCTCTAAAATATGTAATAGTACGTTCGAGGCAACTCCGAGTCATTTTGGATAGCGCCATTATTTACCTAAATATGTCCACCTCGGACATATATTTAGGTAGATAATGGCGCTATCCAAAATGTCCTCGGTGTGTCCGTGGCATGATCGACGCGCCGCTCGCCGCAGTCGCCGACGCTGACGCTGACGCGCGGACTCGTGGCCGGGCCGTAACGATTATCGAGTAATCATAATTGTTTTAGCCTTGGAAATGGGTATATTAGGGAGTCAAATAAATAGTTAGGTATTTTAAGTATGCTGCAGATTTTATGGGAACTACATACCCAATATTGCTGGTGAAGCTTGATAAAATATGTAGGTAATCATGTTAAGTCATAAATATTATTTTATTAAATGTGACTATTAGCAATCAATGTATGTATTTACATAAATAAGCAACAACACCTTCGCGTATAAATGCACTCGAATTACAACTTACTGAGACAGACACACTGTCTAGAAACCTCACAGGCACATTCATACAAAAAGTACGTGGGTAAGTAGTTAATGATTACTATACACGCATGTTCACTACAGTAAATAAATCGATAGCCGCCAGCTACAAACCAGTCATAAAATCACACCTTTTTACAATACGAAAGTATTTAACCGCAACCACAATACATTAAATTAAAAAGTTAAACTAACCCTCGGAACATCACGGCTATCTTTTAATGAGGTAATGGCGATCCGACGAGAGGGGCGAGTGACGCGTGGCGCGCACGCGAACTCCCCTTGTCTCTAATATAATTTCATTATTATAATAAAATGGAGTCAAACGTGTAAACGAGGGCACGTGATAATTGTGGCCCTTCTGCCGTCTGATTACTGTGACAGCTTGACCCTTTTGACTTTTTGACCGATGAATGTTGCTATTGCGGTGAAAGCAAAACTATATGGTTTTACAAAACTAGGCACCACGAAAATAGTTATTTCTTTTGGTTTAACGCAACACTATAATGGCACAACAAAAGCTTTTCACATCGAGCTATATGCAAATCTACAAATGGAATGTCCACTCATCTAAACGCTACACGCTAACATTCAATTTAAAAGAACATCGGAACGTTGCGTACGAGTAGGTACCAGCACGATACGACCAATAGTCATGACAGTTAATTTATAAAACGATGAGTTACAAGCATTGCCGAACAGCTCAGCGGGCACAATAAACATTATGGGCACATTCATTAATAGCTGACCGCTGACAAACGGTGCCTTCCTCCCTCCACCCGCTCTTTACCCCATTATCCCCATAAACCCCTGTCTACCCTCCCGTATTCCTCCTTCCATCTCCCCGTCTCCCCATTCGGCCAGGTGTAAAACTGCCCGGTCACGGAAAGACAGACATGCGATGCGGCTAATATGTTTTTATTATTAAAGCTATACGTATTGCTCATTCCTGCGGCCCTCGCGAGGGGATGAGCCATGAATATTTATACGGTGATTTGTTAATAGCGCCATTGCGGTACCTCGGTTTGTGACTTACACAAAATATGACGCGCAAAGCACGTCCAACATCTAGCACGTGAAACCGTCTCATGATAACTTACCTTCAATCTTCAATTAGCTCGATTACGATCCGATTGAACTAATAAAAATCTGAATTTTACTGCAGCTATTATGAATAATCGTATTTAGTTTCTAATGGGGTATGTAACGACTTAAGAATACTTCAGCCGTACTTAAATCGATGTTACAATCTACATACCTCTCACGTGTGTCGGAACTGTGATTCAAGCGCTTTCTCAGTGAATTCACATTAGTAATAACTTGAAAGCTAACTGACGCGAATGATACAGGAAAACGTGTGCTGAGTAATGTCAAGTTTAGTGTCGTCCTATCTGCGAACAACTCCCGCATGGTACTCCACCGCAAAATCAGATTTCTGATTGTATGAATGATAGTGAGCCGTGTAGCCACGTACCCAGGTAAAGAACTTGCGCAACTATAACTCTGGCACTAAAATTAGTTCTTTGCCGTGGGAAACTAAATTTTCATATACTTTCCCGTCAAGAATATGGCTACCGGTGTTAACCATGATTGTTGTTATTTAAGTAACATAAAATTTTATGAAATATTCGCGGAAGGATATGAAAGTTTGCGGAAATGTTTTGCGTCTAACCTTCCTTTGTAAGTTAATACGTGTATTTTAATACAAGTTAAGTAATATGGTATGTCGTTGACGCAATACTATACCTATTTATATCGTACGTACCTATACATAGTTAATGCAGTTTATAATAGAATGACGAGTTTACATGAAAAGACACGCGAAACTCGGTGGCCCGCGTGCATTTAGCCGTTTACACACGCTCTGGGATCAACCTAACGCCTCTTAAAATGTAAAGGTATGAATAAATTACAAATTCCACTAATGCATGAAGTATATTTTAAACATTATTCATGATACTTTGACTTCACATTTGCGTTTACTTACTTTGTCGCTGGCCGTACCATGACACTCTTTTAGCGTATTATTGTCTTTTCGTAAAATGACATTTTTATTATCTAGCCTCAGGTTTGTCATTTTTCACTTGAAATTGAAAATGAATTGCTACAAGGTCATCATGGTAAGACCTATGTTCTCTTTTGCTTTCACCTTAGTCAGTGACAAATGCATTTTAAATCATAAAAATTCTAATAAATTGTTCAACATGGGTCAGATAGAATTCTACATACAACTTGTTTAGATAGTAATCGACCCTAATAGTATCTACCTACGCAGTTCCACGGCAATGAAAATCTTCTATATAATGCTAACAAATACGTGCACACAAAGCAGAAATATTACATCTATTATATTACCTACTTATGTTTGTGATTTCTCCAACACACTTTTAGGTCTGTACTATTATATCTACAGATGCAAATATCTCATATTTCAATATCAATAAATATAATACATTGTATTTTTAGAATAAAATATAAATATTTTAGGACATTTGGCTGTATCCCTGGCATTGCCGTAGCTCATGAGTGGCGATTACCACATACATAATATTCGTTTACTAGTCTGCCACCATTTGCAATAAAAAACAACGTTTTTGGGGTTTAATGAGGCTAATTAAAACCCATCTACCGCGTGACAGTATTTTGAGAAATTCTACTTTTATCAAGGGGTTTCTTGCTTTAAATTTGTTTTTGTTTTGTTAAATGCGCCACCTGCTCTCAATCTAGGCACAAACAGTACAATATCAACTAGAAAACTGGTTAACATGGTTATATTTTTAAATACATGCTTATTATACCCAGATTTAAAACTGACATCTACACCCAGAACAAATAATCGCTCGTTACACGAAGCTTTGTCCTGAATCATCATCATCATTATCTCAGCCATAAGACGTCCACTGCTGGACATAGGCGTCCCCCAAGGTTTTCCACATCGTTCGGTCCTGAGCCGACCTTGTCCATCGGTTGTCCGCAACCTTTACCAGGTCGTCGGTCCACCTTGTTGGAGGCCTGCCCACGCTGCGTCTGCCAGCTCGTGGTCGCCACTCTAGAACCTTTCTGCCCAAACGGCCATCGGTTCTGCGAGCTATATGCCCTGCCCATTGCCACTTAATTGATGCAATTCTTAGAGCTATGTCGGTCACTTTAGTTCTTTAGTTGTCCTGAATACATAATATTAATTATTATTATATATAATTATGTAGACTTATGTCCAGCAGCGGAAGTCTTTCAGTAGTTTTTGAGTTTACTCATTTCAAACAAAAATTTAAATCTCTGTAATATAGAATATTTGTAAATAGAATAGCTTTAAGCTTTTCGTCAATGAAAGATGTCGATATGTCAAAAATACAGTTAGTTTATAACAAAAGAAATAAAATAGTAGCATGGTACAAAATCAACATGCCGCCTAAATGTAGGTGTTTAGTGAGGCCCCACGCTCCCCCGACATTTAGCTAAAATTATGGGAAATGTACACACTACTCAAATTACATTTTTTATTCTCCTATTAAGCGGCGCTGTGAGACCGCTCTGTATACACACAAATTACCTAAGTAACTTCCCCCTATATATAGTGAATATTTCGGGGTATAAAACGTATATAATTATAATTTTGTTTATTTCTGTTGGTAGGTGAAACTTTTTTTTACCTTATACCCTAGTTCACACTAGGGTTCTACCCGTTACTCGATTTTCAACCTATTTCTATTTTGGCAACTCCTTGAGTAATTTGACTCATGTTGAAAATTTTAAATTTTAATTCTGTCCTATTAATTCGCCTACAAAATTATTACAACGACACCTAAGTAATTGATGAACAAACATTAATACAAACGCCAAAGTCCAGTAGACTTGGAAAATGTCATATGATCTTTTCAACCGGTAAGTTGTAAAATTAACAAATACTTATATAGATTTGACTCAGTTTAGATATTAATAATATAAACAAAGTCGGGTTTGTTCCAACACTTATAGCTCGAGAACGGCTCGAGTTTTTATTTTGTTGGATTTGTCTCCATCCCGAATAGCAGAATACCTTCTCTTAAATGTATTATATGGTAATAACTATGGTGACAAACAAGTCCATGGTTGGCCTAATTGTAAGCGATTACTGTAGCCTACTGACGCTCACAATATCTACCAGAAGCATTACTTATCCACCATACATTTCGTAACACTGGAGTTTCGTATTCTATGCAACACTGGAATAAGAAAAATAAAATCTTGAAAACTGATTTAAAGTTATTTTAATTAAATGCAGAGCAAGTCTTCTTTCGGAATGTGAGCATCCACTTCCGTGCCGAAGACTTTCAACTGATGAATGTCAAATGTGAATCTAAAATGTTTTTGTTAGCAAGTCTTTGTACTCACGTTCTGATTTTTGCTAAACATATAAAAAAAGCACTGGAGGCCTAAAGACCTACTCATATACAGAACACACAACTGCACCACTATGTGTATCTGGTTGGGTGGTAGTCTACCCGCAGTCGGACTTGCTCGTTTATATGGTACTCGGTATAGTCTCTCTTAACCATAATTTAAAACTTATAATATTTATATAATCTGTAAAGAAAGTATATAAAAATATGAAACTTACATGAAGAAATTGAAAAAAATAAGTAAATGACAGTTAGATGTCGGTGCCAAGCTACATAATTTAATATGTTGCGAGTGTGGCACCGACTGCAATCCGTAATACAGTTCTATTACTTTTGGTTTATTTATTGGTTTTACCTTAGTTTTTTTTATTTATACAATGTTTTTTTTTACTAACAACTTAGACCTCTTTAAAGCTTACCTCTTTTATTTTTTTTGTCCAAAAACTATTTTTTATATTTAAAAGCTACCAGTCGTTGAATATTGAAAATAGTGTTTCATATTAAAATGTATTCAGTGAGCGTAGGGGGCGCGCGCTGTGGGCGGTGTTGGTGTTATCGATCCGCCTAACGCCGCCCGCCCAGCACGCCCAACCGATAAATACTCCTGACTCCGTGCCAATGTGAACCCACTGCCTATAAAATGTTATTACTATTAGTTATTGTCGTCATAAGTTTTAGGGGTACCGACATGGATGATAAAAAAATGTTACATTGTACGGCAAAACTAAAAGCCATCGCGTGGAAATTTTATGATTAAGTTTTCCGGAAACTTGTACTATGTATTGTTTGAGTATGAGACATACGACATTACACACTTACCTACATACGTCATATATTTAAAATATTCTACGGAATAGAAATGTCTATCTCAATAAAGTATTATTTTGTTCTCAATGAAAATTAAAATGTATATACAATAGGTATTTATGAAAAGATGGCATTGTCTTTTCTATAGTTTGTGCATTCCAATATCAAAGTGATGTATAAGTATGTAATAATATATGCACTTTGACGAAGAGGAACAATAACGAACGGAAGTATTGACACTTCATTGTAGACAGTAAAGAGTTTAGAATAAATACGTGTATTATAATAGCTACTCACAATTATGCCGATTACCTACATCCGCAGTGTTTACAGTTATCAAAATTGTAATGTTTGTATTATGAACTTTACGACTTTGCGTTACGATGGTTATGTGCTTATTTTAATTGTTTTACATACGAGTAGTGTTGTGTGGTGAAGAATGAAGCGTAGCGAGTTCGCGTGGGCGTTGCTTGAATTATGGAAATAGAGCGTCGACACGAGACGTTGTTCAAACAATGCCATAACGGTATGAGACGGCAATGTTCATTCTTTTCATATGAGGATACATTATTGAAAAGGTCACGTCTATTGAAGGGTTGTTAAGGCGAAACTTCGCATCATTATGTACAACTCGCGACTCGCACAGATTTTGACGCGTTTAGAGATTGAATATCTAAAAATCCCTTTTAAGCTCATTTACGTAATTAAGGCAATTTTGTGTTTGTAGCCCCAACAGTTTAGGTTGATTATGATAATTTATTATATAAATGCAGGTTTACTGTATCCATCGATGTAATTAAGCTTCATTCGAAAATCTGCCGTGTTTTAAAAGAAATGGGGCATCTATCGCGTGCGGGTCGACCTCACGCGAGTGATGCCCCAGGTAATCTAAGCAGACCATATGATTGTTTGCCTCCTAAGTTATGTAAAAAAGTCAGTTTTCTAATTTTACCCTAAATAAGTTTGAAACACGAGATAATATCCTCGTGTTGAAAAATAGAAACACAAATCATATTCATTTTCTCTTAAACAAAGACAAACAATTTGACTGCACGGTTGGTTCAGTGGCTTTAATGGTTACCTCGCCATTTCCCACTGCGCGGCGTGTTGTGGGTTCGATCCCCAGACGGGACCAACATTTGTGTAATCCATAAATGGTGTTACCGAGTCTGGATGTACTAGTCCGTTAATTGTTTGTTTGTAAAATCACCCACGACACAGGGCTTGTTCCCTAGTGCAGGAGTTTTCTTTTTAAAAAGCATTAAAAGCGCTTATTTATATTGCTTGTATGAAAAAAAACATGCGGAGCAGTCTTTGGGGACTGCCAATAGAAGTGAAAACTAAGTAACTTGTGAATTGTATCGTCGAGCTATTAGATTATTATTTTTGAATATGGAAAACGTTCGGTGACGATGACGCGAGTTCCTTATTTGTTCACCCTAAAAGAACACGCCTAACAAAGGTTTTACTTCATTTCTATTCTATTTTGAATAAAAGTCTTGTTAAGAAGCAATAAATGTAGCACCCTTGAATAAAAGTCAATTACGAGTACATACCTACTAAAAGTTGATCGATGGGTAAACTACGTTATTGTTTATAAGCTTCCCCTTAAACGCTAATTAGCACACAGTCCCGAGGGCCACCGACGACGTACGTATAGGTACATACTGAACTGACCTCTTTTGGCCTATTTCAGTACCTCATATTAACTCGCTGCCATGTGCGACAATTTATATAACAAAATAATATTCACAGACATTATATTATGATATTCATTAAACCTTTTTGAATAACTTACAAATCTATAAAATTTAAATTCGATTTATAAAATATAGTGGCTGTAGCTTAAAGGTATTACAGCGCGTATTTTACTAATAAATTAGAGTAAAGAAAATAAAAAACAATATACATTTTTATTAGTATGTGTGTAGGTTACTACACAACGAATAGTTTGCGAATCAGCCTCTCTAGAAAAGTGGCATAAACGATAGTCGAATCGAATAGAGTAGAAAGTTATTCTATTTGATTTTATGCCACTTGTCTAGGGGGGCTGTAGGACGTATAGGTAGGTCTGTCGTCACATATTAAAATAGTTTCTGTTTCATGTCTAAAGCAAAGGCTTAAATCTATAATTCGAATCTTTTAAATGACTCGCATTCGTTTTACAATGTTGTAAAATACTTTTACGACTTTTAATTAATACTTTTCTATCGCACAATTTATTAGTAAAACTAGTTTTATACTGTATAAACTAATGCATTAAGTACATTCACATCTAGTATATATAGGATTAAATAAATGTATTTATACACTCTATATTCTTTAAGGCTTTCCTAAAATAAAAGGATGGCTATTATTTCATCTCAAATTTCAACTCAAGATTGCATTCGATCTTGCTAAGATTACTTTTATTTGACAACCATTTTTATAACCTTCATAGTAATAATAATAATAATACATATTTATTATCACGAGTAATTACAGTAGTAGGTGGATTGTACACTAAATATACACATTAATTATAATATATAGGTCACAAAAAATTGTGAGCTCTGTCTCTTAAACTAGGTAGGTAGGGGCAGTGTTCGACCTAGATAGTATGTAGCATAGTCAAGAAATCGAGTATATAAAGTTAATTTACAAGGCTAATTTAATATCTTCTTAATGCAAACTATGCAACGCAAAAACTTAAAACGATATTTTTTTCTTGCTTAACTACAGACATCACACTGTCACATTATGACAATACAGGTAATTTAATAAACTCTTACTAACAACACCTCCATCTAAAAATACTTTAAAGTACCAATTTTTTGTAGGCGCACCTAATGAAAATTACTATTTTATTTATTATTTTCTATTGTCAAATTAAGTACATACTTAATTGCAAAGTCTTGTCCACATTCGACCATTCATTGTTATTTTTCCGAAAGTGAACGTTCTAATAAATATGTATGTATCCATTTTAGATGTTTCAAACATTCAATCAGCCTATTTCAGTCCACTGTTGGACATGGTCCTCTCCTAATTAAAATCTGTTTATTAGAATGAATTACAAAATAAGTGAATCCTCATTATCTTAGGTGAAAGATATGCTGGACATAGACATAGCCATAATGACTGTTTATCTGTGAGTGGACTCACAGATAAACAGGAGTTATAGGTCGTTTTGCCCGCCATATGTTCGCCCGAACGGGCCAAACGACCAAATTACAAAATTTATAATATTTGATTGGGCAATTCGCCCGATGGAGGTTTTATTTTCATGTACAGACAGCATCAAAATCTGTCTGTACTGCAATTTTTCCAACGCGCGAGCGCGTTGCTGTCTTCTACAACTCAGCTTAGATGTCGGAGGCAGGCAATATTTGCCTCATGATTTTCAACCGGAATTGTTACTGTACATAGTAACCTATAACCAAGTTATAGTCAATCTTTATTGAATTTGAGCTGTTATCTGTCTTTTATAGGCTATTAAGTAATCTTTTGTGAAGTAGGTAGGCGTCTATGTAAGAGAAAATAGAATTGCTTTCGTGTTGTGCATGTCTCCTATCGTAAGAAGATTAAAGAAACGGTTTTGTTAATATCTTTGCGAAGGAAACTATTTAACAATCATTTGAAGTACGATTATTATCCATTCTAAGGTTTTACTAGTAGGTACCTACTTTTGCATTTGCTGGTAAAAAAAATTAACATAGTTACACACAGTAACGAAGTTAGCTGTACAAGGCCGCTATATGAAGATTCTTTTTTTTTAAACCATTATATATATTTCTGTGAATTTGATAACAGTGTACAATTAGACTAAACCTACAGATAAAAATATAGTTCACACAAATTCATAGTTTCATACATTGGTTTTCCTAAAAAACTAATCTTCATAAAGCGGCCCTGTACAGCTAACTCCGTTGCCGACTGTCCATAAAACACACGCTGACTCATCCCTATTTTCCTAAGGAGAAAGGTTCAGGATTTAAACACATATTTCTCTTCATTGACAGTCATATTATAGCATTCGCTCCTATTATCACACTTGCTCAACACTTAAGGAATGAAAATTAAAAGTTACTAAGCAAGAGTATATTGTGCTCTCGTAATAGAGGAGAGGAAACACGTGCCCAGCTGTGGGACATATATGGGTTGCTATTATTATTAAGTGTAGTTTTGTTTTTTTTTAATTATAATTTCCACGGGTCCCATTGGTAACATCGGTAAGTACTTAATTGCTTATCATCTGGCGTTCAGTACCTACTACCTATGCTTGCTTGCCGTCTAGCCTGTATAAAAAAGGTGCCAATATGATATTTTATAAACTGTGGAAAAGGAGAAGATTCAATGTCAGCATTGCAATCTACTAGAGAAAAGAACTCTTTTCTCTAGACTGTGCTAATACTTGTATATACAGTGCTTTGAGTTTGCTCTGAAGAAGTATTTAGGTACATAAAATGAACAGACCCGGGACACTATACTATCTGTGAATCACACAAATATTGGAACTAATTTGGATTTGAACTTACAACGCTTAGCGTGGTGTTGGTGACGACAGACGATGATTACGTCCACAGAATACATGAAAGAGGTCTTCTTCTTATTCTTTTCGTTAGTGGCCAACCCGGTGACAGAGTTACTTTCAAATTGATGTTGCAAATTCTCTACAGCATAGAAACATAATAGATATACCTACCTAAACAATAACAAACGTTCAAAATTGTATGTTACAAGGCATAGAAGCAACAATTACTATGTTCTCGAACTATTTTAACTAGGTACTACGTAACTACCTTCTGTTTATTACTGTAAAATGGTAACGCATAATGGCGCCCAATTTTATAAGCTACGTCAACATCGCCGCTATTGGTCGACGGAGCTCAACGCACGTGGCAAGCGTCGCGACGCACGCACGCAGACATTCTATATATGAATGCGCTCGCTTGACGCTTCGACCACGTCATTATCTCAAAACGACCAATCACAACACAGCATTTTTTTTCTTTTACACAGTTTTAAACGATTGTAGGTAACTACCATTTCGCTTCATCATACCTATTATGCCCACAATAATATACTTTCGCATCATTCGTCAAAGATAAAATAACTAGATAAGACTCTTTATGTATAATTTAATTATTGATATACCTAGCTAGAAAATGCCAATCTTTAATCTCTGTCGTGTTTTCGCGATTGCTATCTTTTTATATCGAGTTAGTGTAACATTTATTTGAATTGCAATACGTCGATTGTAAATAACTATGGCTTCTTGTTTGTCTAACCAAAATCCTAAAAAAGGTAGTAATAATTTTCGTTAGTGAATAAAGAGCTTTTTTAAAATTATGGTAATAGGAGATAATTATTATTATAAGCCCGTATTGTTCCACTGCAAGGCAAAGGCCTTTTATATATTTCTTCCACTTCTCTCTGTCTAATATCAATACTCTAATACAAATTCAAAAAAATCATATAAATAGTAAATAATGGAGTCTGGAATTGTGTATGGTATACGTGGGTGTTATAAAACTACCCCTTCGGGAAAAGTCTTGATGCTATATTATATTACGTAAATATATAAATATTGTGATGTCGAAAACTAGTGACAATGAAATAAAATGGCAATTATAGGCGACGGAGTCCAAAAACCAGATTAGTAAATGTCAATATAAATAAAACGTAAGAGTTTAAATCAGTATTCCAATAAATATTCTCTGTTAATAGTGTAAGTGACCTCATAGCCATCAACTTAAAACCTGTAAGTAGATTGGCGCGCAAGCACTTGCCTCATTCAACGATCGAAATAAATAACAACAATAATCTATTAGATTTAAGATATAATCTGGTGCAAGTGCGTGTTTCATCACTGGCCGGTGCAAATCCGCGGGAGGTTCTTTCATTTCACAATAGCTGTCTGTTCAATATAAGCCGACTGATTTAGCTGGCTTCGTAAATGAGCTAAACCGAAGCGAATACGGTGCCTGGCGAACCGCCCAACTCAAAGACTAAAATGTTATCTAAACAGACGTGTCTAAGATTTGGAAATATAAACACTTTTATTTTATGTAAAATAGTTCATTTACATATGACATCATTGGATTAATTCACAGCACTTGTATATTTGTAGTTATAGTAACGCATTACCTACAATAATTCTTACAGTGTTTAATTCTATGCCATGTGTACCAATAGATAAATATTATAAACAAAGCTCTAAAGAAAATAGGGGCTTGTACCTCAATGGTTGATGACACTGATACTCAGATACAATTAGCAAGTGCGAGTATTGGTATTAAACAGTTCTGTGCGTGCGCTACTCTATGTAGTTGTTGCTCAAGCTCGTCTAGTCGCGGTGGAGGAGCTGCTGCGCAATCGTTCGATCCGCAAAGGTCATGGAAGGAATTTGCGCGGTCCGGCGCTCTTGCGACACACACTGTTCCAAAGAGGTTCCGATCGGTGCCGCGCAGGGTAACCAATCGCTTCGAATCCGTATCAATTACTCCTGTGAGTTTTTAAAAACTAATTCAAGGTAACATCACCGTTTTGAATTTGTTCGAAAATAGAACAAGGAAAGATAATAAAGAATGAGTAACATTGTTATGCTATTCTTACCACTTCATTGTACTTGAACACTAGAAAAATAAACAGATAAACCTTAAACATTAACTTATCTATATTTACATATATTATCACCATACATAGGTACGGTTATACCATATATACAGACCACACTCATAAAATATATCACCTACCTACTTATTCCTATTCCATTAATTCATTGCACACTAAAAACACAGCGGTAGGGTAGATAAGTCTATAAACTTGTAGGTACCACACAAGTCTTCAAGAGGATTATCGCAGTTCGTAAAATATAAAAATAGTTTCTGTTGCCTTAACTTTTCTAAATAACTTACCTTAAAACTAATTCAAATTCCTAAAACGTAATAAATATATGTATATCTGGGTATCTATTCTAGCTGTTCTCGTCTTTCAATATCTTTATTGTGATTGAGAGCTATTTATTGAGTGTCATCCTGCGAAACCTGAGTTAAGAGATAATACAACATTAGCGCAATTTAATACACCTAGAGTAGGTATACGTATAAAGTTTATGTCCGCATTCAACTTAGACAATCGCAATTGAACATTTTATTATCCATCGTAAACATTTTACTGTAATTTGAGTTATAGTTATCATCTAAAGATACTAAAAGATATACGCTTTCTAATTCCTAGTCACTTTATAACACTATTTTGTAATTTTGATTTTAACAGAATTTTCTAGAACCGTATCTACGCGAATAGATTGCTCAACGATTTTGTTGTATCACAATTAAAATTGATTTCAATGCTAGCATAATCTCGTCCAAAAACGTCTGTATGAAATGATCCGATATGAAAGCATTGCTCGTCACCTGCGAGCCCGACTGCGTGGGCCCGATTCCATTGTATGCTAATATGGCGCACGACGCACTGTGCCCGCCAACCAAGAGAAATTGTTGGAAATTGTGTAAATTCATAACTTTAATCACAGCTTTAATCCTCTTAAGTATGATCGATGGACTCAATCAGTTTTCGAGTGTAAGCCCATCGTGTCACATCAAACAAGAGACGTTAGGTAGGAACCACCAAGATGCAGTGATGGTAGGTACTTTGTATCTAATGTATTACTCATGCATAAATAAGACAAAGCCCCAAGCTCATCTTTGATATAAACCTTTCAAAGTTTAGTAGACAAAGCAAGACATTGCTTTATCTACTAAACTTTGAAAGGTCTGTCTTTAATCTGGATATTTTACACAGGTTATGTATACAATGCCTGTGTACTACTAAGTATTCTGTGACAATGCTTATTAATTTTTAAACATCTTATATTTTGTCCCAATATATCTTATTTATTATTTATAAAAAATATATATTATTTTTTAATTTAGTTTATTTATTTTTTAACAAGAACACCAGCCTATAGGGTTTTCACATATCAAGGGTACTGTGACGTTTGACATTAGGGGATAAATAAATATCAATGAAAATGATAGACGATTAAATTAGAACCTCTCGATTGAATACTCTAGGCCCTTGATCATTTAATTAGCCAATAGGTTAGAGATTGATTCAATCATTTTCTTTCATCTTCATCGTAAAATGTAAAGGTCACAGTACTCATGCTATGTGAAATACACTATAGTGGAAACAGCAACATCACTGTTTTCTCATGTAAAACTGCCATAAAGGCTTTATTATTATTACCATCAACATATCGCAGTCCACTGCTAGACATAGGACTCTCCAAGTGTCCGTCACTTGGCATAATCCTCAGCTTCTCGCATCCAGCTGCTCACCTTTTCCGAGCCACGGTCTCAGGAACACAACCATAAACTGAATAACCCAAAGCAATGACAATATTCCTCCTTCCTATTTACACCTGAACGCACTGACATCAATTCCTCATAATGATGACTATAAATTATTTTATCTGGCAAATTCGTCAATCATCAAACATTTTGATGATGATATGATAAAATGTATGTTGTTGTGCAATAATTATCTTATAAATAAATATTTATAGTTTATTTTTTTTTAGGCAGGTTAGATAATACTTAGTTCAGGTAAAAGTATATACTTAGATACGCAATATTAATACGATTGTGCAATCATGTGATAATTTCTGTGTATCTATAAGTATATATCTGATTCATAAGTGTATTTCTGATCTGCAGGTTGCCCTAACTTAAAAATGACTTACATAAGTACATTTTAAACATGTTTGTCACATCCAAAGCAACTGGGACTCCTTTGTAGTCTAAAGATTAACACATTGAATCGGGAGGACTTTCTAATGTTAATTCTCCATTTGAATAGGATTTTCATAATACTACCATGATAACGATCTGCAAATCATCGAAGAATGCATGTTTGTTTTGCTTCAGACATCTGAGCTGGAGTCACTGCTGTGCAAGCAGGAGGGCGCCTCACTCGCGCCCGCCCACATGGACCTTTTCGACGGTGGGACCTCCTCTCGCGACGATGCATTCCTCCGACCCGCACTGTGGGAGGACATCGCCTCCTCAATCAGGAACATCGACCCCGAAAATGCGAACATGCTTGCACCGCTCGGCTCCACACACGTCAAGCTCGAAGCTGATGAAGCACTTCTCGAAGAGTGCTCTACACCGCTACTCAGTCCTCTCGAAATTAAGACGGAGAGGCTATGTGCGCCACCGACGTACGCGCATCCGCAACCGCCGCCACAGATGCAGCACCAGCCGGCCACGTCCTTCGCGAAGTACCCGCCCTCGAGGCTCGTCTATATGTCTCCGCTGACACCCCCTAGTTCCGAACAGGGTAGTCCAGGAAACACTATGCAGGTAAACCCACAATCACGCCCACAGTCAGCTATGCGCCGCTGGCGAACTTGCGTCGGATGCATCTTCTGCAAAGCGAATTATTTCTCTTCTTCAGACTGGTTCTGTTCTTTATAAGACATTGACATAAAATGGCAGTTACTTTTCATTGTAAGACGGTGGTAAGATGTCTTGCATGATAGTATACGTGCTGAATGTCGTTAGTGTGTAGCAAACCTGTGTTTTGTATTCGCAGGGTGGGCCACGAAGGACGCCGCCGCCACCATATCACCCACCACCGCTCCTCAGAGCGCCGCACATACCGCCACATGCTCCACAGCATCCACATCATCATCCGCAGGTACGTATCGTTTACAAATACACGTGCACTCATAACTCTTATTGATACAAATTTTAGCTTTTAAAGAGAGCCTCTGTAAGTATAAGTGAGTGGGTTGAGTTTCCAAATCTGTAACAGCCGCTAATAACACAAGTATAAGTGGCAGGGACAAGCTCCTATGGTGTAGTGTAACCCATGCTGATTAAAGATCTTAGTTGACCATTTGTGAAACATATAAGTGTTTCAATGGCAAACAACGTTACAATTTGTATAGATCGACTGCGTTACGGAGGCAGCTATCAAGTCCTCTGTCATCCACGTGCAAATGTTAGGGCACGTAGTTCACTATGTGAGGGGTTTTAATTACATCATATAAATAGCCCAAATTGCTACTGTCTGTGAATACATACCTGCTCTAGTACTTGAAGCGTATGAACAGTCTATAAAAATTACGGTAAGCGACTATTGCTTGTTCGCTGACTTTTGTGATCGTAAGCTACATGCTCATTTGTTATTTTATTAGGTGATGTCACAATCCCTGCAGATGCAGCAAGCTCCTCAAGCTCCACAGCAACAAGTGCACCACGCGCCGTTACCGCACTCGCGGCTCGCGCCACCTCCTCCCGTCAAGTACAACAGGCGGAACAATCCTGAACTAGAGAAAAGACGAGTGCACCACTGTGATTTTCTTGGTAACGTATTTTGATATACTCTCCTTTCCTTTCTCTAATTTTCACATTAATACATTAAAGACTAACGACCATTATCTAGTATCCCCAAGATTATTGTTGTTATCAGATTCCATTTGTTGTTGGTTTCGAATTTATTGTATAAAACGCTGTACCTGCAATTTAAGAGACAACGACCTACAATGCATCCCCAAGGAGCTGGCAAATCTCACCAACAGAAATACAACTCTAACAAGGCAGTGTTATTATTAATGCTTTATTATATACTAGCTGTTACCCGTGGCTGCGCCCGCTTGGATGTCGGTTATCGCGATAAAAAGTAGCCTATCTGCTATGCCAGACTATAATCTATCTCGTTCAGATTTTTTTTACGTGAAGAAGTGACAAACATACATCCTTATATTCTTGAAAACTTTCGCGTTTATAATATAATTAGGATTGCTGTCTTCTGTAAGGTTTAAGTAACGAATCGAACGAGAAACGAATAACGAGAAATGTTACTGTGCTCTTTTTCTCTGAATATTTTTTAAACAACTATCAGAGAGAGAGAATGGATCATGCTTTTCTAGTGGAATTATGTAAACGAGCCATAATTTACTGCAATTTCAATCAATATCATCCCAATGGTGGACAACAGTCTCCATAATTACCCCCTCTTTATTTGGGAAAATATCTATCTTTTTAACCATGAAGGTTAACTCTGAGCTTATGTAGCATGAATAAAAAACTAACGTTAATTTTGCACTCTCAGTAGAAGCAAAATATAAAGCTGATTGTTGCAATTTAGACTTTATGATAATATACTCAAGATTCAAATTGCTTATTAAATGTATGTAATTGCCTCTAAAATTAACTTTACACTGACGATGTGGTATAGTTTTAGGCTCTTCTAAAAGAAAAAGCGCGTTACACTGAACTTAGTCCTAAATATGTAGTTTGAAACTTCGAATAGACTAGTGGTTCGCTCTAAACTGTGAACTCGCGACTCACCCTTGACCGATTAGTTTTATTTTCGAACGTTTTTTTTTTAAATTAAAGTCGCCTCCCAAATTACAAAACATTCCGATCAACGATAGTTGAGTTATCGTCGAACAAACTTGAACAAAATTGACTGCCTTGGTGGTCCAGTGGGTGCAGTATGCGCCTGCTGTGCACGAGGTTGTGGGTCCGATTCCCACATAGGGATCAAACTTTGTGTGACCCACAAAAAGTTGTTCTGAGTCTGGGTGTAATTTGTGTCCGTTAATTGTATGTTTGTAAAGTCCTCCGCGACACAGAGCTTGTTCTCTAGTGCGGGAGTTGTCTTTAAAAAAAATACATCCTTGTACATACAAAAGCGGGATTGGGAACTTCGCTCGCTGGATCAAAAAAAGGAAACGTACTCACCCAGTTATCTTAATATGTTTACAGGATGTACGAAGGTGTACACGAAGAGTTCGCATCTGAAAGCTCACCAGCGGATACACACAGGTGTGTACTCCATCTATATACATATCTAGCTAATGCAAATGTATACCCACATAGCACTTGCGAATACTATTATTAACCACTACAGGTACCTGTTATATTATATATTGTTTGTCTTTATTTGTGATGGACTAAAAGTATGATGAATATAAGAGATGATTGATAGATAAATATGAAAGATAAGGTGGATGGTTAAGGTGGAAAGGAGAAAGAATGTTAGGTAACGATAGATAGAGAAGAATAAAAGATAAAGACATTTTGCACCGACCAGGAGAGACAGAAAAGGAATGACCTACTAATCCCAAATTCATCATATAAATACATAGGTTGAAATAATACTCAATTTTATATGGGAATTTCCTAAAGTAAATCGTGGACTATGTAGCGGCCTGGCGAAAGTAACAGATATACCTAATAGCAACATTGTACTGTGTTACGAGTATCGTTTAAATTTCACCGTACTTTATTGTCACTTGTCCAATTTATTTAACATGGATTTCTTGCTTCGTAACAGCTTTCTAAAAACTTTAATTTTACATTAATTGACTATGTGTCCTTGTGAATCTACTCGCGGTACTAAGACTGCTAGGGTACATAGGCGTTATTAAGATCTCTCGAAGTATACAAAGTTGTAAAAGCAATTATGACTATTTCTTTAAACTAAGCAAACTATTATTTAAATCTGTTTTAGTCTACATTAAACAGATTCTACTTTTAATCATTATTATTGTTTAAAATATTATAATACAAGTTAATATTAACACGTTATAAAAAAGAACAGAAAAGTGTATTAACACAAAATACGACCAATTTTTTTAATAGCGTCGAAGAATTTTTGCGCATCGCTGTCTACTGGAAACGTGTCCAGCCCCTCTAGACAAGTGGCATAAGCGATAATCGAATCGAAAAGTCAAAAAAGCAAATGTATGGAATTTTACGTAAGTTTACGACATTATATCGTAGACTTATGTCAAATCCCATACATTTGTTTTTTTGACTTTTCGATTAGACTACTGTTTATGCCACTTGTCTAGAGGCTCTAAAGACTTGCAGCGACATACGATAACATTTTTTACAAGTTCTGCATAATTAAAAGTATTGATCCCCAGAGAATCTTCGTTCCAACAGACACATAATAAGTAGGAACATTTTAAAATTATCGTACCGCATACTCATACTCACAAACTGATAAAGTTACAACTTCATCAGTTTGTGAGTAGCAATGTGTTGCGTGAATGAAATAGCTGTTATGTGGGAATTAGGTATATAAAAAGATTATAGTGCATAAATACATCACACCAGTCTTCTATTGGGGTAGGCAGAGCAGAGACACTTAATTGCTTCGATACATACTTCTTTCCATTACATTATGTTCGTTTATCAAATCAAACTTACAACATAAAAGACCGAATACTAAAAGTATTATAATATTATAGATCTTTAGAATAGCTAAAGTCTTTTTTTCTAAGTCAAAGTCATCGATCGCTTTTACGACTTTGTTTATTTCAATCAAAATGATAGCATTCCAGTCATGAGTAAAGATATGTTTTATTAGGAGAGAAGCCGTACACCTGCCAATGGCCAGAATGCGAATGGAGATTCGCCAGATCGGATGAGCTAACTCGCCATTACCGCAAACACACCGGAGCTAAGCCATTTAAGTGCGCTGTTTGTGAGCGATCGTTCGCGAGGTCTGACCATCTCGCGCTGCATATGAAGCGACACCTGCCGAAGACGTCTAAATGACACGCGAGGAGGGGTGGAGAACAGCCACCCACTCCTCAGAACACTCAGGTAATTAGAACTGTCTAACGTAACTGGGATTTTGCGATAATAAGTAATGTGAAAAGCATTAGAAATTCTGTCCCTTCAATCCTATCTAGACCTATAGTTGGAGTTAAAGATTGGTAGGCTTTAATTTGAGTTAGTAAAACATTGGTAGGTTTTAAATTATGTGGTTCGGCATAGAGGCAAAAGTTTTACACAAAACTAGAACTGGTAAGCAGTGACTGTGATGAGAAAATGACGGATCATGGAGCAGCACACTTAGCGGTATATTTTATCTTATATGTATATGTATATAACTCTCGTGTCGCGGTGTTTGTAGTTAAACTCCTTCGAAACGGCTCGACCGATTCTCATGAAATTTTGTTTGCATACTGGATAGGTCTGAGAATCGGACAACATCTTTTTTTTATCGCCCTAAATGTTAGGGGTAGTCCACACAAATTTTTATTTTTTAGATTTTTCTTTATTTTTCTTTTTATGATTCAGCATTAAAAATACATACAATCCTTAATTTTCACCCCTCTAAGATCAACCCCTACTATTTTAGTAGCAAAACAACGTTTGCTGGGTCAGCTAGTTTTGCTATAATATTCTTAGTGTAGTTTCAGTGTTTGTCGGACTAATAACGCCAATGTGTATTGCAATTTTAAAATAATGAGAAAACTTGCCATCGAAATTACACCAAACTGTAATATTTGATGCTATATATAACAATAAATCTATTGTTTATTTTCAGGAGGAATGCAGTGAGAGCATTTTTTTGGAGTGTGACCTGGACACAACCCTGATGGATACTTTCTATGGCGTGCTGTGACCGCGCACTGAGCCCATGCATCCAGTACAAACCACCATTATATATACTGGCAATAATGCACGCACATTATATTTTGTAAAAGCGAAGACAACAACTAGTAAACCAGTGTTATTGACTATGAGCAATAAAGTTTCAACTAACTTTAAAAGAAAATCTCAAAAACCTTATACGTAAAGAGGTAGTATTTGATCAGTTAACCATGACCCATCATCTTCTTAAACTCACAATACGTACAACTACGACAGCATTACCAAGGAAATCGCTTTACATAAAATATACCCTTATTTGTAAATGACTAGATTAGTCATTAAAACAGAATCCAAAACTCCCGTATTTTATAGATAACTATTGATGTAAAATAAAATTGACAAATATTTTAATGAATCGGGTTTGGCGACACCGTTGCTATGACCTTTTAATTTCAATCATACTAATTAGTTTATTGGTATACTCATCATTATCATCTCAGCCGAAAGATATCCACTGCTGGACATAATCAAAGATATCCACAGCATTTAGTCTTGAATTGACCTTGCCCATTGAAAGCCCGCGACCTTTACTAGGTCATCGGTCGTTGCTGCCCACGTTGCATCTTCCAGTTCATGGTTGCCTTCAGAATCTGTCTGCCACAATAATAATACGAGGTCTAACGCTGAGAAGTGTATTTTTATAGCAACTAGTATGAAAGATTATAAGGTAATGACGTAATTTAATCGGACACTATCCGCAATATTCCGGAACACCACACGAACAATCCGCATAACTCGCAATGTTCTGAAAGCAACCTGTAATCATTATATGTCGGCGGTCAACGTACGAGCGGTTATAAATTATAATTGTCTCGTATGCCCGTCATCGCATGCCTTAACGTTCATCAAGCTTTCAGCGTCTACCTTGACCCACTAGCCAACTTTTTTACCACTGATTTCATACCTGTTTTGCATCGCAACAAGTGCTCCAAACTGAAAAATATTCGTTCCGCAAATCTCAACAGTCTTTGCATATTATTTTTTACTACAATTCCACAGGAAAATGATAAAAGTCATTAAAAATTGCTCACTACAAAAGCAACGGTGTTGCTATAACCTCGTGAATTAAAAGCTCTAAGTATTCATTAGATATGATTAGTTAATTTATGGTAAGTTATCAATAAGAGAGCAAGGAATATCCAAGATATTATCTTTTAATATTATTATTGCGTAAATATCAATAAGTATCTAGATATATTATGTTAGTCTTAAAATACAGCATGTTTCAATGGTACGTCCTAAGTTTTGGAAAATACACATTTTGTTAAGTACCTTAAATTATCTAAAAATATAATAATAAATCGTTAAAGCATATCTTTAAGTGCCTTTAAATTGATTGTCAGTTAGATTTTGCTAGTATAAATCATTGTCATTTGAAAATAAAGGTTAAAATATATACCAATTTTAATAACACTTAATACAGATAGTATTGCCACTGCGGTATAATTAATCAAATTTTAGGTCGTATCATTGAAACGTTCAAATTTGACACTTTCTAGTCTCGATTTATTAAAGTTTTTTCATATTGTATCATCACCAACAGATTGTCCACTGAAGTACCTACCAACATTGTCCAGCAAATGAACCATGTTTCATCATGCATATTTTATATTTGATATATTTATTGTACTTTCTATTAGGTATATATATAACAGTTATAATATTATAAGAAATTAAACGTAGCGCCTTAACTTATCTTACGAAATGCTTTAGCAATTTAGTGAGGAATGTCTTGAACCAGCCTTATTGCCTCCGTCCAAAATATTACATGCGTCGGTTTCGAGGAACTGTTTCGCACCCTTAGTGGAAAAAGTCATTTGAAGAGAGGTGTCTCCTTAGCAATTTTTACCTTATTGCAATTTCTATAAGGTTAAAATTTGTCAATTGCTATTTCTCATCTTTTGCCTCTTTTACAGTGATGCTCTGTGCGATGTGTTCCAGCGTTACTGACAATTTTATACACTTAACAACAATTAATATTTGCAATAATGCAATTGCCATCTTATATAGTCACTAGTATTTTGTGCTACTGTAAGTTATGCTTATCTAATTACTCATATTATCAAAATGTAGTATTTAATGATAAACGCCTTGCAATTTCTTCATTATTAGATCGTTCTTGCCTTTGTTCTACTCGTAGTACCTTCATAATATTAACTAATGCCTATAAATATGTACTAACGTTTGTAAACTAAATAAAAATCCAATTTGACGAGTCATATATATTTTTAATTATTTCTATTTAATTTTAAAATTGCAGAGCTATATATGTATGTAGAAATATGATGCTTAATAATAGTCATGAAACAAAAATTATGTTTATTTAGTTGTTAATATGTATTTTAGGAATAATTGTAATTTTTGAAAAGCAGATTTAATATTATTAATTCGTAGCTTGAATATAATTGTCTGATGTATCTGTTGATAAAGTCAATTGTAGCTTATTCAAACTATGCAAGTTTTGCAAAAAAATTACACTACGAAACTTGCATTATGCAAATAGTGCTTTACAAACGAGATAAATATAGAAAATATTGTCAAACATTGCACTATACACATTATTTATGATAAATCATATAAAATGTAATAAAAATAGAACTTTATAATCATTATACATTGTAATTTAGTAGCACTTTAATCTTGCCACTGTTTCTTGCATTTAATTTTACATATCCTTAAAATAATGAGAAGTATTCTACGACAGTACGAAAATAAAACCAAACCTTTACTGGTGCCTTTAATATATTGTTTATTTTATGAACTTAAAGCTCATTTACATGATTAGGAAAAGGTAGCCTTTGTTTTGCTTGCCGAAAAAATATATTGAGACTTCCTTTGCGAAACTTGCAAGGTGTCGTGTTAATGATGCTTTATTTAATTAGTAAATAGTCTCAGTGTCATAATAAGAATTCTACTAACTAGTCTGAAATGTAGTTGTTTTGCCAAATGTACCCATTTTATATATTTGCACTGAACACACTACATCAGTGAATTATATCTTTTAAAACGTTGCAAACATGATTGAGGCCTTATATAACTTTATGAAAATAAGTAATAATAATTTTAATGTTAGAAAGAGATGACATCTAAAATTTGTACTGTTAGGCACATCTAAACCAGATAATTGTAGTGACATAAGTGTATCTAGTGTGCTGAGTGTTTGAACCGAATAATTATTGCCATAAAGATATCGGTAGATGCCATATTTTAAATTTAAACTAATTTTAGTTTATATGAAAACGCTGTAGTCATAAGCTCGTTTTTCTGTATAAATAGAATTGTACCTCACTATGTTCTGTTCTTGCTTATTCCTTGTAGGTACTTATTGTTTCAATAGTTCATAAGATTATGTTTGTATTTTTTTTTCACGTGTAATGTTACTTTAAGTGCATAGTTAAGTATGTTGACTAAGTCACGAGATAATTTATTACCAATGACATGTTTTTAAATTCTTTTTTTTATATACCTATTTTTTATAGTTGAGTGTAAAAAGTTGAGATATATTATATTGAGGAAATAGATATGGTTTTAACGTGTTTAAGTATATAGTTTGTAGATTTTGCCAGAAGTGTGATTTACTAACATTTTGTTATTTGCCACTTATATCGTCCTAATTAATTTGTTCACCAATGTTTTGTTATTTCTTTATATTTGTCACCCTAAGGTCAATAAGTAAAGAAGAATAATATACAGACCGCAATACTTAACCACTGATTTAAACGACCTTGTAATTTATTAATCTAAATCTTACGGATTTAGACATGTAATTGTCGCGAATGTTACCATGGACGTATGCCGCCTTTTTCATTATGAATGGGCGAAAAACTAGGTTTTATTGTTATGAATTACATATCGCAGCATGTCGTAGTACTTTTTAGATTTCCTACGTCTTTCACGTCTGCCCTATCCCAGCAAAATTTTCATTTAACAAGGTCGTTGTCGTATTTACATATGTTAAGAATTCAAATATCTAGAAGTTTCCACTTTTCGCTCTGCGTATGATAGAGCGAAACGTTTTAATAGTAGTCTTCAATACTTGTTACGAGTTCCTACTGGTGATAGGTATGTAATTGGCCTTAGGGTGACGAATTATTGCATTATGTAAATAATTCAATTTTTTTTGTATTCAGCAGCTGAAGAAGTGCCTATGTGCCATACAGTGTGTAAAAACGAAAAATATTGTACCTTGTTTTTAGAACTATATTTAAATTATTTAAATTCAGTCAATTTTATTAATTCGATAAATAACGACTCACGGACCGATTTATAACCGGACTCATTTTAACGTGACCACGACGTACGCAAAATACGCTACACTTGCATTTTCAACGAGTGTCTTTGCATGAGTTAACACGATACAAGTTTATAACTACAATATTTTTTATCTTCAAAAAACAGAAAAAATATGCGTCTTATTTTGCTAAACTTGCTACAGTTGCAAATTTCACAAAGCAATGTCTTCATTATCCTTTTCGTTCGTTAAGAATCATTCAATTAACGGTACAATATTATTTGTTAAGCTTTTCATGTACCTATCTAATAAACATAATTGTACCTTATTATATATACATCCTCCACGAATTGTAACTACCAGTTACTTTGCTGCAACACTCACATTTCAGAACAAATTAAATTTAGTCACATTTATTGTTTTTTTGCTATTCATTTTCTTTCCTTTTGACCTACCTATCACGGCTATTACTAGGTAAATGTGAGGCTATAATTTTGAGGTATTCCTCGAAGCGCTACAATTTTAAGGCGCTCCTAATGAAGCGCTCCTTTTTAATTCCTCGGAGTGCACCTTTAAGAGGAATAAAATTTTAATATTTTTATTTGCTATCGGGAGCGCTCCTAAAAGGTGGCTCCTAAAATGGTAGCGCTTCGAGGAATACCTACCTCATATTTTTTTCGTAAATACTGGGTTCAAATAGCAAAGTTTTTTTTTCACAAAAAAACGAGAAAGAGAAAAAAAGACCTTTACATCTCTGTCACTTACTGCTAAGCGGTCGTGGGTTCGATTCCCACCCAGTACAAATATTTGTGACCACGATTATTTGTTCAGTGTCCGAACATAACTTATATTATCTATACTAATATTATAAAGCTGAAGAGTTTGTTTGTTTGTTTGTTTGTTTGTTTGTTTGTTTTATTTTTGTATTATTTTTACTATTATATGATGAGCGTGCGGCCTTTCGTTGGCGTTACGGACACAAAGTACACTTTGTGTGCGTTAATTGTCGTCATCTGGGTGGACTATATTCCCTTCCTCTCATAGTCCGATGGGACGCCAATCTGACACGATCGGAGGGATTTCCAGCGTAAGACCACGAGGTTGTAAACACTGCCAATTTCCAAAACTTCGGGCATCTAATTGTGGATTTCATAATTTATAGTATAATAAATTATTCTAATAATAACTATGCTATTTTGGGACAAATTACAAACTGGGCTACTAGACAGTTTTGCAAAAAAATTGTAGATCTTATAGATAAGTACATTGTATAGATAAGTTATGTCCCGATTATTCGTTCTGTGAAAATAATCGTGGTCACAAATATTTGTCCTGGGTGGATTTTTTTTCTTTTTTTTTTAAGACATCTCCCGCATTAGAGAACAAGCTCTGTGTCGCGGGGGCTTTACAAACATACAATTATAGGACACAAATTACACCCAGACTCAGAACAACTCTTTGTGGGTCACACAAAGTTTTGTCCTGTGTGGGAATCGAACCCACAACCGCGTGCACAGCAGGAGCATACTTCGGCCACTGGACCACTAAGGCAGTCATATATACTTAGGGAGATGTAGATTATGGCCGCAAGGGTGCTGGTAGTGCTAAAGTAGGCACTATATATATATAACTAGCTGTACCCGCGACTTCGTTCGCGTGTTCAGTCTTTGACCGTAAATCTAAAAACAACAGTTATCCCCATACAAACATTTCATCGGCAGATTTTCATCTTTAGCAGTTACATTTTAAAAAACCTTTCTTAGCGGATACCTATATCATAATAGCTATCTGAGTGTCTGGTGATTTAAACTGTGCGTTTGTTGATTAGTCAGTCACATTTTTCTTTTAAACATTTAGATTCTGCAATTAATAAATTTCATGAATCAAATTGTTTTAGCGCAAACGTGATCACCCTTAATCGCCTAGCGAATAGTTTGAATATATGTATTATTATGTATTATCTGTGCCATACCCTGTACCCTGATCTGAAATCTCTGCATCTATTACATTTCGTTTTAAATTGGTCACTTCTAACCTGATACGTACTCTTACACAGTTTGGTTGGGCTTAAATAAAAATTACTAAAGGGTTCGCCGTAGTGTTTTTTTTTAAGAGAGAGAAGGACTTCCACCTTACAGAAGACCACAGCCAAATAACTACACACAGCGGTGTAGTTGTGTTCCTGTGTGCGAGTAACGGTCTCCAACGCTCCCTTAGGGATCCGTGTTGAAAGAAACGTATTCTTATCCCAGGGATACTCCCATGTTAAAGCTCTGGTGTAAAAAAGGGTTGGTAACACGCAAGTGATACCTTTGGTATTGCAAGCGTCCATAGGCTACGGTAACTGCTTAACATCAGATGGACCATATGCTTGTTTGCCACAAAAGTAGTTCCATCTTAGCCATAAGACATCCCGCAAGGTTTGCCACATTATTCGGTCCTGAGCTGACCTTGTCCATCGGTTCCCCGCGACCTTTACCAAGTCGTCGGTCCACCTTGTTGGAGGCCCACGCTGCGTCTTCCAGTTCGTAGTCGCCACCCTAGAACCTTTTTGCCCCAACGGCTATCGGTTCTGCGAGCTATATGCCCTGCCCATTGCCACTTCATTGAGGCAATTGTGCGAGCTATGTCTATAATGAAAGAATCACGCCGTCTACTGGTGAAAATGAAATTTTGTTTGGTAATTATTGAGTTTATCGTGACCAGACAGATTCGGTGGAGTGTTTTCTTTTCTGTGCTGCTTTTCTGATTACCTATACTAAGGTACTGTTAAATGTTGGCGCCTACAAAAAAAATAGTAATATATAGATTGTGTTTAAGTCTATTTAGGCGTTACTAATTTATTCTGTGATTGTCTTAGATCTTGGCATGATTAACGCATTTCAATTGTACTTATAGTATATTTATATGGTTTAAGTATTTTCAGAGACAATTTTAGCGGCAAAAAACAGACAGACAGAGAGACAAAACTGTTAAAATTGTTGTAAGTGCTTTGTAAACAGCCACATGAATTTAATAGAAAGCTGTTATTTTGATATTACAAACAGACACTTCATATTTATTTATGTGTGGACAGACACTTCATATTTATTTTTTAAATTTCTATTCATATAAACTTAAGTTGTTGTTTTACAAACTACATTTAACAAAAGTTTGAGCTAAATGAATCGAAGCGCGTTTCTTGAATAGCACGTGTGTTATTAAAGTTACCACAACTTTTTTATTTGTGAACCGATTAGAATAAAACAAAGCCTATACGTTATGGGTTATACTACTACTTCCTCGACCGATTTCGGCCATGGCGACCTCTTTAACTCCGTTCTGATTCATGGCGTTGATGTGCTCGAATATGACTAATGTAGCCTATCTTATTACTAAACGTACGCGCACATTGCGGGCAGGTGAGCACACCATTACAGAAATTATAAGTGATTGCACAGGGTGGACGTGCTTTCAGTTCATCGCGTCGAGTATCTAGTTCAGAGCAGCGATTGGTCTCAAAGTCATTGACTTTGGTTTTCACCAGAGACCTCCACTCAGGTCGTCGAGTAGCCAATTACTCCCACTGTAAGGGGACTGTAAGACTTCACAATATAAGCTCTTGTTCCCCTAACTATCACCGGCAGCGTTTGCCGAAAAACATGACAGTGATTCCACCCATGATTTTGTTAGAGCTTCTTATATCCTGGCGGCCGGCCTTTGGCTCGCGCATGCGCACTCTCACATCGTCGCCTGCCTTCCGCCTTACAACTTACGTACGTACTTGACTAAATCTATTATATCTCCTAGGGTATTCGTTGAAATCAAATGATGTAAAGGACAAATTTGTTCAAAATTAAATCTTTATGACGAATAGCGTATTTGTTTGGATAAGGATTAATATCGTGTTCATAAAAAAGCTTTGCAGATAATGAATTATTTTAAATCATTTTTATTTCCATAAATCACGTTGTAGTGAGTTAACCCTAAGAGGTAGACATATGCTGTCGCGGACTTTTTTATAGATCTTTTAAAGAGGAATAATTCTTTAGTACATATTTTTTTCATAACTTTAACCGTTTAAGCGGCGTACGCGACGGAAACTCAGAAAAGAATAATATTTTCCCCGATTTTGCAACATATCTCACTACTGCTCCGCTCCTATAGATTATAGCGTGATGTTATATAGCCTATAGCCTTCCTGGATAAATGCACTATTCAACACAAAAAGATTTTTTCTAATCGAACCAGTACCTTCTGAGATTAGCGCGTTCAACCAAACAAACAAACAAACAAACAAACAAACTCTTCAGCTTTATAATATTAGTATAGATAATATAAGTTATGTTCGGACACTGAACAAATAATCGTGGTCACAAATATTTGTACTGGGTGGGAATCGAACCCACGACCGCTTAGCAGTAAGTGACAGAGACCAATTTAAAACGAAATGTAATAGATGCAGAGATTTCAGATCAGGGTACAGGGTATGGCACAGATAATACATAATAATACATATATTCAAACTATTCGCTAGGCGATTAAGGGTGATCACGTTTGCGCTAAAACAATTTGATTCATGAAATTTATTAATTGCAGAATCTAAATGTTTAAAAGAAAAATGTAACGCACAGTTTAAATCACCAGACACTCAGATAGCTATTATGATATAGGTATCCGCTAAGAAAGGTTTTTTAAAATGTAACTGCTAAAGATGAAAATCTGCCGATGAAATGTTTGTATGGGGATAACTGTTGTTTTTAGATTTACGGTCAAAGACTGAACACGCGAACGAAGTCGCGGGTACAGCTAGTTATATATATATAGTGCCTACTTTAGCACTACCAGCACCCTTGCGGCCATAATCTACATCTCCCTAAGTATATATGACTGCCTTAGTGGTCCAGTGGCCGAAGTATGCTCCTGCTGTGCACGCGGTTGTGGGTTCGATTCCCACACAGGACAAAACTTTGTGTGACCCACAAAGAGTTGTTCTGAGTCTGGGTGTAATTTGTGTCCTATAATTGTATGTTTGTAAAGCCCCCGCGACACAGAGCTTGTTCTCTAATGCGGGAGATGTCTTAAAAAAAAAAGAAAAAAAATCCACCCAGGACAAATATTTGTGACCACGATTATTTTCACAGAACGAATAATCGGGACATAACTTATCTATACAATGTACTTATCTATAAGATCTACAATTTTTTTGCAAAACTGTCTAGTAGCCCAGTTTGTAATTTGTCCCAAAATAGCATAGTTATTATTAGAATAATTTATTATACTATAAATTATGAAATCCACAATTAGATGCCCGAAGTTTTGGAAATTGGCAGTGTTTACAACCTCGTGGTCTTACGCTGGAAATCCCTCCGATCGTGTCAGATTGGCGTCCCATCGGACTATGAGAGGAAGGGAATATAGTCCACCCAGATGACGACAATTAACGCACACAAAGTGTACTTTGTGTCCGTAACGCCAACGAAAGGCCGCACGCTCATCATATAATAGTAAAAATACCTCTGGTATTCCAAGCGTTCATAGGCTACGGTAACTCAGGCCGTATGCTTTGCCATCCTAATAGTACAAAAACCAATCGATAGTTGCATGGTATTTAAATACAGTTTCCAAGAATGAACAGTATTTGCGTATAACTACTATATATTTCCTGATAAAATTAAAGACAACTCACATACTAGGGAACAAGCCCTGGGCTGCGGGGGACTTTACAAACATAAAATTAACGGACACAAATTAGTTACTAGTTACACCGAAACTCAGAACAACCATTAATGGATTACACTTTTTTTTCCGTGTAGGAATCGAACCCACAACACGTCGCGCGGTGGTAAATGGCGAGGTATTCACTCAACCAACCGTGTAGTCGTATTGTAATGTAGGCTGTCGATGAGTTACTACGAGAGACCGACAAACGAAAGTGCGAATAGAGAGAATGCGTCAGAACGGAAATGGATGAATGAGACGGGTAATTACATTCACGATGAGCTTGTATGTAGAAATACAATTCATTCACTCGAACGTTTGTCGGCTCACTCGACGAACATTATATTACAATAGCAATCTGAATGACAATTAAGGTTTTCAACCAAGTGATTACCTACGTCGTCTTTAACTCATAAACAATCCAGATCTTGAATGAAGTGCATAACTTTAATATATGTACATAACTGTCGTTGGTGCCGCATATTGGCGCATTAATTTTGTTGTCCGGAGAACACAGTTTGTGTCACGTAGAACACATACTGCCTTACAAGCTGGCCTGTTAGTGACCCTGACTGCTAGGCTGGTGGTCGTGGGTTCAATTTGCAACCATACTACCACAACACTACACCATATTACAAAACATTTTTAAAAAGTTATGGCATTACCAAGGGAAATAGAGATTCATTTATACAGTGTACAGTACAAATATGTATGTATATAAATATGTTTACCAGTTGTACTGGTTGCCATAAAACTGCATCTAACTATTTTGGGATCACAGCGTTTGAGTTGTTTTAAGGTATAATTTATTATACTTATAAAAAGCAAAATGCCACTCACAAGAACACAACCTAATTGGGATATTATTTTTTTATACAAACTCTAAATTGGCTAAAAGGTTGCACTAAGAGCCTTTTTCACCAAAAGTCGATGTTTTGACAAGACTGTCATCGACATCGACTTTCGGTGGAGAATGGTGTTTCTAACATAAAGAACGTCACTTAACCATTTGAATAGGTATTATCTAATTAGTATGCAGGGGATTGCGAGAGCGATTAATCGATCTAGCTAGGTTTCATTTTTAGAATACGTAATTTAACTTGTGCCCTGAGCCTCTAGACAAGTGGCATAAACGGTAGTCGAATCGAAAAGTCAAAAAAGCAAATGTATGGGATTTGACGTAAGTTTGCGACATTATATCGTAAACTTACGTCAAATCCCATACATTTGCTTTTTGACTTTTCGATTCGACTATCGCTTATGCCACTTGTCTAGAGGGCCTGAGCAGTTTCGAATAATATAATATAAATTTTTTACAGAAAAAATGTGTAAAATAGTTTTGTGGGGCTACGTTGCATGTAAGATTTATTGTAAAACTTTTCCTTAATAAAGATACATACATAATAATGAGGTCCATATATTTATGACAGTAGATTTAACAGGCAAAAATTAACAGTAAGATATGCAAGAGTTAGGAGGAGTTTTCGGTCCTGGGCACTTGCCCAGAGTGACTGGTCGATCTAGGCATGATTTATTTTTAAATAAAGATATAGTTTTTACTAAGATCGCAATGTGATCTCGACACGTTTCTATCTTATACATAAAATAGAAAAGTATCCCTCATTGCCATACAGTGGAAAGCTAAATTAATTTTTTTTTTCTTCTCATTGTTTCCTTATTAAAAATATTTTTAACTAAATTTAATTTTGTAGGGTTTATTGGTTTATATCTTTTCATATAATATTGTAACTCATATCAAATTGTAAATGTTAAGCGATCTGGCGATTAAAAAGGGTGGCCCGAGTTTCTTGCCAATTCTTCTCGAGGCCCAACCCTAGTCAGCGAATTGGCCGTAGGAAAAAAGTATGCTGACATTTATTTTTATGACGTACATAACTATCATGTATTTGATCTAAATGAATAAATGAGTTTGACTTGACTTGACTTGGGTGGTGGATAATCTGCTAAATTTGGCACGTTTCGATCATCGCTTACCACAACCGCGGCACCAAATGATAAACACTGACGATAAACTCGACATTTTAATATACTTTGAGGCAAATCCTAAAAGTTCAGTGAGGGAAGGTGAAGAAGTAATCGGAATTTCGAAAAGAAAAATACAACGTGTACTGAAAAAATACAAATTCAAAAGTTTCGTTGAAGGAATAAATTCTTTTAAACTTTCACGATTTGTACACATATTATAACTATAATGGACAACGGCCGGCTAATTCTCTAAGAAACAGCGATGACAACTGACAGTTGTGATTGCAAAATTGACAGTTGTGATTGCTCGGGGACGGCACAATCTATTGACTAAACGTCAAAAAGGGCTCTTACGGAATACCGATTTTCAATCTGACAGATGGATTTTGCTCGGTTTTTGCGGTGGCTCGGTTTTTGCTCTTACGGAATACCACTGCCGGTCGTTGAAGGGCCATTAGTACACAAATTTCTGCCGGGTGATGCTGAAATACGACTTATTTTCTGCCATAAAATCGAGAGAATCCAGAGGATCATTATTTTCTAAATAATCTAAATCTGGTCAGACGAGACAAACTTCAGCAATAATACTATAACAACCGACACAATAATCGCATTTGGTCCCTTAAGTATCCGCGAGACTAATAATCAAGTGCGTTTTTCGTTCATCTGTTGTATATTAGACGATATGAATGCCGTGGGCAATCAATAGATGAGCTTGCACAGATCACAGATCTGCCAGAAAAGGCGGCGGAGCGGACCAGAGAGGAATGTATCCTCGGTGATCCGATCCGTCGCCGGCGAACTGGGCGACGTCGGTGCGCACATGAGCGTCTGATGCCGCCATAGTGAGGCTGTGAGAAGGCTGGGGCATTTTTGCCTCACCCGCACTCTTCCGCGGAAGGTCAGCGTCTCCGGTGCACCCGGAAGCTGTCACTGGTGATGGACCTCGCGTAGCGAGGGCAGCCGCTGAGTGGACTACGAGGTGTAAGTTCGATCCTAGCCAGCAGAACTACTATGAATTCCACTTCGTGGAATTTATACGTAAGTAGGTGACTCGGAAAGCACGGAAAGCCGTTAGTCCTTCGCCTGATTTCTCTGCGGTTGTGTCGGAATGCCATCCCAACGGACAATAAGAGTGATGGAATAGAGAGTACACCTGTGTTTGCACATACACTTGTGCACTATAATATGTCCTGCGCAGTTAGGTAATTTTCGTTGAGATTGGCCGCCCTGGACGACTACTACTACTTGACGTAGTAGTAGTAGTCGTACGTACCTAATGTTAACTAATGAAATGATTTACGTTTTGTTTTGTTTTATAAGATACTAGGGGTCGCCCGCGACTTCGTCCGCGTGGTAATTTGAAATATTTACCCCGATTTTGAAACATATCTCACTACTGCTCCACTCCTATTGATCATAGCGTGACGTTATTTAGCCTTCCTGGATAAATGCACTAATCAACAAAAAAGTTTTTATTAATCGAACCAGTACTTTCTGAGATTAGCGCGTTGAACCTAACAAAAAAACAAACTCTTCAGCTTTATAATATTACTAGAGTTCGCCCGCGACTTTGTCCGCGTGGTAATTTGAAAAGTACATTTTCCCGATTTTGCAATATATCTCACTACTGCTCCGCTCCTATTGATCAGAGCGTGATGTTATATAGCCTATAGCCTTCCTGGATAAATGCACTATTCAACGAAAAAGATTTTTTTCTAATCGAACCAGCACTTTCTGAGATTAGCGCGTTCAACCAAACATACAAACAAACTCTTCAGCCTTATAATATTAGTATAGATAATATTGTATAGATAGATTCTAATGCATGATTCAATGCGTCGTACACCAACCCGCATTATAAGCTAGTGTGTATGGATTAAGACCTAATCCCTCTTAACTCTCTTGATAGAGGAGAGGAGACCCGTGTGCAGTAGTGGAACATATCCCCTATTAAATTATTAAGTGTCCTATGGCTTTTACTGAAATAAATAATTTGACTTTACACTTATAACAGCCCCAGGTCAAACACAAATGTATGAAAGTAATCAGGTCACGACACACTGACACACTCATTGTGAACATTTACCTAGTTCTAAATCCAACATCATTTTAACACTCTAGTTGACAATGCGTGCTAAACGAAGAACGGTAACATCCCTAACACCTTGCACAAATAGACTACCGTTATCACCCACTTTATTTATACATGATTGACATGTACACTTGCATTTTGTGACCATTTCTATTGGGATCAGGACGTGCTTTCACTAACAAATGACCGATTAATTTTGAGTCTGTCTATTCATTTCCAAGCTGTGGATTAAGTGATTTAAAAATGGCTTCAGGTCATTGGTGGATAATCGTTTCAGTGATGATCACTGTAGCTGCAGCAGCAACGTCCATGAGGAAGTTCGAACCAGAAGACATCGGTCTTGAAGGTGATTTCAATGAATCGGAGGAACTTAATGGAGATAATTCGACTGAAGTTGGAGGAAGAAAAGGAAAACTATGTAAGTCATGAATTGTATAATCTAATATGCTGAGCGACTAATATCGCACACTGACAACAAATATGATTAGAAACGCGTTTGCCTATACAACTGCATACTTAGTTATTTTAATTATAGAATTATGTAATAATATTTATCATAAAAATGTAATTTATATATTATTATGTACCTTCAATAAAAACTTTTCTTTCTATATAATGTATGACAGAACGGCTCAGCAAACCATATTTAATTCCAAGCTTTGATTTTATACTAATTTCAAATAAGAAATTCTTGTAGGTACGAATACAATGGTTGTCGAACGATATTTGTATAAATTAATTATAAATCCATCAATATTAAATATAATAAATCAATATCCTGAAAAAAATGCGTTACGCGCTGCTGCGACACGATACGATGATTATTGATTTTATGACGCTTGGCGCTAGCGTGTCTAATTAAAAAATAACAAAATGAAAGATAGCTAAGCAGTAAGCTATAGCCACGTGGATTGATAGATCTGGAAAATTTATGTAGTCAGTCCGTAAATGTGTGACTATTTAAAAAATGAAGGCAAAGATACAGCAAGGCTTAAGTACTGTTAAGCCCCAGCTCCTACTCGAGTCGTGTTGTATTATTTGGGGTCTCACTTCAATAATAGATGTGTAGATGCAAGCTGGTCTCCTTCTGTGTAATTCTTCTTATGTTAATATATAATTAAAACGACGATCAATAGTAGATTCTTTCTTTTCTTCACAGTACCTAACTCGTAATGCTTTACGAGTTAGGTACTGTGGAGCAAATAATAAAGTAAGTAAAGCAAATAATTTTCTTATTATTCTGTCAGTACTAGGTACCAACTTATTTATTTATTGAAGTCCTTCAAAACTTATCTGCAGTTTGTAAACATTTATTACAATTTAAACACTACGCCAAGCAACACTTATGTGGCGTTGTACAAAAAACAATATTCTATCTATGTACCTTTGGGAAGGTATATCGGCCGGCTGATTTTCTAAGAAGCAGCGAGCGCAAATTGATGTTTGACAGTTGTAATTGCTCGGTGACGGCACACACGATTGCTACACGTCAAAAAGGCTCGTTTTCGCTCTTACGGAGTATAGATTTTCAATCTGACAGCCAGATTTTGCTCCGTTTTCGCGGTCGCTCGTTTTCACTCTTACGGAATACCCCTGCCGATTTTTTTTTGCAGAAGCCAGAGTTCTAAAATCCAATCTCAGTCAAACTACTGAGATTGGCTTCTAAGGATAATTACAAATTTCGACGTAACACTAACATAGAAATGAACAGATATTATATAATTTTGTGGCACGGAGTTTGCGGACTATGTGGGAAGGTCGAATCCCCCTAAATCTCCTCTTATATAAGCCCATGTTTTCACTTGTTTCCCTTTTTAGTGTTTCCCTTTGTGAGTATTGTACGGTTCGCGAACACAGAATGTTCAACAACGAATGTGATGAGCGGGACGTGCCTGGCGCGCCGGGAGTGCAATAATCTTAACGGTACCATAACGGGTACTTGCGCCTCTAGGAGAGGAAGATGCTGTGTCGGTGAGTAATTGGAAATTAGTTCAAGTTACCAATTTCATAAATTAATAATGGCAATCATATAATTATATAATTATTTTGAAGACAAAATGCTCTTTATGCATACCGCCCCGCTCTGGGAAGCGAGGCGGTTATGTCAGGTTTCCGGGCCTAGAGGTGGTAGGCGGCCGGTATACCAACTAAAACCTGTCCTACACCCGTCTTCAATGGTGGACCACCGGAACCTACACAAAATAGTCCATCCAGAATAATGTTATCTCTAGTCTACCCATTGATTGTCAAATTAATAGTGATCGTTGTTTGTTTTTTTTAAATATCTTTAACAACTGATGGTAGAAAGCAAAGAAAGTAAAGTTTATTTGGCACATTGGAAAGACATCAAACAATGAAAGAGATAAACAAAAAAGCGAGCAAGCCCGACTGGGGAAGGATTACCACCTTACACCCAAAGCCAAATAACTACACACAGTGGAGTAGTCATTAGTCATGTGTATGAGTGCGGGTCTCCAGTGCTAATTTAGGGATGTGTTTTAAAAGACACGATTTCCGTTAAAAATATTGGATAGGTAATATCTACGCAAGTCATACTGTCTTCTACTGGTATTTATTGCAAGCGTCCATAGGCTCATGGTAACTGCTTAACATCAGGTGGGCCGTTTGCTTGTTTGCCACACAAGTTGTATAGAAAAAGAACTCATCACGCTGCAATTTTAATTCTTACTTCATAACCGGTTCTGTTATTACTTACCTCACCATATATCACTGCGCGCCATCATGTTCCAAGTATATTACCAAAAGACAGAAATTTGTATGGTGATCTCTGGGTGTAATTTGTGTTCGTGAATTGTGTTTGTAAAGTTCCCAGCGACACTAAACTTATTCCCTACTGCGGGAGTTTTCTTTTTAAGGTAAGATAGAAATATTACTCCGCTTCACTCCTGCCTCCTAGACAAGTGCCATAAACGGTATCAAAAAAGCATACTCGTATGTATGGGATTTGGCGTTAGTCTACGATCCCATACATTTGCTTTTTTGCTTTTTCGATTCGACTTCCGTTTATAGCACTTGTCTAGAAGGGCAGTTCTATGGTTCGTTATATATGATAATTAAGTATCGTTTTAATATGTTTATAGTGTCACGTTCATGTGGTTCTACTACCAACGTAAACAATACATATTTCACAAGCCCCAGTTACCCCTCCGCATATGCTGGAGGTCCAGCCTGCTCTATGATTGTCAACCGATGCAACAGCAAAATTTGTCAGGTAAGACTGCCTATGTCCAGCATGCCAGTGTATTCCGTATATACATTAAAGCTTTGCCTTCTTTTGCAATATTACTTAACAATTAGTGGCGTATTTACTTGAGGCAAAATAACTTGTCTAGGGACGCGCGGGCATAGGCACGTGCAGAAATTGTGTACAAGAATAAAATCATAACCTACATTATTTTTACTAAATAAAATTGAAAAATAAAAAATAAAATATAAAAATAAAATGAATAAGATAAATATTTTCATGTACTTAGTTATTTTTTTTAGCTTTCTTTACTTTATACCATTTTTTAAACTTTTTAATCACGTCCAGGAACACAACTATACCTGTACCTGTGATCTTCTGCCAGGTGACGGTACCTCTTTCTATTGCACATTTCGTAGTCTGCTAATTGCGTAACATCGAATAGAAATCGACCCCACACACCATTCGTAAATAATAAAATCCTAACTATTTTTGTCTAAAACCAGCTTCGCATCGACTTCTTGGACCTCGTGTTAGCACAACCGGATGGTGATGGTAATTGTGACACAGACTCCATCACCATTAATGGTGGTAATACACAAGTACCTACGCTTTGTGGTGACCTCACTGGACAGACTCTCTACGTGGACTTCAATGGGAATACAGCGATAACTATTGTGGTTTCGGCAACATCGTCAACGTCGTTCTCTAGACGATGGAACATTAAGTTGATTCAACTTTCTTGCGACTGTCCAGGCTTAGGTAAGGCAATCCTTACTAATATTATAAATGTGAAAGTTTGTGACAATGGATGGATGGATGGATGGATGTTTGTTACTCTTTCACGTAAAAACTACTGAACGGATCTGGATGAAATTTGGCACAAAGATAGATTATGGTCTGGAATAACACATAGGCTAACTTTTAAGAGCAATAACTGACATCCACGAGGGCGGAGCCGCGGGCAACAGCTAGTCTATAATAATAGAAGAGAATACCTAACCAAATATGGGCTTCTATTTAGAAATTATTATTATATATACAAACTACATTATAAAAATTGAGCGCTATTTATATGCGCTTTTAGCACATCTAGACATATGAACGTACATTTGATGTCCTAGTCGTCATCAAAAAGTTGTTAATAATACAAACACTCTGCATCATTTGAGTCAGGATCTTCTCTTTTTATGTACTTTAATGTCACTAGTTTTCCCTCATCTCCTTTTGCGATTCTCGTCCTTAGTTTTACAGAGTACCTACTTACCTGTGTTAAGATGTCACGCGATACCCAGTGGGTGCTCAAACTCAATAAATATTACGGTTTCAGCTCCAAACGGTTGCCTGCAATACTATAGAGGTACATCAGGAACGATCACAGGCTTCAATTATGGGACTTCAGCTAATACAGCGTTGAGTTCTTCCCTGGTCACCGGTACCCGGCAGATAGCTAACTTGAATTATGGAATATGTATTAGAATGGAGGCTGGATATTGTGCGATACAATACTCTTCGGTGAGTTTTTTTTTTTCTAATTTAAGAGTAGGTAATGCATTTAGTCTCTACTTGCGCAAGAACACAACTTCACCACTAAAACGTAGTGATTTGTTACTCTGTGTTCACCATTTTGTGTATTTGAATGTTGTCTTCTGCGGTCCTTCCCCTGTCGGGCTCGCTCGTTTGTATTGTAGCCTACCTTAGAGTATTGATTCTAGGAACTTTTAACTGCAGTCCTGTTGAGCTCGGTTCGATTGATCGAAATACGCGGCCGGAGGAGAGCTCATTGATTCATTATAAATGTTATGTTTATTATATATTATTTACTTATAGGGCGGCGACTATTCCTTCACTGTGACTGGTGACGTAGAAGGTGCAGATAATACTGTACTCGGTACATCAGTAGGTGCCGTAAGCGGTTCCGATTGCGTAACAGACTTCGTGGTTATACCCAATCCAACTGTCGTGTCAAGCGGTGACTCAGCAGGCACTGATCGCTTTTGCGGCATTGGATTTGCTACCGTCCAAAGTAAGTTTTCTATACCGCTATTTTATTCCCTATCATTTGATCTGCAATTATTTTTAATTTCGTAGAAAGATGCCACATAGAGGATGTCTTTATTCTAGTTTATTATAAGAAACGACACCCATGCAGACGAAGCGAAGCTGCGAGCAAAAACCAAGTTTCATAAATTGTGCCTATAATTGTACCTAGTAATAGTTTCATAAATTGTACCTATTACTTAGACTTCTGGTCTATAAATATTTATACTTTTGCAGCTGGAGCCAAGCCTTTCGTCTTATACGTGGTGACGGATGCCAACGAGGGAGCTACAGCAACAACACCACCAGATGTCGCCAACAGGGGCTTCGCACTATCATACTCTCAGGTCGCTTGTTAAATTAACAAGAACAAAATTAACGTCCCAATTAAATGTTTTTAATTATTTATTTGCGAATGCATACATGCTTCAAAGAGCAGTTAGCGTAAAAGAGGCTAACTACTTACGAGTATAGCTAACTACTTACGAGTATATCCAGCAGTTCTGCAGCTACCTACTTAGTCAAGGTTTTAACTTTTAAACAATATGAATAGATACAAAACAAATATAATGACTAATTAGCCTAAAAGCGTGAAATGGGCTAACAGGAGTTCCAACCTGAAACGAGAACATAAAGAACCATCTACCTATACAGGCACATCTCAAGGCAACTCGTAGAATATCTGACACTTGCGATGGAAAATATTCTATATGTAAATAGGCCAAATGAAAACAACTGTCAATTTTTGGTTGTTGTGGTCTGCAATTGAGACGATTGGACGAGGTTAGAGTTTAGAGTTTAGGCGTCCATATTGAATCTTTTAAGTGTTAATACACGAACAGAATCACATCTATACTAATATTTATCTATGCAAACATCACCAGCAGTGAAAAACTGTCTTTGTCTCGCCCTGGGGAACAGGCGAGAGTCTATGCCAAAGTATCGACTGACATAGGTTTCCAGCGCTCATTTAGGGATACGTTTTTAACGAAACATATTCCTATCGGCAACCTTTGTTCCCACTATACCAGATTCCCAAAATACCAGATGATCAAAATACCAGATTCCCATTATACCAGATTCTCTTACTACCAGAAAATGTACTGTTATGATCATAAATACAAATAACAATCTTCGAGTGGATGATTCTATTATCAAACACGCAAGTGATAACTCTGGTATTGAAAGCGTCCATATTATAGGCTAGGTACGGTAACTGCTTACCATCAGGTGAGACGTGTCTTGTTTAGTACAAAAGTAGTATAAAAAAAAAAAAAAAAGGCCTATTAATTGATGCAAAAGGTCTGAAAATCTGAGGTCTTTGAGCATCCAAACAATGTAATTTTCTATATTTCTGGCAAGTACCTATATAAAAATTGGGTGAATAATTGGTGATTGGGGATTGAAATGCGACATGCACACTTTGAAAGGAAGACTTTAACTAAAAATTATTTTATATACACGATAATAATAATAATAAATATGCTTTATTGTACACCAAATGTTAAAAATACAGGCAAGAAATCAATAAAATACATCGAACAGTATGTACAATGGGCGGTCTTATCGCTATAAGCGATCTCTTCCAGACAACCTTTGGATGGACTTGTTGTAAGAGATAATGGCTGTTGATGGATGGTATACTACCAAAAATATAATATAAAATTAATAATATACTACATAAAGTAATAAATATATATACTACACAACATATGAATATTTATATAAAAATACATATATATAATTATAATGACAAATAATGATTTTTTACGATATTACCTAGGTAGGTACTTACTATTTGTTATTGTTTTCTTTTCGAAAATACAAGTGATATTGTTACATGATAGTTTTATTTCAAGCTCCCATTGTGTTAGTTAACATTGCAGATCTATCAGACCTATTGATCCACGTGGCTGTTACTTATCTCAGAGCTCAGTCATCTGAGAGGTAGGAAGGTCCTTCACCTTACAGAAGACCACAGCCAAATAACTACACACAGCGGTGTAGTTGTGTTCCTGTGTGTGAGTAGGTACACATAGGAATGCGAAAGAAACGTATTCCTATCCCTGGGATACTCCAACTTAAAGCCCTGGTGTGAAAAATGGGTTGGCAACACACAAGTGATACTTCTGGTATTGCAAGCATCCATGGGCTACGGTAATTGCTTAACATCAGGCGGCCGTATGCTTGTTTGCCACCTAAGTAGTAAAAAAAAATATTGTGTCATCCTTCTATTGTTTAATCAATGCTAATCACTAGATAGCGTGTCTGGCCATACGAGAACAAAGAATTTATATCCTAAAGCTACCTATCCAACGACGCGGAGCGATGGAATAATACGAAACGGAGTTGCGGACGAGTCTATCATCGTAGCGAGGCAGAAAAACAGAGATGCGAGAGAATCGACTTCTTCTTATTGACAGCTAATTTAGTCAGCTCGGCAGCTAATTTAGATTGCCCATATTTAGACCTCTATTGTGATCTAACGACGGCTAACATGGACCACCTTTTAACGTGTTTTTCGCAGCACGAAGACGCTCAAATAAAATACTACACTACACGGGTGATACATCTGAGCGTCTCTCTATAATATGTGGATTAATGATCGTTTACCAGACAGCGAGTGCGCCTGGATATGAGTGCGAGAGACGGAGACAGTCCGTAACTGCGCTCCGTATTAAGTACGGAAAACAGGACTTAATACTAAGCGCAGCTGCGGACTGCGTCCGTTGATATTTGAGTGCTCCTCTAGCACGCACCGTTTCTCCACTTCACTTCCCCGCTTCGCTTATAAAATGTATACATTTTTTTTTAAACTAGTTTGTTAATCCCTGTCCACTGAAGCGGACCTGAGCCTCTAGACAAGTGGCATAAACGGTAGTCGAATCGAAAAGTCAAAAAAACAAATATATGGGTTTTGACGTAAGTCTACGATATAATGTCGTAAACTTACGTCAAATCCCATACATCTGCTTTTTTGACTTTTCGATTAGACTATCGCTTATGCCACTTGTCTAGAGGGGCTGAGCTTCTTGTAATTTTATTGTTTATATTATCATAGCTCCTTTCGTTGCCATTCCGGACTTATTAGTCATTTAATTCCTTGCCTTTGTTATAAAATAATCTGTCCTTGTAATAATAATAATCTACTGTATAAGTAGTAGCCGTATTCATAGTTTCAGTGGATTCGGTTTTGCGTTGCTGCGTTAGTTCCTGATACGAGTTCCTCACTAACATACCTAAGTATGTTAGTGAGGAACTCGTATCAGGAAGTGAGAGGTATAAAAACAAGTGTTTCCAAAATTAATCATTTTAGATTTTTCAAATTTAATATTTTTAATTATTAAAAAGATTGAATATGAAAAACTCCTGCTACATGGGCAGTGGCACTTTAGCTTTTATACCCCTCAAGTGTGGATTAAACAGAAACACATCAAGCACATTGTCAAACAATTAATAACAATTTAATAACAATTAATCACAACATGTCGTATTGCTCTACGTATATTTTATAATCTATACACCACACATCACTGTGTGGTTGTTATTTGAAAGGAAACTTTTACCATATATGATAGAGGTGGTCTATTTATTTTATAACTATTATGTACCTACGTACTAAAAACTATGGTAGATAAATAAATTCTAATTATTTAATATAATACTACTGATATTGTGATTAAATAGTAACATTTACAATATGTAACATGCAGTGCTGTGTCAATAAGTACAAGTGGAGCTGGGCAGATTGGTGTTCATGGTGTGTCCGTGTGTCCCGACAAAAGCGCGGCAATCATGCACAATGTTCGACATGCGACTTTACCAATATAAGTATAAATTTCGAAAAAAATTAACGTTTTCATCGTTGATTGGATATTATATAGGACTCTTTTGCTAAGTCAATGTGACTTGTTCTAACAAAATGACAAAAATATATGACATAGTTTTCTATAAGATACATCGTATAGAAAACAATAACAAAGAACTCACGTTAATATGATAAATAAAATGTAACGTAAGTTCAGTTTGTCTTACATTCTTGATGGCGCTAGTTTATTCCACGTATATATGTCAAGAATCGAAATCTCGTTTCTTAACTATCAATCAAAACTGGTAACACACATTACAACCCTGCCGCAGCTAAGTTCGGAAATATTAATGATTTCTACGAATGTTTGTGGGCGGCAGGCCGAGATGTCTAATGGCGCGAATGCTGAACGATTGCTGCGTAATTTTAGGATGCGTTAAAGAAAACACCGCTACATTTCTGGGATTTTTTTAGGTAAAAGACTCCACGTGTACCTATTGCATAAAAGAACTTCTTATATTATTATAGTTAATTGTACTTGATTTAAAATATAGAACATTTATATTTAATTTTCACAAAAAAGATAGTGAATAGTTGAAAAAGGAAGAGATGGCCTTTGCACTACACTAAGAGAATTAAAAGTCTCATAATATCATAATCTAAATAATTTATATTTGGTATTTATTTTATCCAAGAAAACCTTAATAAATCAAATTCTAATGACAGATAAATTTAATGTGAATTGTGCCAAAATATATATATTATTATTACAATATATATATATGTGACTGCGAATACTGGTACAGATATTAATAATAGTATTACGGCATATATACAATATTGCGACGAAATTAGTCTTTCTTACCGAAATAAAACAAAATGGATGGTGATTCATGTCATACAATCGTTTTTCAAACATAATATTAAATAGATTAAAATGAATAACTTGCCTAGAAATATGAGATGCATATTATTAATACTTTCTTTTTGACCGCCCCTCTTTTTCAATCGTTAGGATATTCAACCCGTATAATTCTACAATTCATGGAAGACAGTTTGCAAATCATTTATGACTCGACTTTACAAAGCTTGCTTGCAAAAGTTGCATCATATAAATGTTCTATAATCTGATGTGACCAATTGTAGCAACTAAACATTATACAAATTAAATTTTATTTTACACAAAATCATTATGTCATAACTGTAATAAAAACTTTCGTCTTTATATAACTCTTTCAAAAAAAAGAGATGACTTGCTTTGCAAAATCACAATTTCATAAAGTTTCTTATACACGATACAAGTATTACAAAACAAGTTTAATGCTGTCTATAACGCAAAACTCATGGCGTTTTCTCATTGTGAGATAATAGTAATTTAATGCCAGTAGAAGGTAAAGCAGTCTACACGTGGGCGTGCGTTCTGAACGTTACGCGGCGTGTACACACACACATGTAAAGCGAACGCGGTTGCGAAGCCATCCAACGCTATGGCACGCGAATTTACGAGTACATACGCGCGATTTATCTATCAAACGACAGCACCGCATCCAGTTGGCACGAATATATCATGCCAACTGATCGCGTTCGCTTCTTTTCGCGGCGCGCTGCACCGCACTTCACGTGGTTTTAGTCACGTAGGACATTTCAATAGATATCGGCTATTAGTTGTTGTCGCGCCACCCCACATCTCGCTCATGTAGAACACGGCTTCACTCTTCGAGAACAACTGGGATGGCAACAAACTTGTATCGTGTAAAGTTAATAAAGAGGGGTTAAATATAAAAATACGTTTTTTGAAAACTACTTTATCTATAATTTATGCATAGGCACAAGTTAAGACCACCCCACAAGATACTTTATATGATGACCAATGTTATATTATGTAACTTTGACGTGTTTTATATACTTTCAATACATATGTAATTACAATCCATCTGCGATTGACTGGTAGTCTGTAATACAACGTATGTCCACCGAAATAAGATTGCAGACCTTATCAAATTTGTAGCCTGACCAAATTTTGTGCGTCACTCAGGTGATAGAAATTAGAGTACAGGGACTCATTGACTAGCATAATATAAACAATGATCAGGCAAACACATGTATCTGATGATGTTGGATGGAGTTACCTGGACGAAACTCTTCTGCCTGGACACCGGTGAAGCGCAATGCGTCAGCACAAGTGTAGCCAGGCGTGACTTTATACATTGACGACATAGTTAGTAGTGACAGTTTGACTCACAGAAGCTTATGCCCCCGGCTTCACTCACGGGTAATTCAATAGCAAGTAGGCTAGGTCTAACTGAAAGAAGCTACACAAACTCGATTCAAAATTAGTTTACCCCGTGACAGTATAATTTTTTTTTACCGTTATTAAGCTTTATCTAAATAAAACACGTCAAATGTTACATTACAATGCAGTAAGCATTACAAGACAAAGTCTGACGAAAAAAAATACACTTTTTGGACAGGCAAGGTCTGACCCAAAATTTACACATCTAGGACAGGCAAGGTTTGACCAAAACTTAACAATATTTAAACAGGAAGGGTCAAATTTTCACGTTTTTGTCACAATAATGCTTGCCCTTTAACATTTTCGAAAGTATGACAATCATAGAAGCGAGTATCACTTAGTTTGGCGTTACAAATCGTTCTGCTCTTCGCTCTGGTACTAAAATTGTCAACTTAATATTCAACAATATCTGAGGAGCTGGCGAACAAAACGGTATAATTACACTAAATGAAATTTTACAGGATCAGTAAACTAAATGACAGGCTAACAGTGAGTTGTTGGCGTGGTATTTAATTTTCACTTACACAGTATGTGATTTGATTAGACATTATGTTAAATCCTGATTGCTTATGATATTTAAATTTGGGAAATGCTCTTTTGTTTGCAACCAGTGCAGTTATTACGTTTTGGTTGCCATCCATAAAGTATGTCACACGAATTTCATGATTTTTAGGCCCTCCCCCTCTCCTCCCTCCTTGTCACTGGTGGGTGACAACTTCACAGTTGTGAGACTTATACAGTATGTTATCCCCGCCCCTCCCTAGTGTGACATCACAAGTTTGCAATTTACATCTAAAAATTTTAAATTAAAACAGTAGTTCCACAATTAGTTTTATTTCCAAGTGCTCATAGTCGTCACGTGTCACTAGAGCGGGTATGAACTCGTCAAGAAAACAATTCAAACCGTATGTTCATATAGATCTAGTTGAAATTATTTTTTAGTTTTAATTAATATTTCAAATTTCGCGATTCAATTTATTTAATTTGAAATGTGATGTCACAAAACTTACAACCCCCCTTGTCACTACATGTCACTTCGTCGACTTCCCCCCCCCCCCTCCCTTACGTGTGACGTACTTTATGGATGACCCCTAGATACCTAACTTTTTTTTTTTTTCTACTACTTGGGTGGCAAACAAGCATACGGCCCACCTGATGTTAAGCAGTATCCGTAGCCTATAGACGCTTGCATTACCAGAGGTATCACTTGCGTGTTGCCAACCCATTTTTTTACACCAGGGCTTTAAGATGGAAGTAACCCTGGGATAGGAATACGTATCTTTCAAAACGCATTCCTAAATGATTCTGCCTCTTCAGCTCATTTTTCATGTCCATTCCTCCTAAAATGGTTCTATGTTCTTTTCTATTCTTTATTAAGGTAATGACAACTCCCTTTTCAAGGTCATCTTTGTGGAAAAAGACAAGTGTAATGAAAAGTAACAATCCGTGTTGATTGACATCTTAAAAAAATGATTGAATATTGTTTAATTTTGAATTTTTTGATCAGAAGCGTATTTGTTCGCCAGCTCCTCATTTGCAACTTCATATGCGTTTCTCTCCCAATAAGTAAGGAACTACTACTAAATAAATCAAAGTCCGCTTTTAGACTGGCAACTAATAACCACAAAAGATCACAATACAATTTTATTTTACACATATTATGACCTTTTAATCGTTGATATCACTAATCTACATAATAAACAATATCATTTACAGGGTGATTGAAAAACTCGACGTCATCTTGCTAGTAGTGACACTGGGGTCAATTATAACAAATTAGTGCCTATAGCCGCAGTTATTTATTTTTATATAATTCTTGTGCGCTAGTTGGTACTAAAACTTCTTTTGGCTTAATCACATAGCCGTCAACCAACGACTAAGAATCCAGGAATAAACAAAAACAGGCTAAGAACAAAATAGTGCTCTTCATCAAAAATTATTGTGGGTCATGATAGTAATGTATACATGATAGTACGTCGAGTTTTAAATCGCCCCATTAAAAAAATAGAATCAATAAGAAAACAAGATACCTAAGCAAAGATTTCAATACATTTACAAGCATATTAAGTAAAGCAAACTAAAAACAGTGATAGGTTTTACTTGAGAAAAGGCTCATAAACAATATTCAAGTTTTGCTAACCAACTTTATACATTGGCAAACTCATCATTGGTGTTGCAATTGCATTTCATAAATTGCTTCTTGTAAGTTGTTTTATTTCCTAGTTAAAGGCAAGTTTTTGCGAAAATAACAATTATTAGAGATGTTTGCCTAACAATACTTGCACTGTGTAAATGGCGCTAGTCGACGTTTAGACATCAAGTTGTTGCGTCATCATTTCTCATTTAGGCTGGTATCACAGCTGTCCTGAAGACCCGTACCGACCGTCCGTATTGGCTCGCGGAACAGAAACACACTTGAGGCGCCATAACATAATTTCACAGCGAAGTGGTCCGTACACGACTTTAGCACTAACGGTCCACTCCTGACGGCCCTTACGGCCGGCTGATTCTCTAAGAAACAGCGATGGCAAACTGACAGTTGTGATCGCAAACTGATCGTTGTGATTGCTCGTTGACGGCACAATCTATTGACTAAACGTCAAAAAGGCTCGGTATTTGCTCTTACGGAATACCCCTGCGGGTATCCCGGACAGCTGTGAGAGCCCTATATTTTCTTTGCAGTAAGGTACCTTAGCTTTCTTATTATAAAAATATATTAATAAAATATATAAAATGTTAAAAGATTGTATAAATTACCATTTATGTGCTCTTAGCTCCTTCAGCACAGTAATTATAGTTGTTGGGGTATGGCAACAAGAATCAGTGACAAATACTAGCTTAATAATGATATTACGCTGCTGAAGCATTGACAGCTACAACTTTACCCATTTGACGGTCAATAGTATCTTTGATATTACTGTACCATTTGTCTACTTCTGTGTTGTCTTTCAGGTCTTGGAAAGCCGTACAACCTTCGATACTACTGAGGACTCCAAATACGGTGATGTCAGCTAAGTTTGGCTGTTCTCCGCCTAAGAATGGTGTGCCTTTCTTTTTTATTGCTGCTAACCAGGCATTGACTGCGTCATACAGGGATTCCCGAGCGTCTTCTTTAATATTGTGCCTGAAAAAATAAAAGTAAAATAAATACATTATACCCAAAAAGGTCTCTAGGTAAAATCTCTTTGACCAGTATCTGCTGCCAGTGATGGCATATGAAGTTGAGACTTGTTCTTTCACTATGGACTACATACGAACACTCAGTCACCCAATGGCATAGCGGGCTGGTTCTATTTTATACTAAAAAGGTCGCAAACTAGCATTTGGCTATGGTCTTCTATAAAGTAGAAGTCCTTTCCCAGTCGGGCTTGCTCCCATGTGTGGTGCCCTATATATATTACTAGCTGTTGCCCGCGGCTCCGCCCGCGAGTTGTCGGTTATCGCTGTAAAAAGTAGCCTATGTGTTATTCCAGACCATAATCTATCTCTGTACCAAATTTTATCCAGATCCGTTTAGTAGTTTTCACGTGAAAGAGTAACAAACATCCATCCATCCATTCTTACAAACTTTCGCATTTATAATATTATTAGAATATATGTACATACACGCTATTACGTTACTGATGTGATGATTTAGCCAGCTTGTCAAAGAGAAGGTCCCTTACTTTCATTTTGAAAGTGTGGAATACGCTCCCTCGTGAAGTCAGGATGGCCACTAATCGGTATTAGTGGCCATCCTGACTTCACGAGGCAGCACATTTTAGAGCAGAACAGATTGTATAAAGAAAGAAGAATGGACAAAGTGGTATGAGAGGGACAGGCAAGAAGAAGATTATTAGATGAACAAAGTTGTCTTTCATGTACTAAGCATAAGTACTGCAAGTAGCATGGGGTTCTTCAAGAAAGGAGTTATAAGGTTTTTAAAGGGTCGACAACGCGTGAGTGACACCCCTGGTGTTGCAAACGTCCATAGGCTACGGTAACTGCTTACCATCAGGCGGGCCGTATGCTTGTTTGTCACCTTGGTAGTATAAAAAAAAAAAAAAAAAAAAAAAGTAGGAAGTTAAGTAATTTTGCGTGCCACAAAAGTCACCCAGAGAGCAATGAACAAATCTATGCTTAGAAGTCTCTCTGTGAGAGTAATCAGTAACGAGGAGATCCGTAGTAGAACCAAAGTGCCGAGTGCCGTGGCCGACTTAGCATGCAGGAATACCTCAATAGTGAAAATGGATAGTACACAAAGTTTGCATTTTATTTCATTTCTTATGAAGAGAATGAATTTTGCTCCCTCGTGAAGTCAGGATGGCCACTAATCGGTATTAGTGGCCATCCTGACTTCACGAGGGAGCACATTCCAGAGCAGAACAGATTGTATAAAGAAAGAAGAATGGACAAAGTGGTATGAGAGGGACAGGCAAGAAGATTATTAGATGAACGAAGTTGTCTTTCATGTACTAAGCATAAGTACTGCAAGTAGGAAGTTAAGTAATTTTGCGTGCCACAAAAGTCACCCAGAGAGCAATGAACAAATCTATGCTTAGAAGTCTCTCTGTGAGAGTAATCAGTAACGAGGAGATCCGTAGTAGAACCAAAGTGCCGAGTGCCGTGGCCGACTTAGCATGCAGGAATACCTCAATAGTGAAAATGGATAGTACAAAGTTTGCATTTTATTTCATTTTTTATGGTATATTCGTTTCTATCCCTTTTGTTACCATAAACGTTCTCATCATCACTCTCAACAGCATCCTGACACAACCTACTCAAGAGAAACTTTTTTTTTGTTGGTGATTACTTGGTGATTACTTCCAATTCTTGACTAGGCGGATGCCAGCTATGCAGATCTTACCGAAAACCATTAGATAAACTTGAGCGGCTCCAAAATGTCTGTATAAGATTCATATTTGGTTTACGCATATATTATAAATTCTAATTCGTCGGCAGAATTGGTGAGCGGCTAGCAAGCCATCGCTCTGGGAGCCGTGCTTTCTGGTCGCTTGCGAAGGCTGCCGAGGGAAACTTTTGTCGGTCGTCCTTGCCCCCACTGCGGAAACCGGACAATAATTTGGCCCATAGTGCAAAGGAGAAAGCCGATCTTTTGGGTGCTCTCTTTGCCTCTAACTCGACTTTGAACGACAGAGAAGCCGTACCGCCCACGATTCTGTGGTGTGGTATCGCCATGCCGAAAATTAGCATAACACAGCGTGAAGTCCGGCGGGAGTTGCTATCTCTTGACGTTCATAAGTCGAGTGGGTCAGACGGCTTACCGGCAGTGGTGCTATAAAGCAGTGTGCCCCTGAGCTATGTCCTGTATTAACGCGTCTTTTCGGACTCTTATACAACAGAAGGCGAGTTCCGTCTTCGTGGAAGACCACCAATGTGCATCCGGTGCCCAAAAAAGGCGATAGGTCAGACCCAACGAATTACAGGCCTATAGCTATAACCTCCCTTCTCTCGAAGGTGATGGAGCGAATTGTAAACCGGCGGCCCTTGGGATACCTAGAGGATCATCCGTCGAGAGTCAAGGTGAGGCGTTGGCGGTTAGCCTCTAGACATAGCTTAGGCGTTCGATCGGGTCTGGCACCAGAGTCTTCTGTCATAATTATGCGAATGGATTGCCAGCTTTTTGTCCAGCAGAAGCATACAAACTGTCGTTGACGGTTGTTGCTCGGATCACCTGGACATCAATGCTGCCGTACCGCGAGGCTCTGTGCTGTCCCCGACGTTGTTTCTGCTGCATATAAATGATATGTTGTCTATCGACGACATTCATTGCTATGCAGACGACAGCACCGGGGACACTTTTTACACAGGCCGCGCAAATGTCCCTCGTTCCATTGTTGATGAAAGTCGCGAAAAACTTGTGTCTGAAATTAGTAGCACTCTTTCCAGAGTCTCTGATTGGGGACGACTAAATTTAGTCCAATTTAACCCCAGTAAGACACAAGTTTGCGCGTTCACCGCTAAGAAAGCCCCATTTGCTATGGCTCCACGATTCCAAGACACAGCCCTTACAATATCCAAGAGCATTGGAATCCTCGGCGTCGACATCTCCAGCGACGTACAGTTCCGTCATAACTGGGAAGACAAGGCTAAGCTGGCATCTAGAAAGCTAGGTGTGCTCAACAGGGCAAAGTGGTACTTCACCGCGGGCCAAAGACTTCTGCTCTACAAAGCGCAAGTCCGGCCCCACATCGAGAACTGCTGCCACCTTTGGGCGTGAGCACCTGGATACCAGCTTGGACCCTTCGATTCAATCCAAAGACGCGCTGTGAGGATTGTTGATGATCCCAAGCTCACAGGCGGTATTGATCCACTAAGTATAAGGAGAGACTTCGCCTCCTTGTGTGTGTTCTACCGCCTGTACAATGGGCTGTGTTCTGAGGATTTGTTCGAGATGATGCCCACGGCCACATTTTATCAACGCACCTCTCGCCACCGACAGGGAGTTCATCCTCACATCCTCGCACCTCAAACTTGCCGTACCGTAAGATTCCAGAGGAATTTCTTACCACGTACGATTAGGCTGTGGAATGAGCTCCCTGCCGAGGTTCTCCCAAGAGACTATAGCATGGGGTTCTTCAAGAAAGGAGTTATAAGGTTTTTAAAAGGTCGGCAACGCGTGAGTGACACCCCTGGTGTTGCAAACGTCCATAGGCTACGGTAACTGCTTACCATCAGGCGGGCCGTATGCTTGTTTGCCACCTTGGTAGTATGAAAAAAAAGTTGAAAATGCCGTCACATTCCACAATATTCTACGACAGTTCTTTTACAGTTCTCGCTGTGCGATTGTGGAATGCATTGCCACTGCACATTAGACGTGCTCAGTCTCTACCTACATTCGAAACCTTGGTGAAAAATCATTATTTGTCATTATAATAATATATATATTTATATGTTATGTAGTATATTATTAATGTTATATTATATTTGTAGTAGTATACCATCCATCAACAGCCATTATCTCTAACAACAAGTCCATCCAAAGGTTGTCTGGAAGAGATCGCATATAGCAATAAGACCGCCCATTGTACATACTGTTTGATTTATCTTGTTGATTTCTTGCCTGTATTTTTAACATTTGGTGTACAATAAAGCATATTTACTATTATTATTACTTCTTACTAGGCCTAACCGACAGCCCACTATGTAGAGGCTGCATGGAGGCCGAGGAGACACTCGCCCACGTTCTAATGGAATACAGAGCCTCTAGACAAATGGCAAAAACGGTAGTCGAATCGAAAAGTCCGAAAAACAAATGTATGGGATTTGACGTAAGTCTACGATATAATGTCGTAAACTTACGACAAATCCCATACATTTGCTTTTTTGACTTTTCGATTCGACTATCGCTTATGCCACTTGTCTAGAGGGGCAGGACCCAAGAACATTGGGCCAAGACCCTCAGAATACCGGGCTTACTGCCCGCAGCCACTTACGCCGTCTGCTAGCTTTCTGGAAGAACTTGGGTTGGCTGGAATAGCCAACCAGGAATCTCTCCACTCAAAGGCCCAACTGAGTAGTCAAGTGCGGGAAATACTCTGTACAAACTAAGTAACTAGGTCAGAGTGCGTGGATTTGGGCGATTAACTCTCTTGTTAGAGGAGAGAAGAGCCGTGCCCAGCATTGGAACAAGTATGGGTTGTTATTAAAGATTTAGGTAAAATAATATGTATAGATACCTAGTCTTCAACCTCTTCGAAATTAAAAACATAGCAGCGGCGCCGACATAAACCATAAGATAGCATTCCCAAGCTGGGAAGTACTTTCTCCATTCGCCAACTTCTTCAAACCATTGGAAGGTCTCGAGAGCTTCGCCCACAGTCCTGTAGACATTCGGAGATAGCGTGTTTACCAGGACTTTGTCTGCCCATTGACGCCATTCGCGTTCTTCTCTGTAAAAACAACAATATATCTTATTAAATACAAGCTGCTGCGCACGCCCGTCAAACCCGCGTCTTTGACGGTTATTGCGGTAAAAAGTACCCTATGTCCCCATTATACCATCTATCTTCTTGTTAAATTACATTAAGATCCGTTCAGCCGTTTAGTCGTGAAAAGGTATTAAACAAACTAACTAACAAATAAACCTCCTGAGTTCCTTTTGAATTTTGTAATATTATTATTGGTATCTTAACTAACACAGCACCATTGGTATTTCCTCAAGGTTTGGCTCGAACCAACACCGATTGATAATGACCTACATAATTGTTGGAAACCTAAATGAAGTTTGAGATACGGCACGTCGCGGCTTTATATAGGTGAAAATTCTAGTTTTCGTAGTTGCCCCTTAATTTATTTTTAAATAAATAATAGCCTTTTTTACTCGCTGACAATGTAGCATGCTATAGGTAAAAGAATTTTTAATTTTCATCTGTCCACTGGATCGATTTAAAATAAATATATTCTTTATTTTTTGAGTTTATTAATTACTAATAAAAAAACGAATATTTTATCTTTATAATATTAGTATAGATTACATGATAATATTATCACTTTTATACACTAAATTATCTTTGAGTGTTACAGATTAGATTTAATTATTCTGCCTCTAAAACCTTAACTTAATGGCATATTGCAAAGTATGTATAGTCAATTTACAATATGAATACAACTTCATTTTAAGGCACTATTTTTACACTACTTTAGTGGCCATACGGCCCGCCTGGCGGAGCGCAGTAGGAGACCTGTACTCACGCACAGGAACACAACTACACCACTGTATGTAGTTATTTGTTCTTCTGTAAGGTCTTTTCCCAGTGGAGCTTGCTCATTTGTATGGTGCCCTACATCTATAGCTTGAAAGTAGAAGCTGATCCCTCAAACTCTCGTGATATCATGCTAAGTTGGTGTCTTACAATTGGAATATACCTCTACTGGCCACACTACAATTTCACAACTATTCGACAATGAAGCAGCTACGTCAGTCAATGTCGAACTAACACATACATACATCAGTGTATAGCATCAGCAGCCTTTTATTTCCCTCGAAAACATGCACAGGGTTTAGGGTCATCAATGCATGAGTGACACCCCTAGTTTTTTTTTATTCTCGTTTAGTGGCAAACAAGCATACAGCCCGTCTGATTTTTAGCAGTTACCGTAGCCTATGGGACGCTCGCAATGCCAGAAGTATCACTTACATTTTGCCGACCCATTTTGTTTTACACCAGGGCGAGACGGAGTATCCCTGGGATGCATTTCTTTCTAAATGAGTGCTGGAGACTATTCACAGGAACACAACCACACCGCTATGTGTAGTTATTTGGCCGTAGTCTTCTGTAAGGTGGGAGGTCCTTCCCAAGTCGGTCTTGCTTGCTAGCATGATGCTCTGCCTCTCTTAGTGTTGCTAAAGTCTACAAGCTACAGTAACTGCTTCATCAGACAGGCCGCATGTTTGCTTCCCTCTTTAGTAGTATAAAACATAGTTGCTTTAATTTATTTCAAACTACTACTTACATTTCTGCATTTCTCTCTTTTTCGTCAGGTACATGACCGTGATGCATGATAAAGTATTTATTGGTAATATCAGTAGCTTCTTTCCCATTGTCGTTCAAATATTTCATGACAGGGTAGAACTTGATAATATCTCTCAAAGACGCTGACTTATCTTGCACATATGTTTCTAGGACAGAAATTATTGCTGTACTGTCCAGTAGTTGCTGCAATTGAATTAATATTATTGTAAATATTATGACAATCATACAACTTATATGGGCTAGTAACTGACTTATAATCACTATTGTGCCTGTCTAGGATGTCTGTCCATCAGGGTAAAACCAGAGCCGTCTAAAGCCATGCTGGACTTCATGTCAAAGTCAAACTCATTTATTCATTTAGATCAAATACATGATACTTATGAACGTCATAAAAACAAATGCCAGCATCCTTTTTTTCCTACGGCCGTAAAATACTTATTATTGAGAAGTTCAGATGGTCAGCTGTGGTCCTCTTCATTAGTTTTACTTCATCATATTATACTTTCTGAATGCAAATGTTTCATGTGTTGTTAAAAATATTAAAATTGCTATATGTGTGCCTATAATTTTTGAGGAGTTCCCTCAATTCCTCATGGATCCCATCATCAGAACTTTCTTTTGATGAAAATGGGACCAAACTGGAAGTATGTCCTCTCAGACAAAAAAAGAATTTTTCAAATCGGTCCATAAATAAGAGAGTACTGCGGTAACAAATATTAAAAAAAAAAAATGATAACCTCCTCTTTTTGAAGTCGGTTAAAAATGGATGCCTACAGTATCCCTTAAAACTGAATATGACTTTATAGAGCTAGTTCCTATGCATATGAGACCATAGATCAATATCTTATGATTGGCAAAGCATCAATGATCCTCTGATATAAAGGGCACCACCAGGCCACAATAACTACTTCCTCAGATGGGCTTTATATGTTTGTTTACTGGTACAAAGTGTTTACAGTATATTGAGACTATTCACACTATGCTAGGTTATCTTTTACGACCTGATAATAAAAGAAAAATAAAATTAATAGAAGAGAGCTAATAGATGACATTGAAGAAACTATACCTACAGAGCAAGTGTAGGAAAATCATGTAGTATAATGTTGATAAATTTACCTGGTATCCACCATCAACTTTAGCCAGCAGGATAGGAACTTTCTTATATCCCGACCACTTAATTGCCTGGCGAATCACGGCATCTACTTCAACAATCTCATAACTGATGCCTTTAGCATCAAGGTATGCTCTGACCTTGCAGCAAAACGGACATGTTCGGTATTGGAACAAAGTAAGCTGCAAATTGCTTGTATCCCTTTCATTTATTACCTGTAAATAAAAAAAATTACATTGTAAATAAAATGCAGATGGAAGGAAAACAGTCTTGACATCAAAAATCGGCGAATACTTATACCCTTAAACAAAAAACAAGATGAAATAATGTATAACAAGTGCAATACACAGAATTTATTACCAGCAAATATAAGAACAACACACCAGTCACAATCGCGATACAAGCATGATTTTAGCAGATACTGTGCAATTAATAATATACAATAGATCTAAAATATATGAACAGTTGCTTCACACACAGCAGGACCACATAATAACTATTCAAGTTAAGCCAGTGACATTGGTGACTACTTGTACCAGCTGGTACAGCTTGCGTCAGCAATGCATGACAAAAGCTCCAGGTATTGTGTCCATGGGTTAAGATAAGCTTACCATCCAGCGGACTATATGCTTGACTGCTACTTAAGTAGCATAATAAAAAGTTCAGTCATATAAACGATAATTTGAAAAGAGAAAAACAAAACAATTTTGCAAAACAACACTGATAATGAATCACCCGACTCACAGAGTCAACTTAATATTTACAAGTAAGAAAGATATGTTTAAATTAGATAGATTATATACAAGTATACTAATAATGACACTGTGTAAGAGGAATAAAACTTTACAATTTCTTATAATGTTTATTACAATTTCAACCATTTTGAAAATAAAGAACTTGTTATAAAAAAAAATATTAATGCTGATAAGTATGTTCAAGCTATCACACACTTAGGTCATAAATTAGATTACAGTGACTATATATTCGTTTTGAAACTTTTGCAATGCAGTATTTATCGCCAGCTATCATTATAACATGTCAGAGACACACCCGAAACAAACATGATTTAAGAATATACCATGTCTTAGACAAATTGATACAAGAAGGTCTCTAGCAACCTAAATATGAACATGATTTTGTGTTTGATTTCATCATCATCTAAGCTGCAAGAAACTGAGAAACTAATGCTACGACATGGAATTGAAATTGAATTTCCAATGTCCTTGAACATTATTATTATATTTGCAAAGCTAATAAATATATTGCGCATTTAAATCCTAACACTCTATGGGCACACAATATTATGTTAAATATAAATGCAAGGTTTTCGCGTAGCATATCTATATTATGATTTAAATAGGAAAATTTCTTAAGGTCACTACTGCATGCAGAGCAGAGCAATAGCATACAAGTGCTTCACGTAACATTATGATCTTACGCTGCATAGTTGCACAAATCTGTAACCATTTGTGTGGTGTACAAGCAACAATATGTTTTCTATTATGTCTGGTTTGCCAGTAGCTGACCGGTCACCATCAATACAAATAAAATATTTGTCTGCGATTTTTTGAAAAAAACTGGGTATTTTATTTTTATATTTCATATGGGTTTTGCCTGCTATCTGCAGGCATAGCAAATAGGCATATTTTTAAAATCATTTTTCTGTCTATCTGTATTTAGAAACATTATATCATACATAGGACTGCACCTGTTGACTGGTAATCTTTGAAAAAAAATTAAATGTGTTTGTTTACACATTTTAAGATTGTAGAAAATTGTTATGTTACTAAGTTATTCATCTTTCTGTTTACATTAATTTCAAAAGTAATTGCATAAGTTAGATAGGACTGACCAGATGAAAATGTACCTATAAATTACAAATTGATAAAAATTTGATAACCCTATCTAGTCCATTAAATATTTTATACAAATCACAATCAATTGCATAATAAGACCAGAGGCTGTACCATGAAGTGTAAAACGTGAGTAATTCAAGCGAGAAAGAGGGACGGAGCTTTATAGTATGTATAGCTCCGTACCTCTTTCTTGCTCAAAAGACTCACATTTAATCCTACCGGGCCCCTGATGACTGCAGGGATTTAGTGTAACAATATACCAAATTAAAGAAATTAAACTTTTAGTTGTAATATACACATGAAAATCATGATACACTATGAAAGTACACACATGTGATAAAAATAAAAATGACAAATTATGTAAAATAAAAATCCATTTTTTAGACATAAATTCATCAAACACATAAAAGTCTGGTCGACAAGCCACTGCATCAAATAAGACATGAAACAATTAGGACTTGGAGCTGCTGTGATGTCATTAGTATATGGCGGCGTTAACTTTGACTACTTCATAAGCAAGTGTGTAACTGATGTGAGTTTGTCAGCTTATTTGGTGTTAACCCTACACCTACAGAAGCTACTCGTGCAATGCAACATAATGCAAAACAAGCTTCTAACAGCACTTCCTTAGAATTTATGTATGTGCATATCCATCTTCAATCCTGCATCTATAACATGACAACGTGTTTTTGAATTGTGTCCCATTTTATATTAATTGTTACTGCCCTGCTTGGGTTATAGTAGGATGATAGACCTAAAATTATTTTGCCTATAACCTTTGCCAAGAATTGGGCTACTGAATGAAGAAAGAATTGTTCAAATCCAACAGCTAGTTTCATAGATTAGGGTTCAAACAAACAAACTCTGCCTCTTTATAATATTAATATCGATAATAAAGATTTTTTTAAGGCAATTCTTATCATTTTATTACTGACTAAGAAAAATATAAATGGCATAAGATTTAATAAATAAGCAAATGCTCAGTAGGGTGGGTTTACCAAGGATTTATGAAAACGGCTTGTGTAAACAAGGCAATTTTCACAAGTTATAATAGGGCCAATTACATAATAAAGAAAATAGATTTAAAAAAATACCGATGGATTTGATAATGAAGCAATGAAAATAGTACATTTAAAATTTTTTTGTCATAGCACATGTTTCATAAGATAATTTATAGAACCAACTGTTCTAACCAATAATACATAAATCTTCATCAAGTTTTTAAGAAGAAAACACTCAGCACATAAGCTTCAAAACCTATATTTGAATTGAAAAATAGCCATAATTATCTTACTTTGTAATGAGCCTGGTATTCCGGAGCTTTTTTCAAAAAAACATAGTCTTCTGCCTCTTGTGCTGCGAGCGGCTTTTTAGCGTTTACTACATAATGAGTATAACCTCCATAGCCTACGCCTACCAAGACACCAATACTCGCACTGAGTACTGTTAACTTAATAGTGGATTTTGGAAGCCGGCTTTTACTAGAGAAGAAATATTTAGGCAGGCTTCCAGGGTCTTTAAGTGAAGGCAAGACCACTTTCCTTAACAATTTAAAAGACGGTCTCCACATTTTATTTCAAATCAATATTATGATTACATGAAAATGAAAACAATCTGCACTATTTAAAGTAGGTAACAAGAACCAAATTGTACAAGAGCAAGAGCTGAGATCACAGAACAGCCGAGATTGCTGAGAAGGACGATTCTGTGTCCCGCAAAACGAAACGACCTATCTCTCTTTGTTAAATGAAATGATTTAGGGTCGAACCTAGTTTAAAGTAAATCGATACCTAAATTCGCATATCGATTAAAATCCGATATAAATAGTACTGGTCAACATAAAAAAATGAGTTAAAAAAAAGTAATATACGTAGGTCTTACTCTAAAAACTGGAAAATATATTAATTTTCTCATAATAGTTTTTACATCTAAAACTGGCAGATTTTTTTATTTACGGAAAACGGATATTTTGACATTAAATGTAAAATTTTAGTATTATTCTTTCACTACATAAATCGCTGTTATGCCTTTTTAACTGATGAACACGGAAAATGATTTTACAGCATACTACTGCTGGTTATTCTTATTATTACTTAAGCCCTAAAAAACAATTTTAAAGGTTTCCAGGCTAGCCAAGATCGCTGGCAATGTAATAAGCCAGGCGGCCGATTCTCAGAACATAGAATTAACATCACAATTTAATTTCTATCCAAAGACGCGCTGTTAGGATTGTTGACGATCCCAAGCTCACAGGGGGTATTGAACCACTAAGTCTCAGGAGAGACTTCGCCTCCTTGTGTGTGTTCTACCGCCTGTACAATGGGCTGTGTTCTGAGGAATTGTTCGAGATGATGCCCACGGCCACATTTTATCAACGCACCTCTCGCCACCGACAGGGAGTTCATCCTCACATCCTTGCACCTCAAACATGCCGTAGCGTAAGATTCCAGAGGAATTTCTTACCACGTACGATAAGGTTGTGGAATGAGCTCCCTGCCCAGGTTTTCCCAAGAGACTATAGCATGGGGTTCTTCAAGAAAGGAGTTATAAGGTTTTTAAAGGGTCGGCAACGCGTGAGTGACACCCCTGGTGTTGCAAACGTCCATAGGCTACGGTAACTGCTTACCATCAGGCGGGCCGTATGCTTGTTTGCCACCTTGGTAGTATAAAAAAAAAAATAGAACGAATGGGATGGGTCAGGCAGCACTACCTCGCCACAATCTAACTAATCTCTTGAGACGCAAAACAGCACGCTTTAAAAGGTTGTTGTGTCGTTATAGCCTTTGCTGCAATAGTATATTATCAAGCAGAGGGTGTCACGAGTCGCTATATCTATTTTCTTAATCCAAATGTTCCAAACTTAATTAACTAAACTGACTGATCAAAAATTAAATTTAAAAAATTAAACAAATAAGAAAGCAATATATACAAAATACGTAGGTTAAAATAATATACAAGATATTATCTTCTAAATCTGTCTTTAAAAATCTGATCTTAGGTTATATCGGTTTACTGTGTTGACACAATAATAAATAGTCCATACGATATCAATCGATGTAGGTACTCGTATATTCTTAATTTGTCAATCCTGAAAACAGTCACATTAAGACAGGTATATGAGGTGGATACCTAACCGAGTCTCGGAACCTCCGCCAGTATGCCCGTGACTGTCCTCAGTGCAATGTTAAACAGTGCTCCGGATACAATGTTGTCATTTGGTTGTTGCCAACGTTTTGATCAAGTGTTTGCTGAAGAACCCCGTTTATTGAAGAAGCGAATAGTGATTATAAATTGACATAACATAAATTTAACAAGTGGTTGTTATTGTTGGTAAACATGCAAAGGCGCTTCGAAAACTGTGATTTGGAAAAGGCGATCAACTAACTGGAAAATTTTATTTTAAGAAACTGTTTATTAAAATCAATAACCACTGCAAGTGAAAAATGGGACGAACGAAGAAAAGTCGTCGGGTAAGCCCTATGTAACATATTATTTCTCTAAGGCTAAATCGGCATTACGTTTTTCCCCGTAACAGCGTCTGAAACGCATATACAACAAGTGGCGTGAAAAACCGCAAGTGCGACCGCTTGTATTAGTTTTCTTTACTCAACAAATCACGCGATTATTAATAAATTTTAAATAAAATTAAAGACTTTTAAAATAGTAAAAAAAAAGTGAATTTCAGATTTAAATCGGCTAGGTGGTGGCAGAGGATCTAAATTTGGCACCTACTCCAATATGAACATAAGGAATTCGCGCTTTTCTTAAAGTCTGATTAATTGTTTCCAATAAAAAAATATTTTATGCGTATATACCTATACGATATACCTATGTTATTATGCGATATACCTATGTTAGGTAAATACCTATTTGTTATTAGATTGTTAGAACCTACCAATATCTCAATTTTAATTTCGTACTTGATTATGCCACCTGTGGTCATCATTAGCAGTTCCACTTTGCCAAAATGATGCTTTGTTACATCAAATGCACATGTTACTTTTAAAAATGACCCAAATCGGAATTGGTTTAACTCACGTATAACATTTGAAGAGTTTCCTCGATTTCACTGGAATTCCATCATTAGTTTCTTACCTGATGGCAATGGGGCCAACTAGAAAGTGTTCACATTCAAACGAAAAAAAAAAACATTTTCCAAAACCTCATCTTTTTTTAATTCCGTGAAAAAACCGCTGCGGTTTATCCATAATGCGGCCTTAGCCTACTCCTTACTCCACTTATTGTCCACCTTCGGGTCTTAGTTATGACGGTGATAATAAAATCCATCGTTTCAACCAGAATTAGAGCAAAAATTTAGTTTACTTTTAGCGTATTTACCTAATTTCAGCTTATTTTGGCTATCGCATTTTGTATAACTACGGCCCAGGCTAGAATTATCCATTTATTCATACATAATAATGTTTTATAACCGTATAAAATCATTTTCTGAAATTAGAATCGAGTGATCAGTTCTTTCAATTAAGCATAGACAATTTTGTATTCAGTCTCAAGTCACAACAAAAATTTTCGTTTTCTCGATTTGTCCTCACAAAAGTCTGAAACATCCCAGAACTACAAAACCGAAATATTATAGTATTTTGTGGAATTACGAGATGGATTTCTCTTTTGTTTTGTTTTTCTTCTAATAAAAATAGGACAAGAAATGTAACGGTGTACTAAATACGGTAGACTTTTCCGCGCCATAAGTAAGGTAATTGTCGATTCACATCTTGTTATATACGTATTGGCGCGTTAGTGAATCTCAATATGTTTTCTTAGTGACTTATACTGCACAGTGTCGGTTAAATGTTATTATATGTGTAGTTGGGTGGTTATGCTCAAAGCATGCCATCGACGTCGCGGTCGAGGGGCTCCGGGCGCGGGCCGGACGGCGCGCCAAGGGCCCAAGTCATAGCGCCCGTGTCGGAGCGGCAGCAGCTGGCTCTAGTGATGCAGATCTCTTCACAAGATGCCCCCCCAGGTAATTTCTCGTTTAATTAGTTGATCTTTCGTAAGATTTTTAGTTTTAAAACAGTTATTGCGACTTCCCGCCATTCCATGTATAGCCGCTCCGACCCCCGCTGAAGAAAGGAAGCGTACTAGACAACAACGCAACGAACGAGGTGAGACTCCCCTTCATGTGGCAGCTATACGAGGGGACCACGACCAGGTGAAAAAACTCCTTGATCAAGGTCAGGATCCGGATGTTCCCGACTTTGCTGGTAATGTAATATTTTGCCATAGCTCATTTCAAGTTCACCGTCAACTATTCTTGATCCTACATACAGTTTATATTTCTATATCTTTTGCTTCTGACTATCAACTTAAAACCATTTGCTTACATAAAATAAATATCTATATGTTCAGAAATTGTCAATGTTTGTTGTTGTTGATCACTGTCTTGATGTCTAGTTTATTTTTGTTCACTTTCATGTAACTACGTTACCATTATACTGTTGTACTCCTATGATTAAGTTCAAGCTGAACACAGGCACTATAATGTTGATACTGTAGTTGTTGACATAGTGTGTAAGCTGTGAGCTTGAATTTAATGATGTATTGAACCCTCCCATAGTACAAGCATGATTAGTTTGGTTGGCGAGGTTAACAAAATTAACGTTTCAGGTTTTATTTACAAATGTTAAATGTTATAATAACACAATAAACATATATACTAAGTTGAAACAAATAGAATGCTTATATTATTTGTTTTATATTATTATTTTTGTTTAAAAAATATATTATTTTAGTTCATTATAAGTAATATTAAAACAAAAATAGTTTAGGTATTACAGACAAAAATTAAGTTATTATTTTCATTTATTTATTTAAAAATCTTTTTTTTTATAAAATTGATTTAAAATCCCACATCTAGCAAAATAATAGCAAGATCAACATTAAATCATCAAGAGGATTGATAGTTTGTGGCTTCAAATAACTACCTACTATACTAAATACAATTTTAAATCAATAGGATGGACACCACTTCATGAAGCGTGCAGTTATGGGTGGTACCAGGTTGTAGTGGTACTTGTAAATGGGGGTGCAAATGTCAATGCAAAGGGTTTAGATGATGATACTCCTTTACATGATGCCACAACTTCTGGCAATCTCAAAATGGTCAAGTTCCTTATTGAACATGGGGCAGATCCATTTGTCAAGAACACTAAGGGAAAAATGCCATCAGATTATGCCGCACCACACATCTATGAGTATCTGCAGTGTCTTAAAGGTATGTGCTTCAAATTACAATTGTTCTTTTTTGTGGTTGTCTAGTTTAAATTTATGCCTTTACTTTTCCACATAATATACCTAAAAATACTGTAATTTTAACATGAATCATTCTAATATGTGTAAGAACTTTGAGTAAGGTAACAGAAGAAATAAATTTATTTATCTTTATTTAATGAAATTACTGACAAAGGCATAATAATTTGTTCTAGACAATCGAGTTTACTTGACTCACATTTCAAAAATTAACAAATAATAAACAACACAGCAAAAAAAATTGTAAAGTGGGTAAAAAAAATATATATAATTTATTTCTATTATTTTTATAATCCTCTAGAACAGTGATAGGTTTAAAATTTTAATGACTCAGGAACTTGTCAATCTGAATAGTCATGCTTGTTCCAAGTGTTCACATCTTGTAGGAGCTTTATCTTTTCCCACTGTACCAGCGCTGTTATATCATATGTGTCATTACTGTATGTGCTGTTAGATTCTTGAACGAAAGCATGTTGCCCCAGCCATTCCTGCAATCCCTACTAGTTACTGTTGCCATACAACAAAACAACAATCATCTTGCAGAATTACATGTTACCTGTTAGTAATCATTGATTTATTCATGCATGTTGATTGTTATGTGTAGTAATTAGTTCTCTGTAACTTACTGTTGTTAAATTATATGATAAGATAGCTGCAACAACAACACTGTTGTACACCAAAGGTATGTTATTTAATTTATTAATTTAGTATGTAAAACATGTGTCTATAATAATAATAGATCTGAAGCATACATAAAATAGCATCACCGCTTTATTTTTCAAAGCGGTACGGCGAGATGTATCCGACAACCATCTTTTGCTAGCATCATTAAGATTCCATGTTATAGGAGATTTGCTTATTGCCACAAATTATAATGAGCGTAATTTTATTATACACCATCCTAAGGGCAGAGCTGAATATGACTTCAATGTTTCACTAATGATGTTAGATGCCATTATGGTTTATTGTCATAGACGTGGTTCAATTATACAGCATATACTCTTAAAAATATTTTTTTAATAATATAACAACTTATATAGCAACCCGTATTTACCTTATTAAATAGGGTAGGCAGAGATGTATTTGACATCAACATTCGTTTAGAGCTATGTTAGATTCTTGTAATAGGTGTTGATTGTCATAGTTTGGACATTTACTTCTATAAACATTTTTATCTTAGAGCAACATCTGCAACGTACATAATAATGTTTCAATTTCAGTAAAGAGGGTAGGCAGAGATGTATTTGACATCAACATTCCATTAGAGCTATGTTAGATTATTGTAATAGGTGTTTTATTGTCATAGTTCGGACATTTACTTCTATAAACATTTTTATCTTAGAGCAACATCTGCAACGTACATAGTAATGTGTCAATTTCACTAAAGAGGGTAGGCAGAGATGTATTTGACATCAACATTCGGTTAGAGCTATGTTACATTCTTGTAATAGGTGTTTTATTGTCATAGTTCGGACGTTTACTTCTATAAACATTTTTATCTTAGAGCAACATCTGCAACATACATAGTAATGTGTCAATTTGAGTAAAGAGGGTAGGCAGAGATGTATTTGACATCAACATTCAGTTAGAGCTATGTTAGATTCTTGTAATAGGTGTTTTATTGTCATAGTTCGGACATTTACTTCTATAAACTTTTTTATCTTAGAGCAACATCTGCAACGTACATAGTAATGTGTCAATTTGAGTAAAGAGGGTAGGCAGAGATGTATTTGACATCAACATTCGGTTAGAGCTATGTTAGATTCTTGTAATAGGTGTTTATTGTCATAGTTCGGACATTTACTTCTATAAACATTTTTATCTTAGAGCAACATCTGCAACGTACATAATAATGTTTCAATTTCAGTAAAGAGGGTAGGCAGAGATGTATTTGACATCAACATTCGGTTAGAGCTATGTTAGATTCTTGTAATAGGTGTTTATTGTCATAGTTCAGACATTTACTTCTATAAACATTTTTATCTTAGAGCAACATCTGCAACGTACATAATAATGTGTCAATTTCAGTAAAGAGGGTAGGCAGAGATGTATTTGACATCAACATTCGGTTAGAGCTATGTTAGATTCTTGTAATAGGTGTTTATTGTCATAGACCAGACACTATATACTTATAAAACCATTTTCATTATAAAAGGACATACTCAGCAACGCGCCTTTTTCCCTGAAGGGGTAGGCAGAACTAACTGTATATGACATAAATGTTTGCCCAGCTAGTTTTTTTTATCATAAACCGGTCTCGATATACAGCATAAACTTATATTAAACATTTTTTTTTTAAATATAACAACATACATAGAGATGCACCTATTTCACTAAACGGGTAGGCAGACACTAATGTTTCATTAGCCATGTCATTCTATATAAAAGGTTGTCATAGACCGGGCACAAATATGCTCCAAATAGATACTTAAATGAATATATTATAACAACATACATAGCAGCGGGCCTATTTCCTTAATGGATTAGGCAGAGCTGTATATGATACCAATGTTCCGCTAGCTGTGTTAGATTACAATGTTATAGGAGGTGCTTATTGCCAATAGCTGGTTACAATTTTATTATGCACCAAATAGGTACTTAAATGAACATTTTCGTCATAATTATAACAACATACATAGCAGCGGGCCTATTTCCATAATGGATTAGGCAGAGCTCTATATGATACCAATGTTCCGTTAGCTGTGTTTGATTACATGTTATAGGAGGTGCTTATTGCTATAGATTGGGCACAATTACACAACATATGCGGTGACTATATCTGATCTAAACTATTATTATATAATTTTAACAAAAAAAAACCGACTTCAGTACGGCAAGTTGTAAAATTTTCAAATATTTGTTTGTTACAATCGAATAAAATCGACTGAGCGTCGGGCTGAACACAGGTCAAGTAGGTATTAAAAGCAATATTTAATCTGTGCAATCCGCACTCAATTCATTCACGTCATTATTTCTTATTAATAGTTGCTTAGCAACAATAACCGAAACTTATCTAATCGCCATCAGTAAAATACTTATTAATGAAAAGTTCAGATGGCCATCTGTGGTCTTTTTCATCAGTTTTACTTCACCAAATTACACTTTCTGAATGCAAATGATTGATTAGATGTTAAAAATATTGAAATTGCTATATGTGTGCCTATAACTTTTGAGGAGTTCCCTCAATTCCTCATGGATTCCATCATCGGAACTTTCTTTTGATGATAATGGGACCCAACTGGAAGTATGTCCAGTCAGACAAAAAAATAATTTCTCAAATCGGTCCATAAATGACGGAGTTATGCGGTAACAAACATTAAAAAAAAAAAAAAAAAAAAAAAAAAAAAACACGAATTGATAACCTCCTCTTTTTGAAGTCGGTTAAAAATAGAATGATGTTTATTTTTGTTTGTGACGATTTAACTCAAAAATAGCTTGACCGATTTTAAAAATTCTTTGTAATGTAGGCTATATTTTATTGAAAAAAACGTAATCCCTACAAAATCTTAATATATGTCCAACCGTGCGAAGCCGGGTCGTGGCGCTAGTGTATTAGACATATTACAACATACACTATATCCGTGGCTGGCGGGAATATGTCGAAATCTCGACATGTATGTTTTTTTTTTACCTTAAACGATTCCCCTGCCTGTATATTACCAGAGGTAATAATTACAAATATTATTCGTAATTTTTGTAATTATTACCTCTGGTAATATCTAGATATCTCAATTTTGAAGGTACATAGTAAGACAAAAGGACTTATCAACTTACACTCCACAGCGCCTATTGTCCGTAAGATATAATATAACGACTTATCAATTCATGATTGCAAAAATATACTGTTAACACATTGATATATCGACATATCAACTTATGCCCTGTTTATAAAACAAAAACAATACGGTCAACATATTGATATAGGTAGAGACTTATCACTCTATGCTTGCTAACAAAAACGAAGTTTTTACTCTATGGTTTATATTACGAAGGTATGATGCATAAGACATACTCAAGTCCGTTCAGGTTCAGAATGTCCAATTCTCAAAATGTCCAACGGTTTCAAAATGTCAGATTACCATAATGTCCAATTTCCCTTAAAGTCCAATTCCCATAACGTTCAAATCCCGGGTGACCGATTCCCAAAATGTCCAATTCTCAAAATGTCTAATTCCTAAAATATCCAAAATGTGAGAATGTTTTAATACCAATGAGTTTGAATAGCAATAAGTTTGATAGTGACAAATACAGAGTGTTTTGCGCATGGACCGACACAATTTTTCCCTGGATTTGGGGGGTTACCAGCTAGGTTCTACGCATACACCCTATGCCCTAAGTGATGCGGTTGGTTAAATATGTTTTTTTACGTTTTTAAAAATAATACCCAAATTCTTACCTTTAATACGAAATAACTTTTTTTTAGTGGGTTTAATGGTACAAAATAAATTTTGTTGTATTCGCCAATGTCTTCCTAATCTAAATAACTCATTATTTTATACAACTGCTTTCAAAAAAACACTAGGGCTTTAAGATGATATTCCTGCGATAGGAAAACGATTAATTTAAAACGCAACACTAAAAAAGCGCTGGTGACCTGTACTTACTGACACTTTACATAGGTATATATTATTTTATAATATTATTTATATACTATTTATAATATTGTATATATATTTTTAATAATATTTTGTTTTCATTGTTTTGTATCTTCTATAATATAAAAATGAATCGCTGAATGTGTTGCTAAGCGCAAATCTCGAGAACAGCTGAACCGATTTCACTAATTCTTTTTTTCCTTTGTTCGTTATTGTCAGGAGATGGTTCTTATGTAAAATAAAAAGTTGAGCCGAAAATAGTTTAAACCAGGTGAAGTCGGGGCGGGCCGCTAGTACTAAATAAAACAGCGCATAAGGCAGGACTTATCAACAAATAACACATACTTACATTTTAGTTGGACATTACGGGAATTGTACTTTTGCACGTGCATTGACGTGCACAAAACATAAAATTATTATTTTTGTCAGTTTCAAACTTATTGCTATTGGTATTAAAACATTCTCACATGTTGGACATTTTAGGAATTGGACATTTCGGTAATTGGTCATTGTGGGAATTGGACATTTTGGGAATTAGACATTATGAGAATTGGACATTTTGAAACCGGTGGACATTTTGAGAATTGGACATTCTGAACCTAAACGCTCAAGTCATACAGGCTTGTTATGTTCACCATACTGTTTTTTTATCATACCCGACCAGTTCTACGATGCTTAAATCGTTTCATCTCAGAATGCCAACTTCGCAAAATGTCAACCGCTCGCAAAAAAGTCAACTTCTCGAAATGCCAACTTCTCGAAATTACATAATGACAACTAAAAGTTATAAGACTGCTGTTGACATTCTGAGCTAAAATGTAATGCAGCAGTAGTGAAAATTATTTATTTATATTTTTTATTCGTGAACGAATTGATAAGTCGAATATTTCAAAAACTAAAAGGATTTCAGCTTATTACCTAACGTAATTCAATAGATCGCATAATATTTACTTAAAACTAACTAAATTACGTAAGTATAACAAATACCTCGATTTATCATAATGTGTCAAACTTTAAAATCGTGGCCCTGTAAAATCGTCATTTTGGACATGCCAACATATTTCCGCCAGCCACGGATATACTTATATGTACTACCTTTTTTGTAATATAACGTAAAGTATCGCACCTATCTCCCTAAAGGGGTAGGTAGATGTATATATATACATCAATATTTCGTGTGTATTGTCATGAACCGGACGCAATTATTAGTCTAGTCGACAAGTTGAAAATGGTACAAAATAGAGATACTGCTCTTAAAATTATGTGCGATAATAGCTCATTGGATCCAGAATGACGCCTAGAAAAATATGCCAAAAGCGTGTATTAGCACATAAAAAATTGCAAAAGATATAAACAATTAAAGATGGAAAAAAATGCATTTCGTTTTTTGCCAATATTTCATAAACTATTAATATTTAAAAATTCAAAAAAGATTCTGAAAGAGGAGGAAATTTCCAATAAAAAACTTCTTCTTACCAGAACTCTATTTCCATTATTTATAATTTTAATTTAACGCTGAAAATAGGTCTGCGCGCGACATTTTTAGGTTGCACGCGTGGCGTCAAAAGCGAGTACGGCACATTAATTAATTTATTTAAGGTATTGAATTTTTTTTTTAATTTGAACAAAAATATGGTGTGTTCTGAACACTATAAATAATTTATTTCAGTTGGAAATTTTACTTAAAGTTATTTTTTCAACAAGTTAAACAATTGTTAACTAACAACATTTTCTCGAACTACCGTCTTAATTGTAAATGAAAAAAAAATGAAAATAATGGTAGTAATAATTTTTCGCTTCGTAGAGCCTTTCTTCTTACATACTTACTTAACAAGATCGCGACATAAAAGTTAAAAAAATATTTATACTTTGTTTATAATAATTTATTAATAACGTTTACGTTTGACGGTGATGTTTATATGTTTATTTTTCATTATTTCTTTTAGGCTCCAATACTGCTTCCAAGCATTTCCAATGCGCCTGTCTATTTCCTGTGAAGTTAGATCTGTAGGTGAGATAATTTGACCTAGATAGATGTACTCCTCGACATATTCAATTTTGATACCATTAATTTGAATAGGTTCTTGCCTGCCGTGGGTCATAGCCTTGGTCTTTAATGTGTTCATGACTAATCCCACTTTTGCACTTTCATAAACCAGGTCATTCAGCATTGCCTGTAGTCCCTCACACGATGACGAAAGGATTATCAAATCATCCGCAAATCTCAAATGTGAAAGGTTTTCACCGTTGATGGATAGCCCACAATTTTGTGCGTCTAACTGCCGAAAGACTTCTTCTAAAACGACTGTGAAGAGTTTCGGTGATAACGGATCGCCCTGGCGTACGCCTCTTTCTATTTTGATCTCTTCCCCCTTCCTTCTCAAGTTTTATTATACACCAAATACTACCATTTTAATCGTGTAACAACATACTTAGCTCATTTCTCGAGTCTCGAGAAGTTTTGAAATCGATTTCTCATTACTACCCGAGATACACTAATAATACTACATTTTCACTTTGTCATTTAAACAACGGGAAACTGCTGTTACACATAGGTAGTCTTCGGTAATATAACACAAATAAATTAGCTTCACGCGATGTAGTGCAGGATGTTTGAGACAGTAAAACATTTTAATTTTATTATTTTGATAGATAGGTATGTACAGTAATGTGAATGAAAGCCTTTTTAGGGTTTCGTACCCAATAACGACGCAACAGGTAGATAGACACTTCAAATATTTACAGAATATTTAGCTGTATATTAATTTCAAATTATATTATATTAATTTAAATAAATTAAGGGTAATTAAAATAAATTAAAAACCCCAAATAAATCACATCTGTTGTATGGGAGCCATACAACAGACGTTTTTTTGCGTTTTTTCTTGATCTTTCTACCTCAAAAAGCGCGCGAGCCCGACTCGTTTTTTTTAAAAATATTATAACTGCTTGTGAAGTATCGTTGCGTATCCGTTTTGAGGTCAAATAAAAAACAAATTTGCTAAAATACTACAAATTACTTTATGACTGGTGTGAAAAGACAAATTTGCGAAAAATAGTTGTTAATATTTTTTTAGTAATCTGCTTTACCTAAACTTTTACCCTGAAAATTATATACTTAAACAATGTATTTATAACAGACGCCAATATGATGAATATTGAAATAGCGTAGATGATACGAAAGTGCAAGCGGGATCGACGTGGGCGGATGCCTGCTGTGAGGAAGGGAAGCGGGCGCGGGGGTGGGTTCAATCATGCCAACTATTGATTCTGCTAGCTCCAAGTGCACAGTTATAAATATCGGACTGTATAACACTATTATTTCATTTTATATCACAACCATAACTATAATACCAATTGTAGTTGTGGATGTGATAAATTAACGTTAAGCGAAGAATATCTTCTAAACAAACAAAACCAGGTACTAGGTACCTATTATTCCGATATGTCAAGGTGCACGATTAGAGGGCTTACCATGATGTAAGTCGTTCGAGCGAGAAAGAGTTTTACATCTTATCCCTCCATCCCTCTTTTTCTCTCGGTCGACTCGATCAAAGAGAAATCGCATAAAAGTATTACATTTCTCTATAGCAGCTGTCAAGTTGCTTACATTTGTTTGTCAATTTAACGTTTCCCGATCATTGACCTCAAATAAGGAATTAAGTAGGTTAAGGTTTGTCACCTCCACGCGTGTCCGAAATAGAGATATCGAAAATCTTACAGATAATATTGACCCTAGAACATCACTTAATTTTTTGTGAACCTATATTTTTCTCGAAAACTGCGCTTTGCTATACAAATCGAAAAGGTTCTCCTTTTTTAGTAAGTAAACAAGGGACCCTTATCGCCATGTCCGTCCGTTCGTCTGTCTGCAGCTTAGCTCAGAGACTCTTAGCACTGGAAAGCTGTCATTTAGCACGAATATACATACTAGTCATGTCGAAAATGTGGTAATATTAAAACGTTAAAAAAATGGTACTTCGTAGGTAAAGTGGGAATGTTAATTTTTTCCTCAACTACCCCATGATGTAGAAAAATAATAGGAATAAATCGTTTAAAAATATTGTGGGTTTATTAAGAGATCGTTTTGTGAAATATTGCTTTAAAGTTCTAAATATTGTTAAGAGTCGAGTTTCCTTCTTCCTCCCCCTGCCACCTAAATGGTTATTTTTAGATATGAGAATAAATTCACTGTAGAGAGATATGCGAAACGAAATTTAAAAAAACTCACAGCTAAGTAGGCTTCACGAGTGTACGAGTAAGAGTCGATTAACTTATTATGTACGTACTGTCAGTGAACGTGTTAAAATGTTATTGGAGGAGTAAAAATTGGGGTTGGGTTTTGATTCAATTCGTCTTAATCAGAGAAATTTGTTACTAGTAGGGGGGTGTCCAGGAGGTTATCTCTAGCCTTTGTATATATTTTTTTGTAAGGTATTTTTTCGCAAATTACTGTTAAAAAAAACTCGAGTACTGGAACTGAATCGTGGTTTTTGTAATTTCTGTAATAGGTGTAGGAGTGAATATCAAGAATAATTGGCGGAAAAAAATATACTAAAAATAGTTTTCATATAAATTTAGTTTAGAATTCCGCCTTTATCTTTTATATACCTATAGAATATGTTGACGACGCAAAAAGATTTTATAGGTATCCAAAAAAAAAGCCATTTATGTATTCTAGGGCGGTTCGAAGATATAAATATCAGTCATCGAAATAAAGAGAGTCAAATTACTGTTAAAAAAAACTAGAGTAGGTACTGGAAATGAATCGTAGTTTTTGTAATTTCTGTAATAGGTGTAGGAGTGAAACTACCCGACCATATAAAATTATAAGTGGGTTAGGTTAGAACTGCGATTCCCTACGCACGAGCCGAGCGACTGATGCAATCCGCCGTTGCAAAGTGCCGGCGAGTGTTAAAAAAACAAAAAAAAAACATTTCATTAAATAATTTTATACCTACCAAAAATACGCCAAAAGTGATTGAGGAGTGACTTCTCTCCCCGCTTCCAACTCCTTTTCCGCAAAATTTATAAGGTGACTTATTTCAAGAAATTTTGATTGTCAAATACGGAACCCCATATTGCGCATGTCTTATATATATTTTTGGTTTTCTTTTTATATTATTTACTCAAACATTTATTATTTAAACGTCTATTTTATTCTTAGTTCCATATTTCTTGAAATGAATTTATATGGCCGTAAACAAACATTGAATGTCGAATTTTAAAGTCAAATAAAATAGGTTTATACAAGGCTGAAGCTGAAAATAACTTCGGAATAGCGTTTGTGGGAACCGAAGTGTCAAAGTTATATTAGCTTAAGCTATACATACTTAGTTTATTGATAGATGTTTTATCTATTCTTATTTATTCCGCAGTAAGTATATAAATTATACCACGTTTATTTGTAGGGTCGATAATGTATATTTAAATTGGTCTACAATATTTTATCAGTAAAACAAATCACAATATTTTACAAAAGCAAAATCTATTTTTAAATCTTGAACTACCTTTTTTCTCATTGACAAATTCTGATTGAATACAAATAGATTTTTTTTAAAGTAGTGATTAATTAAAATATCTCTTCGAATAATAAATCTGTGCTTGGACTATATGAAGTAATCACAATTAAATCCGATTCACACATTTCTAGGATTGGCTACTTGTTGTCAGTTGTTATAATTAAATCCCCCAATACCCTGCAGGCAGAGGCGTATTAAATGTCGACGGCGCCTTAGGCTAGTGATGAGAACTATAAATGATTATTATATTAATTATCAACTTACCTACCTACTTATTCTATGTCCTCCCAGCTGTGTGATAGTGGAGAGTCGATAGCCATGTATTGTTATAATTGACTACTTATAATTTTCTAATTTATAAAGTTAAGTTATATTTAAGTCAAACTTATGAGTGTCATTAAAACGAACGAATTTATTTTTATTATAGCCAATTTGCTGACTAGGGGTAGGGCCTTGAGAAAAATTGGCTAAAAACTCCGGCCACTCTTTTTAATCGCTAGAGTATATTTTGTGGTGTCAAAAAGGGTTTAATTACAATATTTGTGGTAACAAAAAAAGACGGAACACAATATACCATACAAAAAGAAATTTATGTAAAAAAGGAGTATTTAATTAAAAAGGAATTTTGTTTAATTTTCTCTAACCTATGCGTAGTGACGGCGCGCTCACGGAATTTGAAAAAAAATATTGTGGAATGTTAGTAAGTTCTGTATAAAAGAAAAGTTTTGAACTAGTTCCCTACATAACATATTATATTAAATTCAAGCGTGAGAAAATAAGTATTTTTTTGTGTTTTATGACGGATATGTTTGGGAGTTTTTAATATTAAATTTTAATCATCCATATTATAAAACAAAGTCGTGTTATTTACACCATTTTATAACTCGAGAATTCGCCCCCGCTCGGAATAGCAGTGTGTATATTAAAATATCAAGAATAATTGGCGGAAAGAAATATACTAAAAATAGTTTTCATATAAATTTAGTTTAGAATTCCGCTTTTATATATAGATTATGTTGACGACGCAAAAAGATTTTATAGGTATCCAAAAAAAAAACCATTTATGTATTCTAGGGCGGTACGAAGATATAAATATCAGTCATCGAAATAAAGAGAGTCCTAACATAACTGAACTTCGCACATAATATCGATCGAACAGAGTAGTAGCTCTATTCCACTCTTTTTGTCCATGATAAAAAAACATGTCGTGAACAAACATGAGAGCCTTACCTGGAATCTTATTCTATTTAAAAATATAATATGTTATGAGTACCTACTTATGGCTGCCTTGTTAGCCCGAGTGAGGTAAAATTCTAAGTAAATGTATTTATAAAGGTTCAGTAAAATATAATGCCAGCTAATGTGACACAGACGGCATGATATACGTTTCAGTTATTACTACGGTATTTTTTCGTGTGAGCTGAGAAATTTTTTCTTGTGACCTGACTGTGTTTAAATTGTGAAAATTCTACATTTTAAACACAGTCAGGTCACAGGACATGGATAAAATAGTTTTATTAGCTCTTTATCATCCTCGTTCTTTTTTCGTATATTTTCTATTATGTTTTTTATTAATACTTATTCATACTTCTACCATTTTGCCTCTCCTCCTACTTACTTTTTATGATAAAAATCGACTATCGTATTTTCATTTACTCTGATAACACGACAGTCTCAGCAGAGCCTCTACATTGGTCCAAATCTCGTCACCGGACTTTTACTGTTTGAAACGTATCCTACTAATATTATAAACGCGAAAGTTTGTAATTATGGATGGATGGAAGTTTGTTACTCTTTCACATAAAAACTACTGAACGGATCTGGATGAAATTTGGCACAGAGATTGATTATGGTCTGGAATAACACATAGGCTTTTTATAGCGACAACCGACATCCACGCGGGCGGAGCCGCGGGCAACAGCTAGTTAAGATAATTCTTCCCTCATAACCAGTTTAGTAAAAAAAAATTTTCCTCATTGGCAACTGTTGACGAAATTTTGCCTACGTAGACAATAAAAACCACCACTTCAAAGGCTTCTAGTGTATTTCTATCTTGTTTTGTAAATATCCTAATTCTTCACTCATTTATGTTAATAAGCTGTTTTTTTTACAACACAGGAAATATTTACTTATTAAAATAATTCAATGTTCTTAAACTTAGATGAAAGATAAATTGAAATAGCAAAAAAATCAAACAATAAATACAAATAATAAGCTTTTGTAATTTGTGCTATATTGAACCCGTGGTACATACATCTAGGAAGAATCAATACTTGTATTATATCTTAGGACAAATCACAAGGCCATTTATTCCAAGACAGTCAATTATTTTTTTACCAGAAAGAGACTGTACACATTGCTAAACAAACTTATATATTTCTAACTAAGTACCTACACAGAATAGCTAAATTACATTCAGAAAAAATAATCGTGCTCATCAAAAGGATTTGTCCTGGGTGGGTATACTTGGTAACCGAAACGCCTATCTTTCTATTCAAGGTCACCGACCATAGACCAACAGCCCAGTTAAAAAGAGTAAATTAAAGATAAACAGTCGCTATAGTTTTATTATCTAATACTATCGACGACAAACTATGCCAGAGTAAAAGCTACTGTTTTTGCTGTGCGTTGATCGATAAGTACAAATTATTTTATACTAGCGACCCGCCCCGGCTTCGCACGGTTAATGTGGGTTATTCCTAAAAGATAAACATATACCATCGCGTAGACCTTTTTATGGTGTACAATACTGTAGTACATTAATTTGATCTAACTCGTAGGGTTTAGGCAGCGTTTTTGCTAAATTGCTAAATAAGCCCAAAAAAATAGGTTAATTTACGACATCGCGTTAGAAACCTCTAAAATTAGCAATGTTGCCTTAGTATATGATGCATGTATTATACATATAAACCTTCCTCTTGAATCACTCTATCTATTGGAAAAAACCGCATCAAAATCCGTTGCGTAGTTTTAAAGATTTAAGCGCACATAGGGATATAGGGACAGAAAAGGCGACTTTGTTTTATACTATATATATTATTTTATATATAAATGACTAGCTGCCCTTGCGAACTTCGTACCGCTTAGGAATAAATAAATGTTCTGTTAACCTATTACCCGCATCAAATTTAGTTTTTTTATTAGGCTAGCTAGGATTCACCCCTGACCCGCAACTTGAGCCGCGGGGCGCGTCTACAATCCCACGGTTGTAGTTTTTTTGGTATAAAAAAAAGTTTCAATTTGGGTATAAACTATCACATATATACATATCATCACGCCCGTCTCCCACTGGGGCAGGCAGAGACTATGGTACGCCAATTGTTTCGATCCAAACATACTTCCTTCACCTCTTCTACATTCATGCATGAACGTTGATTCTGGGTACTTTTAATTTGGCCCTTTCAGCAAAACTATTAGTCAAATTAGCGTTTCACCTCGGAATTCGAGTGAATAAGCTGGTAACTCGTACATCTTCATTTTGGCGTTATAAAAGTTGTTTCAAGTCTAATAGCGATTTTATAATAGACTAGCTGTTGCCCGTGGCTCCGCCCGCGTGGCTGTCGGTTATCGCTGTAAAAAGTAGGCTATGTGTTATTCCAGGACATTATCTATTTCTGTGCCAAATTTCATCCAGATCCGTTCTGTAGTTTTTACGTGAAAGAGTAACAAACATCCATCCATACTCACAAACTTTCACATTTATAATATTAGTAAGGATGATAACGTCATTCAGATATAGAAACCTAGGTAATCACGCAAAACCGATTTTTGTGCCTTTTGACCCTGAATAACTGACGACACAGATTCTATGAAGCTTTAGAGACAACTGGTATTACAAGGCGATAATGAAGGTGTATATGAGTTTTCAGCTCATTTATATCAAATTCCGTGGTTGGCGCTTAATTATTATATTAACGTTTGGTCCATTAATATACGAGTGCACGGATCAGTTGCTGCAATATTTCCCATTTTATTCTACATTTATCGCGATGCGATGTTTGATCTCAACTTATAAAAAAATACCAATCGAATTGAGAACCTTCTCCTTTTTGAAGTCGATTAAAAATTGACGACTTTGCAGTATTTTAGAGGAGACTTTAACACTGTCTTACCGTAAGATTTTCCGCGATAATTACGTACTCTGCTTTTCAGGGTGGAGACGAATCCAACAAATCAGAGATCATTGAAATCGGCTGTACCTTGTTTTATATCTATCTATACAAAGTAATAATTGCTTGTCCCGATTGATTGATTCATCAACGCAGAGTCTAAACCGCTGGGGCTACAAACTAGAAATTTTGCATAATGGATCCTTAAATCTCGTAAGTGAATACATGTTGTGGTGATTACCACAACATGTATTCCTATATAACCTGCATTCAATTTAGTAGCACTGGGAGGGAGGGGTTTTGAAATTTCACCCCTAAGGGCTTAAAATAAGGAATGAACGGTTGTATGAAAATCCAATTTCCAAATTTTCAAAGTAAAAAACATGAAATTTCATATATTAAAATATGAATCTTCTAATTAGAAATATAAGTACACCTATATCGTTGTCTCTAAATAGTTTACCTCTAGGCAATTAAATAAGAGTACGACAAACAGTTGTATGGATGTCCTGATTTTTATATTAAGAAGGACGAAATTCCATATACCCGTTTTTGGTTAGGAAAAAAGCTACATGTACCTACTTATTAAATCAACCCCTAGAGAAAAAACTGGTCAACTCGAGCGAAGCCGGGGCGAACCTTTAGTGTATAGATAAATATTGTACTGTTTTTGAAGGTATTAGTCTTCCTTATTATTCGTGATTGTTTTTTGTACGAACAGAAAAATAAACGCGTACATTTCCATGACATTTTGTAAGCTAAAGAAAAAGTTCTGACGTAAGTCTTCTAGAGAGCTTTTGTTTCATTTTGTAAAAGAAAATGTTGTTTACTCAGTAAGTTTCCATTTATATGGGTGCTTTTGAGAAACCGTCTACGTCGATTGACAGACACGTGGGCGTTGAAGGAAAATAAGGCCATCTTTCTAATCGTTATAAAATCGATGGTCGCGTAGGTAGACGATGTACTGAGACTGTAAGAGACATTTCATGTTTTGCCCTTGACAAAATACATACGTTCAATCTTAAGTGTTGTAAGTATAATGAAGGTGTATATTTCTGTTCTTGTGAACACAACAGTGAATCATATCGTCTGTATATTTAATGTAAATGTGAAAAACATGTACATACTTGAATACTAAATTATTAGCCATACGTCAACGTTCACTTTGTGACTTACATATTCTTAGCTATAGGTACTTGAGTTATTTTTAGAAGTCCTAAGTTGGGAGTATGATATTTTTTATTTAAAACAAAATAGCTGCACAATACATCAAAAAGTGAAAACAAAATTGAAATTGCCTCAAAAAGTACTTAGTTACATAATTGACACAAACGAACTAACGTCCGGTTACACCATATGTCGTCAGTTTTGCCGTATGGTCTTTTTTGCGAAAAAATGAGAGATAACGTTTAAAACACTGACAATTTCTTTATTATGCAACCATTTTGTTTACTTTTCTTTTTTTGTTCTTAGGAACATGTTGTAATAAGTAAATGTTTTATTATAGTAAAGTCTAACACGGGTTCTTTTCCTAATTTTTAACTATGATATCTGGGCCGATGTAAGGCTTAGGTACGTAGGGACATTAGTTGAACATGCAGTGGCCCTAACAGAATCACAATATGAAAAGGGAGATGAGACGTACATTCCATTTGTTTGACAAACCCCATGGTGGCAATTATAATGTCACGGTGGTTTTAAAAAGTATTTTAAAAGATCAAAGTTATTTTTTCATATACCACAACACAAGCAACCATGCAGCCTTGCGTTGATAATATCATTCAAAATTATTATTTATGATGAGTAAGAATAACTTAACTTGCAACGCGTATTTCGATCAAGATGAATGTCCACACTTAGCTTCCCTCCAACTCAACCAATTTACGTGGGCAAACCCACAATTCTTACACCAAAATGAACCGCGTACCTTAATTAGTACTAGATGTTTGTATGTCTATAGAAAAAGATGTACCCGTGCTTCTCCGCGACATGTTGTATGTGTACCTATGTATGTGAGCTTTCCTCTAACTCGACCAATTTTAATGAGCAAATGCTCAAATAAAAGAAGTTTTTCTAACGAGTGTTCTTAGAATAAAACGAACCGCGTACCTACCTGAATTATTACCGGAGATATAGAAATAGAAACCTATGAAAACAAGAAATGTAAATTGAGAAAAACTTTTTTGAGTATAACTTAAAAAGGGTGTAAGTTATGTGATTTTTTTTAAGTTGGCAAGTCGGTTGGGTTTACGGCTGGTAGAACTCGCATTAGATTTCACAAATTCTTCAATTAAATTCTTCTTTGCGAAGTTGTCAAAACATTACAATGGTTCTTAGAGAGTCTGTGAAATGACTACTAGGTACAGTACCTATTAATTGTTTTCCCTTATGATTCTTAATTTAATGGCCGCCATAAAATAAATACACATCTTTCGACAGTCGTACGCTAAATTACATAAAACACCTCGTATGTTAGAATCGGTTCTTTCTTTTTTTAATTTCAATAATTGAACGTCAAATAATACAGATTAACTATATATATATAATAAATACAGATAGACTATGAAATATCACAATAAATAGAAGGTATATACTTTGGTATTTGCGGCGACTTACGACTGCAATCACGACGATTGCCTCGTGCTCCCTTTCGTCTTATGACATTAAATATATGCCTCGTATACATGTACACATAGATTATATTAGATATTTTTTTCTTATAGATCCTAAATATATTTAATAAATAACAACTGTTGCCGGCGGCACCGCCCGCGTGGGTATCGGTTTTTGCTATAAATTCAGCCTTTTGCTATTCCAGATTCCAGACTATAATCTATCCCTATCAGGAATTCTCCTGACAATAACAAACACAACAAAAAAATAATTACCGAAATCGGTCCAGCCGTTCACGCGTGATGCCGTGACAAAGGGAAATAGGGATTCATTTTTATATATAAGACTAGCGCCCCGCTCCGACATCGTCCGGGTTAAACTATTTTCAGCGCAACTTTCTTTTCTTTTACACATAAGAACGTCCTAACAATAACAAACATAACAAAAAAGAATTATTGAATCGGTCCGTTCACGCGTGATGCCGTGACAAAGGGAAATAGGGATTCATTTTTATATATAAGAGGAAGAAGATAAAGATAATTATATCTAAAGAGATATAATTATCTTTATCTGAATAGAACGGATCTGGATGATATTTAACAAAGGTCAAATGTCATCCAGATCGGTTCAGTAGCTTTTCCACAACAAACATCCATCATGCTTCACATTTGTAATATTTTCAGTAGGTACTAGTTAGTATCCCCAGTTTCGTGTCGAATTATTCCTCTTACACATTATGAAACCAGGTCATCCACCACAGCTGCACAGTAATAAAGCCATGACCTAATTTATTCCACGTTTTATAGGTCGAGGCTTTATTTTTTTTAAAGTAAAATAAACCATCATGTTATATAATTTGTAAGTCTGCAATTTATTATTCAGAAAATCTAATTGTTTGTACCCTACCTATTACATTGTTAGATGGTAAGTACTTGTTGAATTGAATAGGCAATTTGCTTGACACATCTCGACGAATTTGACCTCGCTCGTTATTTTGCGTCGTATGTTTTTGTTGTAAGAGGTTGCATATTGATAGTAGGTATTTAATTGGAATTGCTTATAAAATATTTATTTATGAATAGAAATGGAACTATATTATTTACCTATAGTTCTTAGGTATAATATAAATTTTATTGAATAAAACAAGTAAATAAAAGTGTTTTACATTAATTCTTATCATTGGCCCGTCCAGTTTTTCAACCAGCTATAATTATATAATTAAAGTACTAGCTGTTGCCCGCGACTCCGCCTGCGTGGATGTCGGTTATTGCTGTAAAAAGCCTATGTGTTATTCCAGACCATAATCTACCTATTTCAGTGCCAAATTTCATCCAAATCCGTTCAGTAGTTTTTACGTGAAAGAGTAACAAACATCCATCCATTCTTACAAACTTTCACATTTATAATATTAGTAAGGATAGCTTACCTACCTATCCACTACCATTATCAGCAAGTAATTACTTGCTGATAATGTAACTTTCTACAGATGAAGGAATTTTAAAAAAGGTCCAGTATTATTTAAGTTTTTACATTACAAACAAAAAATACTTGCAGCGCGTCCCGGCTTCGCACGGGTAGACATTTTTTTGTTATGTCGTATAAAAATATTGTTTTTTTTTTTTAAATAAAATTATGCCTATTTTATTGGCTGACAATGTAGATTTTAAAAATCGGTTCAGTAGTTTTTGAGTTTATTCAATACAACCAAAAATTCAAACATACAAATATTTTCCCTTTGTTATAATAGATAGCCGAGTTCATAGCCCTTCTCGAAAACGCCGTAGTTGGATAAAACAATTAAACGGATTCAGTTTTACGCGGTATTTCACTTCTCTTATAGGATACCGAGAAGTGAAGTTTTTCTTTGTAAATTGTAATTTGGACGAAATTAATTAATAATAATTATAAATTGTTGCCGTCGACGAAAAAACCTGAAAGTTTTCAAGCGTCAGCTTTCATAAAATGTCGTGATGATAAAACTAAATTAAGCTAAATTAACACGTCGGTACTTATATCGACATCGATTTTACCTATAGCAATAAGTACAAAACGTTTAAATGTGCTATGTTACTAAATTATTAAACTGTATTTTATATATGTTAAATAAAAAGAAACTAGTTTTTTTTAAATCAATACTATTGACGAAAAAGCAGAAAATTTAAGCGTCTATTCAATTTCGCATAAATAACTTGACGATAAAATCGCGTCATGCCGTGCTATAGCGAGCGTAGGTATCTTATCGTAGAGCGTAGGTATCTAATGCATTTTACTGTGCCTATAATGGTTATAAGCGCCATCTAGGTTAAACACAAGGAAACATTTTTAAAAAAGGTAGTTTTGATGCACAAACGTTACGTTACGTTACGATATAAGATTAGCCTGTAAAAAGAAACAAATTATGAATAAATTTTAATGTTATTAATAAAAAAATCGTATCCACTATTCTAATACCAGCAACGACTTCTTTTTGCTGGAAGTAACGGAACGCATATTTGCACATTACAATGAAGTTCGTCCGAAACGCGAGCCTAGCATGCCGCATGCGTGTTGCGTCGCGCGGTTCTTTACGCGCAGTTTTGAATTAGTTTTTGTAACTTTTGTCGCCTTCGGGTAAAACTTTAAATACAGTTCGTTGTATGAAAATAAAATATCACCGTAACATTAAGAGATACGTATTTTAGTGTAACTTTTAGTTTAAAAAATATTTTTTTTTTCGCACAGTATTACAAATATATAATAACAGTACCTATGTTTAATGAAACGTTATGGGGTGTGTTGCTTGGGCTGTCGAATGGTGGCCGATTCTTAACGCCAACTTCGTTGCGGTCTTCTAGACCGATTTAGCATAAGTTTTTATTGTGGAAAATTACTGTGTACGAACGAAATAAAATCTTCAAACTGTCGGCCAACGTGAAATGCAAAGAAGGGCGCTCTCGCACAACAAAGGGGAGTTTACGTTTTCTCATTATCCGCCATATAGTTTGCATAAAAGCGTGATGCACGCGCCGCACATAAATTCCGCGATCGAGCTGTGACCCCTGCGTAAACTCCTAATAATGACCTGTCTGACGTGACAGTATGATTATTTTAGACGAGATACTGAATTAGTAGATCGTAGATAAATACAAAACAGCCCTAGTGCCTTTTATTAATGTCACTGAGAGCATTCTGCGAAGTCGTAAAGTTAATTACGTTCTGTGTTTCTCTAACGGAAAGATATAATGCAGTATCTTGTTTGATATACGTAAGTACGTTATTTTTTTGTACAGCTGGAGAAACGCGGTAAATTTAATATTTCTGCTAATATGCTATATAACTGCAACGAAGTAACTTACCTCTTTAGAATTTGTTATCAAGTTTTTGTTACAATAAATCCAATATATCTTTATAAATCTTTAGGTTATGGTCAAGGTTTATACAGAAAAATGCACAGCATTAGTATTATTACATATACATTTTATGTGACCATTATCCGTCAGGAGATTATTTTTGAGAATGATTTACATTTGTATGAGAAAAGAAAAAATTAAATGGATCTGCTATGGCTTTATACAAAACAGCCTTAATGCATCAACTATGCAGCAATGCATTATTTATACTTCCTCAATGCCAAAAGAGAAAATGTGAAACCTACATATGTGATAAATATATGTACATAGTATATTATAATAGCTCATTCAATGCATGAGTTATATTTAATCTATGAAGCATTTTGTAAGCTCAGGTGTATTTAAATAATTCATGCATACTACAAAATTCTGTTACATGCATAAAAATAACCATTATTTTAATTAAGGGCAATTTTAAATACTACCAAATGACAGAAAAGGTACTGTTTTTTTATTATTGGTAATTTTATGTACCCTGCTGTTGCCTAGGTGTAATTGAAACTGTTCTACAAAAATACTATCCAAATATCAGACATTTCCCAGTAGTTACAATTAATGTTATCATACAAATCTTTGTCTTATCAATTATGAATAAGTACATAAAAAGAAAATTTTCCAGACTGGTCTAGCCCTTCTCAAATGATGCTCTATTATAAATGTGGCAATTGATTTTTATTTATATAGATATAATTTTGTAATAATAGATTAAATAAATATAGTAATGTTATGTAGTTCCTGCTCAACCAATACTTACTTTACTACTGAGACCCAGATTTATAACAGTAGCTGAAGGATAACCCATTTGTTAATGATTTTTACTTGGAATAGACTTTTCTTTATAACAGATACTAACGCGAGAGCAGCTCATAACAGCCGCGCAAGGGATGACAGCAACAAGAAGGGTTGCCATGCCAGTGGAAACAGTGATTGCAGCAAGAGGAACAACATGGAGACCCTAGCCCAGGGTGAACATTTCGATGGCAAGGATATCTCCTCACAGGAAAAAAGTGGTGTCAGCGATAGAGATGGTATGAAACTTTTGCTATGGTTGATAATTAAATGATAAGGCTCAAGACGTTTTTTTTATTCAATATCACATATGAATAAATGTTACGGATTAGTAATTTGTAGCCTATACATGCCACACACTATTTCTTTGTCATATTCAACCAATCTGTGCAGAATCATTTTGAAATGAAGATGATTTTGTATTGTATTCTCAAAAGTCAAACTCAAATATTCATTTAGATCATATGCATGATTCACTATTATGAACCCACAAAGTTGTAAAATGATAATTAAATATTAAGTTAATTGTTCATATTTTAATCATTTAATTACAGATGGCACACAGTTAAGTAGCAATGTTGTGTCATCAACGCAAGATGATTCCAACAAACGATCATTTGAAGACATCAATGAAACTGATGCTACAGAAGATGATGTCTCAAAAAAGAAAAAACGAAAGGACAATGAAGAGAAGGAACCGATGGGGAAGCCTGCTCCTGTACCGCCGCGTGGCAGTACTGGACGGTAATTACACATTCTACTACTATAAATTACTGTACCCTGGTGTAAGAACCATACCTGTATTATTATTTGTTTCAGAGATACAGATAAAGTGACACGTTTTTTTATGTTTACGTAATTTAAAACAATATCAGCTTACCTACTAAACTTGTCTATAATAGGGCAGAAGTATGTAACTTCACAAATATTTGATAATTTAACCCTTTATCAGGCCCCCATTAGCACGGCCATTATGAAATATTTTTAGTTATGGTGTGGTTCATATTATTACCTGAATAAAGTGTAGTAATAGCAGTTTCTTAAAAAAATGCAAAACCATTAGAATAACAAAGTGGTCATATTATGCCTATGCCTGTCAAGGAGTTCTATAGCGTTATATGATTTGTTTCCGTTATCTGTATTACATATATTATGAAGAAACTGCATAGTTTGAACTATGATCTTTTTGCTGATAACTGACACATAATATCCTTTATTATTGATTTGTAACATGAAAGTAAAGTTGTCATTTCATATATATCACATTGTTGCGTACCTTTTATATTTTTCTCTGGAAATAAATACAAGTTGGGTTCATTACATTACAATTTAATTTAACCCATTAACCAATACTTTAAGATCTTTTTTGCTCATTACACCCAAATTTAATATCGCAACATTTTTTGGCATTTGAAGACGCGACTAATGATAAAATGTTGGTATTTTCAACCCTGACTAGCAGACAATTTATAGAAAGCAGTTCGGAACAAGGTTCGAAACAATATTTTGCAGATGGTACTTTTAAAAGGACCCCAAAACCCTTTTATCAGATTTAAAGTATCCACATAGATGCTAGTTTAGACATTAGATCTACTAACGTGATACTGGTGGTTCTTGCGTTACTACCTGATAAGAGAGAGGAGACCTATCACGAATTATTCTAATTTTTGCATCAGACATTGAACATGAGAATTAAGAAATTCAAATGCGACTGCGAAACCGCAGTGATAAATGCATGCAAAAGCGTATTCCCTGAAGTTAAATTTGCTGTTTTTGCCATTTTACACGTGCTGTATATAAAAACGCTCAAGCCATTAAGCTCGACACCACAGCAGAAGGCCGTAAAATTAAGCTATGTGCGAATTTGTCTTTATTACCAGAAGGAGAAATTAATAACTGCTGCTTGGACATACTCAATATGGTTCAAACACCGACAACATGTTGAATTTTAAACACTATATGGAAAGACAATGGATTCGGCTGGGTGGTTCCATGATTAGCTGTGCTCAAGATAGACATCGCACAAATAACCATGTAGAAGGATGGCATAGACGGTTAAATGTTTGCCTGCCCCACTGCCCCATAAGCCGACTTTAATTCGGTTCTTGTATAACGTGTATGTATGTATATGAAATCGGAAGCAAAATGGCAAGATTACCGCATAAAGAACTCACTTTTTACAGTTAATAGCCGAAAGCGGAATGAAATATATTTTGATAATCAGTACAAAATAAAAAAAGGCAGAAAAAATTTCTTTTTAAAATTCATCTTTAGGAAATTATACTTTTTTTTTGACACTCTTGCCCAATGGAAACAGTGTACATATCTTATCACCGCCAGACAGGCGTAGGGCAATATAATAACCACTTACTTTGAATGGCAACTTTTCCTTAAATGTTTCTTTTGTATTTACTTTTAAAACAAATTAATTATTAACACTACACATATCAGTAATAAAAAATGAGCTTTTAAATAGACAAAGAAAATGAAGATCCATATCAAACACAAATTATTTAGGTGGTCCATCAAACATACTATGCCTGATAAAGGGTTAATTTTCTTAGCTAAACTTGCATAATATACATAATAAACATGCATAGATTTTACAGTATCAGTTCCCACGTTTTTAGGTAATGTTTTCTAATAATTTACATCACATATTGTTTATTTAGAGTATTAAAAGATACAAAATTATTTATTGTAGCAACTGTTGCTAAATACAATTATATGAATGCCAAAAATAAATACTCTTTCCAGTATCCTGACTGGTAGTAAACCACCGGGGCCAGCTAGTAAGACTGGGGCTATACCACTAGGCAAAGGCGGCGGTGCTCAAAATGTTGGCAAAGCTGGGGCGAGCAATTCTTCTTCAGGAAAAGGCAATGTACACACGCAGGGGAAGGGAGGCACAGGCTCGAAGCAGACACAGGGGTCGCATCAGGTAATTATAAAATTATATACATAAGAATGATCAAAAAAATTAGTAGTACAGGCTTTAAAGGCAGTAATTTAATGGTATTTATTTTTAGTCAGAAATAAAAATCAGCTAAAAAGTTATTTTAACAGCATAGTATGCTTTTGTCAGCCGTAAATTATGAACTTCAGCAGTAGACCTGGTGAGCAATAAAATCAAAGATTATTGTTTGGGTAGCAGAATTACTAATTGGTTGATTATTATTTGTTTAACAGGACTAATACCTTACTAATATTATAATTGCCAAAGTAACTCTGTATGTATGCATTTTTACCGTTTCACGATTAAACGGCTGAATGGATCTTTATGAAGTTTGGCGAGGCGATAGATGTTATCCTAGGAAAGGACATAGGCTGCTTTTTATCGCGATAACGGACATCCACGCGGGCGGAGCCGCAGGCAAGCGCTAGTGTATTATATAACATTATTTATTATATTACAAACAAAAGGTGATGATGGCAGATGGTTAGGTTTGATTTTGTATGATAGTTTTTAATTTAGTTATTGGGCGGCAATTTGCAGAGCATAAGTTGCCAGCTTTTTGCTAAGAAAATACATTTTGGAGCTGACCAGAACTTCATTAATTAGCTGACCATTTAAATCATTACCTTTTGTAAATATAACATGCTATTGTTGACATTCCTGTTACGTTAATTGCTTGTACAGGTCAGAAGTATGTATTGTTATTCATAATCTCAGCCTGATGACATCCACTGTTAAGCATAGGCCACCCCCATAATATGTTCATGTATTGCATTGAAAAATAAAAAAGAACTTTAATTTGAATAAATGACGTTGGCTAGCAGGGGAGGTACGCCAATCTGTATTAGTATATACTTAACACAAACACCAGTATATACTTAACAAAACCTTTGAACTATGCCTAGGGCAAATCATCGGGCGGGGGGAAGGGCGGTTCGGGGTTGCAAGTAGGTAAGCAAGACAGAAAGAGTCCTGTGGCCAGTCCAAAATCCCACCAATCTAAGGATAATAATGACGACGATGATCAGAAGATTACAGAATCGGCTGCGCCCAAGGTGCCGCCGCTCAAGATCGTTATACCGGGTGGAGCGGGCGGCTCGGGCAACAGAAATGAACAGGAAGAAGGTGAGACCCAATGATTTATAATTAAATTTATTATTATAATATGTATTTATTTAGAAATATATAAGAATGGACAAAGTCAGTTTAGGACCGAACAATGTGGAAAACTTTGGGGGAGGCCTATGTCCAGCAGTGGAAGTCTTATGGCTGAGATAGATATAAAAATGTTTATCAGTTGTCTGGTTGCCATAGTAAAGACTCTGCCCGGTTTTGTACTAGATTACGGCCGGCGGAGCCGTAATAATCAATTTCTGTACAACTCACGCCTATATAAAGGCGTGAGTTGTACAGAAATTGATTATTATTCTTAACTCTCCTAACTTATTTTTGTATTGCGACTTCATGTGTGGTCTAGAAGTGAAGGTTCCACCACGCCATCCAAATTGGAACAAAATTTTTGTGTGGTTCAAAAATGTTTGTGAATTGTATGTTTCTTAAGACCCAATACAGACCTTGTTTTACATAAAAACATAAACAATTTATACTGTTGTACATTGCAAGTCCTGGCGCCTAAGCCCGATCATGTCCAATCCAATTGCCTTTTCGATTTCAATCGGTTTCACCTGTCTTATCCTAATGTATTGTAGTTTTGGGGTAACTAACGTTCTTAAGTTGTACTACAGGTCAAAGGGGCAGTGGAAAAGGCCGTGGAAGCGCATCTACGCTACCCTACGTTATTCCGTGTACAAGCAATGACGCTGGACAAACATCGGACAGTTCAGATGGAAACTCTGATGACAAAAGAGCTGGGGAAGGTGGCAAGGTAATTCGCATTAGTAATATTATTAAACAAAAAGCGGTGTGTTAGATTTCTTTTTAGTTTATTTTCGTATGCAAAATTTTACGTTTCACAATTAATAAATTTTAAAATACTGAAACTAACATACTCATAAACCTACTTTTCGTCCGAAGGCTGGACAGAGAGTCCTCCGTTCTCATAGGACGAATGACGGGGAGAAAGATAAAGAGAGGACATCCCCTCAGACTGGGCATGACAGCCGCTCCGGAGCGGGACAAGCTCAAGCTAACTTGAATTCCAATAAAAGTCCAACACCTTCGGGCTCTGTAAGTACATGAGTAGATTAAATTTATTAACCATAATATTGATAATTTGACTCACATGCTCCATCTGGCAATTATATAATCATTCATTTTGTTTGCTCTTCAACACACGTATTTTATTCTGTTGTGCATTTTAGGGACATGATGACCATGCTTCTACATCTGGTGGCAGAGGAGAATGTAAGTTACCATTCTATCAGTTTAAATTGTATTAAACTTGTCAAATAAATCACAATAAGGATTTTGTTATTTTAATTGTATGTGTTACAGCTTCAGGACACTCGGTAGAATTGCATCCAAGAAAAAGAAAGATTAAAGCTTCAAAAGATGGTCACTCTCGTGATGTTTCCAAATCAGAGCATGTACATGAGAGTAGTTCAAGCCATAACATTACCCATTCAAATCCCTACCAAATGTACCTGCATATTCGAAAACAGGTAAATTGACTTTAAATACATAATATGTATAACTCAGACATTTCAAGTTATTTTATAATTATAAATACATATATAAATTATGCATTGTTTACAGATCGATAGTCGTCAAAGAACATTGTTTCCAGTAAAACCGAAACCACCAAAAGATTTTAACAAATATTTAATGAATCGTTGCACTTACACACTCCAGGCTACTGTCAATCCAGAGCCACAGGTGGAGATTCCACACAATTTGCCCAATCAGATGTTAAAAGACTTTCTGGAGCAAGAAAAAGAAAGGTATTTGTTTTCAATAATTGCTACGAAAATCAAGATTTTTAAAACTCTGTTGGTATTAAATGGATATTTGTTTCTGCCAGGCATCGTTTGCGTATTCAACACCTGGTAGAGAAGGAGAAGCTTGTGTTGGCCGTCGAACAGGAGATATTGCGCGTTCACGGGCGCGCCGAACGCGCTGTAGCAAATCAGGTATGTACTTCATTAAAGCATTGTCAGATGTTGTTTATTGAAGGCCCCGTGATCGTATACAATAAAACGTGCCATATTTGTTACTAACCCTTGGACGTGTCCTTATGGTTTACGCCTTCTATTAATATACACATATTAGCTGACACCAGTACAGCCCTTATATATTAATATTATTGAGATTAAAGTTATTGTTTTTTTTTTACAGTCTCTTCCTTTCTCTGTGTGCACAATACTGCGTGACAAGGAGGTGTACAATGTACTGGCTCCAGAGCAGGAAGAGAAGCGCAATGCGCAGCGCTCCCGTTGCAACGGCAGGCAGATTAACTCGTGGCTCCAAGAAGTCGACGATAAATGGGAGAAGATCAAGGTATGTGGTTTAACTTACACCATCCTCACATGTATACCTCTTATTACACCTTTAGGACTTCAACATTTTAAAATATTGTATTTATATTAACGCAACATCTCTTGTTTAGCCTATATTTGAGTATAGTAGCTTTATTCCTTATAGTATACTGCCAGACTTTGTAAACCGTTGGGCAATGGCGTATAACAGCCTGTATGTTTAGAGAATAAGTAAAAGTCCTAATATGAGTTTCCACTGAGTTCGTTTTTTAGATCTCCATTAATAGCTGGGATTAGACCACTAAGTGGACTAAATAATAAAACATACAGATATTACAGATAAATGTCAATTATATACTTCTTATGTATTTATAGGGCTTTAGGCTTCTTCATTTCTGTTCTAATTATAAATTGATTCAGACACTCCTGTTTTTGCAAGAATTCATAGGCTATGGTAACGGCTTATCATGAGACCTTCTTCATGGTAAGCCGTTACCAAGTCTCATACAGCCTGCTGTAAGAGGCTTGTAGGTCACCTTAGGCGTATAAATATATATATTATTACATATTGTGGTAGGGGACCTCATATTCTGTATCAGTGATAAAGAAAATTCCTGTTCCATCTAGCAGGATAATCTGAATGAATATTTAAAAAAATGGGTTAAAGTGTCAGTATGTGATCTATTTACTATTACAGGAAGGCATGCTTCGACGGCAACACACCGAGGCTCAAACATTGCATGCGGTACAAAGTATGGGATGGGAGTGGAAGCTTAAGGAGTGTGGAATTTGCGACTATAAAACATCTCCAAAGATAGATCCGATGCATGTACCCCAAATACATGTGTCGAATTTTGATTTGCCCGCTTGAATTTTCTGTTCATATTGCCTGAGTTTATGTAACGTCTTCACGTTAAACTATAGTTTATCGTGTCGACATAAATTATTATTTACATTGAATTTTAATTTTAAGATCTAAAGAACATTATAACATCATTGGTAAAAAGAATCAAGCGGAGCTACTAAATTGGATTTTATAGATCTAAATTCCTCAACTGTCGTTGAGCCTTCTAATCGAATTCTCCCGCGTGTCATTTTCTGGTAGTTTATTATTATACAATTTATATAATCAGCACCATATTATCCAGCTTTTGGGGTGAATTTTCATATTTCCCTCTATATAAATCATTCACCTCATCAAAAAATACATGGTGAATGATATTGCGATAAATTATAAAACATTCTACAAATTTTACACGAAAATAATGAATATGTTATTTTTATCACAACCGACGCCAACCTATGGTTGAAAGAAATCTATTACAACTAAATTAACTTTAGTTGGTTACTTTGTATTACATATGGAAAATAAATCTAAATTTAGGGACATATTTCAAGTATTATGAGAGCCATTTTGTTTAAAATAAATGTTTTGATTTTTTATTGATACAAGTTAAAAGCAAATATAAAGTTTATTTTAAATTACATTTTGAAGAAATTAAATTGTTACTCTGAGACAAAATCTACAATAACACTGATAATTTGTTCATAATTACGATAATAACAAATGATCAATGTAGTTGTACATATTGTCTGTAAAAGACACCCTTAGCACTTTTGGATAATATTTATTTTTCCAAATAATTTGGTACCAGGAAATGAATGAAACCTAAAACTTAGTTAATTAAAGCTATCAACAGGGACAACAATACTTATAAAATATATATTTTGTTTATAAAAATGTCCCTGCCTAAAATATAGTATGTAGTTAGTTAAATTTACTCGTAGTTTGTATATATTTTTGATTTTTAATCAATTGTGTAATTAATGACTTATGTTGATTTAATTTAAAAAATTGTGAGAATTATTTGATACTTAATATTATTTGTTCTGTAATACTTTAAAATAATTTCTTATTTTTTAAATTGTAATGAATTACTTTTTTGACTTTTTAGTTGTAAATATACACCGAAAATCTGTATAATCCGGTTTTCTATACAATACCTAGGCCAATGTATAGAATACTTACGTATGAAATATGATTTATTTTATTCATTGCCTAGGTATGCTATTGCAGTAACGGCGGCAGTAATCCGCCGATTATATGGTTTGCCATTACTACGCATTGCTGATGGACCAGCAGGTACTCTATACAATCCTTGGGTATTGTGTACATTACCTAGGTGAAGTATGTAGTTATTATAGCCTAAAAGCTCCAGGTATTCTATACATTGCCTAGATATTGTTTAGAATACCTGCATTATACAGATTGCTGGTAACATAATATATGATTTAAGTAATAGTATAGTAAGTATACTTCAATGTTAAATGTTAACCATCTGTATCCATCTTGATATTCTGTCTTTTATTTGTGTAATTTTGTCTTTGTTATGTGGCCCTTATGGGTAAAGGTCTTCCTATCTATGGTGGTATCCATCCAATTTCTTCCTGCTATATTTTTGATGTGTATATCATTCTGCCTTTTTACAATTCTTTTGACTGCTGGGCTGTCCATTTGGTTGAAGGTTGAGTCCTGCCCAGTTCCACTTCTGTTTAAGACTATACTGAAGGAAGGGGGCGTCTTTTATTTTAGTTCTCATACGGATGTCTGTATTTCTTGTTTTTTTGTCAGTTTCAAAATACTTCTCTCCATGTTGACAAGTCAGGATTTTATTTTTTCGGTGTAGACCCATGTCTGACTAGCATAGGTAAGGATGGGAAGTATGCAAGATTCCATTATTGTTATTTTCATATTGAGATTGTACTTCCCTCTTAAGATTTCTTTTTGTGCCCAGTATTTTTCTGCTAATATTGTCAGAATTGTACTCTTTTATTTATTATTACAATTTCCTTCAAAGAAACCAATTTATCTAAAGTACACATATTCTTTCACAAATTCTATTATATTTTCTTCTATTTTAATTATGCTATTGGGTCTATTTGATATAAATTTTTATTCAATGCATTCATGAGCAGTTCAACTTTTTTGCTTTCGGATTGTAGCATTTGTTCTAATTCTTTAGCAGATTCGCTTAAAGCAAGGGCTATGTCATTAGCAAACCTTAAGTTAATTTGTTAGTTAGTATATGTATGCCTTTGTTTTTATAATCAATATTTAAAAAAATATCCTCAAGTACAGCTATGAAGAGTTTTGGGGAGAGAGGATCTTCGTCTCACCGCTTTTAGGTGTACTTCACTGTTAAATGCTTTCGAATAGTCGACAAATGCTATATATAGGAGTTTAAGTCCTGATATTTCTGTAATATTTGTTCTGTATGTGGTCAATTGTAGTGTGGCCGGATACCTGCTTGTTCTATTTATTGGTTTGTTGTTCTCAATTTCTGGTGCTATTCTGCTTAAAATAATCGATGAGAAACGTTTGTATAATTGTAGATAGTAGCCTGATGGCCTGTAATTACTGATGTCGAGTGGGTTTCTTAGACAATAGTATTATGTTTGATCTATCATATCCATTGCGATGGTACTTCCTCTTTTTCCAGTACTAAGTTGAATAGCTCTACTAGATAGGTCACCATAATTGGCGCACCGATTTTCAGGGCTTCGTTTTTAACATTTTGATTTATTGACTCATTATTATTTCATTTTTCGGTCCTGGTTCTTATGGTGTTTCTGTTGTGTACTCTTTAGTTATAATACAATTTTCAATCTCTTGTATTGTTTTAAATAGATATGTGTAGTAATCTGTCGCTTCTATAACATTTTTGTCACAGATTCCGTAATTAGTTTAGGTTGTTGATTTAACTTGTCGTCAAGTTTAGACAAGAACAGCTCTATACTTTTTTTCATAGTATTGGCAAAGCAGGGCAAAGCTACAATTGACAATTCAACTTTATAGTAAAGTCGGTAGCACTGTTATGAATTATGTATTGCACTTTTTTAGGATATGTTATGTATTTCAATTGTAGTATTTACTATTTAACGAATGTGTTCTGATCTAATGCTAATGTTGTTCTTTAATGACTACTGTTATGGTTTTTGCGTTGAACCACACTTCATTGACTATGCACTGATATAAATTATAATTTACGGAGTACTTTGACGTATGTGTTCGCAATACGATCACTTGAACCGGAAAACTAGGTATATATAATTAGATTATTTTATTTACTATTTGTAACTTGATAAAGGTTTGCTTTAAAAATAATTCTTATTAAATGATTTACATAAATATTATATATACAACCCCATTCATGGTATATCCGAAACCTAAAAGTAGTTCAGAATCAGTAAAAGATTCGAGTACAATAGCTTAAACCATATTTTATTTTGCCGCAATAATTTATGAAAATTGATTAAAGTGGGAGACCCAAATTGTAACGGGCAATATTTTAATTGTACAAATGCCCAATACATCGAAATGGAACTCCTTTATACTCCGGTACACGCGGCGCTATCGGCTTTTTTTAAAATTACTTACCATATTTGTGCGGCAAACGCATCTCAATTAAAACAGCTTATAACATCGAGAGTTTAATACTTTTCTTATTTCATTCTTACTCTGTGTTTCGGTATTTTACTATACCAAGAATAGCATTGTATAAAATGTTATATTAGATAGGTCAAATGTTTATGGATTAACGCTTTTAGTTTGTTGTTATCCATAATAATTAATGAGTCACTCCATTTAGCCATTGTTTCTCATAAACTATTTAAAACAATTATGTCAGAGACTGTAGCATGGGGTTCTCCAAGAGACGAGTTATAAGGTTTTTAAAAGGTCGGCAACGCGTGAGTGACACCCCTGGTGTTACTACTGCGTCTATAGGCTACGGTAACTGCTTACCATCAGGCGGACCGTATGCTTGTTTGTCACCTTGGTAGTATAAAAAAAAACAGCTCACTGATAGACATCGGATGGCCTGCCAAATCTTGACATTTTTAATGATACTCTTTATAAAAACCTAATTAAATTCGATTTATCAGGTTAATGATTTCAATTTGATACTTAACTTGGGCTGCTAACAGGTACTTAAATTTATAATTGTTATCTTAAAAACCTAGTTTGAGATCCCTACTTAAAACAGTATCATGTTAACATATTATATTAATCTTACATTATATACATACTAGACACGCAGTCCGGCATCAAAAAAACGGCACCGTTTTAAAGTGGTTAGAATTGACCGACCACGCGCGTGTACAACTATAGTTTTACGCACACAGTGATTTATTAAGGCCGAACTTCACGCACACAGCGTAACGGCGCGGCTACATACAGGACTCCATCTAGTATGTATATAATCTGAGATATAAAAGCACGTAAATAAATCATGTTGTTCAATCTTAGTCGAATGTCATCGAGTGACTCTCTTTAATTTCCAATAAACTCTTCATGAGTGCAATTAGATCTCATCAAAACAACTTTGTTTTATTTCTACTCCTTTGTCCCACAAAACAAATAAGGTAATAATAGCAAAGCAAGTACTAACTGGTATTTGTTTTGATTATTTGGTCAGCAAAAAAGCAATTTGTAATGCACAAAACATATTTCATAAAGAACTTTTAACATCAGAAATGTATCCACAAAGTAATATCTACCTAGCTACTACGATGTCTTGCACGCTTGTAATGGATGGGTTGCCCATATATATGCCCCACTGCTGGGCACAGAGGACCTGTACTGTTATCAAGTGAGGTGAAAGGGTTTAGGCTTTAATTCACACGCTGGTCATGTGCAGGTTGGTAGATCACACATGTCTTTTAAATCTTCTAAGACATGTGGGTTACCTCACGATGGTTTCCTTTACCACTACCAAATGGAACATTATTTTGTTTGTTTGAATGTGAAATTAACATTGAAGTTCCAGTGTTACGTTCCCACTCTGCTACCATCGCTTACAAGGTAAGGTTCACATTGACATTACAGAATAAAACAAAAATGCATATTGACATTATTTATTAGAAACTATATGTACGAATAATACCTACTATCAAATTACTATTTGCAAATACAGAAAGAATACAAAATATTTTTATCTACATTATAAATTAAAACTACGTTTTTCTGGGGTGTTTGGGTATAGCACCCAAATAACATAAGGAGCCCAAGTACATTGCTCTCGCAAAAATAAATACAAAGTAGTAAATATCCACAAAACAATAAAAAAAAAATCTTGCTTCAACAACTCGTTTTCTGGTTTATTGTAATTTCAGGTTTTGCTCAAATACCTTTATGAACTGCTTTTCCCTTCTGCATCAATACTTGTATCAAAAACTACCTGCTATGCAATCCAACAGTGCGCACAGAGAAATGTATTAATTCCAATCATAAAATATTTTTATCTACATATGTTACAATATAATAGACACGTTTCATAGTTACGTTGTTTCAAAAGAAATATTTAATGGTATGTTGAAAATAGCATTTCTAATGCAGTTATCTAATGGATTGATAACAAAAGTTATTAATAATATTATTAGCCCAGTAACAATAAATGTTTGCTATATTATATAATTAATTACATAGATTCTTCATATTTTATAACAGGGGTAACTTTCGTATGAAATAACGATGCCACATAAATGCTGTTGCCGCAGAAAGAGAATACCAAGTGACAATGTAAGAGAGGTGTTCATTGCGGAGAGTAACTCTGGTCTGGTTGGGGATAGGCCATCCTTCTGGGGGATCCGGTATACCTCGCGCATCTAACCAGACAGGAGCACAACCAATGTAAGCGCTCATTTGTTCAAGATCCCTGAAATAAAATAAATATATTAAAAAAGATATTAAACACCAGCTTTTATTGTTTATTTTCGCAGTGCGTCAACGTTTATTCACTGAATTAAACCTAAAGACGGGGTTATACTGTTCTGTTGAGGAGTGCCTATAGTCATACAGTAAGCTCAAACACTTCAGGACTATCTGATTGCCGGTAGGATTATCTAACAGCCCTCTTTTCATGGCGATAGACTATCTCACCGGCGCTCTGCATTGAGCGCGTATTATGTAATAAATTGTAGATTTCTCTTTCTTTAGTTTGTGGTAAGAATAAAGACGAAAAAAAAAACGTTGGATATCAGAAAGATTGCGGTTCCATTATGGTTCAGAACAACTCTAGACTGGAAAGAGCTGGAGGAGACCTGTGTCACAAGGACACGCCAACGCAATATAAATAATACAAGCTTAACTTATATTAACAAAGATACAACCGTAAAATTATGTTGGCAACAAAGGTTTAATAATTAATAAACTTTGTGTTAACTAACAATCATATTAACGTTTCACTGCTGGGCACAGGTCAAATTCAAATATTTACAGTTATAGGTCTTAAGGTAGAACATGACTAAGCGCCCTTTTCAGGCGTCGCAAAGTGGGTACTTAAATGTAGACAACATTTTATGAATATATTTATTAAGTCTCCTCCATACACTTGGAGGTACATTAACCCGGCCAGACAGGTTGGTATAATTTTGTTTTCTCTCTTGCAGTGGATATTGTCTGCCTGACTTAATCCATTAGTCAACTCATACGACACCCTCAGGATGGATCGGGGTGGTGACATTTGTATTCTTAATCCATCACCGCACAGACAGTAAATAAATAAAATCTGCTAGTAGCTGAGTAATACTACCTGTGGCTTCACTTGCATTCTATGTTGTGTGGCTTAAGTGTGAATTTGGGGTTATGGTAGCTCGATCATTGTAAGATTTTTATCTATAGTGTGGCCATTAGTGCTGTGCACTCCCTGAGGTATGCACGGCGAGGTGGGGGGCGAAGAAAAAAGTGCATGAGTTCACATGAGGTCGATACAATGACATGTCGGACAGATCTTACGATATCAGTTTGCATTTCTAAGGCAAGACTTGTGGCGGGACGTTGCGTTGGTCGGAGGCTATCTATCTGTAATATATACTTACTTTGTTGATTAAAATGTAACCCAAATATACTCATATTTTATTAAAAATATGCAGGTGATAAATAAGAATTGAAAGTTATAATTCACAACAGGACTTGTTTTATTAAACATTTTTTATATTTACAAACAATTATATATTCTAACGAAAGTTATTCTGACATAGATTCTGTTTCAACTTCATCTTCCATTTCGTCATCATCTTCATCTTCCTCTTCGCCACCGGAACTTGAATCAGAGTCTTGCAAATTTATTATGAATGAATCGATAACATTATCGAACCTACTATCGCGACTCCAGTAATCATTTTCATTTTTCCGGACATGATCGTCGCATTTCTGCCATTTTTCCGCCGTGAATTCCGAAAACAATTTATCCAATAAGATTATCTTTTCGTCTAGAGAAGAATTAATATAGTTTTGGGCTATGTTGTTTTTAATATCAGCCCAGACCAACTCGATTGGATTTAAATCTGGATGGTACGGAGGTAAACGCAGAACAGTGTGTCCACTGGCTTTCAGGAGTTCGTCAATTCTATACACGGGTTCTTTTTGTGTATTTTTGATAAGAAGTAGCAGTTGAGCCTTTGACATGGTTCCTGAAAATTCTACATTATGGCGTAGCAACCAGTTCTGCATTTCACTTTTGAGGCTTGATATAGTTGGTTTCTTCTCAATCTGAACGCTGTGGTAAGACGCGTTGTCCATTACAACCACAGAATTCGGCAGCAACTTATCTTTTAACTTTTCATCTACCCACTTATAAAAAGTAGGTCCGCTCATATCTCCATGATAGTCACCGGTTCTAGCATCGGATTTGAATATAGTCAATGTATCATCCACTAAGCCATTTCGACACCCAGCGTGGAGTATTACTAGTCGCCGTCCTTTCCCAATATCAGCATGAATACCGGGTTCTGACGATGATTGCCAACATTTGCTGGCATGGTGACTGGCGTTGATGTATGTTTCATCAAGAAAATATATGTTTCGGTTTTCCGTTCTGTAATTTCTGATTTGTGTAAGATATTTTTTCCGCCACACTGTAATATTAGGCTGCTCTATAAGGAGATGTCTCTTTGATTTGCATTTTTTGTAACGGTAGCCCATTTTGTGTAAAAGCTGTCTTAAATATTCCCGTCCACAATTCAATATGCCATCCTGTCTCAAACTTGATAGTAACTTACGGACACTTGGTATTTTTTTTTCAACTTCGTAAAACTGATGAATTTTTCTTCTGATAACTCCAAGGTCAAAATCATCCACAACGTGTTTTTTCTTTAGAACTTTTGGTTTTTTTGGCGATTGAAATTTTAATTGGCTTGAATTTTCAATTGATAAATAACCCGCAGAAATCACATTATGTACGGTTCTTTTGCTGTATCCCGTAGCCTCCGCAACGATTTTAGCAATATTCACGTCATTTTTAAATTCAAAGCTTTCTTTGTCTGCTTTTCTTTTCTTAAAATATTCAGCCACCTTAAAAATGACAGTCTTCATATCACGAGATAACGCACGCACGACCCATCTTTGAATATTTATCTCGTGTGCGTCTGACATAGACAGTCCGATACAAATAACACTACCTGCCGTCACAAGCGTTGACGGCGCACTGACAGCGCAGCAGCCGATTCTAACCCCCCCGTCTCACCGCGCGCATACCTCAGGGAGTGCACAGCACTAATGGTCATACTATAATTAAATTTGTATTTCATAAGATTTGCAGCAAAACAACAGCACCTGTTACTACTTGTATTATTTTAGGCTAGCAGAAAAGTATGGAAATATCAACCATGATTATAAACAGTTACAGTAGGGCTTGCGCTTCTCACAGTGAGTCATGTTTAGTTAACTCAATTTCGAAAATTTAAAGGTCTTGAAATGATTTATCCCTGATATAATTATGTTATAGTAAATAATAAAAATATCTGCCACTAATGGGAAGACTGAAACTGGACCAAAGAACTCAATTTCGAAAATTTAAAGGTCTTGAAATGATTTATCCCTGATATAATTATGTTATAGTAAATAATAAAAATATCTGCCACTAATGGGAAGACTGAAACTGGACCAAAGCAGTCACAAAATGTTGGCCATGAGACAGAAGGCGATTATTAGGCAGACCATCGGCTAGGTCGGACCTAAACACAGCAGGGTGGATAATGAATGAGTCCTTATAGATAAATTACAATAATATACCTTGAAAGCCATGACCCCTTTTCTGGGTGGTTTTTAGGCATAAACGGTGCTCTCTTCTCTGTCAATCTCACTACACCAACCAGCTCAACCTCTCCCGTCTTTAATGAAGCAGCACGTTTTTCTTTGGGGCGCATGCTTTGATGTATCCAACCTCGGTTGACCAATATCACCTCTCTGTCACATATACAAAATATTATTTTAATAATTAGTGTTATAGAAAACCAGACAGTGTTGATGAGATTTGGATGAAGTAACACAAAGATTGATTTTTTTCTGTTGAAAAGTTCTTAGTATCAGGTATCTATTTTTGAATCCGGAATTATATTCACTGTATAGCCATAGAACCACTTACATGGGACCTATCTGAAACATGGGGGTAATACACTAAAAAAAATTAAATACTACTAACACCTTAGAAGTAATAAAAAAAAAGCCACCGCGAACAAGCATACAACCCACCTTGATGGTAAGCAGTTACTGAAGGCTATACCTGCAATGATCACATATAGCCAGCCTAAAAATGTGAATTCGAGTTATTCTGAAAGGTGGAAGAATTTCCCCAGTTTAAGGGTCTGCTGAATCAGAATGATATTAACAACTCCAAATAATCAAGGCTTATTTTCTAGATTCTAGATTCAGGAACTTTATTACTAGTTTTACCAATGTATCTGTGTCTTTTTACTATAAACATGTCTTACCCTGTGTCAGCTAACATAAATGGAGTGATTACCAGCCAGCCCTGATTTTTCTTTGGGTCTGATACTAGTGATCCAGTTCTTGGCAATGGGGAATCTGGTTCTATAAGTGCTCTGGGTCCGATAAGAATTTCTCTGTCATGTACAAACTTCCCACGTACTCTAACAGGCCTGTATTCCATTTTTTCTAGTTCTGAGAAACTGAAAATTAAATTAAATTATTGGTGATTTTTAATCAATCCTTAGTGAAATTTTATTTTATTTCATTGTGGCAACAAGAGTCTCACATGATTACAAGACATATGGTAAGATACAGATTTATATACTTATAGTGCCAAACTTGAATATCTAGTTAAGACACCGTCAGCTGGAGATAACCAAAATGTAATTAAAAAGTATGGCCCTGGACAGTCTTTTTCAAAGTGGACGATAATGTGATAAGTTTGAGAACCTCTGGCCTAGGGGTAGAGGGCACACCAATCTGTTTACACTTTGGTACCTATTCAAAAGGTTTATGTAAAACCTACTAATTATACACTACAAGATAATGAGTAGAGATGTTACATGCACTGTCAAAGTTGAACATCTTACAAGTAAGTTCACTAGAAAATCAATAATATTATGTTATGGTAAAATCGAAAGCAGTGGGATCGAAGGTAAATATTAACTTTATTATTTTCCTACACCATTAATAGATGGAGAATCATTAGATTAGTACACATAAATTCCACAAAGTGAAATTTACATTGGTACTTCAGGGATCAATCTCACACTTCTTGTGTGCAAGTCAGTTGACTGTGATGCAATCATGCGCAAGGTGCATAGTTGCGACGACGAATCAATCTTTCAATCCTGTTATTGGTTCATTAAACGCTTTCTGTACATTTGTTAACATGTTGGCTGGCATACATACTACATACTAGTTTTTTAAATTACTACTAACTCATGGGGCATGTCAACTGGTGTTGAATTTGTCTTCGATCGCATCATATCAATTAGTTCTAATTTCCATTGTAAACGGTACACCTGCCAGCATCCTAGGGCGAAGGAGCCTGTTGGAAGCATCTAAAAGAAGACAAGTATTTAAATATGAGCATCAAAATAGTAAGTAATTTTCAATGAAGACAAAGATTACAATATACATGATTAGTTTTAATTTTTATTGTACAAGTTGGTACATAATATACATAAATAGTAAGTACCTACGTTTATCATCAGATTATGTAAATAATGAAGGTTATGTTATGATGATAAAAAGGTACGTAAATATATTTTTTAACGTTTATAGCTAAAATTTTACACTTTAACTTAACTTTATATATAAACAAGTAAATGTATAATTTAAACGCAGTACCAGTAAAATCCATTTAAAAATATCTCCAGGTTCCTTCGCAGGTTTAACTGTGTGTGCTCTAATAGCATTGGCAACTGTAACATTGTACCGTAATGTACTTCGTAATACGTTTTTAGGGCAATTATTATAATTAGCAACGAAATGCCGGGATATTTTACACAAACTTGACAACATTGTTGACATTTTATCAGTGACCGTCCGACTGATATCGTTTAACGAGTCGAGACGAGAGACGACTACGCGAAGTGAAGTCCACAGTTAATAAATTATCTTTGCCACAGAAAGACATATTTTCATAGACAATTAATGCAGTGCTGCCAAATATTTTGAAATATATGACAATGAGAAAACCGACACTGCGTTGTTGCGGCGAGTGTCATTAGCCACAATGACCTTAATTAACCGTAATTGGAAGCTCTAAGTGCTGCGACGATGGTTTAGATCCTATGAGAAAAATAAAATTAGTATTTTATCTGTAGGTTTTCCTTGGGATTTTTATTTATTTATTTAAACACTTTATGCACAATCGCACATGGCCATAGGACGGCATAGGCGGACTTAATCCCATAGGCATTCTCTACCAGTCGACCTTGGATGATACAGAGATGAACATAGTAGGTGCACTAAAATAAACAAATAGGTATTTGGCGATACAAAACATAACGAATTATTTAGAAAAGAAAAAAAAAAGAACATACATTCAAAACTAAATATTATATACTTACATAAATATATATGTACATATATAAAATAAGGATATAAATAATACATACATAGATAATAATACAAAATAGTACTAGAAAAGTGTGAGGCGTAATAATTCCGACAATTCATCAGCGAGGAGAGCTCGAACTTTCACCTTAAATACATAGCGATTAGTAGCCATCCTGATGTCAAGAGGGAGCACATTCCAGAGACGGATGGCTTGAACAACAAAGGAAGAGTCTACAAGACCAGAGGAATGTGAGGGACACGAAATGAGGAGATTCTTAGAAGAACGAAGATTTCTGTCATAAAAAGAACATAGGAACTTGAAGGAAGATCTTAAATAGGAAGAGTACTAAGAGCACGCAAGCTTCGGCGTTGACGGTTAGGTAACCAATTTAGAGTGGTGCGATAAATAGACACAAGGTCATACTTACGAAGATTAAAAATGAATCGAATGCAGTTATTAAGAAGACGGTCATACTTATTAAGAAGGTCTGCATTCAGGTCGTAATAGCACATATCACCATAGTCGATTATAGGAAAGATTAAGGTCTGCACAAGCATTGTTTTTGTCTTAGACGGGAGGAAGTTTTTAACCGATACAATGCACAAAGGCTGCCGGTTACACTCTGACTAACGTAGGTAGTCTGAGCCTCCCCCCCGAAAGAGTTCTCGCCTTGCCGTGGCGGGGGGGCTCAGTAGCCACGTGGACCGACGTCCACGGTGAAGCTAAGAGGAACTCACTCGTAAACCCGACCCGTAGGTGTCGGGGACGAGGGCCGCCACCTATCGAGGTGGGGGCCGCGAGGAAGATCACCTCTATAAAAAATCCCCCGCGGGCGGGCTCAGCGTAGCAATACGCTGAGCCTGCAACGGGTTTAACTCGTAAGACCGACCCTGCGGCGTCGGGGACGAGAGCTGCCACCTCTCGGGGTGGCGGCTGCGAGGAAGACAACCTCTATAAAAAATTACCCGGGTTTGGGCTCGGCGTAGCAATACGCCAGCCAACGGGAGGATATCGTTGGCCGACCCATGGGCGTCGGAGACGAGGGCTGTCACCTTCCGAGGTGGGGGCCGCGAGGAAGAAAACCTCTATAAAAAATTACCCCAGGGCGGGCTCGGCGTATTTGCGCTGGGCGGACGACGGAAGGACAGATTGTCTTTCCGTCGCCTGCCCAGCGTAAATGTCACTGCTAGCATGGGCGACGAACTGGTCTGGTTACAGACCACAAGTCGGCCAACTCGTAGACCGACCCGTAGGCGTCGGGGACGAGGGCCGCCTCCTCTCGAGGAGGGGGCCGCGAGGAAGAAAACCTCTATAAAAAATCACTCCTAATCCCGTGCTCGACTGTGGCCAGGGGATGCGAGGCAGGGGGGTATCCTGTCGTCGGCAGTCCCTCACCCCGAAGTATGCCGGCTCGCTGCGGGGTGAGTGTAGTAAGGCGGAGGGCTGGAACAGGGAGCTTACCCTGATTAATAAAAAAGTAATTACGATGGCTTCTTTTAAAAAACACGTATCTCCACAAGCCGGCGAATCCGGCCGTCCTACGGGGCGCAACCCCTCCGTATTTGTGGTGGGGGAAAAGAGCCTCGATGCAGTGCATCGCCCAGCTGTTTCTCAGTTGGTAGAGGAAGGGCGCACGCCCAGTTTTGTGCCCTCCTGTGAAGACGGGACTCGCACGCCCATCTGTGCGGGTTCGGAGGGGAAAACCCTGGATAACTCTTTGCCATGTGGCCAAGACGTTACAACCAGGCGTTCAGGTAAGGTGAGACCGAGCCCAAGTTTGGGCGCATCGGCACTACTCGCGGTACCGCGTGTAGTGCTGGACCGCCTGACGGGGCTCGATGGGGCGTGCACGCCCAGTTTTGTGCGCCCGAGTGCAGAGGAGGGTGGGGCTGGACAGTCGGATTCCGACTCATCTAGCCTCGCATCAGTGAGGAGCGCCATGAGCGTGGCTAGCGGTCCAACCGCTAGGTCGTGGCTCAAGCGCCCACGCTCTTCGCTGAGGAACCCGGGGTCGGACTCGGCCTCGGGTGACGAAGTGAAGCGGGTGGTGAAACGGGCGGTCAAGCCTAGAAAAGGCAAGGGCCAAGCCCGGAAGGAAGCGGCAGAGCGCGCTGCTGACAAGGCGAAGGCGGTGGCTAAGGCCGATCGCCAAACTGCTGACGTCACACAGCGCGTGTCGGTGTCGCTGCTGTCGGACAGGTCCGACACTGACGTAGAGGTCCTGCCGGCAGCGGAGCTGAAGGCGCGAATGGGTGACGCCGTAGAGGCGATCAGGACCATTGCCCGCGCCTCCAGTAACCTAGAGGGCACTTCCCAAAGGAGCCTCAAGGTCGCAGCGGCAACTATTGCCGATGCGGCGGAGGCTCTGTTCAGCCGCACAGTCTCGGGGGAGACCAGGCGGCTCCAACGGGAGAACGCCAGCCTGGCAGTTCAGCTTAAAGAGCTGAAGGAGGAGCAGGAGCTACTCAGGGCGGACATGGAGAAGATGCGCCGGGAACGCAAAGCGACGGGGAAGACCCCGACGAGCGAACCCAGCGCAGAGTCGGAGCTGGCTCTCCTCGTCAAAAAGGAGCTAGCCAGCTTCAATGCTCGCTTCTCTGTGTTGGAAGGTCGGCTCCTGCGTCCACCCTTAGCGGCGGACAAAGGTAGAACGGCCTCAACCATGCCGGCTAAGACGTTTGCGGCTGTAGCGGCCGCCCCCAAAACCAAGGTCCCGGTGTCGGGTACCACTGGTGGGGTCAAAACGGGCCAAAAGGCGCCAAAAGCGGCCAAACAGGCCGCTCCGGCTAAAGTTGTGGCGGGCACCTCTGGTGTGGCCAAAACTGGCCCAAAGGCGCCGTTACAGGCCGTTTCGGCCAACTTCACGGCTCCGGCAGTCCCTAAGCCCCGAGAGGGCGAGTGGGAAACCGTCGGAGCTAAAAAGAAGGCCAAACAGGCGGCCCCGAGAGGGCGAGTGGGAAACCGTCGGAGCTAAAAAGAAGGCCAAACAGGCGGCCAAGAGAGCTCGGCGTGCGGAAAAGCGCAAGGCCGCCGCGAAGCAGCGCAAGGCGGCTAAGCTTCGTGCCCCTCGGTCGGCTGCGGTTGTACTGACACTACAACCAGCGGCCATCCAGAGGGGTGCAACGTACGCAGAGTTGCTCTCACAGGCAAAGAGCCAAATAAACCCCAGGGACTTGGGGATACTGTCGGGCCTCCGATGTAAGCCCACCCAAACAGGTGCGCGCTTGCTGGAGGTCCCCGGTACCACTGCAGGTGAGAAAGCTGACTCCCTGGCGGAAAAACTTCGGGAGCTATTCCCGGAGGAAGATGTCAGGGTGTCCAGGCCAACCAAGACCGTGGACATCCGCCTGTCGGGCCTTGACGATTCAGTCAAGGCCGAGGAGGTTGTCGCTGCCGTCGCGAAAGCTGGTGGCTGTGCCCCAGCGCTAGTTCGTTCGGGCGCAGTCAGGGTGGGTCGCAGCGGTATGGGCACAGTCGTTGTGTCCTGTCCCGTGGCGGCAGCCCAAAAGCTGGCTGACGGCAAACGACTGTTGGTGGGCTGGGTGTCGGCCCAGGTGAAGCTCCTGCAGGACAGGCCTACGAGGTGCTTCCGATGCCTAGGGCTTGGACACCTAGGTGTCCAATGCACGGCGCAAGTGGACCGCAGCGACTGCTGCTATCGCTGTGGTCAATCCGGTCACAAAGCCGGCACTTGTGAGGAAGCTCCTCGCTGCATTCTTTGTTCTGCAGCGGGCAAACCGGCGGACCACCGGATGGGTACAAAAGCTTGTACCGTACCCGCAGTTAAGGGGAAGGGAAAAACCCCGGCAGGCGGGGGTAAAAAGAGTAAGGCGACTGCCTCCAAGGCACCGCAGACTCCAGTGGAGGAAACGGTTATGGACTGTCAATAATGGCCCATCTCCGTTTCCTCCAAGGGAACCTAAACCACTGTGCCAGGGCTCAGGATCTTCTCCTGCAGACCATGGCGCAGTGGCAAATCGGTGTCGCTGTCGTAGCCGAGCCGTACTTTGTCCTTCCCCGGGATGACTGGGTGGGGGACTTGGACGGCTTGGTCGCAATAGTGTCGTCTGCGACTGCCGGGGCCCCGTCCCTCAACACCATCTCGAGGGGCCAGGGCTATGCTGCAGTTCGTCTGGGGGAGATAGCCGTCGTCGGGGTGTATTTCTCTCCAAATCGACCGCTCGCCGAGTTCGAGGGATTCCTCGACGGTCTGGGCACCGTCGTTGCTCGATGTCAACCCTACCCGGTCGTCGTCCTCGGGGACTTCAACGCCAAATCTATGGCTTGGGGATCTCCGAGAACGGATGTCAGGGGTCGGTTGCTCGAGGAGTGGGCCGTGGAGTTAGGCCTACTCGTTCTTAACCAGGGCACCGCGAACACGTGTGTGCGACAGCAGGGTGGGTCGATTGTCGATCTGACATTTGCAAGCCCTGCTTTAGCACACCGTGTGACGGGCTGGCGCGTCATCGGGGAGGTGGAGACGTTATCGGATCACCTCTACATCCGATTCGACGTCTCCGCCCAGACCTCGGGCGTCCCAGTCAGAGCGGCCCCTGGGAAGAACAGTCCGCGGTGGGCACTTAAACGCTTGGACCGGGAGGCGCTCCTGGAGGCCTCCATCGCTCAGGCCTGGTGCGATGCACCGGACAGGCCTGACGACATCGAGTTGGAGGCCGAGTGGTTCCAGGATGCGTTGACGCAAATTTGCGATGCGGCGATGCCTCGGGTCCACACTCGACCTGCGAGGCGCCAGGTGTACTGGTGGACGGAGGACATCGCCCAATTACGGAGCGATTGTGTGGTGGCTCGGCGCCAGTACACCAGGTATCGCAGAGGCCGTTGCCGTCCTCCCGATGCCATGGCTAGGGAGGTGGAACTGTACGAGGTGTATAGAGCGGCCAAGAAGTCCTTGCAGCTGGCGATCAAGCGAGCCAAAATATTGGCCCGTGAAGAGTTGTTGGCGACTCTGGACCGGGATCCCTGGGGACGTCCATACCGTATGGTAAGGGGCAAACTCCGCCCCTGGGCACCCCCGCTGTCTCAGAGTCTTCAGCCCCAGTTGCTAGATGAGGTGGTGACCGCTCTGTTCCCTGCCAGGTTGGAGCATCCTCCTCCGCCGATGGTTTTGCCTTCCATGGTATCTGACGCGGACATTGACGACGTACCTGAAGTGACCCGGGTTGAGCTCCAGACGGCGGTGCAACGGCTTCAAGCCAAAAACACCGCCCCTGGGCCCGACGGCATTCCGGGTCGCGCATGGGTCCTGGCTCTCAAGGAGCTCGGGCCCCGACTACTGGGGCTTCTCAGTGCGTGCCTGGAGGTGGGCCGGTTTCCGCTTCGGTGGAAGTCCGGCAAGCTGGTCCTCCTCAAGAAGGACGGGCGCCCAGCGGACTCCCCGTCTGCCTACCGGCCCATAGTGCTGCTGGACGAGGTGGCGAAGCTCTTTGAGCGTGTCATCGCGGACCGCCTCGTCGCACACCTCAGCACGGTGGGTCCGGATCTGGCGGACAACCAGTTCGGTTTCCGAAAAGGGCGCTCCACCGTACACGCGATAATGCGTGTAAGGAGCCTGGCGGAGGAAGCAATATCCCAGCGTGAGGTGGTGCTGGCGGTGTCACTCGACATCGCCAACGCGTTCAACACCTTGCCTTGGAGCTGCGTAAGGGAGGCACTCGCGTACCACCGAGTGCCGACCTACCTCCGCCGCATCGTCGGGGCTTACCTAAGCGACAGAGCAGTGGTCTACCCGGGTCGGGCTGGGTGGGGTCGGCGAGAGATGTCGTGCGGTGTCCCGCAGGGATCGGTCCTAGGGCCGCTCTTGTGGAACATCGGATACGACTGGGTGCTTCGCGGTGTACTCCTTCCGGGGGTCACCGTGACGTGCTACGCCGATGACACCCTAGTCACGGCACGGGGGAAAGACTTCCGGCATGCGTCGATACTAGCTACGGCTGGTGTCGCGCAAGTCGTAGGAAGAATCCGGCGGTTGGGTCTCGAGGTGGCTCTGAACAAGTCGGAGGCCGTGTGTTTTCACGGTCCCCGAAACAGGCCACCCCAGGGTTCCCACATAATGGTAGGAGGTGTTCGCATCGGCGTCGGGACGACGCTTAAATACTTAGGTCTCGTTCTCGACAGCCGGTGGAACTTCAAGGAGCACTTCCGTTGTTTGGCCCCCAAGCTGATGGGCACCGCGGGTGCGCTATCGCGACTCCTGCCCAATCTTGGGGGCCCGAACGCCTCCTGCCGGAGGCTATACGCGGGGATCGTCCGATCCATGGCTCTTTACGGAGCTCCCGTTTGGGCCGATAACCTGAAGGCCTACAACATTGCATCTTTGCGGAGGCCGCATCGTGCAATAGCCGTCAGGATTATCCGAGGGTATGGGACAATCTCGTTCGAGGCGGCGAGCCTCCTCGCAGGATCCCCTCCGTGGGATCTAGAGGCGAGGGTCCTTGCGTCGATGTACCGTTGGCGCGAGGATAAGTTGGCACAGGGCTCCCTTCCGAGGCCCCGAGAAATCGGGGCAAGAAGGGCTCAGCTCCACACTTTCATGGTGGAGGAGTGGAGGGCGCGTCTTGCGCAACCCAGTGCCGGGCACGCCGTTATTGCGGCGGTAAGTCCCGTGCTCGACGAGTGGCTGGAGAGGCGTCATGGCGCCCTTACGTTCCGGCTGACGCAGGTACTGACGGGGCACGGGTGCTTCGGAAAGTACCTGCATCGTATAGGTCGGGAACAGACGCCCGAGTGTCACCACTGCGGGAACTGCCCTGAAGACACGGCGCTCCACACACTGGTGGAGTGTCCGGCGTGGACGGGGCAACGCCGAGACCTTGGCGTTGCTATAGGGGTGGCGGGCGGCTTTTCGCTCTCTTCTGTGGTGCTTGCCATGGTCGAGGGCGAGACTGCCTGGGACTCCGTCGCCTCCTTTTGCGAGGAGGTGATGTTCGCCAAGGAGCTGGCGGAAAGGGAGAGGGAAGCAATAGCTATCCTCCCCGCCCGTAGACGACGCAACGGGCGTCGGAGGGCGCAAGACCTCCGACCACCGTGAGCGATGGCCGGCGGGTGGCGACCTTGGGCAGTCGTCACTTAGCAGGCCCGAGAGGAAGGCGGCTCGTGTTCCGCGCGCGCCTCTCGTGAGGAAGGGCTAGGCCCTCCAAATCAGATGGGGCTCGCCAGGGTCGGCGAGCCATGACCTGCGGGGGATGCGGATGAATGCGCAAGCGTACTCGTGTCCCCTGCAATAGGTCGTCTGAGGGAACACCGTGGAATGTTTAGTCGGTAGGACGGTCTCCTGTAGGAGACCGGGGAGTCCGACATAACCACCCACCGACGCCCAGGTGGGTGGTATGCGTAAATGCATTTAAACCACGTAGAAAAAAAAAAAAAAAAAAAAAAAAAAGGTAGTCTGAGCCTGCCAACTTAAGGTAGAATCAATATACAGGCCAAGGTTCTTAACAGTGAGACTAAAAGGTATAGTAAGGTTGTTAAAAAACTAGTGGTGGCAGAGTACCATATCTAACCTGCACAACATCGGGCGACTGCCAACAACAATGGCTTGACACTTTTCTGGGTTAAACCATACCCGTGACACTAACTCATAATTGTGTTAAGGTCCCTATTTAATTCGGCAATAGCAACTGACACACTGGTGACGGTCGCCTGAGAATACAGCTGCAAGTCATCGGCATAAAGATGACACGAACATTGAAGATTTTGGGTCAAGAGATTAATAAAAATTGAAAATAGTATTGGAGAGAGAATATCCTCTTGAGGAACGCCAGTGTCAAGATTACGCCAGCTCAATGAAGATTCATCGCACAGCGTTCCGACTGCTGACGCCCCTGAAGATACGTTGAGAACCATTTCAGTGCACCAGAAGAGACCTTGATATAGGAGAGGATAGATAGTAGGATATCGTGACTGACGGTATTAAAGGCGTTCGAGAAATCGACCAAAGCCATCACTGTGACTTTGATGTCCTCCATGCCCGCTCTAATATCACCAGTCACTTTAAGGAGTGCCGAGGTGGTACTGTGCCTAGGTCGAAAGCCAGATTGTAGCTGGCTTAGAAGATTTTGTCTTTAGTTAGTTGAAACCTTTGAATGACTGTCTATTAGAAGATACAATTACAATGTCAGGCAGTAGAGTTGACTTTTTTAAAATCATACTCATCTTTATGCCATTATACGCACTACGCCTGATCTCTGTTCGGTCTTGTCAAATGACCACCTCATCTATCGAGGCATCTTTATCAACGTCGTCTGCCATAGTTGTTAAAGCATGCACCAGCACACGGGCGATCAGCGACGTGTCGTTAGGCAAATAACAGCGCACTCGCGTGTGAATGATTCTCAGCTGCTTCAGCGTCTCTAAGTATGCCTTGGCTGCCAAAGCAACCCGAAAATTGCCGAAGCGTCCTTGTTTTTGCATGCCGAGGCATCCAAGTTTATCTTGGCACTATGGGGTCTTGGACTACCGAACCGTGCCGTGAGTGGGTATTACCCCTTGCTTAAACCCAACACCCATTAACTAATATCTACAGAATTATATTATTTACTTTACTTAGCGGTAGTTTTTTTTACCACAGACAGGTTTAGAAATGTGGTGCTTATTACTTTCCGAATTACGGGCTTCCACACAACCGGGACCGAAGGGATGAACCTTTGGTCCCTTATTTTGGCCCCTTAGGAATTAATTACCAAATCCCCTTGCTCGCTTCTACGTCATCAGCATTTCAGCCGGCACAAGCAGTAATACTCGTACGTCGCTGAGCTTGTACGACATAATTATTTATTTATTTGAAACAAAAAAAAATGTACGAGGCAGACATAATGCATAAGACATTTTCTGCAAGTTAACCTTTAGAGTTATGCAGAGATAAACACGGCAGATGATAACATTACCTAAAATATTTGATAATCGAACCCGTAACACTTTGCACGCTCTCATTGGCTATGTGATCACTTTATCTACTTCGCTATACGTGTGCGTGTTACTAAAGCTTAAATAATTTAACGTAAGTCGGATCGGGCCTATAGAAATCTCTACGAGAAAAGCAAATGTAAAACAAACATTTTACTGTACTTTTTACTGTTACCAAGTAAAAAGTAAAACTTGGTAACATGGCAGAGGTGAAATGTCTCTCTTTACGCAGCACAGGTGGCACGTTATAAAATTATTCGTAAATATAAATCTATGTGGCACTTCGTTGGCAAGTTATGTAGACACGTAGCGGGCAACACGGCATTATAGATAACATGCTGGGGATTGAAGCGGTCGATAAAAACTATCGATTTTATGTAACATTTGGATTCTTTGGGTGATTCCATTGATGGATCCGTGGAAATTTTGGAAAAGATATAATTGCCCGTTTTAAAGCTTAAGTACCTGTCATAATAATTAGCAGTCTAAAATAAATATACTTAGTTTGGTATTAGTTTTAACTGTAGGTACCTTGATATTATCTTGTTTCCCTGGCCTGGTCATAGATTAATCAGTTACTAAAAACAAAGAAGCTATGGATATTTATGCCTAAACTTTTCAAACCATACCTTGAAAATGAAACTAACATAGCTTGACAAATTTCTAATGTATCCACAAAATATACCAAACCTTTATATTATAGTAGCCATTTATTTCATACTATCTTTTGTCCGCAATTTGTTCTATTCCAGACTTCCAGACGCAATTTGTTCTAACCTTTATATTATAGTAGCCATTATTTTATTTCATACTACCTATCTTTTGTCCGCAATTTGTTCTATGACAGATCGATTATTTAATAATTCTAATATTTAATAATTTCTGTGCCAAATTTAATTTAGATTTAAGCAGTTAGTATAATATCGTAAAATTGAACAACAAACAAATGTTTTAAATCCTGCAATCAATTTAATTTAATAACTACTTGAGTGGCAAACAAGCATATGGCCCGCCTGATGTTAAGCAGTTACCGTGGCCTATGGACGCTTGCATTACCAGAGGTATCACTTGCGTGTTGCCAATCTATTTTTTACACCAGAGCTTTATGATGGGAGTATCCCTGGGATAAGAATAAGTTTCTTTCAAAACGAATCCCTAAATGAGCGCTGGAGACCTATACTCACACACAGAAACACAACTACACCACTGCGTGTAGTAATTAATGAATACATAAATAAATAGTTAAATGTGTATTTAAGAGTAAATCAGGAATAGCATAATCAATAATGAACTACTTTGCCATACAAAAATCAGCCTTCATCGATTTTACTTTTCATCATTTTAACAAAAAAACTGACTTCAGTAAGGCAAGTTGTTAAATTTTTAAATACGTTCAAAACCCTAGTCTAACATAGGTATTAAAACAGGATGAACTTTCATGCAAACTCTTATCTAACTTTGCCTCCCTTATGGAAGGTTCTTTTAATCTGATAATTTACAACCAAAGTGCATCTCATGACCATTCAAATAAGCGCAAACATGGCTAGATAACATCGTTTAATTATGAAGTTCCGTTGCCTAGCTTCCGGCTTCATCATCAGTTCAGTTCAAATGTACCAGTTTTCATTTGCTACATTACATTTGCTTATTAATAGTTGCTTATTATTGAGAAAGTGAAATACTTATTATTGAGAAGTTCAGATGGCCATATGTGGTCTTCGTCATCAGTTTTACTTCACCAAATTACCCTTTCTGATAGCATACGTTTGATTTGTTGTTAAAAATATTGAAATTGCTATATGTGTGCCCATAACTTTTGAGGAGTGCCCTCAATTCCTCATGAATCCCATCATTAGAACTTTCTTTTGATGAAAATGGGACCAAACTATGTCCTCTCAGAAAAAAAAACAAATCGGTCCATAAATGATGGAGATCTGGGGTAATAAACATTTAAAAAATACACACGAATTGATAACCTCCTCGTTTTTGAAGTCGGTTAAAAAAGAATCAAGCGCTGACTGATGCCAATGTAATCGTAACAAGGGGTTTATTCGCACTATTTGCAGATTGTTGGTCGTAGGATTGGGGTGGCAAATCAAATAAAACGAATGTACCTACGATACTTTTAGTAAGGAAATTACTTTTTATTTAAAACTAACTGTTGACCGCGGCTCCACCCGCGTGCATGTCGGTTATCGCTGCAAAAAGCCTATGTGTTATTCCAGACCATAATCTATCTGTGTGCCAAATTTCATCCAGATCCGTTCAGTAGTTTTTACGTGAAAGAGTAACAAACATCCATCCATCTATCCATCCATCCATTCTTACAAACTTTCACATTTATAATATTAGTAAGGATAGTTCAGAAAATTCACAAGACATACAACGAACCCAAAATCGATATGGTATCGATATACATATCGATGTGCGATACATCACATTACTACTACGGATGTTCGCAGAAAAAATAGATTTTATAATCACTTTGCCGACTGAACCTAATAGTGACGGACGCGCTTATCGTCATGGAGAGCACAGCCAACGAATCGGTAAAACATTATTTTAATATTATTTTAATCATATATTTAGGTATAATGAGAAATTGATTTACGATAAAAATAAAAATGCGGAAGTTATTATGCATAGCGATGTATTTTATCTATCAGGTGGTAATAATGGTGAGATGAAATCAATTTTAATCGGTTTTTATTCGGCATACCTACATATTGTGTTTAATCGAAATAAGTAAGTAATAAATACTCAATATGTAACAGTACCAACTTACTTAAGTTCATGTTCGTAGTGAATATATTGATTTTAAAAATCTTAAAGGTTTATTCTGATAATAGTTGAGGTACCTACCTACATAAAAACAATATTAAAAACTTATTTTAACTAATAAAACTAAATATGAAAAACTAATTAATTAAATAAAAGGCAATAGTTTAGGCGTCATAATATTCCTCCGCATCACTGTCAACCACTGGCATTGCCACTTTGAAATACTTTGAATGGCAATGCTGATTCTCTGTGCAAGAAACAGGCCAGCCTTTTGGTCACGCGAAGCGTCGCGGCGTTGATCAGACGTTTTGCTATTTCCTTAAAAAGTAAGCGAGCGCTCTTACCCCATGAACCTTTCCAGTCATTATCCAAGCGTTCACTGCATCGGTCTTGCACGACACTCGTGCTGTGGACCGAGGATAGGAACGCTGTAAGTACCTACCCACATTATACTATATAGGATAAGTTTGTGACGTTGTAGGGGTAATCTCTGGATCTACTAAACCGATTTTGAAAATTCTTTTACCAATAGAAAGCCACGTTATTTGTGAGTGTCATAGGCTATATTTTATTATAAAAACAATACAGGACCCTGAGAAATACAGGTGCACTTCAGGTTTCCAGTGTCCATTTAGTGATTCGTTTTTATGGTAACTTTTTTCTAGCCTAGGTATACCTACCCAGATATCCATGATGTGTAATGGTTTTCACGCAAAATACGCACCTGTACTTGTAGTTACGGAAAACAGCCCGCCATACCATACTAATTCTTTATTGCACACAAATTATAATAACAATACAAAATACTTAATAACCCTGGTGTAACAATTTTTTGGTTCTGTAACACGCAAGTGATGCCCTAGTAGCCCTACTAGCCCTATAGTAAGCGTCCAAGCTACGGTAACTGTTAAGTAAATCATCAGGAGAGCCAGCCTTATGCTTCTTTTATCTAAGAAGAAGGTATTATGTAAAAATAATAACCTTTTAATGTGTAAATAAGAAGGTAGGTAGTTAGTTAAATATATAAAAGTTATTTATACAGGTGAACAATCAAAGTAGGTATAATACCCGTAATTGCAAAACGATGAAAAAGGCAAACATTGTAGGTATGTTCTGAATAGACCTGTATACCACTGTTAAGGAGGTTACCTCGGCACTAACACTGTGCTGAGTGATGGTGGTTCGATTCTCACCCAGAACAAGAGATTGACTAAAAAGATCAAACTTTTTGTTTTTTTTTCTTACCTGCCATCTACATTCCACATTATAATAGCGATCTATATACCTAGGTAATAATAGAGGTTAAAGTAGCGTGAACGGCTGGACCGATATCGGTTAATCTTTTTTTTTGTGTTTGTTACTGTCAGGTGAAGGTTCTTCAGAAAATAGTTTAACCCGGACGTAGTCGGGGCGGGCCGCTAGTACCTTCAATCAATCAATCAGCCTATCGCAGTCCACTGCTGGACATAGGCCTCTCCTAACACGCGCCACAGCACACGGTCCTCCGCCTTCCGCATCCAGTCCGTCCCAGCGACCTTTTTTAGGTCGTCGGTCCACCTAGCTGGGGGCCGCCCTACCTTACGCTTACCGAGTCGCGGTCTCCACTCTAGGACACGTCTGCTCCATCGGCCGTCGGTCCTTCTGCAGATGTGACCAGCCCATTGCCACTTCAGCTTGCTAAGTCTGCGAGCTATGTCGGTAACTTTGGTACCTTATAATAATTAAATTCCCTTGAGTGGTTTACAAGATCTAACAGCTAGTCCCGCTGTCGTACAAACTGCGGGAACGACTTTTTTTATACTAGCGGCACGTACCAGCACGTGTCAACGTTTATTAAGATTTTGTTTAAGGGATCCTGTATTTAAAAAAAAAAATATTGCTTATGTTAGTCGCTGTTAATGTAACTTTCTTTTTAAAGTGATAACTTATTTTGGCGCACCGCACAAGGTATATACCTACCTACCGTTTCTTTCAAAACGCATTCCTAAATGAGCGCTGGAGACCTGGTCCCTAATTCTGCTAATTTTCGGATGGCTTAATTGAATCTGAATTGATTATCAATATTGTTTAAATTATATTATGTTATATATAATATTTCAATTATTTACATCTATATATACAATATACCTAATATATTTACAGTTCTTAAAAAAAAGGAAAAAAAAATAATAATATAATTATATACATAGAAAATACACGAAAAACGGGAGGGACTGCTTAGTAGGCGTCATAAAATTCCTCCGCATCGACGTCTGCTGGAAACGTGCCCAGAAGACTGGCAGCATTGCCACGTTGAATGGCAATGCTTATTCTTTGAGCCAAAAATAAGCCAGCCCTCTGGTCACGTGAAGCCTCGATTAAACGATTATCAATTGAATCATAGTAGCATTTATGGTATTCTGATAATAAATTTAAGTCCAATAGGTGGAAAACTATTGGTCTTAAATTATTAGCATTTTTGGTATTACATTATTAGTATTCTGCTAAACAATTTAAGACCAATGGTTTTCCAACTATTGCTCTTAAATTTATTAGCAGAATACCAAAAATGCTACTGAGATTCAATTGAAAAACAAATCAGATTCAATTAAGCCATCCGTAAATTAGCAGAATTGGGGCCCTGTACTCACACACAGGAACACAAATACACCACTGTGTGTAGTTATTTGGCTGTGGTCTTCTGTAAGGGGGTGGTCCTTCCCCAGTCGGGCTTGCTCGCTAGTATGATACCCTACCTCTCTTAATTTCTCATTTCTCTTTGTAATGGTGAAAGAATGATTAAAATCGCTTCAGTAGTTTTTAGGTTAAATAGTAACAAACAAACAAAACATCAAATCATTTCTGTTTAAAATATTAGTTAAGACTACTATACTATTAAATATTAGTTATTAAAACTTAATCAATAAAAATACGAAAAGATATAGGTAACGATTTGACTGATTAATAGTACAAATGATTAATAATTACTCATATGTATGTAAGGATTTCTATAATTATTAATTGAAGCATTGTTTTATTTCCAAAACCAACATTTATCAACCGTCACTGGTTAACCCTAACATGTACTAAATTCTAATGGTAAAAGCCCGATAAAATCGTTTCTTTTTTACATATTCTTACATTTACCGATTCGTGTTGGTAAATCCTAAGATTTACTGGTAAAACCTAAGATTTACCGTAGTTCGGGCTTTTACAGTAACATATTATATAATCTGTGATTTGGTATATATAAAAATAATCATGATGGAATTCCTTCGGCAGTGGTCATCATGGCTGGTAAAGGTCTACGATGTTGAAGAAATGTGGAAGTTGCAGCCTACGTACATCATCTCGCAATCTGTATTTTTGCTGGCTGGTTTGATCACCCTTCTACATGGTATGTACCTATATACCTATCATACTAATATTACAAATATGAAAGTTTGGATGCATGGATGTTTGTTACTCCATCACGCTAAAACGGCTGAACGGATCTCGATATAATTTGGCACAGAAATAGATTAATAAATCGGTTCTAGCTGTTGCCCGCGGCTCCGCTCGCGTGGATGTCGGTTATCGCTGTAAAAAGTAGCCTATGTGTTATTCCAGATCATAATCTATCTCTGTGCTAAATTTCATCCAGATCCGTTTAGTAGTTTTTACGTGAAAGAGTTACAAACATCCATCCATACATCCATCCATCCTTCCATACTTACAAACTTTCGCATTTATTATATTAGTAGGATATACTATCTATACTATCCAAACTAATATTATAAATGTGAAAGTTTGTGAGAGTGGATGGACGTATGGATGTATGGATGGATGTATGGATGGATGGATGTTTGTTACTCTTTCACGTAAAAACTACTGAACGGATCTTTTTTTTTTTTTATACTACTTGGGAGGCAAACAAGCATACGGCCCACCTGATGTTAAGCAGTATCCGTAGCCTATAGACGCTTGCATTACCAGAGGTATCACTTGCGTGTTGCCAACCCATTTTTTTACACCAGGGCTTTAAGATGGAAGTAACACTGGGATAGGAATACGTATCTTTCAAAACGCATTCCTAAATGAGCGCTGGAGACCTGTACTCACACACAGGAACACAACTACACCGCTGTGTGTAGTCATTTGGCTGTGGTCTTCTGTAAGGTGGAGGTCCTTCCCCAGTCGGGCTTGCTCGCTAGTGTGGAGCCCTACCTCTCTTAAAATCTGGATCTGGATGAAATTTGGCACAGAGATAGATTATGGTCTGGAAAAACACATAGGCTACTTTTTACAGCGATAACCGACATCCACGCGGGCGGAGCCGCAGGCAACAGCTAGTAATATTATAAAGCTGAAGAGTTTGTTTGTTTCTTTGAAAGCGCTAATCTCAGAAAGATTTGAAAAATTCTTTTTTTGTTGAATAGTGCATTTATCCAGGAAGGCTATATAACATCACGCTATGATCAATAGGAGCGGAGTAGTAGTGAGATATGTTGCAAAATCGGAGAAATGTACGTTCCAAATTACCACACGGACGAAGTTGCGGGCGACCCCTAGTTATTGATATTGAGGGACCGATGGTCACTTGGTTGATCACACGACCGAGTCCTAGAGTAGAGAAAGTTACTTGGTAAACCTGAGGGCCAGATGGACCGATGACCTCAATCAGGGATAACCTGGATGCGGAAGGAGGAAGACCTTAGGAGGACTTAGGCGAGGCCCATGTTTAAAAGTGGATTGAGACAGGCTAATTGATTGATTGAATATATTGTTGTGTACAGTAGTGTATAGTATGTATAAAGTAGTATTAAAGAGAGGGAGGGTACCAAACTAGCAAGCAAGCCCGTCTGGGGAAGAACCTCCACCTTACAGCAGACCACAGCCAAATAACTTAACTAAAAATAACACACAGCGGTGTAGTTGTGTTTCTGTGTGTGATCCCATCTTAAAGCCCTGGTGCAAAAAAACGGGGTGGCAACACGCAACTGATACCTCTGGTATTGCAAGCGTCCATAGGCTACGGTAACTGCTTAACATCAGGCCGACCGTATGCTTTTTTGCCACCAAAGTAGTATAAAAAATAAATTAAAAGAAATACGAGGTGTTTACTTGTGTCTATTATTATTTCCAGCTTTTAGGAAGGGTGGCCAGTGGCCATATTTATGGATTGCAACAATTTTACACGGCTTCGTCACGGACAACTTCTGGCACGTCGTTGTCCCTGAATATGACAATTTCTGGCATTCGCAAACACCGGTAATGCTGATGGGAATGAGGTTGCCTCTGCATATTATATTTTTATGTAAGTACATATTAGTAGGTACCTATTTGAACATATTTGTCGCGGTGCGGCAAAGTATTCCTCTTTCGGCACCAATTTTTTGAATTTATACCTATTGGTGCTGTAAGTGGTACAGCTTAGGTGCCGAAAGCATTGAAGCTCAAAAAATTGGTGCCGAAAGAGGAATACTTCGGTGCGGCGGGCGCACGGTGTAGTTCCTAATTTTTTGTGATTTTTTATACCTTTATCTAGATAACTATATTGTTGGCACGAGAGGACCACCTCTACTCTCAAAAACTAGTTCATCTACGTATAACAATAATAATAGACTTTACTTTTCAAACCAGTCTACCGAACACACAACCTATATAGCCTATAGCCCAAAAATATTAGTTTTCCATATTATAGTTACATTAAGCTCTTGTCATATTATCTATGGTTACTTGGGCTTACGCGGGTACATTAGTCCAATAAGCAGGGACCCTTAAATAAAAAGAAAATATCAATATATATAATATATGTAATAAAAGAGACAATAATAATATGAAAGTAGAGATCCTTGTTTGTTCTCCCACCCGTGGCTTAGAAGTCCCATGAAATACCTGTTTCTTTCTCCCTGTTAACGCCATCTAGAATTTCATTGGTGTAATTAAAACCATGGCTCACGCGCCGACTCTCGCATCGCTATCGCCAACACCGTTCAGAGCTACTTGGACGTGTTCGGCAATGCTCGGTTCTACCACAGAATACTTAATAGTACAGGTAGTTCTACGCGGTTCCCTCTTCTGGGAAGTCGGGGACGCATTTGACGTTTTAAACGAGAATGTCCTGACCCACGAACCAGCATCATCATTCACACTCCTCTAGGTTAGTAGCTATACCTACTTACTAATGCTACGACATTAGAACGCTAAACAAGTTTATTGTTCACAGACCCAGCGTTCATCTATCACGCCATTTACGCCGTGAACAGGCTAAACCTTCCCAAATATGCACAACCTTTCGCTGTTGGACTTTGCACCGTTTTAATAGATATACCATATGATATAGTCGCTGTAAAATTCGTTCATTGGACGTGGCATGATACAGACCCAAATGTCTTTGATCGTCATTACTGGGTGCCATGGAACTCTTACTATTTCCACGCCAGTTTCGCTGCAAGCTTTTACTTCTTCTTCACTATGACCAGATCTTGGTGTGCCCCAAATGTGAATCAATGGGAATCGGCTGGGTAAGTTATTTGTTTTTTTTTTTACTTTTTTAAGAGGGCTAGTGTAGATACGAGCGTGTAATATGCCTGGACGAAGACTACCGACCTAAAGAAGACCACAACACAGTGGTGTACTTAGTTGTTTCTGATCGTTAGTAAATAACTAATGTTATGGTGTAAGCTCATTTTCTGGATGTTAATTTAACATAACAGATGACCTTGTTGTTATAACTTGAAGGTGATGTCCCTGGTATTACGAGTATTCATAGGCCACGGTAACACGTTTTCATCAGACGGGCCTTACGCTTGCTTGTCACCTGTCACTTGGTCTTTTAATATTATAAAATAAATCTTTTAATATTGATAAATATTAGCCAAATGTGACACTGCTGCTCTGTGACGTCACAGTTATTGACAGTTTTGACCAATGTTTGTTTTGCGGTCATGGGGCAACTTTGACAATACAACTTTATTTTTTTAACTTCTTTCATCTGTAAGAATTTGCGTAAAACGTACCAAAATAAATATTTTCTTTGTTGCATTTTCCAAATCCTAATAATATCTATTATAAACGCGAACGTTTGTAAGAATGTATGGATGTTTGGACTGAATGTATGGACCCTTTCACGCAAAATCTATTAAACGGATCTGGATGAAATTTGGCATAGAGATAGATTATAGTCTGGAATAACACATAGGTTACTTTTTATTCCGGAAAATACTCTGTTCCCGAGGGAATGTACGCGCGAGCGAAGCCGAGGGTGGAAGCTAGTATACTATAATAAAAAGAGTAGTTTCTTGCTATTCTGCCCCTCTAGACAAGTGGCATAAGCAATGGTCGAATTGAAAAGTCAAAAAAGCAAATGTATGGGATTTGACGTAAGTTTACGACATTATATCGTAGACTTACGTCAAATCCCATACATTTGTTTTTTTGACTTTTCGATTCGACTATCGTTCATGCCACTTGTCTAGAGGTATTAGTCAGATTCATAGAACTACCCTTGTCGGCAAACTGACTGTATATTTAGGTATATCAGCTGACATTTTGCCTTATCCTGTTAATTTTATAGAATTAAATATTAGGTAGGTATTCATTAGTGTTATTTTCTGACCTAAATGAATTTTGAGTTTTGTTTATTAGCCTAGCCCAAAGTCTGACATTGTTCCTGGCAGTAGGCATAGGTACTTGCAAGAGGTATGCAGCATACCTCTTGCAAGGAAAACGCGTTATGTTTTTGTGACATGATGTTTCTTCTTGTTTTCGCATTATTTTTTTGTACATACAGAAAATAACACAATATACAAAGAAAATATCATATCAAAATATCATTTTTTTATATAAGTACTTAATAAGTACCTGGTTTTCTGTTTATTACCAACAATAAATATTTTTCTTTATTTCTATGTAGGTATAAAGGCAAGCTTACTCATAATAAGTTTTGCACCAGCAATTATGAAAGGTAGAGGAAAAGGTAAAAGTGAGAGAGCAAAGTGATAAAGAAAATGAGGGAGAAAGTAAAATCCTACTAATATTATAAATGCGAAAGTTTGTAAGTATGGATGGATGTATGGATAGATGGATGGATGTTTGTTACTCTTTCATGTAAAAACTACTGAACGGATCTAGATGAAATTTGGCACAGAGATAGATTATGGTCTGGAATAACACTGCTACTTTTTGCAGCGATAACCGACATCCACGCGGGCGAAGCCGCGGGCAACAACTAGTATCTATAGTGATAAATGTTTACAGGAAAAAAGCGGAATGGAAAGCAGTGATCATCTCTTCTTTGTTAGGCATGCCGGGAGGCGTGCTTATGTTCATACCTATATACCACCCTCTGCACGACGTTTGCAAAATCCACTCGGAAGTGACGTTCTTCCTTTTGTTCTCCATCTTTGCCGTTATTGTGATTTCTGGACTAGTCGCTGTAAGAGAGAAGACTGCTCAAAGGTAAAATACCCATTTTTCTTATTTAAGTATTATCTGTACTATTAAGTATTCTGTGGTATTATTACATAGTATGAATACCTTGTGATATTTAGATACCTACAGCCTACTGCGTAGGTAAATTGTTAAGGATCGCATGTTGGGGTTTCGATCCCCACACGGAAAAAATATTATTTTAGGTTTGTAGTACACACCCAAAAGAATATTTTTTACTGTGTATCTACTTAGTGTCCGTGTTCATACAGTTCGTGATACGACGCCGCGGAGGGTAATTTAGTTAATATAGGAATCCGTGCGGTTTGTCCTTTGACGAGAACATGAGCCAAATGCCTACTACCTACTTACTTACTATTAATTTAAATACGAAACTAACTCTGTCTGTGCCTTTGGGTCAACGGGTCTTAATAAAATTTGGTAAGGAGATAAGTAGATGGTATTTTCGGGAAGGACACCAGGTACAAGTACCTACCTACTTAACTTATTGTAATTTTATTTTCTCTCTCTCTTCATTCGACAAAATAGGTAATTTTGTACAAAAAATAATAAATACAAAACCGACTTCAAAAAGTTAAAAATAACTGAATACAGATTAAAGTCGGTGCTTTGTTCATCCTGTCGCCTAATTTAATAATTTACTTTTTGTAGCGATAACCAATATTCACGCAACAGCTAGTGATAAAATATTTTTTCTGGTTCTTCTACAGACTAACGGCGATCGACTTCTTGTTACTACTTCAGCTTGCGGTCCACTACCTCACTTACTACATGTTTGTTATGTTCTACTCTCCTGAGAAAGAAATTTCTATTGGCCTTCACGAGCCCGTGGGACCATGTAATGAAGTAGCTACGCTCGTCACACCATTTGGACAGGTACGTACCTACGTCATAGGCTTTGATTTAACTAGAAGACGGGTAATCCGGTAATCGAGGGGTGATCAAGCATTCGACTGGCATGTTCGTCTTGTGGTTCTGCACAATCTAGGACAAAGCTTTGTGTGATGAGTAGGTTGGTACACACGGCAACGGAGCAGTGTACGGTGGGGACCTGAGATGGCAGGGCCGCTATATTATTATGAAGATTAGTTTTTGAAGAAAACTTTTTGAAATTGTATATATTTCTGTGGAATTTAGTAACAGTGTACAATTAGACTAAACCTACAGATAAAAATATATTGAACAGAAATTCATACAATAGTTTTCGTAAAAAACTAATCTTATAGCGGTCCTGTACAGCCATCTCCGTTGCGCCACAGATTACTAAAGAGTTACTATGTAAGTTGCGCACCGTACTCTGCTTTGTTCTGTGTCTGGGTAGGTACCTGTATCTAAATATTCTGTGGTCTGGGTGTAATTTATCAACCCTAGTTATTAAACTTATAACTGGCGCCCCGCCCAATTGTGATTTTTTATTTACGGATTGCTATTTACGTTAGGTAATATTCCAGCTTTCTAATAGACAGTATATAGGTAGGCGTTGATCGTCCGTCAGGACAAACGTTTTTATATACATGTATATACCCACATAAGTATTTATTTAGTAAATATAGACACAAACACAGAATAAAAATGAATCGCTGAATGTGTTTGAATTTGTGTGAACCGATTTTGCTAATTCTTTTTTTGCTATGTTCGTTATTGCCAGGAGAAGGTTCTTATTTAAAAAAAAATGAGCTGAAAATAGTTTAACCCGGGCGAGCTACGCGTAGTAAATATGCTAGAGCTAAGTAGATCAGTTTATTATTGAATTAATTCATTAGCATAGATAGGTATAGAAGGTGATTGTCAATACAATGCCTTCGCGAGCGGCGGTAAAACATAATCTTTTAAAAAAACTAAATTTTAAAAAAGGTAATTTGTTTTAACATTGCATGGACATTGAATAGCTTGGATACTATTTATTTGTTTGGTTTAAAAAGAACGATAACTGATTTAAAAATATTAGATAAAAACTTAATTCCGTCAATTATCTTTTTATTATCAAACTGATTCAACACACGTGCGTTTTATGACAAAACTTTGTTACCATGACAGTATTCTGTGCCATGACAAACCATACCTAAATCAATTATTTATCTATCCATTTAAATAAGTCTTATTTTTTTAAAATTTATTTATAAGCAGTTACCCAAATACCTACTAGATACTTAATTATCAAGAGAGAAGATTTGTATTTTGATTGTAATGAATTCAAAAAGATTAAAAAATAAAATATTTTATAACATTTTGATTGTAATGAATTCAAAAAGATTAAAAAATAAAATATTTTATAACATATAGATAGGTATTTGACTGGCCTTGTAGGTCTAGTGAATTCTGACCCTGACTGCTAACCGTAGTCGTGGGTTCGATTACCACACAACAACAACACAAATACTTGTGTGATAAGCACGACTATTTGTTTATTTATTTATAGGTTTGCTAACAATTGTTATCTACACATTACTTACAAGTAATACATGCGTAATAATAAGGTATAGGGTTAGAATATCAATCGGCAAACACAACATTTATAAATAATATTCGAATTTATACAAATATCACAAACAGTAATAAAGCCTACAGTTTATGAATAATTAACACAGTCTAATTTAATAAGGTAACAATCCTGAGCTATTTCTGTGGTTACAATAGTAGGTAGGTACCTACTTTGTTGCTCTGAACCTTTGTTGTTCTGTGTCTATCTAATCTGTGGTGTAGGTAATTTATCTATAACTACCGGCCTGCCTCGGCTCCGCACGGGTAAGTTTTGAGTTGATTACACCCTCAGACTAATAGAATAAGATAGACGTGTAGAAGGAGCGTGTAGAACTCGCGCGTGAAGCCGCCAAAAGTCATACTAAATAGCAATGTCACACGTTTTCGTTTTCGCGCGCAGTCGATTTGAGCCGCTCTGAAGTATTTTTACAACGTTTTACTACACAATACGGCATTATAATAATATTTTGTCAAAACGTGTTTAGACGTGCGTAGGGTCATTGCGCCAGTTAGCGACCATTTAGCTGGGTTGCCCACTTCAGATGAGTATAAAAAAATGTTATCTACACGCAACATAGTATGTGTTGGTGTAAATTAGTCCCAAGTATAGTCTAGTTTGGATATAAAACACAAAATATAGTACTTTTATCCATGAAATATTATAAAAAGCTGAAAAAGTGAAAATATAGCCAAAACGTCGGTTTACGGCCACTTTAGGCGGTTTACGACCACCAGTGTGCTAGTTTGCGACCACTATATTAATCTTTGACTTCATAACAAAGTCTATGATTTTAATATTAAATATATGCCAGTAAAACAATTAAAATGTTTTTTTAATTTGTTCTTTTGATAAAGTTTAATTACAGAAATAATAATTGTTAACAAAAACAATATTTATTTATTTATTATTAGGCATATCATTAACAATAATCAACTTCAGTAATTTTAATGATGTGTAAGGTTTTGTACAAGATGTCTTAATTTTTTCTCTTTTTATAAGTATAAAAAATAACAATTTTACATTTAGAAGCAATCTTATCACACATGACACTCAAAAACAGGTAGACCGACGACGTAGTAAAGGTTGCGGCTAACCGATGGACAAGGTCAGCTCAGGGCCGAGTGCTGTGGAAACACTTACGGAGGACTATGTCCAGAAGAGGACGTCTTTTTGCTAAGATGGATAGATGGATCGACTCAAGACCAATGGCATATGTGACTTGTTACCATCGATCAACAGTAATACGGGATTATACAGTTGCGTGATCCACCCAATTATTAAAATTGTTTGTAATATATTCAAAAATACATTTAAGCGCATCCATCCCCTTGCTGATGAGGCAAGACACCATTCTTCGGGCATGCTCTCTACAACGGCTCGTGGAGGGTGTATGTAAGGAATAACAACGAGCGGCAGACTTCTTTGGCTAAACTGTCAAGTTATCCTTTTCATTTCCCGCTTTAACCTAGTACAAATTTTGGCATCCGTTCGGCGTTAACAAATGTCTGGTTTTAAGACACAGAGAAACCGCTTTCATTTTCATTTTAAGATGCGCTCTGTACATTTAAATATGCCTTGATTATTAGTCTCTTTCAAGAAATATTCCAATTTATTAAACCAAGCTCTTTTAGATACTTCGGTTAATCTAGCTCTTGCTTTATTTATTCCTTCGGCTGCGCGGCATGATATATCAGGATGGCGCTTTAGGAAGTTTAAGTACCAGGTTTGTCCTGGACGATGTTCTTCGTGCCATGGTCTTTAAGAATTTTCTGGACTGTCTAACAGCTCCTGTTTCTTAACCGGGAAACCACTCTTTAAACTGCTTTTCACCCATTTACCAAGTTACAGGATCTGGGCCCCTATCTCGTTAGTATCACATCTCTTCTCAGTAAGCCGATCCCGAATTGTGGTTCGAGGGATCTGATACACAGTCTATGAGTTTCTCTTATTACCTTCCCTTCCTTTCAAATATCAATATGAGCTTTTTCAAGGCTTCTTCAGTGTACTGATATAATATTATTTTGTCTGCCTAATTCTAATGCTGTAAATGTAAAAAGTAATAAACCTTTAGTATTCGACAGATTGCTTGGTAAAATAATTATTAAATGGACATTAAAAATCCAACCAAATTCAAAAAACACACGCGAGCCTTGTTTCTCTCTTACTAAATGATGGTGGCCGCAAACTAATGTCTATATTTCAATTATGTGGGTTAACGGCCACCTATTTAGCACTTGTTTGTAGGTCAATTAAACAAACTTTCTTCAAAGAAACTGGTGGTCGCTTACTAAAGATTTGCATGTTAACACTTTGACAACGCTACACCCTGAATTGTTATAGTGCTGTATAAATATTAAGGTCATACTAAGCAAAACAAAATAATGCTGTATGTGTCAGATTGCGACCATGTGGCCGCAATTTGACGTTTTTAGTAAATAGGCACTTCGGTTACCGACCACTAAATATTAGTTTAATATTAAGTATAAAAATAATTAAATACAATTAAATAATGACAACAACTTAACAATTAAACTAATTAAACATCTATCTTGTGTATACGACATGAAATAAGTAATGAAACCTACCTTTGAGCGCCACATGTCGTGTTATTTTTTTCTTAAATCACTACACAATCGCTCACTACTGAATTATCATGCGCTTTGAGTAATTTTTCTTCGGCGTTGGGTTAAACCATTTATTTCAAACTGCATAAATTCTTCTTTAACAATCATTTAAAAAACGCGTAAGATTTTTTATTTATTTATGTTACCTCTAGAAATGTTATAATCATGATTTAAATAAATGTAGTCCGTCAAATGGCCGGTTACTGAAGCTGGCCGGAAAACTGGCGCAATGACCCTACTCACTAGCGGCTTAAATCGACTGCGCGCGAAAACGAAAACGTATGACATTGCTATTTAGTATGACTTTTGGCGGCTTCACGCGCGAGTTCTACACGCTCCGTCTATCTTATTCTATTAGTCTGAGATTACACCAAGAAAACATGTTGATCCATAGAAACTTTGCAATCCGTTTCAGACCCTTAGGGATTAAATTTTCAAAAATCCATTCTTAATTCTTACTCTACATCACTTAAAAAATATTTGATCGACCAGTCAGTCAGTTTCTACTTTTATGTACTCGTATATAATATAGATTTGTACCAATTTACTATCGGCTGATTTGGCGCTTGACCATAACATTTTACTCTAGCGATTTTGACATTTAAAAATAGATACAAGTTACCAAATAAAATAACTATACCTACTTAATGTATACTTAACTAAAATAAAATAGTTTATGATTTTACTTCACTTCACGTCACTTTTTTTTATAAGTACTACTTCGGTGGCAAACAAGCATACGGCCCACCTGACGTTAAGCAGTAACCGTAGCCTATGGACGCTTGCAATACCAGAGGTATCACTTGCGTGTTGCCAACCCATTTTTTGACATTTACACCAGGGCTTTAAGATGGAAGTAACCTTGGGATAGGAATACGTTTCTTTCAAAACGCACGCCTAAATGAGCGCAGGAGACCTGTACTCACACACAGGAACACAACTACACCGCTGTGTGTAGTTATTTGGCTGTGGTCTTCTGTAAGGTGGAGGTCCTTCCCCGGTCAGGCCTGCTCACTAGTATGGCGCCCTTCCTCTCTTAATTTATCGGTAGACCATGTTAAACCTTAAAAAAGGTATACATTATTGTGTTTAATAAATAAATAAAATTTCTATGAGTGGTCGAGCGCCATCTTGGCCGACCGTACCTAACTATAGGTAAATTATCTTAGAGAGATTTTTGTATTTGTAGTAGTGTTCGTATATGTACACGGATTCGAAATTTGAAATTTGAATTCCACTATACGGTCAGCAAATAAGGTCTGTCACATTTTTATTATTTAAGTATTTTTTTGATCAATATTTTATTATTTTAACATTGTTAAATAAAAATGTTCCGATGATGATATATGCCCGAGGTAAACTTTGGCATCGTATGGTAAAATTAGTTTCGAGAGATTTTTGCAGCTGTAGTAGTATTTGTTTATGTTTATTAACAGGGATTCTAAATTTAAGATTTGAATTTCATTGTACGACCAAAAAAGGTTCGGCACAATTTTAAGAAGAATATAATATTGACTGTCAAAAGTCAAATCGGTTGTATCAAATGATTTTACAAAATAAGGCCAGATTTGTTGAATATAAGATCGACGAAATCTTACGACAGCACGGCCATACTGTGCTACGTTTACCGCCGTATCACCCTCAGTTGAATCCTATTGAAAATATATGGGGGATAGTGAAAAATTACGTGGCAAAGAGAAATATTACAATGAACATGAGTTCTATAATGACGTTGGCAGAGGAGAAATTTAACAGCATAAGTGTAGAGGAATGGAAAAATGTTTGCCTGCACGCCATTAAAGAGGAAAACAAATTTCAAGGCACGGATGAGGCTTTAGATATAATATCAGAACGAATTATTGTTAACACAAATGATTCATCTGATGAAAGTGGGGATGAGAACGAGAGTGAAATGTCTGGAGTTGAAGAAGATTAATAATGTAATGATTGTTAACTATTTTAGTCTCTAGCTTATCATTGTTTAATGTTATTTGATGCAGTTGGTGTAACTGACTATAAAAAGTATAAAAAATATAAAAGTTCTCAATTATTTATTTCCTTATGTGCTGACCGTACACAACTAAGCTCCATAAAGCCATAAACTGCACATTAATTAATTAACCTGTTTTAAATTATATAGCTTTTTATGATTTTTTTCTTTATTTACTTTATAAATAGTTTATATAAGTATATATTAGTTGTTAGCTTACACACCATTGTTTAATTTATCGCCCATGTGGTGCTTACCAGTAAGAAATTGTGACACTAGACTAAGTTATTTGTAAGTGTTTTTTTGTTATCTCAACAGTGTTAACAATTGTTGGTGAGCCAATAAAATAAAATAAAATAAAACTACAAATGCAAAAATCTCTCTAAGATAATTTACCTATAGGTACCTCTGTTAGGTTGTAGAAATATCATGTAAGTTGTCTGGTTATCATAGTACAGGCTGTGCCTAGTTTAGGCACACCTCGAGAGACTAAGGCATAGGGTTCTTCAAGAAAGGAGTGTTAAGGTTTTTAAAAGCTTGGCAACGCACGAATAATACCCTCAGTGTTGCAAGCGTCCGTAGGCTACGGTAGCTGCTTACCATCAGGTAGGTCGTATGCTAGTTTACCACCTTGGCACCTATTATAAAAAAAATATGCCGCGTTGAGTTACTCCAACGTATTTTAAGTACTTAGGTATTATTATTATTATTCTTTTTCTAATATTTTATGTATCTACTTGACCGTGGTTCGGCTCGCACTTGACTGTTTATTATTTTCCTTTAGGCTGCCCGCACATGTCCGATAATCGGTGGCCGACTTTTTGTAGGCGAAATGTAAAACGTAATTGCAATAGCGTAACGCACAATATGTGTCAAACACAAACAAATTGTGACCAATTGGCTCGATTGTCGGCCCTACAATCTGTCACCGATTACCTTTTTATAGCGATAACCGACATCCACGCGGGCGGAGCCGCGGGCAACAGCTAGTACAATATAAAATCATTTGTCCTGACTGACGATCAACGCAGAGCCAAAACTACCAAGTCTAGAAAGCTGAAACTTGAAACGTTCATTACTAATATTAATAAATGCGAAAGTAACTGTATGTACCTATATTTATTGGTATGGGTGTATACACACGCGACAGAAACAGCTAGTATTTTAAAAGGTCGACATCCGCTAACCTAGGCGAAGTCGGAGCGGCCGACAAATCGGTGCCTATATTATATTTTACCTATATTATATTGCAGGAATTGCAAAAGCGCAAATACTTTTGCCCCACTGATTACGACGAGAAATACTTCAACTTCCACTGTGTTAAGTTTTTACCAACGAAGGGTAGCTGGTACACCATCTGCGGAACACCATTCGAGTAAGTAGTTAATTTATTAACATCTTTGTTCACACTGAGTTGTCCTATGTTTGAAAATATATAAATAAATAAGCTATCAAGCCTAAAGCTTATCTTAAACTTTAACCTATGGCGCACTTCACCAACTGCTGCCTATTGTCTCATCTCCTCTATCAAGGCTAAAATCGATAAATCTAATAAAGCTAAAAGAGCTGAGAGGTTTTAGGTCTTAATCCACCCTGGTGTAATACTGGTTGGTGGATCAGAACCATTAGATTATTTCTAGGAGATTCTTAAATACATTAGCTACGTAGAAACAAATGCCTACATATAAATAAATATAACACGTACAAAAACGAGCTTAACTCAAAACTAAGTTTTTTACCACCAAAACAGAGTGATACCTAGAGGAGAAAGATACAAATGTAAGAGTAAGTGAAGTGTACCTACATCTAAAGAGGTAAGTAGAATAGGGTGGATTTCCTAAGGGTTTCTTTACCGTTAGCAGATGGTAATAATTTGATTAGTACTACCATCTACCTGGGATTGAAGTCACACAAAATGTGTACCTACAAATTAGGGTTAACTTTTTCTTTTTCACTCGGCTACACCAGCAGAGAAATCCGAAACAAGATTTTTAAATAAAACGTTGTTTTACAGAAATCGCGCAGAATACATCACGATATTGACTACTATATTAGTGGTTGCTTCTGGAATCTTCTACTTGCTATACTTCAAGACTGAAGCATGTCATAGTTCGATATCTAATGTTAATTTAAAGAAACCAGTGAAAAAAACAAATTAGCGCAAATTAAAAAGCGGCACCTAATAAGCGAATTGCGCTCAATTTTCAGGACCACAATAAATAACTTTCAAACGTTCCAGAAAAAATAACTAATGGTACCTAACTGGCTGGTTTCTTATAATATGTAGGTATATATGTTTTAGTTTCCTTTCGTTGTAAGCAATGATATTATAAGTAAAAAGCATTAAAAAGGTGAAGAAAGGTACTGTGAAGTCCCAGTTCTTCGCTTGTCATACGAAAGGTGCGAGCTGGTCTCCAAATGTATTTTATTGAATTAAGTAATTTATTTTTAAACACCAGAGGTTTATCTATGGTCACACGACCAGTGTGCAACAGTAGGTACCTAGTCTGTATACTACCTATTATAAATCTTTATTATTTGTAAGGGATATCGTTTTATCATTAACCTAATAAAATTATAATATAGGTAATAAAAAATCTACAAAACAGGGTTAGGTTACGCACTTACTTAAATATAATGTTTTAATCGAAACTATATATATGCTCAACGGAAATTCCATCGGCCCTTATTTCACACCTTTAGCAGAAGATTTTACAAAAATCCTATCTTAGTGTTGAATAACGTCAGGTACCTACCTACATTTTATAAGGAACTCCTCAGTTAAATTTCAGAATTCCATTTTGCTTCACCGCTGTTTATGAGTTAAACAGGTATATTAGGAAGTAATAATTTAAAAAATAATGTATTATCCACAGCTGAATTGGTAAACTCTTGTAATGTTTATACGTTTAGATAATATTCCATAATTTATTAGTAAAGTTAGTTAGTAGTTTTTAAATGATTTTAGTAATACCAGTTTAATAAACCTATAAGTATATTCATTATGGACTCCATTTATTTATGATCTTCCTGCAACGAGCCCAAATCCAGGGAGTCTGTATAAGGTAATCGCTTCGAGAAGTTATCATAGGTACCTACTCAAACATCTGAGCTATCACGCAATCTTTGGAATAGTCACGACACTTTTTGGGTAAATACTAAAACATGCCATATCCAAACAGCTTACACTAATTCGGGGGCATTCCTTTCAGTATGTCTTTTTTCCGCATTCCAATTTAATGTTGATTTATTTCTCATATTAGTTCAGGATATTCAGTAGCGGTAGAACAAACACGTGTTTCAAATGTTTTGGTGAATTGTTTATTGTTTGAACTTTAAGAATTTATTATTTATACTATAAGTCGCCCAGTTGTCGAAATTCGATTGTAATACATAGTTTTATTGCGGAGTAAGTTCATTTGTCAAAATCTGAGTTGTTGACTTGAGCATAGCAGTCCCACAACACCGCTTACATCGATCATTGAGGACTAAAAGCAATGAAGTTCTCTCCAAAACTACTTACATTTTTGATTTTCCGCTGCCTGTATTGATACCAGTAAAGTTTGAAATTAAAGGCTCTTCAACAGTAACACAAACAGTCATATTCTATGCCACTGGGTGTTGTCTACCATTCCTTGTCCATGATTTGAATGTATAACTTCTCTGTGGGCACCTGCCACGTACTTAGGGATTTATTGTATAATTTAATTAAAAGTATTTGTATAATGAAACATTGTTTGAATTTTATCTTTCCAATTACCTATCCTGATTTCTCTTTATTAGATTATTGAAATGACTACATCGGTGGCGCAGTGGTAGTACGACTGTCGTGGGGAGAACCAGGGTTCAATGCCTCGGTATGGAAATGTCGTTGCATACATCTTAACCTACCTCTTTGGGGATCAGTCGGAATGTTACTATGTACAAAAACAAGTTATTTAAGTCTAACATCAATTTATTTTCATGTCAATACAATATTAGCAAAGAAAATATTTTTTTAGCAAATTACATTTAAAAGGAAAACTATCAAGATTAACATCATAAAGCTAATGATTTAATGTCATACATAACAATATATATTCATGCTATATAGAAGGAATAATAATATACAGCCATATTTAATAATTAATAATCACAATGGTTACAATATGATACATAGTGTAGACGACATTGATACCTAGTTTCTAACATGCAACACCTGAAACAAAAAAATATAATTTAAGAATATGATTGTGGAGCATACGAAAACACATTTGGGTTTGTTATTAGTTACTGTAGTCTGTCTGTGGATGCTAGCAATAACGGGAGTATTATATGCGTGTTGCAAACCCCAAAAAAATAATAATTTAAACACCAGGAATTGGTGATGAAGGTATCTTTACCAGGGATAGGAATATTTCTTTAAAAACGCATCTGGCAAATCAGGTTGTGGTTTTTAGTAAGGTGATGCTTCCCCAGTCGGGCTTGCTCGGTTGTATGTTCATAAGAGAGGCTGTATACATAAGCGGGTCGACAGATTCTGTTAGTTTTTAATTGAACCACAAAGCCCACCCGAAGCATTTACTATACATTTATAGTGTCGATCGCACCTTTATTCATTATGGTGGGCACATCATTTGGTACATTTGTACCAGTCGCTGTACATATAATTTGTGCGGATAACATAAATGACACCATTGTGTTCCATTACAAGCGAGGCCTCTGTGAAGCTCACAAGTTATTTCGAGTATTACAAAGACCAATTTGTAATAGACATGGGTCTATTACAAATTGGTCACAAGACATAGGTCTATTACAAGTATTTTTAAAGGTCACAAAATATTTTTAAAGGTCACTATAGTGACCTTTAAATATATTTTTTAAAGGTCACTATAGAGTGACCTTTAAATATATTTTGTGACCTTTAAAAATATTAAAAGGTCACTAAATATAGCAAGCGCAAGCGAGGCGACTTTTAGCAAGAGTACAGCCTATCTAAAGAAAAATTATTTACTTTCTGGAGTGTCACCATAGTACCACCTCTTACACACTTCACGGTAGACAACTGCTGTGCCTCTAGCATACTCAATGTCTATAAGCAGCAGTAACCAGTTATCATTAGGTGGGCTGCCTGCTTGTTTGTCTCGACCATAAAAATAAAAAATACACTATTATAATTAACTAGCGGCACACCCCGACTTCGACCGGGTTAAACTATTTTCTTATTTACATAAGAAACTTCTTCTGACAATAACAAACACAACAAAAAAAGAATTACTGAAATTGGACCAATTTCAGTAATAGCCGTTCACGCGTGATGCCGTGACCAAGGGAAATAGGGATTCATTTTTATATATTAAGATTAATTAACAGAAGTAGGCTACAATACACCACCCCACTGGGTAATAACCTCGCATACACCATAGCCAAATAACTAGGCACCTTAGTACATGTGCGTAAGTATAGGTCTCCAGTGCTCATTTATTTATGAAAAAAGAGTTTTTAAACTGTTCCTTATCCCAGGGTTCCCATAACATAAAACTCTGGGTGTTACAATATGTAGTGTTGCAAGCGTCTAAAGGCTACAGGAAACTCCTTGCCGTATGCTGGTTGGTTAATGTGCCAATATGAAAAAATAAATATTATGTGACATACTTACTACAAGTGCAGATTTAAATTGGTGGTAATGTTCTTGCAATCCACTCCCTTAATGAGTTCAATCCATAGTAACTTATTGAGTGGTCCAATCTGCCCAAAACAATGAAGCTTCCTTGAACTCCTAATGCCTTCAGCCTCTCGTATGTGGTGTCCCCATATTTGAATGGCACAACGTCGTCCATGTCACCGTGCACTTGTACAAGTGGTGGTACTGCAATAAACCATCAACAATGCATTCTTACTTATTTACTACATGTGACCCGTGCTTATACTTCCCCTGATAGTTAACCGATGGCGCGTAAATCCTTACTAATATTATAAATGTGAAAGTTTGTAAGTATGGATGGATGGATGTTTGTTACTCTTTCAGGTAATAGTTTTGTTTACTTACACTTCACATTGCCTGCAGCTTGAAGTTCCTTGTACACGATGGAGTTTTCGTTAAGATATGTACTTAACACGAACGCACCAGCTAAGTTACGGTCCCAGCGGTATGCAGTATGTAAAGCCAATGTACCTCCCATAGAAAATCCCGCTGAAAACATATAAACAAATTAGTTTATATAGTTATGTTGTTTAAATAAGTATTTTAAGACACAAGCATTTAAGTTTAATTTCCATTGTGTTTTTATCTACTTATTAAATCAAGCCTAAACACAACTGGGTTATCTTGTTCCTATCTATCGCCACCTTCAAACTTTATTTTTATCGCACCGAGAGGTAAGTACTGGTCATTGTTACTGAAGTTCAATACGACATACTCTGTGTTGACATTTGCTTGCAACTATATGAGCTTGTAAAAAAATACCCAGTCATGTAAAAATTTCATATACAACACTTAAAGACAGCCGTGGACAGTAGCATACTATAAATAATATAGTCTGTAGTTAAACCGATTAGTTATTTGGCTGTGGTCTTCTGTAAGGTGGTGCTGGCTAGTATGGTCTCTCTTAAAATTGATATGTTACATGTCTCTGCCTAGAGCTCAGTTATTGTGGTAAAAAGGTAATACTATGTCCTATATTTTGATGCCAAATTTCATTAATATAAATTCTGCCGTTTTAAGATTATATTTAAAAAGAAATAATTAATTTGTTATTTATAGGTGTTAAGGCACCAGATGACCGGTCAAAGATAAATTTATTTATTTATTTAGGACAACCAAGTGTTAATACATTGTTAAAAGAATAGGTATTTAAATTAAATATTTATAATATAAAGGTGCCACAACATGCATTATAATAAGTTTATATTTAAAAATAAATAATTCAATACAAGCTTTTACGTTGTCTTTTTGTTATTTATGGGTGTTAAGGCACCAGATGACCAGTCAAAGATAAATTTATTTATTTATTTAGGACAACCAAGTGTTAATACATTGTTAAAAGAATATGTATTTAAATTAAATATTTAACATATAAAGATGCCACAACATGCAATATAATAAGTTTATATTTAAAAATAAATAATTCAATAAAAGCTTTTACATTGTCTTTTTGTTATTTATGGGTGTTAAGGCACCAGATGACCGGTCAAAGATAAATTTATTTATTTATTTAGGACAACCAAGTGTTAAAACATTGTTAAAAGAATATGTATTTAAATTAAATATTTAACATATAAAGGTGCCCCAACATGCATTATAATAAGTTTATTTTTAAAAATAAATAATTCAATAAAAGCTTTTAAATTGTCTTTTTGTTATTTATGGGTGTTATGGCACCAAATGACCTGTCAGAGATGAATTTATTTAGGTCAACCAAGTGTTAATACATTGTTAAAAGGTATTTAAATTAAATATTTAACATATAAAGGTGCCACAACATGCATTATAATAAGTTTATATTTAAAAATAAATAATTAAATACAAGCTTTTACAGTGTGTTTTTGTTATTTATGGGTGTTAATACATTAAATATTCTTAAAAAAGCTCAAACACGACGCGGCTGTCTTGTTTCGTTGAAGAATTCCTATGTCCACTTCATCATCACGTCCTGCACATCTACCTAGGAATATAGTACTCGTCAAGATAAATCCAAAAAACCCAAACACGTTACGGCTATCTAGTTTCTTTAATAGTTTATATGGACACCTTCCGACTTCATCATCACGTTCTGAACACCTATCTAGGAATAAAGTACTCGTCAAGATAAATCCTACGAACCGAAACACGACGCGGCTATCTTGTTTCGTTGAAGAGTTGCCATGGCCATCTTCCGACTTCATCATCACGTCCTGAACACCCATCTAGGAATAAAGTACTCGTCAAGATAAATCCTGCGAACCGAAACACGACGCTTCTATCTTGTTTCGTTGAAGAGTTCCTATGGCCACCTTCTGACTGCATCATCAGACCAGCTCTACGGTACCATATTATGAGATTGTCACAGATGCTACGTCGTTACCAAATTTCAGCTCAATCAAATACCGGGCAGTGCATAAAATCTAGCTTACAAGATTTAAACTAAACAAAACTAACTAACCTAACATACATTGCAAGCTAAATAAAAACTTGTAAAAAGGAAATAAATTTAAACTTGTATATAAAATTAACTAATGGATGAAATTTAAAAAAACCTGGGTAAACGACGGGTAACACACATCTGAACTGAACTCAAAAGGGATGGGTAATACTCATTTCTTACTACTTTGTATTGGGTAATACTCATTTCTTACTACTTAATATTAAAATCCATAGTTTTCTACAATAAATAAACAAATACAGTATTTGTTTCTTACCAACGATAATCCTTTCACTAGGTATTCCAGCCTCATTTTCTTTTTTAATAAGATCTTTTATGTGAGGTTCAATGTTTGCAAAAGATTCTAATTTTTCAGCTGAATGGATGGACAAATCTTCTCTATCGAACCACACAGTGGTATGTCGTCGACGATTTGGTGTGAATTGCTGGAGTGGTGCAGTAGGGAATAGGACTTTGACGTGAGGGAAGGAGAAGTCCATCAGCACACTAAACCATTCTTTTACATCTTGGCCATTGGATCCTGGAATTACCATTAGCTTATAAGTTTTGCATGTAACATACCTATAAGTAAACTGCTTTCCATAAACTATAATGCAATTATCTGACAGGTTGATTTTCATTTGGTGATACCACCTTGACCAGAAATAATTTTAACAAAAAAAAAGCGACTTAATTATGGCAAGTTGTAGAACTTTCAAAAACCCTAAAATCCCAAGTCTAAAGTATTTAAACAGGATGAACTAACATATGAACTCTAATTTCACTTTGCCTGCCATAAAGACGGTTTTTTTAAATCTGATCATTTACAGCTAGGTCCGTGTGGTGACGGATTAAGAATACATGTCACCACCCCTTTCCATCCTGAATCGACTAAGGGAGTAAGTCAGGTCGAAAAGATCCACTGCAAGAGAGGGAACACTCGAAACAAGAGCGTATACCAAATCCTCTGGCCAGCGTGGTATAGTAGGTGAATATCCCTCCAAGTCCCAGCAGTGGGACGTTTATGGGTTGAGATGATTTACAGCTAAAGCGCATCTCTTGACCATTCATATAAGCCCCAACACGAATAGATTACATTGTTAAATTATGGAGTTCCATTGCCTACCTTCCGGCTTTTCATCAGTTCAGTTTGATTGTATCACTTTCATTTACTACATTACATTTGCTTAGTAATAGTTGCTTAGTAATAGTTGCTTAACAAACTTAATCGTGACTCATCTAAGAGCAATCCGTGAAATACTTATCAGTGAGAGGTTCAGGTGGCCATCTGTGGTCTTCTTCATCAGTTTCACTTCACCAAATTACATTTTCAGAATGCAAATTTTTGATTTGTTGTAAAAAATATTGCAGTTGCTATATATGCCTATAATTTTTGAGGAGTTCCATTAATTCACTTTATAAAAATGGGACTAAACTATGTCTACTCTCAGACAAAAAAATAATTTTGCAAATCGATCCATAAATGATTTACTTCTGCAGTAACAAACATTTAAAAAAATACACACAAATTGATCACCTGCTTGTTTTTGAAGTCGGTTAAAAAGAACTCTATATGACTGCCTAGTTTTGTACTTTAAAGAAATATTGATATTTCTTGTTTGATCTCTTTGTTGTACAAATTGAATATCAATCTAATGTCAGAAAATGGTATTATAGTAGCAGTAAATAAAGCAATGTGCAGTTAGTAATTACATTAGTTCATTGTCATGGTTCACTAGCCTGTTGGTTAGTGACTCTGATTGCTAAGGACAAATCTTTGTGTGATCTATGAGCTATGTTCTGTCCAGGTGAAATATATAAGTTTTTAATGTCTGTCTAGTATTGGGGATCGGATAAATCCCTATAGGTGAGTTCTCCCAAGGTATTATTATTACATATTAATAAGTGTACACATGGCAACAGATATGTATACAGGGCTGCTATATAAAGATTGTCTACGACTACCCATTGTCTGAGACTCTGTTGACCTAATTAAATCAAAACAGTGTTAAAAATTTGGGTGTTCTAATGGACACTTATATCTTGGGAACCACATTGCATAGGTCTCCAGAAATTCCTGCCACTTATATATTTTTTACCTTACCTACACTACTGCGTGGCACTAGTAGAGCCAGTAGTGCCATGGGCAAAACTGCATTAGTAAATATGTAGTGCCAGGAAAATTAAATTTACTATGACACTACTCGTGGCTGGTAGTGTCATAGTAAATTTAATTTTCCTGACACTACTTTTTTACTATTATTATTATTGAAAGCTTGCTATTACCACTGGTCGAGAGCAATTTGGAGTAAAGCTAAAGCATTAAAGCCTTTATAAGACAAAAGACCAGAAACGAATTATTGGTTCTACAGCAGTGCTCCTGCTGTTGCCAGCAAAAGTCACAATGCATGGTTGGAAATATGTGAAAGAAGAAAGTTAGGATTTGGGGATGCAAAACATTCTTAAATGACATGGAAAGTTTCTGGCTTAAAATGGGGTTTAATAGGATAAAATGTTGAGTGTTTTTGGCTTACCTCATAGGATTAAAAAGGTTTTAAAGTGCTGGCATTCAAATATTACTATATACTGCAATTTTCACCCATTTATAGATTTAAATAAAAAAAATACATTTCTGTTCTATTATGGCCTGCTTGATGTTAAGCAGTTACCATATCCTATGGATGCTTGCAGTACCAGAGGTACTCACATACAGGAACACAACTACACCTAGTTGTGTTCCTGTATGTGAGTACAGTTCTCCAGTGCTCATTTATGGATTCGTTTTGAAAGAAACATTTATATCCCAGGGATACTACACCTTAAAGCCCTGATGTAAAACATGGGTTGGCAACACGCAACTGATACCTCTGGTACTGCAAGCATCCATAGGATATGGTAACTGCTTAACATCAATCAGGCCATAATAGAACAGAAGTGTAATTTTTTTATTTAAATCTATAAATGGGTGAAAATTGCAGTATCTGTTCTAGGGTCGTTCCAAGACTATGCATGTATTTATCGCAATTTTTCTAAAGTATATCTCACTGACAATTCGCCATTAATCAATTAGAGTATAATATATTATTCATTATGTAATTATAATTATTCATTGCAATTTTCATTTGCTTTGACCCCTTTTTTGCATGGGCTTTTCAAAATCTTTGTTTTTTAACAGAAGACTACAGCCAAATAACTACACACAGCGGTGGCTGTGTGTAGTTATTTGGCTGTAGTCTTCTGTACAGTGGAGGTCCTTTGCTAGTCGGGCTTGCTTGCTAGTATGGTGGCTTTAAAATTATTTTTGGAATAAGGATTTAAATGTTGTTTATAATATATATGTAGATGACACTGGGATCACAAATATTATAAAAAAATTGAGCATTTAAAAAAAAGGGATTGGGAAGGTCCTGAAGAATCCTTAAGGTCGAACAACAGCAATTTATATCATCCTACTAATATTATAAATGCGAAAGTTTGTAAGAATGGATGGATGTTTGTTACTCTTTCACGTAAAAACTACTCAACAGATCTGGATGAAATTTGTCACCGAGATAGATTATGGTCTCGAATAACACATAGGCTACTTTTTACAGCAATAACCAACATTCACTCGGGCAACAACTAGTTTAACATATTCTTTCACTGAGTAGCAGCATTTATCATTTAACCACTTGAAAAACTGCCTTCTGAATGTAAAATCTGTCTTTTGAAGGTATCTAGCAGTAGATCTCTAGTACTGATCTCTCTTAAGTACTTATAGTAGTGCCATCAGTAAACAATCAATTCACAGGTAGGTTTTATACAAGAGTCTAACCCGCCAATAACAATAGTAAAGTAATGGGAAAGAAAAATCTCCCATGGCTCCACTAGTAGTGTCTCAGAGAAAAGAAACAATAATATGTATCTATATGTAAGTAAGTATATGTGTAAAATAATATCTGTATCATTAATGTAACCGGTGTATAATAAAGAGTTTTCTATTCTATTCTAAGTATACATTAGTCAGTAAGATTTTCACCCTATTCTACTCTTTCACTTTTCATCTTTGGTTGTACACTTCCCTTACTCTCACATTTATATCTATCCTCTGCCACACTGGTTTGCTAGTAGAAAACACAATCTTGAGTTAAACTTGCCTTTGTATATGTTATATTTATATATATTTGTTTCTATAAGCCTGTGTAAATTTACGAGGATTTAAGATTAGTTTTTTTAGGACCACCAATGTATGAATTTGTGTGAAATATATTTATATCTGTAGGTTTAGTCCAATTGTACAATATTACCAAATTCGACAGAAATATATACAATGGTTTGCTTAAAAAACGAATATTCATATAGCGGCCCTGTATATATATCTCCGTTGCCGTGTATACAATAAAGAGTTTTCTAATCATCATCATCTAAGCCGAAAGACCTTAACTAGACACAGGCTTCCCCGTAGTATTTTTATAGTACTCGGTCATCGATCAGATCGAGCAAATTTCATAGGTACATGATACAACAGATAATTGATTTTTTAAATTTATTGTTAACTGCAGTCTGCTGTAAGGATAAAAAAGACTGATTGGTTTGGATAAGGCGCGAAATAGCATAATACGCCCTTATTTCATATTACCCTGCTAGCATTATATATATATTTATAACTTTAGATAGAATTTTAATATAACATCTTTTTAGGAGTTTTACCTTGTCCATGAAAAAATAGTAATGTGGCCGTATGTTTAGGCCCAGTATGTTTGATAAAATACAGGGCTCCTAGTGACATTGTTTGGATTTAAGAATTAAAATTATTTCAGACAAATTCACATCTCACTCCACAACAATGAAAAGTGCCGAGTCACTAGTGTTGCTATTACAAATTGACAAAATCGACTACTATAATCTACCACCAACTAACCAAAAATTACCATTAATCAATAATTTTATTATTATTTACTAGCGGCACGTCTTGGCTTTGCAAGGATGGACATTAAATTTATTAAGGTTTCGTAGGAATCCCGTTTTTTTTGTGTAGTTGTGTTCCTGTGTGTGAGTAGCTACAGATTTCCAGCGCTCATTTAGGGATGCGCACAGAGTGGGATGCGTTCTGAAATCTTCGCAAGCCGGTAGTGCTAAAGCCGGCACTGGGCATTACATGAGCACTGGACGCTGTAGAAATAAGGTATAATTTTTTTTCTTGTGCTGCACAATGGACCATCCCATTGCTTCTGGGAAAATAGGTTGGTCGGCAAGACAGTAGGTATTTGGACATGCTATTTTCACAATTTGACAACTCTTTCAATAATTTTAATATCAGGTGTTAAAGAATTAAATTTTGAAATTACCGAAAGTCTATTGCTTATATTTTCATAATGATAAATTTAACACTTTGTGGGATCTAATCCCAAACCGATAGACTGAAATTTTGATTTTAAAAAGCCAATTCTTGAAGTAGGTACCTACTGTGTCTACATCGCTTCCAAGTGTCCCATCGTCCAGATACTATAGCAATTAATTAGCGTTTACGTAGGTAGGTATCGATACCTACCTACGTAAACGCTAATTGCTATTATCTGGACGATATGGGACACTTTTCGTAATACACGTACATACATATTCGCAGGCTTTGCTATTGCTAGTATAAGTGTGTAGGGTACGGACCCTACACATATACACTAGCAATAGCAAAGCCTGCGAATATGCGACTTTATTTGATTAGCAGGTGTCTAGTCGAGGTTATTCATATTTCTATTGGGGCTGTCCTTATGGATCTATCTTTTGTGCTTTGCTTGCTCAAATTTCATTCTGATTCCCTATTAAGGTATCACCTGCATGAGTGTTAAGTTCACAGGGGGATTTTAGTCGGTGTGCCGGCAGCCTACCACCTTTATGCTGGAGAGTCCGACATATTATGCGCTTCGCTTCCCCGAACGGGGCGGTATGCGTAGTAAATCTTTGAAGGAGATGCGCGCCATGCGCGTGTAGCCCTCCGGTTCAGGTTAATTACTAGACGCATGACCCAGAAGTCTCATTGTTTTTGCAGTCGAAGACCTCGCACGCACACACCTAATGTGAATCATTTTACAAACATGAACTGTCGACTGTGCTGCATTGAGTCAATGCTCAATGTCCACTGTCGGACTTACAACCTCCTTTTACCAATGTACATAGGTACATTATATATGAGTTTCATGTCGAATTTAGTTTGGATATAGATCCAAACGCCACATGCACTAACTAAATTCGACATGAAACTCAAGTTCGCATGGCTCGTCTGGCGTTGCGGTTAACGCCGTTGGTCGGTAGTGTCGCCGTACTGCCGGATCGAACCTTAGGAAAACCTCCGAGTATCTTTTCGGGAATTAATTGAATAGATAAGTTTATTGATTATAACGAGAGCAGTATTGTAACAAATTTTAAAGAATACAAATTGTTTATCGATGATTCTATATTTTAAACGACTAATCACAAAAAAAAGTTGAGGATGGATTAGAAATAATTTGAATTTGTTGGTTAGAAAAAAATCAAAACAAGAATACCTAATTGTATAATAAGCAACCAGAATGGGTGATAAAAACTATTATACTTATTTATGTGTCTTTATTTCCAACGTTTTTTATTTTATGTTAAGTATTGTGAATAAAGATTATAATATAAATAAATTATATTATGAAAAATAATTTAATAACTGTTTTTTATTAAATTAAATAATATCTTTTTCTTTCATAAAATAGTTAATCTAAAGGATTTCAAAATCATACGGTGTCGTGGAAAAAAATACCAAAAAGTCAGCAGGCACTGTGAGGCTCGAACCATTACCTTTCAAAGTCGCTTAATTTAACGAAGCTGTTGGTATGATTCTGCCATAGGGGCAGAACCGGCATGCGAATATGACCATGCATTACGGTGGGGCTGCATTTATGACCGTTGACTGTATGTACCATACATACACCAATGCTAGCACCATATTTTAACTAAATTATAGCAAGACAATATCACAATTTTAAAGTCATTTTCCACTGTCACTCATCTTTCCAAATTTCCCTCATATTCTTTATATTTTGTAAAATAAAGTAGATAGGTAGGTAGGTAGGTACACTTACTTTTTATCTTGTATCATTCTATCATCTGACATCATAACCTACCTCATCTAAAGTAATATTATTAAGTGAAAAGATTTGTTTCTTTGTTTGTTTTAAACTTACGAATTTATTTAAAAAACTAATGTACCGATTTTAAAAATTCGTTCACCATAAGAGAGCTAGACTTTCCAGTGGGTAACATAGACCCACTGGAAAGTCTAGCTTATAATATTTTATTTAAAAAGAATTACGAGATCGCTACGAAAACTAAATTAAAGCCTAGACGTGCCGCTAGTCTAGAATATCCTTGTATTTGTTAACTAAATAGGTATATGGAAGAGAGACTAGATTCTACAACACAGGGAATTCTATTATTATCAGGCACGCAGCTCCTAACTTATTTTCTTCGCAGTAACGACTATATTCTGCACCAAGGAACAAGTGTCGTGGACACTTTATAATTAACCTGGATTTTTATATTTAAAAAAGAAGATTACTATCACTACATACTAATGTAGGTATAATCAGCGACAGTTTTGAGTGTTTCTTTTCTTCGTGAACTAAAACTGAAAAATGCCGTCCACACCTCCCTTCGATACCAGAGCCTCTAGACAAGTGTCATAGACGGTAGCCGAATCGAAAAGTCAAAAAAACAAATGTATGGGATTTGACGTGAGTCTACGATTGAATGTCGTAAACTTACGTCAAATCCCATACATTTGCTTTTTTGACTTTTCGATTCGAGTATCGCTTATGCCACTTGTCTAGAGGGGCAGTTCTTTTTAATGGTCCTTGTACAAGAAAATTGGGGCGCAGGAGGTTAAATGATGAGTTGTGCATTCGTCTGCAAAGACAGTATGAATTTTCCGCCCTCTGAAATTGCCGCCAGTAGGTAATGTTTCTTATTGTCAGGAGAAGATTCTTATAAAAAATTAAGAAAGTTGAGCTGAAAATAGTTTAACCCGGCCGAAGTCGGGGCGGGCCACTAGTATTTAATAAATATTTTGTTACAATAAAGAGTATTCTATTCTACTCACTCAGCCGATAGACGTTCACTCAAGCACTCAAAATGTCTATAGGTAGGTACCTACTTACTACAAAATATTTTCTGAAATAAAATCTGAAGCTGATGCTTTCTGAAATCGCAATAAAAATTATACATTGACGCGAAAGGTGCAAATGAATTGAAGAACATAAAATGAAATATAATATTAAAACATATAACTATATCACAAAGTGTCGAGTAATGACCTTTGGACGGACGCATCCAATTTATTTCAATTGTAAACTGTGACGCAGTGACGCTGTTGTTAAAAGATCAATAGCAGTGAAAGATGTAGATAGATAGATAGATAGATAGATAACTCTTTATTGTACACCAAATTACAATCTTGTCTTAATGATAAATTTATAGCTATGTACAATGGGCGGCCTTATCGCCAAAAAGCAATCTCTTACAGGCAACCTTAGGATGGACAGAATAGATGGGAAATAAGAAAACAATATATGTATTAACAGTGGGAAGTTTGGTGCTTATAACAGAAATAGTAGATATAGAACTTAGACAACTAAAATAAATAAATAGTATTGTAGTTGTATAGTATAATATTGTGGTACCTATTAGGTATAATGCATACCTATATTTAAGTAAAACAAATAAACATACATAAATAACATCTATTATAAACCTACATATACATATTATAATATCAAATATACCTATATACATATAAATTATGTAATAAGAGAGAAAAGAACAAAATATAAAAGAGGTGATCAAAAATTATAGAGAAAGCTAGTGTTCGCAGAGCATTTTTTTGAAAGAGGCTAAAGACTGTGCTTTCCTAATAGAAATAGGCAATGCATTCCACAATCGAGCAGCCTGTACTGTAAAAGATTTATCAAAGAATTTCGTGGAATGCATTGGTATCTCTAGTCTTAAATTATCCGCTGATCTCAGGGACCTCACATGTGTGTCATTTAAGAACCGAAAACGATCTTTTAAGTAAGAGGGAGTACAAGGATTAAACATAGTGTTGTAAAGAAGAGAAAGAATATGAGTATTCCGTCGAAGGCGAATAGGAAGCCACTTGAGCATATTTCGGTATTCTGAGACGTGATCATATTTGCGCAAACCAAATATAAATCTTATGCAAAAGTTTTGAAGACGCTCAAGCTTGTCAAGTTGTTCCTCAGTGAGATCAAGATAGCTGACATCGGCATAGTCGAGAATCGGAAGAAGAAGGGATTGAGCTAACGCAACCTTAGTGGCAGTAGGAAGGAAGTTCCGTAATCTTCGTAAGGACCCCGCAGAAGCATACAGTTTTCGGCTAACTTCTTGCAGCTGGGGGCTCCAAGATAAGTTACTATCAATCAATATGCCCAAATCCTTTACCGTTTTACTGATTGTTAAGACCATGCCATTAAAAGTTATTTGGGGTAATAGCAACCAATCAATTTTTGATAACATCTTGGAGCTACCAACAACAATGACCTGGGTTTTAGCCGGATTGACTTGAAGACCAAATTCATTACTCCAATCACTTACTCTCTTTAGATCCATATTAATTAAAGAAAAACTTTCAGTTAACTTGCCAACTGGCGCTTGCGTGTAGATCTGAAGATCATCTGCATAAAGATGGTAGGAAGAAGTTAGTTGCTTAGAAATTGAGTTAATAAAAACTGCAAAAAGTAAAGGCGATAGCACGCCACCCTGTGGTACACCAACAGAAGTATTACGCCAAGAAGAGAACGACTCTTCTATACGTATACGTTGTCGGCGACCAAACAGGTAACTGTGAAACCAATCAATCACTGGTGGAGATATGTTAAGAGAGCGAAGTATGCCGAGTAAGATATGGAAATCTACAGTGTTAAAGGCATTGCTGAAATCAAGTAAGGAAAGAACTGTTAGATTTCCATTCTCCATACCAAGTCTAATATCATCCGTAACATTGACCAGGGCTGTAACGGTACTGTGAGCAGGGCGGAAACCGGATTGGTAAGGATTTAGCAGAAGATTCTTATTAAGGAAACTTGCTAGTTGGGAATGGACGAGGCGCTCAAGGACTTTTGAAAGGAAAGGCAGGATTGATATCGGTCGGTATTCGGACATATTAGATGTAGATAGGTACCTATCACTTTTGATCACAAACTTACTACCCATGACCACATAAATTTTATTTACCTTTACTTATAAAAATTATTAACTAATATTATAAATACGAAAGTTTGTAAGAATGGATGGATGGATGTTTGTTACTCTTTCACGTAAAAACTACTGAACAGATCTGGATAAAATTTGGCACAAAGATAGATTATGGTCTTTTTACAGCGATAACCGTCATCCAGGCGGGCGGCGCCGCGGGCAACAACTAGTTATAAATAAAGTAAGTAGGTATCGTGTTTTGTCTGCATCAACTATCTGGCGATTGAAAAGGGTGACCTGAGTTTCTTGCTAGTTCTTCTAGTTCTTTTGTGATTTATTATGTGATCATAATGGCTACCTAATTGTAAGAAAGAAGTTTCACTTAAACTAAACGTCAATTTTATACATTATTTAAATGTATGCTTGATTTTTTGAAAATATTAGAACCAATAAGTAATTGTTTAATTATCACTACAAACAAACAAAGTAAAACTATTGAACCATTGTAAATTAATATGGTTACTTAGCATAAATACAGCAACAAAGACACTTCCTGTGTTTATGCTAAGTGTTCCCTATCAGAGAGCCTCTATCCACACACGCCCGCGATTCAATATCGTATCGAACTGTCCTTGTGGTAAGTAATCTAGATTCAACTTAGGATCAACTACTAAGCATACATGCATGTTTATAAGACCACGCATTTAGTAACTATTGGGAAGCTGCTTGAGATCAAAACAGTATATCTTCATAAGTGTTTATTTGATCGGCCTATATCCAATTTTTAAACAGTAAATGACTTAATATATTAGTAGTATAGATGTCATAATGCACTTATGCAGCTTAAACAGTAAATGACTTAATATATTAGTAGTATAGATGTCATAATGCACTTATGCAGCGAGACTCTGAATAAGAACTTTGCCGTAAGTGTACACACTGTAATCATGCTTTGTGATGTAAAACAAATGCTCGACTTACTGCAAATTATTAATTGTTAAATTTGGATTTCAAAACAATACCAACGAATGGGTAAGACACAAACGTAGATCTCGTTATCGTGATCCCGGCTGTGTATCTAACTCAGTGTTGACAAAATCCGACTTACTGTAACTATGCTATTGACGGCAGAATTGTGTAATAAAATGTAGTTTTAATGTCCTCCGCGAATCAGGACTTGTTTCAAAGTGCGGGAGTTAAATAAAACTATAGACTAACAACTGTCCTAGGTCTTAGTAGTGTGTCATTAAGTCCTGTATGCATATTGCAGTCACGCCCATCTATCCCCCTCTCTATGTTTGTGTGAGTAAAGTGGTTTAAAACCGAAATGGCTTCTTGGCGAACCTGCGTGATGCACTATAGTACGTTTTGTCATTGAGCTCACGACTCCGCGGTCATTTTAAGACCTCTTCGCAGATCTGATTGCCTAGTACATCGTAGCCCGATGTAGTCAAATTCAATAGAAAGATAAATAACAAGCCGTTCGTAGCCGTAGCCGATTGCTACTAACATTGAAAGGTACCCGTAGTGATGCCAAACCGTCTGCTACCGAACAAATCAGTTATGTTTTGTTACTAACTGCTTTTATAGAGATTAGAATTCATATAAAAAAATGCTTAATCATTTTCACTTAAATGTAAATATAATACTGATTATAAATTATATTTTTTACGTTTTTTGTCGTGTGTTAATACATGTCACAATTGTCACATTACTAGTTAGCGCATGCGCACAAAATTATGTTGACTATAGAATTTAACATAACTATAACATTTTGGACGTCTTTTTGGCCATTTATGTTACTAGGCACCCAGTAACGGCGAGGAGGTATTCCGTAGTGATGTGCCTTTACCGTAATTTCGGTTTTTGTATACGGTACCACTTTCCGCACTATAATGAGCTAGACTGGGGGGATCTGGGCGGAGTTAAATTGTATTGGGAGGGCAAATGCAAGTAGTTTTAAAGCACGAAGAGAGAGACAGACTAAAATCGATATTTAAGGACTGGTGCACAGTGGCGAATATTTATTCCTCAGGTACTACAAATATCATATTCATTGAATATCATTTTAGCACCGCAACTACTTTAATTCTTTATTTTGTGTAATTGTGTTTAATATCTAGGTATATTATCTTGAATAACTCAAGAATGAAAGATGCAGTGATTAAAAAAAATGAAATAATGGTACTTTCGTGGTGATGGTAAAAAATGCATTGTAGGAATGCATTTTATTGAACTAAGTAGGTACAGTAGTACCCACTTAGTCCAATAAGATAGTACACTGACATGTTGTTGTATTGTCAAGTAAACCAGAGGTCGCAGGTTCGAATACCATCAAGGAAAATTGTTGGGTGATGAACACGATTCTTAACTCTGCGTGTAATTTAAATCATAAATTACATGCCTGATGATCTCATAGACCATAAATATAATAGACGCTTGCAATACTTTCCGCATCACTAGCATGTTGTCGACCCAAAATCTTGTAACACTGGGATTTTCTGTAACCCTGGAAAGGAGAACATTTAAGCCATGGTGCATTAGCCGTAATAAATACAATGTTAAAATAATAACAATCATATTATTTTGGGCGAACTCACATACCACCATCTGATCCCAAACTAGGCAGAGCCTAACATACTATATTCTATAGTATATTTTTATATTATAATATAAAAATGAATCGCTGAATGTATTGGTAAGTGCAAATCTCGCGAACAGCTGAACGCGATTTCGCTAATTCGTGTTGTTGTGTTTGTTATTTGTCAGGAGAAGGATTTTATGCAAGAAAAAATTAAGAAAGTTGCGCTGAAAATAGTTTATCCCGGACGAAGTCGGGGCGGGCCGCTAGTTATTTATAAATACATAGGTACATAATATAGATATACATTACACCCAGACACAGAACAAACAATCGTGAATGCAGTACAGACCCGCAAACAATGTCTCACCTTCTGTTCTGCTCTTTGTGCCCTTGGACAATTTAAATATTTATCGTACCATCAACACGAAGAAGAAGATCACACAAATATTTGTCCTGGGCGGGCAAATCATAACTTACCTCTATTTTTCATACCTGTAGTCGGGAAATTCGGTTTTCCAACCGAAAACTCATTATGACGTGCCTTTATGACGTGAAAGATGCAGAGGGCGGTCCGTGGAACTTTATAGAACTTCCTGTGACCACACCTCCACCTGCATCCGCAACTTTTACTTTAGTTTCAAAACATAAATTTCGTTTAAAATTAAATATATTTTAAACATTTGAAGACATGACTGATTACTGGCATTCTTAATCTAAACAGTAGTATTGAATCGTTAGTTTAATACTTATGCTATGAAACTAAAATTTATTATTATTTGTGAAGGGTATATTCGGCATGTGGTAAGGGGTTGGGGGTAGTTTCTGTAGTGTGCCAGGAATGACTGTAGCTCCGCCTTCAAATGCGCCATGATGCATTTATAGTCCTAGAGCTGTAAGTTATAATATTTAGGTTTTTCTTTTTTTTTTTCTACTTCGGTGGCAAACAAGCATAGAGCCCACCTGATGTTAAGCAGTTACCTTAGCCTATGGACGCTTGCAATACCTGAGGTATCACTTGCTTGTTACTAACCCATTTTTTTAGACCATTACATTAAGATGCGAGTATCCCTGGGATAGGAATACGATTCTTTCAAAACACATCCTAAGATAGATAGGCGGTGTCCGGCTCTGGAGCCGGACACCGCCTATCTTGGGATGTGTTCCGCTCGTGAGCAGTTCAACAGATTCTCAATTTACCAGATTCTTAACTTACCAGATTATCAATTAACCAGATTCTTAACTAACAAGATTCTCAACTTACCAGGTTCTTAATTTACCAGACTATCTACTCACCATAATGTCAGTTTAACAGATATTGTACAGTACCTGTACTCACACACAGGAACACAACTACACCGCTGTGTGTAGTTAGTCCTTCCCTAGCTTGCTCGCTAGTATGGTGGTATAATAAATACGTAGCTGGGTATCGACATTGCGAAGTTGCCTTACGAAAGGAGCTCATCTGGTGCTCACATTGAGCAGGCAGTCTGTCAGTCAGTCAGGCAACGTTTAAATAGGCTCGCGAGGCAAACGCGTCACCACAATACGAGGCAGCCTCGCGCGGCATCGTCGCTAGGCAGCCTCGTCATGTCGATACCCGCCTTTACATTCGTCGCTTATTAAATTCCTTCATCCAAAACACCAATCCTACTTCCTACTAATATTATAAACGTGAAAGTTTGTAAGTATGGATGGATGGATGTTTGTTACTCTTTCACGTAAAAACTACTGAACGGATCTGGATGAAATTTGGCACAGAGATAGATTATGGACTGGAATAACACTAAGCTACTTTTTACAGCGATAACCGACATCCACGCGGGTGGAGCCGCGGGCAACAGCTAGTATTTCAGATATCTGTATAAAATATATTTAAGGTTAAGTTTTTTTTTAATTACTAGGTATTTATGTAAATATCTTACGAAATAAATGTATATGAAAAATATGTATTATTAAAATATATTTTATACCATGTCGCTACTTGTGTAGTGCATCACGAAACTTGGTGTTATGGCCTAAATTGTGAACAATATTCTATAGTCGTATCCGAAAATCGATACGTGTTTTACGGGTAAGTGGCCAATCCTTACTAATATTATAAATGTGAAAGTTTGTAAGAATGGATGGATGGATGGATGTTTGTTACTCTTTCACGTAAAAACTACTGTACGGATTTGGATGAAATTTGGCACAAAGATAGATTATGGTCTGGAATAACACATAGGCTACTTTTTGCAGCGATAACCGACATACACGCGGATGGAGCCGCGGGCAACGGCTAGTGGTTTCATCAATTTACTTATTGTAATAGGAATATGCTGGTACGGAATGATGTCACTATATTATTGGCCTGTTAAAGTCCATGTATCTGTTTCATTACATTATTTTAGAATGCAACATCGCATACAATAATTTAATATTTTAAAGTTACCTTTTCTTCAACCTAGGCGTCGATCTCCTAGACTATCTGTCAAATCAATACGGTAACGCCTCTGTTATTCGGATTTCTCTTTCCCACAGTAGGTGTCCCTCTCTGATTTCATTTAGCTCTCTGCGCTTCTAGCAGCCTGGTATTAATAGTCGTAATAGTAGTAAGGAGGGGGATTTCCACGATCGGTTACGTAGTACCGGGCGGACGGTTTAGTTAGTTTTAAATATAGTGGATGTGTCCACTCAAAAATTATCTGTTTAAAAGTACAGACTAAAACTTAAATAATTTTTTTTCCTGATTTCAGCACCATAACATAAAGAAGTGTAGTAGTGTTTTTTTATTAGATATATCTGTACAGGTATATATTATATGACGAACTCTAAAAAAAGTGAGCGAGCGAAACTATACATATAGGTAAACTAAGCTTATTTCGCGGTGTGAAGTGAACCGAAGTATGAAAAGAGGTGAAACGAAACTCGCTCGCTAGCAACCTGCACAGACTCACGGTGCCGCGCCGTTTTTCCAGAAGGGTGGGCAGATACAGTATTCTTCTGCTGCAAAGTCATTCTGTACTTTCATTCGGTTAATGAGATAGGTCAAGTCAAAGTCAAACTCATTTATTTATTTATATCAAATACATGATACTTATGAACTTCATAAAAACAAATGCCAGCATACTTTTTTCCTACGGCCAATTCGCTGACTCGAGAAGAATTGCCAAGAAACTCGGGCCACTCTTTTTAAGTAAGATTTATTATTTATTTATTTATATTTGGAAAACCAACAGCTACATACAAAATAATTAATATTTAGGTTATGAAACATAAAGCCAATTACAGGTTTTCACGAATACCAATATGTGATCATAAACGTCAATTTCATACATTAAATGTATGCTAGGTTTTTTGTTTTAAATACAATATTAAAACCAATAAATAATTGTTTTATTATCACTACAACCTGATAAAATTAAACTTTTTGAACCATTATATAAATTTATAGGTATGTTTACTTAGCATAAATACAGTAAATAAGACACTTCCTGTGTTTGTGCTAAGTGACATCTATTCTACTATCAGAGAGTCTCTAGGAAATACTTCATCATCTCAGCCAAAAGACGTCCACTGCTGGACATAGGCCTCTCCCAAGGTTTTCCACAACTCTCGATCCTGAGCCGACCTTGTCCATAGGTTGCCCGCAACCTTTACCAGGTCGTCGGACAACCTTGTTGGAGGCCTGCCCACGCTTCGTCTCCCAGTTCGTGGTCGCCACTCTAGAACCTTCCTGCCATGGCCATCAGGCACATAGCTCGCAGGAAATACTTAGTATAGTAAAAATTATGAATTTATTTTGTCGTTAAATTACTCAGTATTAGTCTCTAAATAAGTACCTAATAGATAGGTGTTGAGGTGTTCTTTCATTTAAGGTATCAACCATCATGATCCGATTACAAACAAAGGATTTATCGAAAATTTAACCGCTTTTTTCTCGAAACCATCTAGAGCGTACTTACTGCAACTATGCTATTGACGGCAGAATTACACCCACACTCAGAACAACTCTTTGTGGGTCACACAAAGTTTTGTCCCTGTGTGGGAATCGAACCCACAACCTCGTGCACAGCAGGCGCATACTGCGCCCACTGGACCACCAACGCAGTCATATCTTGATAAACTTGTGCTGATGTTTTAAAAGGTGTCACCTTTTTCACAAAAATATGGCTCAGTCACTCCTTGATAGCTAACATCCCACCAAACCATCACTGAAGTCGGATAATGTCCACGTTGTACTCTGCTGACTAATTGGAAAGCATAAACTCGGTCATTCTGCTTGTTAAAACATTGTTCAATAACTAAAAAAATCTCGTCAGTAAATTATTTTTTCTATGACCTTCCTTGCGTACCGCTTTAGAAGTTTTTTTTTATTTTACCACAATGTTCATTTTTAACTTATCAGTTAAATAATGACCATAACGTCTATTATAGGCTGCAAGTCCTAAGTAGGTAATCTTTTAAAAAACGCGACATGGTTATAGGTGCTTTATTCATTTCCCGAGATAAGATCTTTGGCTTACGGACAGGATTTTTTCAAATTCTTTCCTTCACGGCTTTGATCATTGAGGTAAACATATAGAGATGCAATTCCATACAATTTATGTCAAAATATTGAAGTCAGCTTTTCACTCGCATCGACAAGCTCGGTGTTGCACACTCTATAAAAAAAAATCCCTTAATTTAATTAAATTTTTTGATCAGATGTAATTTAATTTTTGAAATAATTGTATTATTGAAATTGGAACATATTCAATTAGATTAATTACATTGAATGTTATAATTTTCATCCTACATATTATGGAGGTCAGCAGGAAAATTTTGTTAAAGTAGCTTTTTTGTTTGTTTTTCATTTCACAATATAAATTTGATTATTTTCTTATTTAATATTTGATTTAACTAATTTAAAAATAGGTAATTTTTTTTAAAATTATTTCAATCATTTTTTTAACTAATTTTAAATTTAATAAAAATGAAACAAATCTATTTTAAATATATTTCATATAAATTTAAATATATTTCATTCAATACAAAAACCTCCCATAAACACAGTGAAACCGAACGTGGTTTTAACTGACAACCCTGGACTATGTGTTAGCCGCCAATATTTTTAATTAGTTTTTTTTATGATTTACAACAATAATTAATTGAAAACACATTTATCTCACATGTGAAAAGTTATTTCGTTTGCCTTGTTACACTTTTGCGAAACGTGCGTTTCGAAATCGCAAAATTTCACCATTCATTTACTCATTTTCTTGTTTCGCGCCATACGAACGCCATGCTCATGACAAAACAAAAGACAGTCGGACACATGCCCCGGGGCATGTGTTAGGTGGTAGTGTGTTTTCGCGGTTATTGCATATCTAGTGAAACATATAAATCTATGGCTTTGATCGTCTTTATACGTGGACAGCCAGATCTTTTTCTTTCGACTAACACCAAGCGAATGGACAGTTTCAAACATTGCATTTGGTTCCTTACCTACTTTGTGTAATGCAATCACAGCAATTCGGTTCTCTTTATCACCCCACACCATTTAATATCACAATAATATTTAAAACCGATTGGCACAAAAACACAATGAATATTCATATAAGAATGACAGATTCTAAATTCAAATGTATGATTATGTTTTTTTTATTGTAACAGTATTAATGTTCAGACTAAGTAGGTATGTATAAAGATAGATGCAGCATTGAAATCCTGTCTCGGTTCACCTCCACTTCCTGGGAAACAGGCGTGCGTCATAGGGAAAGGAAGATAGTCTTCCCTAAACTAGTTTGGACTGACACAGGCTAATGTTTTAAAATAATTTAAGAGAGGTTTTGTTTATTAAAGTTCACCGTTCAGGTAGAGCGAACAAGCCCGTCTGGGCAATAACCTCCACCATACAGAAAATACAGCAGTGTAGCTGTGTACAGGTCTCCAGCGCTCATTTAGGGATGTGTTTTAAACCCTTTGCTATCCCAGGAAAAGGTTAGTGATACCTTTTGCAAGCATCCATCCATAGGCTATCATCATACTGGTACTGCTTTTAACATCAGGCGGACAGTATTCTTGGGTATACTTGGGTGGTCCAAGTAGGTAGTTTAAATGCTTACTTTAGAACCCTAAAAATTACACCCAAACTTGGAACAAACATAAATCACACAAAAGTTTTGTCCCTTGTGGGAATCGAACCCACGACATCAGGTTAAGTAAAAACTACTAATAGGTACCTACTTATCTATACTAAAATTAGAAAGCTGAAGAGTTTGTTTGGTTTAACGCGCTAATCTTTGAAAGTAGGTACTGGTTCGATTAGAAAAAAACTTTTTTTGTTGAATAGTGAATGGCAGGCAGGCTATATAACATCACGCTATGATCATCAATAGGTGTGGAACAGTAGTACCTATCTCACTACTTGCAAAATCGGGGAAAATATTTCAAATTGCTACGCGGACGAAGTCGCGGGTGACCCCTAGTGTACTTATAAAACTTCAAGCCAAAACTTACTTCACTAGGCAGTATGGTCTGATGACTGAAAATGAAATCTATTGCGCCAGCGCCAAATACCTACCGTACCGTATAAACAAGTTGCGTTGTGTACCTACCTACCTATGTATGTTTTCATTATATTTCCGTGGCTGGCGTGAATACGTTGACATCTCGACTTGCATGATTTTTTTTTTATGAGCTTAAAACGTTCCCAACGTTGTGAATTTATATGTAAAAATTTTACAGCCAAAAGTGTACATAATATTTTGAGTAATCACGCTTGGTAGTATGTTGACATCTCGCATTTTAACGTCTCCAATTTGATAAATCTACATGTCTAGTTATCGATGTTTTTTTTTTGTGAATGAAGATTGATATGTGTTTATATCAAGTTATACTTAGCTACCACGATAATGTTGGTTTCTGGATATCTCTACTTACACACTTATGATTTTCCAGAAAACGAGAAATTAAAAATGACAAATTGAGATATTAAGTTATGTCGAAACTGAATTTTCTGTTTGAATTCTGACATAATGAAATATCAAGTTATAGACAGCCGTCGTCCTCAAATTAAATCATGATAACTTAAGATATCAAAAAAATCGCTAATGAACACGACACAATAAACTTGAAATTTGAATTAAGTTTGCACCAAACTCAAGCTGAAAAGGCTTATTTCGAAAAAAGGGTGGAGAAAGATATTGCCAAAGCGAATTCGTCTTTTATGGCTTTCACCTTTGACCTCCAACAGTGCCTAGCTACACCATACCTTAACATGTTAGTGTCGTTTTACAAAAGACAGCTATGGTCTTTTAATTTTACTGTACACAATTTAGCAACTAATATCGCGACCTGCTACATGTGGGATGAAACAATAAGAGCTCGGGGAGCCAATCAAATTGATTCATGTTTGTGGAGCTTTTGTAACAATTTTCCATCAGGAGTTGAAGAAGTTACGTTTTATTCCTATACCTGTGGCGGACAAAACAAAAACAACGTTGTGGCAATGATGTTTTTGTTTTTACTCAATAATCACCCAACGCTGCAGAAGATTAACCACAAATTTCTATTAAGTATATAACATATGGAGTGTGACTCTGACCACTCAATTATAATCCATCTCAGCCACAAGACGTCCTCTGCTGGACATAGGCCTCCCTCAAGGTCTTCCACATCATTCGGTCCTGAGCTGACCTTGTCCATCGGTTGCCCGCGGCCTTCACCAGGTCGTCGGTCCACCTTGTTGGAGGCCAGCCCACGCTGCGTCTTCCAGTTCGTGGTCGCCACTCTAGAACCTTTCTGCCCCAACGGCCATCGGTTCTGCGAGCCACTTAATTGACGCAATTCTTCAAGCTATGTCGGTCACTTTGGTTCTCCTACGGATCTCCTCGTTTCTGATTCGATCTCGCAGGGAAACTCCAAGCATAGCTCTCTCCATTGCTCTTTGGGTGACTTTGAGCCTTCGCATGAGGCCCATAGTGAACGACCACGTCTCAGATCCATAGGTCATCACTGGCAACACACACTGGTCAAAGACTTTCGTCTTGAGACACTGCGGTATTTGTGATGAAGAAATATGGTTTAGCTTCCCAAACGCTGCCCAGCCGAGTCGGATTCGACGAGTGACCTCTTTCTCGAAGTTGGACCTACCTAACTGGACTGTATGTCCCAGGTAAACATACTCGTCAACAACTCCGAGTGTAGAGCCTCCAATTGTGACAGAGGTAGGTGCGATATGGACATTTGCCATAATCTTGGTCTTGTCCATGTTCATTTTAAGACCCACTTGTAGGGAGACTCTACTAAGGCCATCAAACATAGCGCCAAGGTTTTCCAAGGTCTCAGCCATGACCACAATATCGTCGGCAAATCGAAGGTGGGTGATGTACTCGCCGTTGATGTTGATGCCGAGTCCATTCCAATCCAGAAGCTTGAAAGCATCTTCCAATGCAGCGGTAAACAGTTTCGGAGATATAACGTCTCCCTGTCTCACACCCCGCTGCAATCGGATAGGCTTCGAGCACTGATCTTGGAAACGGTATGACATGGTGGCGTTTTCATACAAACACTTCAACACTTCGACGTACCGAGTGTCAATTTGGCACCGTTGGAGAGACCGTAGCACAGCCCAAGTCTCGATCGAATCGAAGGCTTTTTCATAGTCCACAAACGCTAAACATAGGGGCTGGTTATACTCTTCGGTCTTCTGTATAACCTGCCGCAGCGTATGTATGTGGTCTATGGTACTAAAGCCTTTTCGGAAACCGGCTTGTTCTGCTGGCTGGAAATCGTCAAACCTACACGCGAGACGATTCGTAATGACTCTTGAAAACAGCTTGTAGACATGGCTCAGGAGTGAGATGGGTCTGTAATTCTTCAATAGGGTTTTGTCGCCCTTTTTGAAGAACAGCACCACCACAGTCCCGTGCCAAGCCTGCGGTGTTTTTCCCGCGAGTATGACGGAATCAAATAGCTTTTGTAGTGCTTTCAGCACCAGTATTCCACCTGCTTTCGGCAATTCGCTTGTGATTCCGTCTTCACCTGGTGCCTTGTTGTTTTTGAGCTGTTTCAGAGCCATACTAATCTCGTCTACGCTGACGACCGGGATATCGTCGGTATAGTGTCGGGACAACTTAGCTCTTGGATCGTCTGTCGAAAAGCTAACAGGTGACCGTGTTGTCGTGTATAGCTGCCCATAAAACGATTCGATCTCTTCCATCAGCTCAGGCCTGGACGATATGATTCTGCCGTCCCCAGTCTTCAGCTTGGTCAGTTGGCTCTGCCCAATAGACAGATCTCTAGCGAACACTTTGGAACCCTTGTTTTGCTCTATGGCCTGTTTAATACTATTTGTATTAAAAGGCGAAGGTCGCAAGTCAATGACTTAGAGATCTGCCTATTGACCGCCGGTACCGGCCAGCATTATCTGAGGACTGCAGAACGACGAGTTGAGAAGTTATGGCATTTAATTGTATTATTTTTATTTCTTTTTAATAAAGCAATTTGATTATTCTAGAGTGATTATTTCTTTCACCCTTTGAAACTGATAGAATCATAGCATCTGATTTTAATATTTAACCAGTTACCTATTTTTTTTTAATTTTAAAATTGATGCAAAAATAGTACGTACCTTCCTTGTTTTTGTGAGTTAAGTATCATGTAATAATAAAATTGCTTGCCCAGAAAACAATGCATATTTTGATAATGAATAAGTTGATATCTACTGTGATTTATGTTTATAGCTGCTGAGAACAAGTTGATAACTCGGTGAATAACTTGATAACTCGTCGGTGAACAACTTGACAAGTCTTATATTGCCGAAACTGTAAGGATTTCGTCTAAATTAATGTCATAGTTTCAAAGTTGGCCTTAAATAATACCTAAAACAATACCTACTCTTAAATTTAACTAATTTACCGATTTACCACAAACGCTCAAACTTTCAAATGGCTGCCCTGTAAAATTGCCATTTTAGACTTGTCAACTTATTCACGCCAGCCACGGATTTGGTATCTAACAATAGGTATAATGTAAGTATTGTTGTTTATTCTATGTAACTAATACGCAGAATATTATTTCTGTTATGCTTTGTTGATATTACAAATACAAAGACTACGACTTATATCGTAGTCTTACGTCAAATCCCAAAGGTACATTTGCTTTTTTGACTTTTCGATTCGACTGTCGCATTATGCCACTTGTCTAGAGGGGCAGTTCGGTTGGTGCCTTTTTCGAGCGGCGATCGTGCATCTATGTATATATTTGATCGAAGTGTATGTATGTATAATAGTGTATGAATGAACGTTTTGTTTGTACATCTTGCTAAAGTTAAAATAAAATGAAAAACAAAAAAAAAATCACACTTTTAATTCATTAAAATTGGGAGCTCTACACGAGTCCGATTAAACAATTCAATGGGTTTCACCAAATTTGTTGACCGAAATTGATCAACATATTTGGTGAAACCCATTAGGAGACTCGTATAGAGCTCCCTTACATCCCCGGAATTGGGCGGCGGCGCCTATTAATTGGAATTGGGCTGCTGCGGCGATTTGGCTGGTCGGCCGTGATAGGAGGAGGGCGGTTCCGCTCCTCAGCCGCTGCCACCGCTGCGCGCCAGCTTTGTCGGCTGGCCTCCACCTCCTCCGGGTCAAACAAAGGCCGGCGCTCCTCCACTTCTTCTTGTAGGCGCAGACGCCTGTACAGGGCCATCTGCGCCCGGCTGATGGTACGCCGACCCATCAACTGTATGTGCCCGGCCTCAGGAGATGGAGGCGGCGGCGGTGGCAGTTCCGACGGTGGTGGCGGCGTTTCTGGCGATGTCCTAAAAATATATCAATTAAATATTTAAAAAAAAAAATTGGCTGAGAGATATAAACATGAAAAAATGAGGCAAAGTTTTAAAATTATTATTAACTATCATCATCATCATCATCAGCCTATCGCAGTCCACTGCTATATTATTAACTATAGTTGTAGGTATTTCATGGTCTATGGTATTCACATCCCTGAAATTATGTGAAAACCTCTTTGTTTTTTTTATTTAGCGAACAGGATTATTTTCTGTTTACTAAATTACTCCACAACGGCAACATAAATCAATAAGAATAGTTATTTTACAATCACTATTTCCTAAATAACTAATTAAAATATAGAATTGCAACAATACCACAAATCTAAATCAGTTCAAGTATTAGAAGTTATGGTGAATTATCACAATATGCAATATTAGTTAGAAAAAAATCCTAATTGCTAAATAAAAAAGAAAGAAAAGCGGTTTCATAATTCTTTTATGGGTAGTTGTGTGAACATTATGCTTGATCACTGTTATACAAGTAACCTCTAGAACCATATATACAAGTAGGTACTTACTCTTCTGTTGTGGCACCACACCACAGAAGCCACCGCCACCACTGGCTGCCACTTGTATTTCCTGGCATAATAAAAATACAAAAATTATATTCAAACCATGCATACATGTAAAGCAAACAATACCAACACCATTGTAAGACCAATAATTTTCAAAAATATCCCCCATCCATTTTGTAGATAAACACTAGACCAAACACAAGCTCATTCATTCAAGGTTAAAATTGCCCATGCCCAAATCCTCAAAATACATGCCACGATAGCTGCTGCACTTGTGTTAGTAAAGCACTTCACAGTTCAGTATATTTTTATTACCATTAGACTTTCTTTGTTCCTAATAAAGTCATCATCACCAGCAGTCGTATCAACACATCGTGGGTACATTTGTTTAAAGAGCACAATTTATCGAGCCTGTAAAACAACAGGCATAGCTTCATATCCGCAACTTGCAAAAAACTGATTTCTTTAAAATACTGATTGTGATTGCTACACATTTTCTTCAGGTAGGTAGGTATAAGTAGACTTGTGATACTTACTTAGCTTATAATCAAAAATTGAATCTGTAACAAACAAAAAACGTATTCATTAATAATGTAATATATTAAAAACATCAATACTCATTTCAAAACAAAGTTTAAGTCATACTTACAATATGCTTACAATAACAAAACTTCGCCGGCGCGTAGCACGTGTTCGTTTATACTTTTTTACAAAGTTTAAAACTTTTTGACGTAAGAAAGTTGCCATCTTTTAAAAAGTAAGGTTTCCGTTTTCACTACGGTATTATATAATTATTACGGTATTATTTTATGGTTAAGTAATTTGGACTTGTTCACAAAATTATTTTGTAATGAATGATAAAAAAAAAGATAAATTATTTTAAATAATGAAGATAAAAATGTTTAAATAGATATTATTGTGCTGTGAAAAAATATTTTTGGTGTCAAGCACCAACTTCCATCCAACCAAACTCCAGCGTTGAGCGACCCTTCCGGAAACCAAATTGGTTACCGGCAAGGAGCGGTTCAACTGATTCTTCGATCCTTCTATGTATTATGCGCTCTATTATCTTGCCCGCTGTATCCACCATACAGAGAGGACTGTAGGAAGATGGTTCTTCTGGGGGTTTCTTTCCTTTGGGGAGGAGAACTAGCCTCTGTTGCTTCCACTTCGATGGGAAAGAACCTTCTTTGAGGCATGTATATATAGATGAGGTGCAGTTTTGATGGTGTCTTTTATGGAAACATTGAGCATTCCATCTAGACCCGGAGCTTTCGTATTTCCCGCTCTGTCACATGCTGTGTGAATGTGTGTGTAATTGTATGCTTGTGTGTGTGTGTGTGTGTGTATGTGTGTATGTTTGTGATAATCACGGAGTACTGATAATTAGTTCCTTAGTTGTAAATATTTTTTTTATTTTAGCGATTTCAATAAACTTTCTGTGGTATTATAATCGAAACCTTGTAGGCATGAGTAATATCGTTTTCTTTTATTTTGCCCTACTAAGAGGATAGATTACAAGCTGCTTATTAATTTTATTATATATGTGAGTACCTACCTAAAAACCCGAAAATAACTAAATTTCAGTACAGCTCGTTGAGCTCTTTCTAATTTCAATAAGTAAGTTTTACCGCCCCACCCTATGTAGTTATACAATATGATAATAACGATTGGCACAATGCGAAATAAACTGACCTAATAATAGAAGTGTCGGCAATTTGAAAATATACGTGAGTTTACGAATCCTAGAAACCAAAGCGTTTATATGGTGTTGGAAATTTAATTGGTCATCAATAGATAACAATACCTAAATATTTAATAGTAAGTATTTGTTTTTGAGATATGGTCGATATGGGGACAATCACATGTAGGTATGTATCTACAGGTTTTTTGCAATTGGTGAGGTGCGAGTGAGAAGGCTCACCATTTTTTTTATTAGCTTAACGTATAATTTAAATTTTTTGACTAGGGAGAATAGAGAAAGGCCTATAGTTATGGACACAGCATGTATCCCCATTCTTGAAACTGGGCACTATTTGAGACCTCTTACAAGCAGAAGGAAAGACAGGGCCCCAATTCTGCTAATTTACGGATGGCCCTATTGAATCTCAATTGAATCTCAGTTTCATTTTTGGTATTCTGCTAATAAATCTAAGATCAATATTTGGAAAACCATTGGTCTTAAATTATTAAGCAGAATACCAATAATGTAATACCAAAATTGCTAATAATTTAAGACCAATGGTTTTCCAACTATTGGTCTTTAATTTATTAGCAGAATACCAAAAATGCTACTTAGATTCAATTGAGATTCAATCAAGCCATCCGTAAATTAGCAGAATTGGGGCCCTGTAGAAAATGAGAGATTGCATAGGTATATATTATGTCAGTGGCGGAACTATAATGATGACTACAATGAATTGTTTTAAGAAACTGCCTGAGATATTGTCAACTCCTACAGCACAATCATTTTTAAGGTTGTGTATTAATAATTTTATTTCAACTTCGTCTGGAGGTAGTATTATCTACTATAGATTTATCAACAAAATTAGTGGAGTGAGATGTCATGAGATGTGATGTATTGTTTGTATTAATTGTATTTTTTTCTAGCAATGATTTACCAACACATGTGAAAAATGTGTTAATGTTATGTGTCAGGGTTTTTAGGGTAAATTATTAGGGTGGGGTTATCCTTCGTTTTTGAGATATAGGTACGTTATATTTTTAATTACATCCCATAGTTTTTTCTTGTTATTTCCTGCTTTATTTATCATTTCTTTTTCATAACTAATTTTAGTTTGTTTTATTTATTACAAAAATTTCTGCATCTTGGTATCGGTATCGGTATGTTTGTTTAATTAAAAAATTTGATTTTCAGGGTTTCTTTTTGTCTTTATATAAAGTACATCTTAGAAGTCCCTTAGTTATCCATGGTTTAAGAATCCTTTTACGACCAGCAGTTAAAATGATATGTGTATTGTTTTTATTATTATTATTACAAGCTTTTATTTAGCTTGCAATGTATGTTAGTTAGTTTGTTAGTTAGTTTGTATGTTAGCAAATCTTGTGAGCTAGATTTGAAGTACTTCCCGGTGTTTGATGGAGCTGAAATTTGATATACCTACGTAACTTCGGTGACAATGCAATAATATGGTACCATGGAGCTGGTCTGATGATGCAGTCGGAGGATAGCCATAGGAACTCTTCAACGAAACAAGATAGACGCGTCGGGTTTGAGTGTTTTGGATTTTTCTTGACGAGAACTATATTATTAGATGGGTATTCAGAACGTGATGATAAAGCCGGAAGGTGGCCATGGCAATTCTTCAAGGAAACAAGATAGCCATGTCGTGTTTGGGTGTTTTGGATTAATCCTGACGAGAACTTTATTCTAAGATGGGTGTTCAGGACAAGATGGTAAAGCCGGAAGGTGGCCATGTCAACTCTTCAACGAAATAAGATAGCAGTGTCGTGTTTGGGTGTTTTGAATTTATATTGACGAGTACTATTTTCTTAGATGGGTGTTTAGGACGTGATGACGTGATGATGAAGTCGAAAGGTGGTCATGGCAACTCTTTAACGAAACAAGATATCCGTGTCGAGTTTGGGTATTTTGAATGTATCTTGACGAGTAGGTACTATATTCCTAGGTGAGTGTTGAGGACGTGATGATGAAGTCGGAAGGTGGCCATGGCAAATCTTTAATGAAACAAGATAGCCGTGTCGTGTTTGAGTATTTTTTTTATTTATCTTGACAAGTACTATTTTCTTAGATGGCTGTTCAAGAACTGACGATGAAGTCGAAAGGTGGTCATGGTAACTCTTCAACGAAACAAGATAGCCGTGTCGTATTTGGGTCTTTTGGATTTATCTTGACGAGTACTATATTCGTAGGTGGGTGTTCAGAATGTGATGATGAAGTCGAAAGGTGGTCATGGTAACTCTTCAACGAATCAAGATAGCCGTGTCGTGTTTGGGTCTTTTGGATTTATCTTGTCGAGTACTATATTCGTAGGTGGGTGTTTAGAACGTAATGATGAAATCGCAAGGTGGCTACGGCAGCTCTTCAACAAAACAAGATAGCGGTGTCGTGTTTGGGTGTTTTGGATTTATCTTGATGAGTATTATACCTAGATGTATGTTTAGGACGTGATGATGAAGTCGGACGATGGCTCTGATGAACTCTTTAATGAAACCTCGTCGTTTTTGGATTTGATGATATAGCTTTATGGCTAATATATTTTTAGGTGGAGTTCAGTGTGTGATGATGATGTTCAAAGGTACATAGAAACCTTTCAACAAAACAATACAGCCGTGTCGTGTTTGGGCTCTTTTAAGAATATTTAATGCATAAACACCCATGTATTACATAAATACACTATAAAAGCTTGTATTTAAAAATATTTTTTTTAATATAAACTTATTTATTATTACAAGCTTTTATTTAGCTTGCAATGTATGTTAGTTAGTTTGTATGTTAGCAAATCTTGTGAGCTAGATTTGAAGTACTTCTCGGTGATTGATGGAGCTGAAATTTGGTATACCTACGTAACTTCGGTGACAATGCAATAATATGGTACCATGGAGCTGGTCTGATAATGCAGTCGGAGGATGGCCATAGGAACTCTTCAACTATATTCTTAGATGGGTGTTCAGGACAAGATGGTGAAGCCGAAAGGTGGCTATGGCAACTCTTCAACGGAACAAAGCCGTGTCGTGTTTGGGTGTTTTGAATTTATCTTGACGAGTACTATTTTCTTAGATGGGTGTTTTGGACGTGATGATGAAGTCGGAAGGTGATCATGGCAACTCTTTAACGAAACAAGATATCCGTGTCATGTTTGGGTCTTTTGGATTTATCTTGACGAGTTGGTACCTACTGTATTCGTAGGTGGGTGTTCAAAACGCGATGATGAAGTCGCAAGGTGGCCATGGCAAATCTTTAATGAAACAAGATAGCCGTGTCGTGTTTGAGTAGTTTTTTTATTTATCTTGACAAGTAGGTACTATTTTCTTAGATGGGTGTTCAAGAACTGACGATGAAGTCGAAAGGTGGTCATGGTAACTCTTCAACGAAACAAGATAGCCGTGTCGTGTTTGGGTCTTTTGGATTTATCTTGACGAGTACTATATTCGTAGGTGGGTGTTCAGAATGTGATGATGAAGTCGAAAGGTGGTCATGGTAACTCTTCAACGAATCAAGATAGTCGTGTCGTGTTTGGGTCTTTTGGATTTATCTTGTCGAGTACTATATTCGTAGGTGGGTGTTTAGAACGTAATGATGAAATCGCAAGGTGGCTACGGCAGCTCTTCAACAAAACAAGATAGCGGTGTCGTGTTTGGGTGTTTTGGATTTATCTTGATGAGTATTATACCTAGATGTATGTTTAGGACGTGATGATGAAGTCGGACGATGGCTCTGATGAACTCTTTAATGAAACCTCGTCGTTTTTGGATTTGATGATATAGCTTTATGGCTAATATATTTTTAGGTGGAGTTCAGTGTGTGATGATGATGTTCAAAGGTACATAGAAACTTTTCAACAAAACAATACAGCCGTGTCCTGTTTGGGCTCTTCTAAGAATATTTAATGCATAAACACCCATGTATTACATAAATACACTATAAAAGCTTGTATTTAAAAATATTTTTTTAAATATAAACTTATTTATTATTACAAGCTTTTATTTAGCTTGCAATGTATGTTAGTTAGTTTGTATGTTAGCAAATCTTGTGAGCTAGATTTGAAGTACTTCTCGGTGATTGATGGAGCTGAAATTTGGTATACCTACGTAACTTCGGTGACAATGCAATAATATGGTACCATGGAGCTGGTCTGATGATGCAGTCGGAGGATGGCCATAGGAACTCTTCAACTATATTCTTAGATGGGTGTTCAGGACAAGATGGTGAAGCCGAAAGGTGGCTATGGCAACTTTTCAACGGAACAAAACCGTGTCGTGTTTAGGTGTTTTGAATTTATCTTGACGAGTACTATTTTCTTAGATGGGTGTTTTGGACGTGATGATGAAGTCGGAAGGTGATCATGGCAACTCTTTAACGAAACAAGATATCCGTGTCATGTTTGGGTCTTTTGGATTTATCTTGACGAGTTGGTACCTACTATATTCGTAGGTGGGTGTTCAAAACGCGATGATGAAGTCGCAAGGTGGCCATGGCAAATCTTCAACGAAACAAGATAGCCGTGTCGTGTTTGGGTCTTTTGGATTTATCTAGACGAGTACTATATTCGTAGGTGGGTGTTCAGAACGCGATGATGAAGTTGCAAGGTGGCTACGGCAACTCTTCAACAAAACAAGATAGCGGTGTCGTGTTTAGGTGTTTTGGATTTATCTTGATGAGTATTATATACCTAGATGGATGTTTAGGACGTGATGATGAAGTCGGAAGATGGCTCTGATGAACTCTTTAATGAAACAAAATAGCCGCGTCGTTTTTGGATTTGTTGATATAGCTTCATGGCTAATATATTTTTAGGTGGAGTTTAGTGTGATGATGATGTTCAAAGGTAGTCATAGAAACTTTTCAACGAAACAATACAGCCGTGTCGTGTTTGGGCTCTTTTAAGAATATTTAATGCATAAACACATATGTATTACATAAATACACTATAAAGGCTGGTATTTAAAAATATTTTAAAATATAAACTTATTTTATATTCCGTACTTTCTCTTTGTTAATATTACACAGTATATGAAAGAAAAAGCGGTGTCTTCTGGCACAGGCATTTTCATGCTTAAAAGGAGACGCCAACAAAAATAATTGTAATAATGCAATAAAACATTTTGATTTTTTTTAAAATCTTTTTATTATAGGTATTACCTAACCGTCATTTCCTATCAGGCCTACCTACGCCGCTTTAGTTTTTTGCCATGTTTTCGTGCGTACTTGCTTATAAGTTAAGATTAAGTAAATTAGTTGTAAGTTATTAGTACTTAATAAAAAGATTGCATGATAATATCTGGTTTTATTTAAAATCTAACAATCTCTTCCCTAAAAATAGGGAAATATTTAAGGTGAAGGTAAGGTAAGGTGTTTACGTTGATATAACTAAAGCCATCTTAGAATTTTGTAAGTAACTATAGGTACCTACTAGTTTTTTATTTAAACTCAAAGATAATAACGTTATTGGTAAAAACCATCTAATAGATATTAAATATGTACCTACTAAAGGATATTATACGAAATAGCATGCTATGAGCGATGACGTAGATAAAGGTAGTGTGCCATTAGTAAGCCGCGCTCGCTGCGGCTTCCTGTCTTTGGCACGTGAAATGAAATGGGTATTTACTTACGTTCTGCAGTTGTGTAGGTAACCCTGCCGAAATGAGACATTTTATTTTATTTTCTCTAGATAATTCCAGTAGGTACTTAAATAGCAGCGATTTAGAAGTATTTCTCTGTTAAGAGCGTATTCACAAAATAGCGCAGCTACAGATTAGGTAATTATCGGTCGACCGGCCGCGAGCGCGTGGCGAGTGCGCGTGTGTGCGTGATCCTCGCACACATACATTGTTCGTGAAGTATGTTCGGCACAGTGCAGGGCCGCGTAAACTTTATTGTTATATTACGGTAAGATTTTTGGTGTTATAATAGGTATTTGTATTGTAAATTTGTAGAATATGTTATTATTAGAGAAGTAAAGGAACACTTTGGCATACCATATCTATTCTAATACATATTATTATTATTATAAATGCGAATGTTTGGATGAATTGATGTACCTAAGTACCTATGGACCTTTTTCTTGCTTGTTTCTGCCTGGGGTTGTAATTGCAGGTGAAGCCGTGGGTGGAAACTAATGCCATAACATGATACCTAGCCTACAAAAAAGTAGTAGGTAGTGGTGGTTTTTTGTAGGCTAGGTAGGTAGGTACAAAAAACAAAAAAAGATCATAATATTAATACACCACAGCCAAATTATTTATTTATTTAAAACTTTATGCACAATCGCATCGGTGATACAGAGATGAACATAGTAGGTGCACTCAAAAACAAAAAAAAATGGATAAAACAAAGAAACAAATTTAAGATAAGGATATAGATTCAACAACATCTAAAAAAAATATAATGAATATATATGCTGTGGTATATATAATATATAAAATAAATATACCTACTTACATAAAATATATAAATATAAACAAAATTGTTATGAAAGTGTTAGACGTACTAATTCCGGCGATTCATCAGCGAGGAGAGCCCAAACCTTCACCTAAATTACTACACACAACGGTGTAGTTGTGATCTTATGTGTGAGTACTCCTGCGTTTTGGAAGAAACGTTTCCTATCCCAGGGATACTCCATCATAAAGCCCTGGTGTTAAAAAAATAGGTCGGCAACACGCAAGTGATACCTTTGGTATTGCAAGCGTCCATAGGCTACGGTAACTGCTTGTCATCATTATTATTTTATTTTAATTTTATTAATTTTATTTTTTCATTTTATTCCATTTTTTCTATTTTATTCCATTTATTCCATTTTTTTCTATTTTATTCCAATTTATTCCATTTTATTACATTTTTTTCCATTTTTTCTATTTATTTTATTTTATTCCATTTATTCTATTTTATTCCATTTTTTTCCATTTTATTCCATTTTATTCCAATTTATCCAATTCAGTCAAGCTGTGGAAGCTTGTTATTGGCGTTTTTTGATATATGTATTATCATATTTGTTTTGAAGCTGTAAGCTCCCCAAATAAAATAAAATAAAATTCCATTTTTTTTTCCATTTTTTCTATTTTATTCCAATTTATTCCATTTTATTCCATTTTATTCAATTTTTTCTATTTATTCTATTTTATTCCATTTTATTCCATTTTTTCTATTTTATTCCATTTTTTTTTCCATTTTATTTCTTTTTTTCTATTTTATTCCAATTTATTCCATTTTTTCTATTTTATTCCAATTTATTCCATTTTTTTCCATTTTATTCCATTTTTTCTATTTATTCTATTTTATTCCATTTTTTCTATTTTATTCCATTTATTCTATTTTATTCCATTTTATTCCATTTTTTTTCCATTTTATTCCATTTTTTCTATTTATTCAATTTATTCCATTTTATTCCATTTTATTCTCTTTTATTCTATTTTATTTTATTTCATTTCATTTCATTTTATTTGCCCGACCCGGGAATCGAACCCGGGACCTCGTGACCTCGTGATCAGCAGTCACACACATCCACCACTGAGCCTAACGTTAAAATCACATTCTAAACATAAATCATTCAATACCCACTGTTGACGATATCTAATAAATTACGTAAACTGAGGTTCGGCGGCCAGGAGCGCGAGCGACATAGGTCCTTCCTCTAAAGGCGCACGCGCGGCACTGAATCATGCATCATGTCAGTGTTGCGAACTTGCGAGTTTTATACGTTATGTTTGATCACATATAACAAAAAAAATATACTATGAATTAATCAGAAATATATTTTATTTTCAAGATAAAGCACTATATTTTGATAAGGTGAAGTATTTTTATACTTTATTTTATTAATTTAAAGTTGGCTGCATGTTTTATAACACGCGATTTTTGACGAATTATTGTTGGATAAATATGTTTGTTGTTCTCTAAACCTTATAAAATCGCAAATTATTCATTAAAAAATCACTTGTAGACTATATGCTTAGTACTTACATATATGTTTTAAAGTAATAGGTATAACCAATTCTTCAAAATATGCTGTCTGCGATGCCCCGAATTGCGCCATTACGAATTCGTGTGTTGGAAAATAATTATTTAAAAAATAACCAACCACGTTAGTAGACTTTGACTATAGTTAGCCCCTTTGTCAACGACATATCTATAACTAAACCTTGGAAATTGAAACCTGCATCAGTTCATAGCTGAGAATTATCACTTAGAAAACTGCGTATTTTTGCTTATTTTACTGAAAAGTGTGAATACGCTCTTAAGTATATTACACTCGAATTTTAAGTTTCCGTCATATATTGACAAGGTATATGAAGTTTACCTTACTATTTTTACTTCTAACACAAAATAATTAATAGTACTGCTTCTAATCACTATGTTTTTATATCTGTAAGAATTATTTCAGTCAAAATCTTGGCACCAGTGGATATGGACCCTATTTTTGCGTAGGTAGGTACATCCAATAATCACAAGATTTTTGTACGAACGCACAGATGCGTCGAGGGCATGCAATGAAAGTTTCTCAAACGCACATCTGCGTCTTGGGCATACTGTTGCGGTAAATGATGGACGCGATAGTGCGGTCGGGGCACTGTTATAAATTGCCGGGCAGTGATTGCGAGCAGTCAGGGTCAGAGTTATATTGATAAATCATTATCGTCGTTCCGTCACTGCTGTTGAGACCACATGCGACGTGTCTCCTAGTTATGCGGTCTTCCGAATTATGGACCAAGGCAGGTATTAGGTGGTCCGTAGACTTTTTTAGGTAACGTCTTCCGATAGTGACGATCTTCGCAAAGCGATTGGGAGTCGGCTCGATGCGCAAAGCCGATGATCGTGCTAGATGGCGTGCACTTGAAGAGGCCTATGTCCAGCAGTAGACTACGATAGGCTAATGATAATGATAAATGTCCTCTGTGAACTAGCAGAGTTGTCTAAAAACCCTATATGTTAGTATTCTATTGTTTAAGTGCCATTATTCGCCATCACTCATCAGTAGATACTTATTACCTACCTACAGCTTTAATTTCGTAACCATTTGCCATTTTACCTGTTAGGCATAGGGGCTCGTAGCTAAGTAACAGCGGCGCGGATCAAGAGATCTGCAAAGTTTAGCAAGCTTGCCACTGTCAGTTCAGATGAGCATTTTCTAAGAACACAGCTTCGTGTCTCGGAAAGCATGTAAAGCCGTTGGTCGTGTGCCTGATCTTTCTCCGGTCGTTTCAAATTGCATTGCCATCCTATCGGACTATGAGAGTGAAGGAATAGAGAGTGCATCTGTGTTTGCGCACACATTGGTGCACAGTTCGTTAATTCCGTTCTTCTTCTTATCGTTTGGTTAGTGGCCAACCTGGTGATAGAGTTATTTAGATCGCCCATATTTAGGCCTCTGTCGTGATCTAACGACTCTAATTCCGTTGAGATTATAGGTACCTACCTACTAACTGTTTTAGCCTTTCTCATTACTCTGTGTAGTGATTGGTTTAGGTATCTACAGGTAAATATTTTTTTGTCTTTGAAAGCAATGATGAAAACCAAATTTTGAATATCATTTAATCACTTGATATGTTATATTGACATAAAATCACAAAAAATCCCTTAAATTCTACAACTCTACTATACTGAGTGTCCTGTGAAAAGATATACTTAAGCAATAGTTAAACCTATAAGATTAGCATGATTTATGACTATCGGCACCCACCAAGGTTAAATTATAAAAAATAGGTATTTAGGTACAAAAGTATCATATGAGTATAATATCATTAAAATAATATTTGTAAGAATTTATCGAATTTTAAACTCTTCTCTTTAATTTAGAGCCCTTTCCAAGGGCAAATAAGTAAAAATAAAATATTTTAAATTTAGGCAGGAATTGAAAATTACATCTGGACTTGAATTAGGTTTTTTATTCATAAACGGTTACATTTCCTGCAAGAAGTTAGCAGACAGTGTACAAGCATATACTTACTAAGTGACAATCATGATCGAAAATCATAAAGCTACCTACGGTGCAGCATGATGTTGTTACAAATAAAATATTTGATACATACACCAAACAGTCATAAACATAATTCTACATTGGTTATATACCTAACACCTAACTTAATTCATTAGAATAAGTTCACTTACACATCTAATGTTACACCTATTAACATTGTGCATCACAAATAGGTGCACTCAAATACACTAACATATAACTTGACAGTTAGGCGCTGCTGTGCCGAACGCTCATTGGTGCATTTTTAAATTTGACAGATTATGTATTCCAAACATTTAAAAATAAACACAGAAACAAATTGTGAAATTTGTTTCAACAGCGTAAGTCTCAACATGCTGTATTTTATCTATGGTAGCCACATGAGTATGAAAGAATCGAAATACAATTAGATTGTTAAACATGTTCCCTTAGTTATCAAGCCAAAAATAAAATCGACTGCCAAGTTATATGGGTAGTTTTAGCAAATAGGTGAAATTACATCAAATATTTAAAACATCGGTTATTTTATAGACACAGACCTACCTACTTACTAACATTAGGTTGTGAAGCTTTTGTGCAGAAACAAAAATATCATAGTCATAATTAAAAATCACAACCCCTTTCAAAATAAGCAGAGTAGAGATAAAAACAGATCCGAAAATATAACAATAAATTTGATGTGCAGGATTGTTCCATATTATCTTACCATTATCTTCCTACTACCTAACTAAGCAAGCAAGCAGCCGCCGCGGTGTTGTATCGGTTATAATATAATTTTGCAACAAATAAACGAGAAATGAGAATAGAAAGTAAAAAAAAAAAACGTCTCAATGTTTAGTAAACTGTTTCAAAATATTTAAATAAAACTGCGTCAGTAGAGATAGGTACAATATTCTAAGCACTAATTGATTGTATCATATTATAAGTATAAGTTATAGGTACATGTATTACTTCGATATTAAATCAGAAAATAATGTATTATACGTACATTATGCAAACAGTTATTTGCCGTGGCCTGTAAACCTATTAACTGTAAAAATCTTATCTGGAATGAATGAAAATTATTTTTTATTATTCAAAAATCTCTTCGTAAGGTACTGTTTATTAAAATTGCAATAAATATAAGTTAATTAATATATAATAGGTATATCATTCAATGATACAAGTAAAGATTAATTTGATTAAACTTCGTTTTGAATTTCATATTTTTCGTCTTGAAAACTATAAGACATAAAACAAATTGAAAGCATGTATTTTTTTGACTTAAATAATTGTCAGTTAAGCAAACGCAGAAACGATTCAATCGATTTCTAAAAATATAAATGCTAAAATATAATAAGTTATATTATGAATATATTATTTGTGTACCCGACTAAGTGTATTAACCTATGAAGTGTATGTATGAGACTAAATAATACAATAGTTAAACCTATCATCGTAGATAGTGAGTCACTAGTAACTAGTCTACATTTGAGATTTAGACCGGTCTGAACCAACACCTTAGGTGTGGATCCAGCCGAATCGATGCACAGAAATTAGCTTGACCATAATATATTTACTATGCAGGTAAGTACGTCCACATGCAAAGTGTCAAGACTCCCTACTTAATTAATATTCTTAGATGATGGGTTTAGATTCGATTCTGTTCATTTTGTCTGTTTTACACTAACGCCTTATTAGGTGCATCGACAACGTCCTAATGACTCAATATTCTACTAACACTAACACCACGTTACATAAATACAAATGTGTGTGTTGTATGCAAGTCCTTAACTAATCCCATGTTTCACCTCACCGCTCACGTACCTAGACCTTAATATTAAGTTACACAAGTATATAGTGACACACAAGCAAAATCAAAATTCGTTCCATGCACGTTAGTTTTTCAGGCCTTGTTGATGTTGACAGCAGCGGACGGATCGAAACAGAAAACTATAGGGATTTAGATACAATTTATATCTTGGAAAAGGCCATGCTTTGTAAATAGGAACACAAATCTTAGTAAATGGCGCGTAAGCAACTATTTTTAGCCCACAAAAAACCTTAGCGCGCCCCCCACGTTGCTACAGAGACTTGGAATTAGTACTCGATGAAGTTGGTATGTACTGCATACAGTGGTACCAACGATGTACCAGGTCGAGATCGCTTAGGATTCGGTCCCATCCACTCCAAGGCCCCAAACACGGGGTATTGGGCGTATGACTAGGTGGGTCTAAACTTCAAAAGCTGTTTCACAACGCCGGGGTCGGCGAGCGTGGACGTGTCGCCGAGATCAGTCTCACCCAGTGCGATACGCCTCAGAATGCGCCTCATGATCTTGCCCGACCGAGTTTTTGGTAAGCTAGGAGCGAACTGGATAACGTCAGGTGTAGCGAAGGCACCAATCCTATATCTCACAAGCCTCTTTAAGGCATCTATCAACTCTTGATTAAAACTGTTACCCTCGGTTAGAGTTACAAAACAATATAAAGATTCGCCCTTGACAGCGTGCGGTTTTGATACGACTGCCGCTTCAGCAACCCTCGAATCTTCGGTTAGTACACCTTCGACTTCAGATGTGGACATTAAGTGCCCGGATACATTGAGCATGTCGTCGATGCGCCCGGTTACCCAGATCAGTCCATCTTCATCTCTCCTTGCACCTGTTAATGGAAAAGTTATTTTATATTACTACATATTACCAATTGAAAAAGCTGCAAATAAATAGAACAAAACTTTTATATATATATATATAAATAATATATATGTAGGTAAAAAAAATGGTTCTCTTACCGTCCCCGGTGCAGTAATAGCCCGGGAATTTCCTGAAGTACACTTCTTGATATCTTTTATGGTCTTCAAACAGTGTGCGCATTATACCCGGCCATGGGCGAGCAAAAGTTAAGTAGCCTTCACCTACACCCTCGATCACTTTTCCTTCTTCGGTAAGCAGGATAGGGTCAACGCCAAAGAATGGGAACCCCTGAAATAAAAAGGTATATTGAAAAAAGAAAAACAAATCTTTACTAATATTATAAAGAGAGGATTTTGTGTGTTGATATCTCTGGAACCACTGCACCTTACTCACGCAATTTTAAGCATCTTTTTTCACAATTTAAATAAATTTTAAAAAAATTGACTTACAGCGGCACCAGGTTTCATTGGAGTAGCGGCCGGAAGGCTAGTAATGACGTGACCACCAGTCTCAGTCTGCCAGAACGTATCGGCAATAGAGCAGCGGTTACTGCCAACCAACTTGTAGTACCACAGCCACGCTTCAGAATTGATAGGCTCGCCGACGCTGGCCAGCACGCGGAGCGATGACACGTTGTGTCTATGTAATAACAATTGATACCCTATCTGAGCAGCTGGATCAGATGGATCCAACGGCTCAGATAGGGTCTGAGCTGTCGGGACTTGTGCAAAAATGGATGATCGGTTAGATCAGTCAAAACGTCGGATCCATCTGACCCAGCTGCCCAGATTTATTTTGCCTAATATATTTCACAAGACAAGGAACGTATATTACTTTTCTTTTATTCTAAATTAACTAGAAAATTGTTAATAATATAACTTTGTGATAGGTTAGGTATTTAACTATAGATGTTTCTGTTTTCTCGTCTCATTACATATTATAGGCGAATCAATGTGCAAAAGCAGCGTTTGCAGAACTTAAGTTACGTAAGCGAGTAGGCCGGGCGAGCATCGTTTCACCTCTTTTCATACTTCGGTTCACATCCGGCGCTACCGGGATAAGCTACGTCGACGATAAACGATGTAAATAAAATATCCGACTATGAACAAACGATGCTCACTCGGCTCGCTCGCTCGTCTTCCATGTCTTGATCCAGCTCTCGTACCCGTCGCGGCGTCGTCCGAAATATTCGATGCGCAGCTGCATATTGTTATAGTCTATCGATAAAGTTCAAGATCACTTTTTTCTAATGCTGGTACATATTGAGCAAGAAATAAACTGGTGCCAAAAGGAAAGGAAAAGGGAAAGTTCTACATACTAAAGGATACAGGATACAGACATTGAGTTAAAAGGTTACAGATGTACACAAGACGAACAACACAGACACATCACAACATCTATTACAATTTGACATCAAACATTTAGATAGATACTTATACAGGATTTTTACATGTACGAGTATCTATCGCAAAGCAATACAATATTGCTTTTTGCACACTGATTTGAGTAGGTTTTGCAAAACAAATCACTTGGAGAAACATTTTTAATAATAATAAGAATAACAATGAGTATTTAATTAAAAAACAAACCTACTAAAAAATATTTCCTAGCTAAGAGTGCGCACACAGATCTCTCACAAAGTCGCTGAAAATATTTATCTTTATTGGTAAGCGTTACAGCCGTTATAGGAATCATTTCTTCCTAGCTGTAGGTATTAAAGTATTGTTAATATAAATAAAGGCGTGCTTGTTTCTCCAACACCTACTCACCTCTTAACGTGATGTTCCCCAAACTTCATCAAAGCCCGAAGTGCAGTTGGTGCAGTGTAGAACGAAGTAACCTTGTACTTTTCAATACACGCCCAGTAGCGGTCGTTGTCCGGGAAGAAAGGAGTACCTTCGAACTGAAATAGTTTCTAAGATTAATACGTGCTGAATTGCTGATAACTTTAAACTGTTAAATGTATGTAGGTATGAGTTTAGGCACTAACTAGTGCAATTAATTTGCATATACTATTTAGATGATAATAATTAGGTATCTATGGAAATTCTGGCAGACCGTCCGGCTTCACACGTGTAATTTTTATTTTATTTTAGAAGTTGAACTTTAAAAAAAGAAAAAACACCTGACGAACAAATTTTAAAAACTCCTAAATACACAGGTAGGTACTATTTTTGTAACCAGACCCGGTATATGAAAATTCGGACGTCTTACTTTTAAAAATGACGAAGTTCAGAATACATAGGTAAGTTCATTTCCTTTGGTGATATTGAATGGTATTTGATTTATCGTGTTTAGCAGTACTAAATAAATATGACTGTATTATTTGAGTACCTACATAACTAGTAAGTAGCAACTTAATTATAAATTTGCCCCCGATGTGTTGTAACAAGGTCAAATAAGTATCTATGGTAGTCAGGTCGTGCTGTATTTCCTCAATGTCAAGTTCTTGAGTTTATCTTGTTATCTTTACTTTCAACCGTACGAATATAATTAGGTATCTGTTTCAATGTCTTTTGACGGTGCAGTGTTGTAGCTTCAGTTTGAACAAAAAAAAATGTATTTACCTATATTACCTACAAGATTTTATTGAACATGCAATATAATATGTTTGTTGGTTTGTTTAGGTCGAATCTTGCTTTCTTAATAGTAGGTTGAGCTAAATCGAAAACGTCCATGACAGTGCAATAATGGTACCATGAAGCTGGTCAGGGGGTGATGTTGTTCGCGTCCGTAGGAACCACCTAACCACAACCCTACACGTGCCCCTCGGGTGGGGCTTAAGAACAACCAACGCCGAGTCGTAGGCGGCGGTCAACTAACCTACTAGGCAAGCTAAACAGCAAGCCCGCGTCAAACGTACAAACCGTTACCTTGCGGTCATATTTTGCATGAGCGGTGGCCTTGGCTTAATCGCCTGGGTCAAGAGGAAGACAACTTGTTGAAAAATAACCCCAATCCAAAGGTGAGGATGGTGCCGATGGATGAATTGCTGAGGGAATTCAGTCTCCAACACCAACCTCGGTGGACCTGGCTAACTCTGTTGAATAGTGCCTTCTTACAGGAATGGGCGTCAGCGCCCTGTAAGTGACCTATGTAATCGACCCTTCTCGTGTGAACAAAAATGAACTCAGACCCCAACCCCCAACCACAACACAAACGACTTACACAACAAGCGTTCCATCCAGGACTATTTATCAAACAACGATCATCATCCCTCTCCGACTTAGGAAGGGCACCTCAAAATCAAGACGATAGCGCAAAGGACTTGCTGGAAATAGCAGCGCAAGATTAAACTGCTCCAACCCCTGCCCCGCCGACATTGCAGAGAGCTCCTGGCAACAGCAAAAAAAGTAAAATCTGCGACTCCTCACCAGAGGCTGAAGGAACTACAACAAAAAACCGCTCGAAAAGAAACCCACCTCAACCTTCTTTTTCAACATAGAGCCAATTGCTAATAACCCGGCAGTTAAATCCATTATGCACATATACAACCAAAAGGTAACAATAGAAGACCCGAGAATAGCAAAAAGCATTGTCCAATGCCAGCGCTCCTAAAGATACGGCCACTCGAAGAACAACTGCATGCGACCCTTTAGGTGTATCAAGTGTTAGCCTTCCTGGATAAATGCACTATTCAACAAACAAAGAATTTTACTAATCAAACTAGTACTTTCTGAGATTAGCGCATTCAACCAAACAAACAAACAAACTCTTAAATTTTATAATATTAGTATAGATTAAGAAGATAACAAACGTCCTATCGGACTGAAGTAACTTGAACGCGTACCACGTGATAAGCCTACGTAGAAAACAGATTCTAACTAAGCTCGTAAAAATTTACTATGTAGCAAATATTTATGTATCAATAACAGAACCTGTGTAATATAATTCTTGGTATTCATCACCGTGCATGTCGATTATGAGAAGATATTATATATGTATATACTATCTACTAAAAAGCTATACCTACACTTCTTCTAAATTTGTAACCGTTTTTGAGCAATACGAAGAAACGGGCAAAATTAAAGTTTTTCAGGGTGAAAAAGTGTAATAAAGTTGCAGAAAATTGTTTAAATATTTCGCTCGATAAAGAAACCTAAAACTTGAAAACCTAGAAGCGGGAGCTTTGTGCTAATCTCTCCAAATTCCGACTCGCCTTCTAGACTATAGGACTTTTAATATGTTCACTCCGTAAGCACCAACAAGGCTGCTGATCGCGCCAAATCTATATATCCCTACTAATATTATAAATCTAAATGTTTTGAATGTCAGGCATGATTAGTTAGATTAGACAAGATTTTTCACTGATCGAAAACACAAACAGAACCTAGTAATTTAAACATGATAGTTTTACATCTACAAACGCCCAAACGTTGGTGACACCTGCATAGTAAATTTAAGTATGTACGAGTATGGGTACTTACCATCACTGATGTAGCGCCGTTTTCCAACGGACCGTACACGACATAGGTGTGACCTGTGATCCAGCCCACATCTGCAGTGCACCAGTAGACGTCCTTAGCACGGTGATCAAACACGTAACGGAAAGTAGCCTTCGCGTACAGCATGTAGCCGGCTGTGGTGTGGAGTACTCCCTTTGGTTTGCCCGTGGAGCCACTAAACCATTCATACGTTAGAATATATTTTGAAGGTAACCAAGGATTTCATAGAAGCTGAGTACTTAGAGTGTTTTGTATTCAACACATCACAAAATAAGCTATATTTAAAAAACAAGTATATTATAATATCTACCTGGTGTATAACATGAAAAGTGGATCTTCTGCAGCCATCCACTCTGGTGGGCAAATTGTGGATTGACCTTCCAGCATGTCGTGCCACCACACATCAATGTCTTCGTTCCATTTGAACTACAAGTATAACCGTGACTTAAGTGCCTGTTCTATTTAAATAAATAAAGGAATATTCGAATGTTAAATAAAGCAGTATTTTAATTAATCATCATCACTTACAAGTTCACGAATATCGTGGGGCAGGGTGCCGCAAGGAGTCACACGTTCTAAATGTGGCACGATGATGCACATCTGAACCGAGTGATTATATTTAGCCCTTGCTTTAATTAGAGCTTCATCACATGTCTCCTTAAGGTTTAGGAGCTTGGTGCCGCGCCATCCTCCGTCTGCTGTTACCAGTACCTTCGCTTTGCAATCAGACATGCGTTCAGCGAGTGAGTCCGATGAAAATCCCGCAAACTGAAAATATCTTATAGTCAGAACACTTGGATAATACAGCAGAAACGCAGAAGCCGGCTTTTTTACGTGATAATAAGTAATCCAAAAAAGTGAATGTAAATAAATATTTTTGTGTAGAATACGATTGTTCCAGCTATTAAAAAAAAGAATAAACCATCGGGTAAACGTAGTCGGCCGCTGCCCGCTGTGTCTGTCTACCTATGTATATTTTGAACATAAGTATTTTCGAAGTACCTATATTATGTAAATGTCCACCTATCCATCCTAGCCAAAATACGTCCTATGTTGGATATAGGGCGTATATAAATATATATATTTGAAGAAAATCTCACCACAACGGAATGTATAGCGCCTATGCGTGCGCAGGCGAGCATGCATACTACAGTTTCAAGTATCATGGGCATGTAGATAGCCACTCTGTCTCCTTTTCCTATGTTGCGTTCTCGGAGACCATTTCCGAATTGGCATACAAGGTCCAGAAGTTTGGCGTAGGTGATCCGACTGTAATCTTCGGGGTGATTGCCTTCCCTGTAACAAATGAAATAGACTTTAATCATAAGAAACGTAGGTAAGGCAATAGAGTGTACAGGGCCTCTAGACCGAAAAGTCAAAAAAGAAAATGTATGGCATTTGACGTAAGTCTACGATATAATGTCGTAAACTTACGTCAAATCCCATACATTTGCTTTATTGACTTTTCGATTCGACTATCGCTTATGTCACTTGTCTAGAGGCTCAGGTCTTAAAGGTCAAAGTTTGTCGAACTAGTGGTAAAATTTTTTTGTGACGTCAAAAGTGTGGATGTGAGGCGAGTACCTATTGGAGAGATTCCATTGCAAATATTTTAATCAGAAGTCATAGTTGTTCATTATAAGATTATCGTAATACAAGTAGGTACTATTGACATAGTTGGCGTTCAACCACTCATAACCATTAAGTCAAGCGTTTTCAACTTCAACAACCAAACTAAATATCTTTTACCCGTAGACCATATGCAATATTGCGTTGTTATACCATATTGTATTTAAATATTCTATGATATACCAACTTTGTAAATAGTACAGCGCAAACTCAGTAGACAAAAAAAGTTAGAAAGAAAATGTAACAATAGTTGAAAGAAAATAGGTGTAAAAATGGAAGTGTTTTGAAATAGGTACCTAACTAGTTTAATTATTTATTCCTCTAGCGGTAAATATAAAATAACACATAGAAAGTATCCACTATCATTATTTAACTCGCAAGTATGTATAGATGACTAATTGGTCAAAACTTGAGGTAAGTGAAAGTATCTGCGAGACATCACGTGAGTGTAGGCAAGTGCCTTATAAAATCTAATTAGCTATGCTCTGTTTCAAGTATAATTTAATTTAATAGAATAAATATATATAAGTATATAAATATAATATATGTATTATTGTTATTTATTACTACAGCGATTTTTTTATAAACTAGATACTTTTTTTATAGACTATAGTAAAATTTATTTCTGAACCAAATTTCAAATGGATCACTAGTAGGTACCTAATAAACATCCATTTATCCATCCATCCAAACTTGATCTCTGCTACAATTTTAAATTAGTGTTTTAAATACTAACAGACTTATTTAGACTACGCGAGTATATTTAATATTGTCTTTTTTTATTATACTTGGTACTTTGGCTTTCTTACTAAAATATCATTGCCTTAGATAGCAAACTAACATGCGGACTGCCTGATGGTAAGCAGTTACCGAAGGCTTTGAACACTTGGAATATCAGGAGAATTATTCGCGTGTTATCGAACTACATCTACAGTACAGAGTATTGTATTATGGCCAATAAGGATGAAGGAAAATGTTATTTTAAAATCAGTTTTCCTTAAACAGTTAAGATGCTCTGTTTTACCTCTTTTCTGTTGTACCTAACATCTACTGCTAAAGAAATTATAAAATACGGTATTTTTGAACGATCGACCAAAGTTCTGCGAGTCCACTTACGGGGACAATCCGCTGTTTGTATGATTATGTATGGATACATATATGTTCGACGATGAGTATTATTTATCAGAACGTCTCGTGAATTTTGAGGTCTTTGAGATTTTTTAAGGTCGAATGTGAGCCAAATCGGGCGAGGGGAGGAGGTGCGCAGTTATGGGCGAACTACTATGTTATTTAGTGCCTAGATATCTTTATATATTAGGTACAATGAATTCCTATTTCCCTTGGTCACGCCATAACTTGAGAACGACTTTACCAATTCCATCCATCTTTTTTATTTTTTTATTAAAAGTCTTTATATAAGGTTTTTACGGAAAAATAATTAAGAAAATCGCGCATAAAAGCGGGGCGGGCCGCTAGTCATAAATAAACATAAAAGAATAATTATAGATAGTTATTCCTTGTCTGTGGTTTTTCAATATCGGAAGGAAAGTCTTTAGGTAAGGCCACGACCAGGTTTTGACCTAGTCGTGGCCTTACTTAGGTGACATACCGGTAAGTACACAGGTAGGTATGTCACCTTACGTATTATAGCAATAGAGCCAATGATATTATAAAGATAAGCTACCTACATACTGAGCGGCCTTCAGTTTTGTTCCCATACTTTTGTGCGTTCTTGCTTATAGATGTCAAGTATGAATGCGATAGATAATACGGAACGTAATGATACAGAAAGGCATAGTGATAGGTGAAATGAAGCAGTAGTAGTAGTAATTATACAGTGCTATTCTTGGTATAGCTGAAATCTGAAAGTTTGTTCAGAATCTAGATTCTAGTTAAACCGTGTTTTTTTTTTTATACTACCAAGTAGGCAAACAAGCATACGGCCCGCCTGATGGTAAGCAGTTACCGTAGCCTATGGACGCTTGCAACACCAGGTGTATCACTCGCACGTTGCCGACCTTTTAGAAACCTTATAACTCCTTTCTTGTTTTGTCCTAATAATGTGGGAAAATTGTATAAAGTTGGACACCTATATCTTTTTTAATTTTATAAGTTCACTATACACTTAAATGGTTTGTACTGTGGTACACGCGCACTTTCGCTAGGTGACCATAATTGTGCAGGAAAACCTTCACAATGAAATCTATACTAATATTATAAAGCTGAAGAGTTTGTTTGTTTGGTTGAACGCGCTAATCTCAGACAGTACTTGATCGATTAGAAAAAATATTTTTGTGTTGAATAGTGCATTTATCCAGGAAGGCTATAGGCTATATAACATCACGCTATGATCAATAGGAGCGGAGCAGTAGTGAGATATGTTGCAAAATCTGGGAAAATATTCCAAATTACCACGCGGACGACGTCGCGGGCGACCCCTAGTCAGCTTATATATTGAGTTTTTTTATTCTTTATCTTCTAATAAAAAAAAAACAAATTTGGGTCGTATCGGTATTTTATCATACCAAGAATAGCATTGTACATGTATAGATAGTACTTATGTAAGTTGATACCTAATGTGCGATGAATCATCGACACTACATCTCGGTATCATGCATCATGCCATTGTTTGGTACACTGTTGATTATGATTTCAATGATTAGTACAATTAATATCTGCACGTTTTATTAAAGTTATAGTACTTTTCATGACCGTGAGAGACCGTTGTAAGAGCTTGTACTGTCTTAGAAGATATTCTAAAGGCATGTTTGATCCACCAACCCGTATTGAGCCAGCATGTGTGATCAAGGTCTAAAACCTCTCTACTTTTTTAGATAGATGTAAGGAGTCTAGTAGGATTTAAAAAAAAAACCTTTAAGTACCAAGGTTAGATAAGTGATTTATAAAAGCGCCAAACAGTGTCAATTTGTTTTTTGTTGGCATTTATAAACAAATGACTGCCAAAAAATACAGTATTAATCTACAAGATGTGTTTCATAATATAGCTTTGTCATAAATTGTTAATTCTAAATAGTTTGTAAAAAAAATCATCAGCACCAAATTATTGAGATGTTTCCACTTTATGACTTCAATTTTTATCAAATAATACGATAAAAATACAATATTTGAAGAAAACATACACCTATAATTTGGTAATGTTATATTTAGAATAAGTATGAATTTTAATTTATTATAAATTAATAAGACGTCCATTCAAAGACTACATCTGTTTGTATCCTTCGCCCATATGCTCAAGGTCGTTGGCGATATCCCAAGCCTGAATGTTGTTGTATGCGACTCAGATACCTAAATAAGCGCGCGTCAAAAATTTAACTGCTACTTATATGGGTTGCTATGATTAGGAGCTGGGTAGTACACAAGCGAGCAAGCCCGACTACGGTAGATCATCCACCTTACAGAAGACCACACAATGTATGCGTGAGTACCAATAAGTCCCCAGTGGTCATATAAGCAACGCATTTTTAAGAACGGTTTTCTTATTTTAAAACTCAGATTTTTATATTTTATTGCATGTTCCCCTACCAACTTATAATCAGGTGGGCCGTATTCTTGTTTGTCACTGCTCGAATAATAAAAAACGCTCATTAATGGACCTTGATAGAGTTGACCTAGCCATAATGATTGGTACGAGTACATGCACGCAGTCTATTGTATATTGTACCTACTTAAAGAGTAGGTACCTACTTATGTTGTTACACAAAACGTTCAGTAATTCATAAATAAATAAGGAAATAGGACATAGGTACTATATATTATCTAATTACCTACTCGTATGCCAACAAACAAAACGTTTAGCTGCGGGCAACCGCTAGTATGTAATAAGTAAAATAATTTCTGATATCTTCGTGTGAAATACGAAGAGTACATCACTTAAAGGGTGTCTTCAGGATAAAAGGTATGATGAATACTTATATAAGATTTAAACAAGTATATTTGTACATCAATGTCAAAAGAAGTAGAATATACAAGAGACTTAAACCAGTTGCATTATAAGCAGCCCCTTGACCTCAATTTTTTCAACATTTTATCAGATCGTCTTTTGTATTGAGGCTATTGTATTGTATGAAGTACAAAGAAAATACTAACATAGGGCTAAAAAATAAAGGAAGATACACTATTAATACATGTTTGATCTCCTTGGTGTCACAGTGATAGGTAGTGTGTATGCGTACGAGTGCCTACTGAGGACCAGTGCTTGAATCCTGCTATGTTCAAAATAATAAGAGCCTACGCCTGAGCTATTTTCGTCTCCGATATACACGCGTCGCTTGGCATTTGGAGACCGGGGTGAGACCAACCTCACCCACATGGGGTTGCAGGTAGACAAAGAGCAGGTCGGTACCTATACTGGGGTGGTTTCGCCCGCTTCGGCTCACAGGCAGACGGATAGTAGGGGGTAGGACAGATAGGAAGGGGGGTACAGGTAGTAGGAAGATAGGTAGGTTCATGGGGAGATGAAATTATATTGGTGGATGGGGGAGCTAGACGTACCTGATGTATTTGTACATGAAAGCCACGCCCTGTCTGGGTATAAATCAATATTGCAACTGCAACGTTCCCCGCTCCCTGGCCCTACGCTTGCGCCCCGGTATTCTTTCACGACTAGCCCCGACGCTATGGCAACAGCCACGTTTGATATTTTATACACTTCTATAGCGCACCTGGCAACAGCCATGTTTGATATTTTAGGCACTGAGATACACAAAAGTGTCTTAGATATTATGTATTAATACGATGATGATACTGTGATACATAAATCTTCTTCAGAAGAAGATTTTTCCAAATCAGTGGTCTTCAAGTTAAAAAATATATTGTGACAAATTAAGAACCTCCTTTTTTATAAGTTGGTTAAAAGATATCAGTTTCAAATGTCAGATGTCGCTTGTCCATTATCACGACAGTGTCTCAGAAGTTTATTAAGTATATTATGTTAATGAGATAAACGAGAGGTATAGGTAGGTACGTGAAAGATTAGGTTTATTTATATTATTAACCTGCAGCCCCACCTTCACCAAGATTTTCACCGGTTTTTTTGTTTAGGGATTGAATATTCAAAATACCCTACTTGGTGGTCACGCCTGTCATTTAAGAAAGCTATAAGCAACAATTCATGTTTGTAGCCCCAGCAGTTGATCAATCAGTCAAGACAAGGATATTTCTTTTTAATCTATCCATGATGGTCAGTTTTGTTATGGAAAATAAGCAGATTGTATTAAGCCCCTCAAATGTGGGACAATTATAAAAGTACTGTATATATTTTATAAAGACCTGTCTAGCTTATAAACCCATAGGGGCATTTTGTATATAGCAGTTATACAATATAATTATACCGTGTGAGATAGGTACCGAATAAGTTTCTCACATTTATAAGTTAAATGGCGGATGGACCGTTACGTCCTTCAATTCGCATTGAGATACGTTCAAGTACATGTCCCGATGTCATTATTAGCTTCAATTTGCACCAAGATGGCTTGCGACCATTTAAATGGTTTAAGTGAGAATTGAATGGGACTATTTGAAGTTCGAATTGGTGCAATTTATATTTCCTGCAGTGCAAAGGCCTTATCGCCTGTCGGTAACCGGCCACAACAGTGTCAAACGATAGATTCATTGTGCGTTTAAAAATAAAGAGACGTATTGTTATCAATCATGCGCTTCAAAATATTGTTATCTTGTATAACTAATATAAGTTGTGATTATGTAACCTTTTAATTAAAATATAATATCGATCACGCGACTTTTAATGGCAGGGTCAAGATTGATCAAAAGGTGCTTATTTAAGAGGGTTTACTCCCTTCGAGCTGACAACGTCGTATATTTACCTATAGGTTTATCCTTTTTTGTTGAATCAAATTGTTTAAAAAGGCAACATTTCAAGTAACTTTATGTACTTATAAAACTAATTTCAATATGTACAAAGTCTTTTTACACGCGGATTTTTAAAATAAAATACCTATAATGTTGCAAAACGTTTAAATATATTTTTTTTATTGCAGAAAAAATATTCAATTTTTGCGTGTAAAATGACTTTGTATGTAGGTATCTACGGTGGGTGCTGATATAGTGTTAGGTCTGTACCTTTATTTTTCGCGAAAATCTATTTTCTTATCGATGACATAACCTGACAAAACAATAAACATATTCATCGTATTGTTTTATTTTAGAATGCCTAATTATTTTTAAATTATTATGTATCGACGCATTTGCTACAATTGTGAAGTAATATTCTGTTCCAATTTCATCATATTTTTCATGACGACTAGGTATGTACCTACTGAGGTAACGTAAGATAAAGATGGTTGTTACGTATACCTACCTAGTTCACACTTTGTAATAAGACTATCTATTTAATGGTTATACTAAGTAACAGCTTTTTGTTTTTTTTTATCATTAGTCTACCGTAGTCCACTGTCCACTGCTGGACAAAGTCCAAACTTTGTACCTATGTAGAGCCTAGAGTGTCCATGTCTATATCTAAACCGTTAAATTTTTAATATCAGTTTGAAATTTGTAAAATGTTAACTTCATTACCTAGCTTTAGAGTTGTGATTGTTAGAAATTTTAATTAAGATTGCATATAAATTGCTATGAAGAAGTCGTGGTACGGCCCACGTTTCATAAAAAAAAACATTACTAATCGAAAGCTGGTTACAATAATCATCTAGATATTATTCGGCAAAGTCTATGATTATAAACTCTGCTTGAAGAATGTACATGGCTAAAAGAAACAGCAGCCAGTAGGTACCTAAGAGCAGACGGCAATCGATCGTTTTTGTAAATTTAATAGACATGGCGACTGGTATAATAATATCTGCAGCCCCAGACAGGGTGGTACGACCCCTCTGACTTTGGGGTGGCTGAAGCGGCGGCGGCGGCGGTGGCAGACCTGCGCACTGAGCCTGGAAATTTTCTCTTTGTGTCTATTTATATTTAATCTATCACCACCCCAGACTAGGTACACCCCAGGCTCGGTGTAGGTACATGAACGAGTACATACCCCCCTAGCCCGGGAACCGTCAGCTTTGGTTACAGGCCGGGAGCCATGGTTACGCAAATTGATTGCCACCCTGTTTCCACCCTGTCGGTGTTGGATCAAAGGCACCCGTAACGTTGCAACTGCACCACACCCTGCACGTCTGCGTGCTCCCTCCCTCACCCCGCGGCCCTAGTTCACAGGCTAGCCCCCTAGCTCGCCCGGCCAACGCCCTAGCTGTTGCCGGGCTGTAATATTATTTTCGAACTATATATAATGTACAGGTACATAGTATTGATGGCAGACTGGTGAACAAAGTTACATAATAATATATACCGTTTTTATGGAGTCACGTTCGTCATTGTTCCTATGTTACAAATTTCAGGTTTCTATAGACTTATTAGTTCTAGCTTGCGTTGATAGTCAGTCCGGACAAACGATTTTATAATAATGATGCCAGAAATTTCGGCACGAGGGACACAAACAGACGATGGAACTACTGATTTTACTACATAAGTAGTACTTTTATACCCAGGCTCGAAAAAACTGGCATTAGGTGACACCTCAATTTGTCCCATTTGGGTGTTTTTATGTTATTGATTTACGTATATATCTCGTATCTCCGATTTGTCTATTTAATGAGTGCAAATTGTAATGGTTTTACCGATCTCGTAACTCGATATAAAACTGAATCCAATGAATTATTCAACTATGTGCTGGCAACAAGGAACATCCTATTAGCTGACCCGGGGACTCTAAATTAAGGTATCACATAAGTGCTATTTTTAGAAATTTCAAAAGAACAGCCTTGAATTCCTTTTAATATTCCTTTACAAAGAATATCTATGCAGTGTGACATCAGTACTTAACTGATAGGTATCTTACTACACATGAATATATCTTTTGATATTCATAAGTGTTGCATAATAACTGATTTCAGTATTGTTCCTAAGATAAGACAAACGTGGTCCCCTTTCATACCAGTAAGGCGACAGGCAAGTATAAGTCCCGTCCGATGTCAGCAGTTACCGCCTATGAAGGCTTGCAATAGGTACCAGCCATTTCACTAGGTACCTTAAAATTACTAGTTATGTGAAGCATACCTATTATACTATAGATAGGTATCATTTCACATGTCTAAATCACCCTTCATAAGGGTAGAGCCACGTCAGACGTAGTCAGTACGATGCGAGGGGGCGAAAATTAAATGAAGAGAATGTTAGGAAAATTCAAAATACATTTTGATGTCGCATTTCAAATTCGGTGGGTGGTGGGCAGACGGGAGGCACTCTGAGTTCCCTTTGATGTCGAATTGCAATTTCGGTGGGAGGAGGCAGACAGATGTGTAGCCGTAGGTATACAATATAGAGGCTTAGCAGACTGTGAGTAATTGGATGTCCATCGGCCACCGCCGCCACCGGTCATGTAAGGGGTAGAGAGGGTAGGGATGCAGAGTGCTCTTCAAATACAGATACCTACCTACAGAGCCGTTTTGATCATATTGCAATTAGTCTGGGGAAGGGTGGATTAACGAGAACCAGAATATTCGACGAGGGTGAATATTATGAGGGGTCGTTTCAACCCTTTTTGTTATGTCTGCGGACAAACAGATATACCTACAAATAAGTACTAAGTTGCAGACGAATTTGATGAATCCTTACTAATATTATAAATGTGAAAGTTTGTAAGTATGGATGGATGTTTGTTACTCTTTCACGTAAAAACTACTGAACGGATCTGGTTGAAATTTGGCACAGAGATAGATTATGGTCTGAAATAACACATAGGCTACTTTTTACAGCAATTACCGACATCCCCGCGGGCGGAGCCGCGGGCAACAGCTAGTCTAACTATATTTTCCTACCGAACATAATATTATGAATAGCTTAATTATATCTAATCTAACATGTTTGCAATTAGATCATTACTGTTAGATATAACAGATACATATAACAGAAACAGTATGTTAAATGATACATATCAAACATATAACTATTTGTTTATGTAGCTCTACAGAGGTTATCTGCACATGGTGTAAAAGCTATATATATTATAAGTATAGCTTGATTTTATTTTTAACTCATCGTATCAGTGTATCTACTACTTTCTTTATTTTATACAAAGTGTAGAGTTATCATTATCATTTCAACGTAAATTTGGCAATCGACAAATTAAGAAATAGACCTACAAATTTAGGTTTTCATGTTTAGTTTTTGTAGCAATGTACCTACGTTATTCAAAATGATCAAATTTTCATTTTTTTATGACTCTACCGAATCTATGCGTAATGTAATAAGTGTCTCGTATCTAAATTTTAAATCAATCAAATAAACCTTTCGGCCAAGTATAATTTGTTCGTTATAAAGTTAGAATGTAACATTTATTTATCATTCATCCTATTCACCCCCCATCCTCCCCGTGAGTCGTGAATCTGAGTTCAGGTTATAAATCAATATCGCAACTGCAGCGCGCACCTGCTCACGCCCACGCCTTAACCCCTTCCCCAAGTGCCAGGCAAGTAATTCTGGAAGGTTCCAGAATTGGTATCTTAAAATACAAATTTTAAGATACTAATTTTGGAGCCTTCAAGAATTATTTGCCTGGCATTTTAATTTACAAATTGGAAGAAAAGGGTAACGTGGTCAAATTTATGGGTATTATCTGGTACTTATTCTTTCTACGACTTATATTTTATTTGAAATATTATATTTTGTCCAGCATTTTTTACATATTTTTTTTACTAATTGATAGAATTATTTTAAAATGGTTATCTTTTTGGAAAATGAAGAAAAAATCGTTTTTGAGCTAAGATTATAGATACATATACATAGGCGTTTTCTTTTTTTTATCCAATACACGTCAATAAAATATGCTTAACGGACATATAAATATATTTTTGAGGTTCTTAGGCTAGGTGGTGCTGGTGCACGCCTAATCCGGCCGCCATTTTATGAGCTTTTACTTTACTACTATATGTACTATTTGGATTCGATTTTAATCTGTAATTTAGCAATTTTTTGTTTTTAGGGCCTATTTTTTAAATCTGTTTTTTCGTCTCATTTTATGAGGTTTTACTTTAGTATAAATGTATGTACATTATCTTGTAATCTTTTAAGTTTCGAGAATTAACGAATGTTACTTTTTGTTCTTAATTACCTACATTGAAACATTTTTAAGGGCTTTAGAAGTTATATTTTTAAGGCAAAAAGTTAGATACGTTTCATAAATTAATTTGTAATAATTATGAAGTGTTTGAAATAAATAACAACTTTAATTAATTAAATATTATGTTTTATTTATTTTCAGTACTTATTAATTTATTAAAATAACAAATTCTAAGGGTTTTGGGAAGAGACCGCAACTAATCCTAATTTTATGTCTTGCAGCAATGTTTTTTACATAAGTACCGTTAGATTATATACATACATATATAATCTAAGTAAGAACCTATATTTTATTAATATGTGTACTAATACTTAGCAGATTTTCAGAATATACTATTTTTTTTCTTTGTTTAGAATTAACTACTGATCCATAAAAACTATTTGGCAAGTTTAGATTTTAAGATTAAAAGAATGTATTTTCATAGGTAAAATGTTGATTTTTTTTTATAAGAAATGCTATTTTCAATAGGTACCTACTTTATTAGTTTTTTTTTCTCAAATAAAAATATACACGTACTTTATTAATTTTTAAGTATTTTTTACAATAAAGAACGTTCAGAGTTAAGATTATTTATTTTCTGATGTACTAAGTATATTTTTTAGTTTAGTTTCCATTATAAAACAATAAAAAAAATGGATTTCCGATATTTTTTTGATTAAGCAAAGTTTCAAGGTTTAATTGGTTTTTAATGAATGGTAATCAGAAAATTTTGCTATCGATTTTTCAAAATGATACTGGATATTCAACCGTTACGCATAAAGGAACCATGTCGCAAACGCGTTGGCGACTAGGTGGATAAGTGCAGAACCCACCCAACCCAAATGCAAAACCGTTTTAAAAAATATTTTTATTAAGTTACATATTATTCCGTTCTTTTTTAAACCTTTTTCGGTATAATGGTTTAATTGGGTTTTAATGAATGGTAAGCCGAAAATTTTGCTATCGATTTTTCAAAAGGATACTGGATATTCGACCGTTACGCAGTAGATAATAATATATAAAGGAACCATGTCGCGAACGCGTTGGCGACTTGGTGGATAAGTGCAGAACCCACGCAACCCAAATGCAAAACCGTTTTAAAAAATATTTTTATTAAGTTATATATTACTCCGTTCTTTTTAAACCTTTTTCGGTATAAAGGTTTAATTGGTTTTTAATTAATGGTAAGCCGAAAATTTTGCTATCTATTTTTCAAAAGGATACTGGATATTCGACCGTTACGCAGTAGATAATAATATATAAAGGAACCATGTAGCGAACGCGTTGGCGACTTGGTGGATAAGTGCAGAACCCACCCAACCCAAATGCAAAACCGTTTTAAAAAATATTTTTATTAAGTTACATATTATTCCGTTCTTTTTTAAACCTTTTTCGGTATAATTTAGAAAGTCGGTTCCGTGTGCATAAAAATTAATTAAAATATGTATAAAAAAATTCGCCGCAATAAATAATTAAATATAAATACATAAAGTACATACACAAATGATAATAGGAGGATTACTTAAATAAAAGCGTTTAAATAATCCTCATTTATTATTAAAAGACCGCTTCTGTAGATACATCGATGATGATCGCGTAGCGCATACATAATGTAACATATATTACATAATAGATGCATTGGTAGAACCCAGACGAGAATATTCCTATTGGTGTGCCGCGATGTCGTGCTGATAGTCTAACCTGGGGAAAAATCAATAAGTTCGCGCCGCGCCAACTCAGTGCAGTCCCGCTCAGCTGTGTATTGATTTCGGAAGCTATGCCAACAGAAAATAACTTACCATAGGAATGCAATTTTATCGCCATGACCATTCCTTACGGTAAGGTCTAAGGCGTTGAAGCATACGTTGGTCACTGCTCCCTCCATGAATTTCACGAAGATTTTTCCTTTGTTTATGTCAAAATTGTATGACATAAAACTCCCCGGCGGAGGGGGAGTTTGCCAGTGCATTTCATTTATAAGCTCTGTCCAGAATGCTTCTGGTTCTTCAAGAGACATCTGGTGCATGTCTTGATATTGCTCAAACGACGGTAATATCGATCTGTCTGTGACATGGTCCGTCGGAATATATATTTCCGACGCCATGGTGGCAATTTGTACCGGACGCGGTGCGCCCAGACGCGAGTGGTCGGATTGAGGAGCGCGCGCGAACTGAACAGACGCCGAGTGCGCCAACTACTTTAAACCGACGTCGACCGCGCCGCTTGGCACTCACACACGAGCAGAGAGCGTCTGTGAGATGACGCACGTATAGTACGCGCATGCGCGACCTATGCGCGATATTCAGCCAGGGTGTGCTAGCACCCCGCTCTCACACCCTGCTCTCGTACAAATCGAGGGGGCGCAGCTTCCCCACCAGCAAATAAGATAGACTAGGTTCACCCTAAATTGAGACCTTGCGAGATGCTAAGGTTGCGGATGCTGGCATATAGAGACAATTTAATTTAATATTTATATGAAGTAAAGTACGATTTTTTAATAGAAATAGCGTTCATTATATGGTGGCAGGCGTAGGTACCGACTCCAAGAAGGCAAAATTATTTATTCCGTATAAGGACTGAACCTGAATGGAGTGCTGTAAAGACTACGTAGGTCCTACTATTACGTATAGCCAACGGTCGACCTGACAGTAATTAGAACCGACACCGCCGCTCATGGACTTCGACATTGCCAGGGGCACGTAGCCGTGCCTGCTGTCAAGTTAGAGTTTTCTATCAACCTCGTTTTTGATTCACCACTGTAAGCTTACTAGCTTATAATGTGCAATTATGCTGATATTCGTGCATTATACATATTTTATTATTGAGACACCCTACTACAGAAATAGTCTATAAATACACCTAGACATGTAGGTAGCAAGGGGGACGAGTCTACAAATAGGTACACCTAGGCATACCTACTGGCAACGAGGGTGAAGTTTCTGTGTGCTCCCCCTACGCTACGAACCCTCGCTGGTTTCAAATTAAGTTCCGTCTGGTAGGTAAATACAAAGAGTTTTGATTGAAATTGCATGTATATCTAGTAATTGTATATGTCTGTCTGGGATGTTTGAGACAGGGCAGACAGGGGGAGTTAATACCATACTGAATATAGAGATACCTAGGTAGGTATTTCATAAAAATGTTGGTTGTTAGTTTTGAAAATATATTGCGCGCAGAATTAATTTATACTAGGTATACTTGGAGATATCATTATTAAAAAAACATCATTAGCAGTAGTAGCTGAATAAGAAAAGGACCTGAACACGTGAGGTGTGGGTTCGATCCTAGGTAGCAGTACCAATGTGGATTTAATTTTGAGGAATTTATATGTAGATAGATAGATAGATAACTCTTTATTGTACACCAAAAAAAACATATTTTTTACAAACATTTTAAAAAGGTAATGTCATTGTACATTACCTTTTTAAAATGTTCGGCGGCCTTATCGCTAAAAGCAATCTCTTACAGGCAACCTTTGGATGGACAGTAAAGATGTAGGTATCTACTTTAATTTTAATGCTTTTAATTTTTATAACGATAGCTCCTGCATTAGGTAACAAGCTCTGTGTCGCGGGGGGACTTTACAAACATACAATTAACGGACACAAAGTACCTACACCCAGACTCGTGGATCACACAATTTTTTATCTCATGTGGGGATCGAACCCACAACACGCCGCGCAGTGTACCTGTAGATCCTATTAAGTATTCTGTGGTAATAGTGAAGTAAACCAACGTGTAGTCAACTACTACTAATTAGTAGATACATATAAACATAGACCGGCCTGTTGGTCTAGTGGTTACTGACTTTGACTGCTAAGCCGAAGCTCGAGGGTTCGATTCATACCCAGGACTAATATCTGTGCGATGAATACGATGTGACTGGGTGTAATTATTGTCTGGTTGCCATAGAACAGGCCTAGGTTGTTGTTAAAGCAGGATATTAATAAATGACTTAAATAAAACATATTAAAATCAACGTGGGAAATGTCGAGCCCGGAGCAGGATTCGAACCTACGCCTGGTATAGAAATCGAAAGGTATAATTTCCAGGTCCTGTTGTCATGAGATCAAGATCAGATAATCGGATCCTATGGCAATCGAGAGAACTTTAATATATGTAGAAACATTTAAAAGAAAATTATACTTATTAAAAAAAAGCGAAACGTAACTAATTAACAGATTAAAGTCGATGTCAACTGTAGGTCCACTCTCGCCACTTACTATTTAGCTAGGCACTGATTTCATCTGTATTTCAGTTGTTAGATGCTTTTCTAAAGACAAGCCAACTAATTGCTTTAAAAAAATCGAATTACTAGTTCATTTTTGATGAGTTCCTTCGAGTTTTATAGGATCCCATCATCAGATCCTGACAATGAGGCTATCTTAAAAGTATACATATTTAAGAGAGGTAGGGATATTAGCGTGCAAGCCCGACTGGGGAAAGACCGCCACCTTTCAGAAGACCACTCAGCCAAATAACTATACACAGCGGTGTAGTTGTTTTCATTTGTGTGAGTACAGGTCTCAGGGCTCATATACGCGCATCATCGTGTAGTTACAGATACCAGCTTCCATACCATACTATTTCCTATCAAACTCAAATCAAATACTTTATTTGCACCGAATGTAGGTATGTACATAGTTTAAGATCTTAAGAGATATTGGTTCAGACACACCAGGATACCATCCATCTCGTTCGTTCTCGTCTCGAGCCGTTTAGTCGTGAAAGAGTTGTGAAAAGTTTGAAAAAGACTGCTATTTTTATATACATAGATTGAAATTTATTTTGTAGTAAGAGTAGAGAAAAAAAGGAATCACAGAGAGCTAAAACCACCTACAGCGCAGCAATAATTTGTCAAGATGTTTGCTAGGTATATATTAAGAGAAAGGTGTATTTACGAGTAGGAATTATTAATAAATAATATGCAAAATAAGGCAACAGTTGATGTTTCTTTATTAACAATAAAACATTATTCAGTTTCTTATAACGAAAGTGTACGTGGTGAAAAAACAGTCTTTATGTGTAAGTAACTATGATGTACCTACTTATAATATAGGTGTTTCTTAATTAGGGTGAAGCTAAACACGCGTTTTTTTGTGTTTTTTCTTCTTGACTACACGTGTGGTTAAGATGGCCACCTCGCTCTTCGTACTAACCAAGTGTTGCAAGTCCGATTCTCACAAAGGATAAAATTTTGTGAGATCCATAAATGTTCGTTTTTGCAACCTTCCCCGCGACGCAAGGTTTATTTTCTAGTGCGACAATTTTCTTTATACAAACAAATAAAAAAGAAACTCCGTACGAGCGGGCTTTTGGTAAGATTGAAATCACGGACACAAAGTACACACAGATTTGCAACAATTATAAATTAATTTGCTTATAACACATTTTTTTGGACGTACAACACGCTGCTTAGAAAGCAACATAATATGTCTTTATTTGCATCAATACATTGATCTTGCACATACAATATTACATTTTTATGGTTGATTAAATACAAAATTAGTTCGCAACTGACTTCGTAGGTAGGCTACATGGAAGCCTGTGTTAGAGACACCAGTCAGCAATGGAGAGGTATAGCCACGTGTGCAGTCAAGTCACCTATGAGTCGTGTATTCTCCGCAATTTACGTTTTGAGGATCGTTCTAAGTGGCATGCATAAGGCCTATGTCTAGCAGTAAACTGCGATAGGATGATGATAAATGAATGAATTAATAATGCATAAAAAAATCTAGTTTGTGCCACACGATAACACAAATAGATTTGTCTGTTTCGTTAAAAATAAGTTAAATACGCGACGCAAATATAATATTATGTAATTTACAAAATTAAGCTCGATTGGCTTCACACTTATATTTTTAAGGGCTGGTACTATATACGAAAACTAATAAACAGTTACTTTTTCAAAAACATAACTTTTGTTACTTATTATAAAAATCTAAATTCGTATATTAAAAATATGATTCAAAGAACAGCAACATTTCTAAATAATTGATGCTTTTAAATATTAAATGACACATTTCATAAATAAACACTAGGCAAACATGACTTTTTAATAAATTTTATATAGAGACATATTTTTCAAATTTACTTTTATTTTTAAATTATTATCTAATATCCACAAACAATAGCGGCTGTGGTCCCTTTTTTAATATCTTTTGTTTATCATATAAAGGGATAAAGTTGTCGGACAATGCAAAATGCAGACAATTTTGGGCCTTAACAATAACATAAATTCTAACAAATATTTGCCGTCGAAAAGCTAAGAAGAATATACTGTAAAGCACCAGCCCCTAAAATATATAACTAATTAAAAACAACTTGTATATTAAAGGCTAAACGGTCAGCTAATTAAGATAATTAGGCAGCATGAAATGTGATATTGGGATGCCTTAAAATTGATTTGATAACAAATTAATATATTAGCAGCAACATTAGTAATAGAACAGTAAATCGTGTTCTGGATTTTATATAAAATGTTGGCAGTTTTTATTGAATTTTAGATACAATTTTATGGGTAGTTATAAAAAAAATCCTAATACGAAGGCAAAGGGCTAATAAAAAGGCTTTAACATAACCTAAATCTGCTGGACCGTTATTATCCTTTAACTACGACATTTACAACATTATTTTATTGAAATCAAATTATATAATCCTATAAAAAAAACTGCTGACCAACTAGTAATTCTTCTGACCAAATAGTAATTCTTCAGCCCAAACATTATTTTATCTTCAGATCACCCTTGATCTGAAGATAAAATAATGTTTGGGCTTGCTGACCATGCTTTTGCTGACGGTTTATTTTTACTGCTGACAAAAACATATTGTGCTGACCAATAGTTAAAATAAATAATACCATTTAGTAATTAAATGGTATTATTTATTTCAACTATTTGGTCAGCAGTATTTGTTTTTTCAATAGGATTATATAATTTGTTTACAATAAAATAATGTTATAAATGTCGTAGGAAAAGGACTTGAATTTGTCTATAATAAATGATTTATAAGTACATCGCTAAACTATTTTTTTAAAGTTTACAATTATATATTGGAAACTATGATAAGTAAACATGTAATAATGTACAGTGTATATTGCCGCCTACATAATGATAGGAGTATATATTACATATATACACACTGGAAATAATAAATAAACGCAATGTCTAGCACAGCCCTACTTATATAATTATATATCTATATATTACTAGTGGACCTGGCAGACGTCGTCCTGCCGGAAAAAGCTGAAATACCGACAGCAGCGCCACCTACCGGGTCCAATTGTGAATCTAAACCATCCAGGGCCCTACCCGAACACACACACAAAATTTCATCAAAATCGGTCCACCCGTCTAGGAGGAGTTCAGTCACATACACACGCACACAAGAAATATATATGTTAAGATATATCTACATAATTAGATTGGTGAACTTATATTCCTTTACATAATATCAGCGAGTACACCATATAAATTTAAAGGTGCACTCGGTGATCGGTAATCGATCAGCGGGTTATAAAATGGATGGATGAATGCATTGTATTATTTCCTCAGTGCGTCGCCGTGCTTCGGAGGGCACGTTATAAGTCGGTCCTGACTGTGAGCAGCCATAAGACTGGCAGTCTTTAACAGCCACTATCCACTCGATTAAACAGCAAACAATATGCACATTACTTAATGCCCCGTTCATTTTTTCCTGTATGACTTAAACAAAAGTATTTTATATCGTTTAAAACATTCACGATTAGTTCGGTTTTTTAATGTTTTAAAAATACATTTACCACACCCGCGCGTTAGTTGTCTTACAGTTCCCTTCGACACAGGACTTGTTACCTAGAACAAACACTGTGTCGAGGGGAACTTTACAAACATACAATTGCCGCCACAAATTACACCCATACCATATTATTAGTATAATTGAGTTTAGCGGTGACGAATCGTCGAAACAAAAGGTATAAAAACCCTAAAAATATTACACAGTTGAGACCGTGTAATATTTTAAGGGTTTTTATACCTTTGGTTACTTTTGTTACCGTTGCCTATTTTAGTAATAATATTTTAGTAAACCACTGCTGCTCAACCGTCAAATAGGCAGGCGTTTTGTTTTTTATGCTTAAATATTTTATGTAAATAAGAACGTGTCGTAAGAGTCGACTAAGGGAGTAAGTCAGGCTGACATATCACTGCAAGAGAGGGAAAACTCGAAACAAAACCCTATACAAACCCGTCTTGCCAGCGTGGTACAGTAGACTAATATCGCTCCAAGTGTATGGAGGAGACCCGTGCCCAGCAGTGGGACGTTTATGGGTTAAGATGATGATGAAAAACTGCTTGTCGTTTTTAGGAGAGCTCTATGTACAGTAGTGGACTGAAACAGGCTAATTGATTGATCGATAACACTGCTCCTGTACTAGAAGTCTATGAATTACGGGTATTTTATAAACAAGTAGCGGCCCGCCCCGCATTCGGCCGGTCTAAACAAATTTCAGCGCAACTTTCTTTTGTTTAACATACTCGTAAGAACCTTCTCCTGACAATAACAAACACAACAAAAAAAGAATTAGTGAAATCGAGGTTTCAGGCGACTGGGACCGCGGTGTCAGTTGCCTGATAACATTTTTGAATCAGTCGACTAGGGCTATTATACCTAATTATCTTTAATGTACAGATAGCAGAAAAATTAAGTCAATGACTGTGATTTTCTAGTGATTTTTGTGTTTTTTTTTTATTTGATAATTGCGACAAATTTTATATACGAGTACTACTTATGGTGTATAAAGTTAAGAGACACATAAACCGAAATTAAGACTGATTTTTAGATTATTGTTTACAGGCGATTTCTAAATGTTTACTTAGATTCACTAGTTAAGTTAGCATAATATTAAGAGCCAACATGATTTTTAAAACATAATTAAAACTGTTATACATTTAGTAGTACAAAAACGTAAATTAAACATTTTTACTATTGAATAACTTTGTTTTATTTGTGACACTTTTTCTGCTAACTGTACTAAATCTGGTACTTAAACAATGGATTTGTGGTTAAAATTACAAATGGTCCGACTCGCCTGACAAAATAAATAAAATAAATACTAATCAGGCAACTGACACCGCGGTCCCAGTTATGTAGTGGTCCCAGTCGCCAGTGAAACCTCCTGAAATCGGTGCAGCCATTCACGCGTGATGTCGTGACCAAGGAAAATAGGGATTCACTTTATATATATATATAAGAAGAAAGATAAATCTGAAGAAAATGATCTGGGTGTTCTTAGTTTCAGAACAATATAATATTTTAGAGACAGAAGCTGATTAGAGGTCGAGGGCGCCCTAGGCACCTCATCAGTATAAATACTTTTTTGTTTAAAAACTCCGCGAACTGCCTTTTTTCCCTTCGCGTCCCTAGGCACGTGCCTAATTGCCTAAGGGATAATACGCGAATGCGTGTGGTAGAACCGACAACACGCCACGCGATGTTTGGCGTGGGAACCTACGCCACACGTGCAGTAATTTTTTATTGAAATAGTCAATGTACCTAAATTGTAGCTGTATATATATTTATTATGCCACATTGTCAACACAGGTAGGTAAGTACATTGAATGAAGTGTTCAAGGCATATGTTATGTTTTTCACGTACGACGTTTCTTGTGTGCATTTTGTCAGGAAAATCATAAGTAAGGCCAGTCTCAACGGCAAATACGATGTCCACATACAAAGGAAAATTAAGATAATGTAGTGCCTATATCATCGAAAGATTATGAGATCCGTTAGTTAAAAATAAATGTAGATAGATTGTTAGTTGTCAAAAATTTGAGAAAAAGACAGTGACGTACATAGTTAGAAATATAAAATGGTGTCAACCACGATAACTTTGAACAGGTAGAACGTAGAAGTCGCCCAGACCGATTTCGGTCACAACGGTCAAACTCATCAAAGATTGGCCATCTTTACAGGTCATATTATAGTGCACAAATGTGTGAGCAAACACAGGTGCACTCTCTATTTCATCACTTTCATAGTCCGATAAGAAAGAAATCACGTTCGACCGGAGAGAGATTAGGAGCAGAGTTGTTCAGAACCACCTAAGTCTCTGCCGTCACGTAACGAATAGTAACAAGACCGAATTTTTACGTGTTTTACTAAGCACGGGGACGCACGCTCAAATGAAGCAGATAGCTTAACCCGTTGATTTATTACCAATCAACAAGTGTGATGACCTACGAGCGAGTCAATCATTACAGTAAATACGCGTGTTAAAGTGCAACACGTCGTACTTATCTCAGTCTCAGTATTTACAGTAGATACGATCGACAAACTTGGCGCTCTTACCATTTTAATAACGATTTTGACCTCAAAGGACAAAATTGCTTAACTGACATACCTACACTTTATCTATCCGTAAACCATGTTAAATCTCGGTATACTATTATTGTGTTAAATAAATTAACATTCTATGCGTGGGCGATCGCCAACTTGGTCGATTGTACATACATTAAGTCATATTCTATATTTTATCTTAGCTTCTCTATAATTAGATAAACAATGAAATAATGATAATTGTTTCCAATTTTAGTTAGCTACGAGTATATTATACCTACTTCGTCAAAATGTTTGGTGTTATAAAAAATCTTATCACAATTCTACAAAATATCTTTTGCGTCTATTTATTACTATTGTGTGTATAAAACAGTAAAAATCTATTGCCATAAATAAATAATTACAAGAAATATATTATTTACAAATGGTATAATATTTTCTAATTGAATAATATAATTGGTATTTAAATTGATAAGCTAAGTTTTATTCCGCCATTTTATGCTATATTAAAGCCGCTACCTAACATCAGGTCGATCTAAAGTTTTGGATACAATTTTGATCAGAAAAAAGTCCTATGCTAAGCAATATTTTCTTTAGATAAATGTTTGTAAGAAACATTGCTGTTTGGAGTATAGCTAAGGGCCGGTAAAAATATGCACGTAAATAATTTACCGTGCATGACTAACAATAGTCTGACTCCAAAAATGGAAAATGGTCAATCAAGGGCGTCGCTTGTCGATCACCGAGGGGAATGGGGGACGTTGCTATAAGTCGTTGATTCAATTCGAATGAGGACTTTTCTCGGACTTGGCCAGCTACCTGACCCCTCTTGGCAACGCACTTGTGGTCAACCATTTACGGATTGACCGCGGCATTACTTAACCTTGCAGATATATCGATCCACGCGTCTATTACTTACCTACGAGCCTCTCTCACTACATATCACGGGCTCTTAACCCTAAAAAAGCCTAAAAGACTTATTAGTATTACAACTATGTTATAAAAAGTCGACGACGAACAAATATACCTACCAGTTATCAATCACATTTGAATAATAAATGTGAATAATTAAATATAATTACTTAACGTACATACTACGTACAATATAATTTAATTATATTATTTAACAAATCATTGATTTCAACAATATTAACATACCTAAAAAAATGCGACTTAAGCGTTGTTTACACGATATAAGTCTCGAAAGGCAAGTCACTACACGGCTATCTGAAGCGAGTAAGGTTAGTACAAGCATTATGTCAACGTACACAAGAATGTGCGCAAACACTGAGCGCACCTTTGTACTTATTACTCTGCAATTCCTATTACCTACTTAGCCCGATGGGATTAAGTGAGTAAGGTTAATCTGACACGACCGGGGAGAGATCAGCCTAGACGGCTTAAAGTGCTCCCCGAGGCATGCTACTATTTAGAATTTTCTTCATACTGCTATTTAGAATTTTCAAAAGCCCAAAAATCTTTGACTGTGTACACCTATATTATATGCATTCACGCCATGTAGCTCGTAGTAAAATAAGTTTTTAAACGACAGATGTGTGTCAAAAGTACACATGGGTCGAAAGTCCAGGTGCGGAGTAGGAAATTTTGCATTATATTGGAACAATAGGGGACGAGAGGGAATCCCAACATAAACGCATTGAGCTAGTTCTAAAACAGCTGTATAAGAGATCTCAGGCCAATGCAAAAACGCTCTTATACTGGTCATAAAAATATTATTATACTTTGATTCTTACGTTCATTGATTTTAACTACTATATTTAGCCCAGATGCTATGATGTTAAAGCGTTCTATTATATTCGTGTAAACATCGCACTATTCAACAACATCCCAAAGTGATGAGGTACATTTTGGTAACTTAAAATATTTTGCACTAAGATAAAATTGTATTAAAATGTAAAATCAGAATAATTGCATTAAAAAATAATAATAAGAATTATATTCTTTTAAACTACATAGACCCATACTAGCGTTTTCACTGTCATCCATATTTGGTATGCATAAGCCTTGCGGTCACTGGTATACGTAAGTATTGCGTATACTTTGATTATCGCACGTCATATCGACGTATACGCACATGACACAAGAAATTTAACTGAACACAGAAGCTCGTACGCATGGGTTTGTGAATGAGCTAACCGATAACCGTATTACAATAAAAATACAAAAGAAAATAAATGCGTATGCGTACCAGATATGCATGGCACGTAAAACGCTTCTACTCCATACAATAATCGTGCACTAAAGTGCGTAGTCCGACCGTATAATTACCACACTTTTAACCAACCATTGGCACTCATACAGTGACACTCACAAAACGTTCGTCCACTTAACGATAAGGTTTTATTTGTCCAAAGTGTTCTACTGATTTTATAAAACATCTAAGATAAACAATAAAGCTCACTAATAGGCATTTGATATAAAGTTAGAAATAGATAAGCCATCATCAAAATCATCATGATCTCCATCGAATATGTATAACATTACTATAATATAAATACAATCAATGATATTATAAGACAAAAAGGTGAATATAAACAGCCTCAAAAGTCCTCCAGACCGATTTTCGGTTGATTGATTTCGGTTACAGTGCACAAGTGTGTTAACAATAACAAACGCAGTCCATATTCCTTTATTCTTATAGTCTTAAGGGACGGCAATCGTACACAACCGAAGGCACAAGACCAACAGTTATAATGTGCTTTTCGAGGCACAGAGGCGTCGGTATTTACAAGGGGCCTTTGTCACTTAATTACGACAGGAAGTTACGAAATTCTTCTTGATCAAACTTAAATAATTATTGATCAAATGCATATTTTATTACGTGTACATTTTTACAATTGACAAAACTTCCTTTTGACCTTCCGCTCTAAGGCACACCAATTAATATTTTGTTGGAGCCAATGGCTTAATTTGAATAGGAACTTATAATTATCTAACGTCCTTTTCTCTCATAATATCATTGCTTAATTACTTATGCTAAAACTACTGTAAGTATTCGTCACTATTAAAAAGTATCTACATATAAAAGCAGTCCTCTTGTTTGCTCATCACGAATTTTAACGTTACTATATTGTATATACGGTTTAAAATCGTACCAAGTCTGTCGTGTTGATTTGGCCCCACATATTTTATGTTTTAACGACATTGTTCTTTTTCTTTGCCTGCTTTTCTTTTTTAGGCTTATGCTAGGTAGCTAGAGACATAAGCCGTCGTCGTCGCAGCTTGCGGCCGCATCGCTTCCATGCGGCGCTGATGCAGTACACAATTGCAATGATAGCAAGAAGAGTCATCGCTCGGCTGGTAATACTCGGCGGTGCGTGATCACTATCCACGTGCCTGGCGGGTGCCGCCCCTGCACCTCTCCATGTCCTCGGCGCCGGCTCGGTTCCCTCTATATCGGGAGCACCTGAAATATCGTGCTTCTTTAACACCTGATAGTACTAGAGACAGAAAAGTTCACAATCGCGCCTATTTATTGTTATACTATGTTGTACGACCCGCTTGATGGTAAATAATTGTTATCATAAGTTATAGACGCTTGTTATAATAGAAGCATTACTTAGGTGTTGTTAACACCTCTGGTGGCTCAAAAAGCGCTGTCTGAAGTTATGACCTACTAAACAAACAAATAATCATCAAAATCAATACATAATTGGCGAAATGATTGCGTAACAAATATACAAAAAAAATTGAAAACCTTCTTTTTTGAATTCGGTTAAAAATTGTTTCCCTAAAATAAGCACTCATTCTTAAGCACAAATACTACTGCACTGTGTTTATTTATTTTGCTGCGGTTTTCTGTAAGGTGGAGGACCTTTCCCAGCTGGGCTTGCCCACTTTTACGGTGCCCTACCTCTCTTAAATCTACTATACATTTTGAGCTAAGTGTCGTAAAGGTAAAAACGACCCTGAATAGAACTTGCTGATATTATGTGACGTTACTGGTGTTTTTATTTTACCCTAGCTAAAGCCAGCGGGTAACATTGAAGATGTATGATGTACATATTAGTCTAACTCTTATAATTGAGGTGCGTATGGTTGATAGCGATTGACATGGGTTTAGGGATACCTTTAACTCTCTGATTCAAAAGCATTTCAGTTGTTAGTATATAAAAGGAATTTAGTACATGATAATGACATAATTTTCTATATTTAATAAATTTTTATATCTTACCCTCTTTGTTATTACAGGATTAAATACCCCGGCTGCACAGGTTTGCCAGAAGAGCCTTTTATTAATTTGCCAAAGAATTTTGATGACTTTTGAAATGAGTAAGTTTTTAAGACCGCATAATACAATATATTTTTGTGTATAATAAAGTTAAGTTCAGGATTGAGAGTTGTGGAAATCTTTAGGGGAGGCCTATGTCCAACAGTGAGTGTCTTTTGGCTGAGATAACGATAATGATCATGAATTTTAAATAAATGACAAAAGTAAATACGTCACTCGCTCTCTTTCTATCATTATAGTGTAATCTAAAATGATCCTGATTGTAGTATCTACAACTGCGGTTGTCCGTTAGATTTAACGTAACCTACATCAGTTTTATAACATAATTTCTGAGCCATTGAAAAAAAATACATAAATCTAGTGAAAGAGTTAAACAATTTATATTATGTTAGTATAATCCAAATAGGCGTAACCATTTTTCATTGTTATGTGAAAATAAAAAGAATTCTGTATCGGTTCATGACACATGACTTCTTTACGTCCGAGCACCTAATCAATATATGTAAGCATACAGTCATCTATCTAAATATAAATTGTTTCTAAACCATAAATGTCCCACTGCTGGGCACGGGTCTCCTCTGTGAAGAGAGCTAAGCAGAGATAAGGGATAAATCTACATTTATATCGTGGTTGAAAATTTATAATCTTCTACTTGATATTATTCGCTTAAAATGAGGTTTTTAAAATAGCTACTGAATACAAAGACTTAAATGTCAATGTGATTAACATAACAATAATATAATCTATACTATATTATAAAGAGGTAAGTTTGTGAGTTTGTGACGTTGTAGGGGGTAATCTCTGGATCTACTGAACCGATTTTGAAATTTATTTTACCAATAGTAAGCCACATTATTTGTGAGTGTTATCGGCTATATTTTTTGACAAAAACATTACAGGACTCCGGGAAATATAACCCAGCCGGAGCGGACGGTTAGTTTTATATATATCCCTGAAAAAACAGACTAAATATTCTGTGTAAACCTGTTCTCTTTGTTACAGACATAAGTGGTGTTAAGAGCAAATTTCTTTCACATGTTATGTTGCAGAAATAAAAACACGGTTTTCTCAACAAATTACTTTTTATACATGATAGAGTTTAAATTTGGAACAACGATATAAAAAGCGAAATACCGTTCACAATCTGATTAACTTATAGTGTGACGGTTAAGAAAGGCGAAGAAGAAAGAATTTGATTATTCAGGTAAAAGCACCTGTATTATATACATCTATATACAATTATTTTATAGTAAGAAGGAAGTAGATATAGCGGAAATTGTTAGCATTAATTAAATCTAGCAGTTAAATTTCATCTATCACCATCTCTTTCTGTATCATTACGTTCCGTATTATCTATCGTATTCATAATTGAAATCTACGTGCCAGTACGCACAAAAAGATGGCATTAAATAAAACTGAATGCCGCGCCGCTCAGTATAAAGGTAGTATTTTTCTATAGATATCATGAATGGTATCTGCCAACATCTAAGGAAAATAATACGTTTATTCTATTTATATAAAATCTTTTACGCTGAATGAATATCAATGCACAGGAAAATCCGGACCGGTGCCAAGCCATCACCAGACGAACGTGTGGCGCCATCTAACAGTCCACACTTCTAAACAAACGAAACAAAAATGCAGCATTGAAGACACAGATGTCACTATTCTCTAAAATACGCGATTGCCTAACATTACAACGAGAGTTTTGAATCGCACTATCGAAGTTCTCTCTGAGATACAGTATATATACAGCCCCTAAGTGGTATAAACGATAGTTAAATCAAATAGAATAGATAGCAAATGTATGGGATTTGACATAAGTTTACGATATTATGTTGCCGGCAACCGATGCACAAGGTCAGCTCAGGACCGAGTGATGTGGAAAACTTTGGGGAAGCCTATATCCAGCAGTGGACGTCTTTTGGCTGAGATGGATGGATGAATTACGTTGATCGAAATTTATGTTAAATCCCTTATGTTTATGCCACTACGCCAGTAGACATGAATCATTAATCTGCCATACTATTTAGGTAAAAGTAAATCTCGAACCTTTAATTTAAAAGTAAATCGCTTAGTTGCCTTTCTGATTTACAGAGGGAGGGCGTTCCAAAGAAGGATGGATTGAATAGGGAAACAAGAGAGAACAAAACCAAATGTATGAGAGGTACATGTGAGGAGAAGATTATTGGTAGAGCGAAGCTTTCTGTCATGGACAGAGCTGCGATATTGAAAGTAAGGAGTTAAGTAAGGAGGAGGGTTGGGTGACGGATAGAATAGAGGGTAGTAAGAGCACGTAAGCTACGACGCTGAGTAATAGGTAACCATTTTAATTGAGAACGATAAGTAGACACATGGTCATACTTGCGAAGATTAAATACGAATCGAATGCAGTTATTAAGAAGATGGTCTAGTTTGCTGAGAAGATCTGCATTCAGGTCATAATAGCACACATCACCATAGTCGAATAAAGGGAAAATTTAAGCCTGCACAAGCGTTGCCTTAGTCTTGCATGGAAGAAAGTTTTTTACTAACACTTTTTGACTAACGTTAGCCACTTGGGCTTGCCAACTTAATGTAGAGTCTATGATATATATTAAGATATTTAGCCAGTATTACAGAAACTATTACAGATAGACCTTCAGATTAGGTTGAAAGTCGAAGTCATGGCTAGGCCCGTACAAACGATTTTTTACTCGGTCTAAATTCAGAAAAAACAGTAAGTATATTATTTTGTTTACTTCTGTGCAGTTTATTGATAAGAAAAAAAGAATTAGAAGGTTTCTAAAGGGTCGGCAACGCGCGAGTGATACTGTGATGCAACCGTCCATAGGTTAGGGTATCTACTTATCATCAGACGGGCCGTATGCTGCTGTACGCCTATTTGCTGGAATATAAAAAAGTAGTACTTACCGATACTCTTAGGGTCGGTAGGCTGATGCCTAGGAGCTAACGTACGTGCAGCAGGGGCGGCGTGTATAGGCTGGGGCTCCACAGATGTGGGAGTCACGCACTCTGGTATAGGCCGCGGGCCGCTGCCATCCGGTGATAGCACTCGCGAATACACGTGCAGACGGCCACCTTCAGCACGCTGGGGCAACTCTAAATAATAACATACAATTTTGACTGGCCTGTTGGTCTAGTGGTTAGTTACTCTGACTGCTACGCCGGAGGTCGTGGGTTCGATACCCATCCAGGACAAATCTTTGTGTGATGAGCACGAATGTTTGTTCTGTGTCTGGGTGTAATTTATCTATAATATGTATGTATTTAGAAATATATAAGTATGTTTATCAGTTGTCTGGTTACCATAGTACAGGCTCTGCCTAGTTTGGGATCAGATAGCGATGTGTGATTTGTCCCGAAAATATTATTATTATAATTTTATAACTCAGTCTACTTAGTAAGGCTGAGTACACATAGTTAGAAGCATAGTTAAGCACAAAATTGTAATCCTTTTAATTTCCTTCAAAATTATTCTATGTGTAATAAATAAATAAAATAAAATTAATAACTAACTTATATTTGAGTTATTCTGTAATTTCCTAGTGTATCATTTATTCTAAAATAAAAATTATCTTTCTTTGTTTCTTTTTATAGCATTTAGGTGAACGTCAGTCCTCTGGCTCTGTCACCAGGCCAACCATTAACCCAGCGATAAGAATAAGATGAAATTTAGGTGGCAAATAAGCTGATTTGTAAGTTTAACATCCTTTCCTAGATTTATTTCAGTATTATTTTTGATAAGGAACTAACCTGAAGGTATAATATGCACGTCTTTTAGTCGATGTTGTTGTGGTGTAGCGGCTTCCTTCAAAGATGCAGGTAGGTGGCCAACTAGTGCGTACTGAAGAGCCGCTAGAAGCAACCAATGGCAATTGCGGGCTGCTCCACCTTCCAAGCAGGAAGAATCGCCGTACACGACCAGACGACCCGACTATATCAACAAATAAAATATACTTTACATTAAATATGTTATTAAATTTAAGGTGGCAATCTAGGTATACGGCCCAGCTGACGGTAATGTCCTCCGAGACTAACCATCTGCGCGGAAGATATAATAGGTGTGTGCGCAAACACAAGTACACTCTTTTTTCGCTCATAGTCCGATGGGAAGGCAATCCGATACAACCGGGGAGAGATCAGGCGAAGGACCAACTATTTTACGTGCTTTCCGAGGCACGGGGGTGTAAACATCGCCAATTTCCAAACTCCGGGCCACTTTTGTCAATTTCTTGACAGCAAAATCTAATATCAATTTTTGACACGACCCAGGGATCGAACCCGGGACCTCGTGATTAGCACACATCGACCACTGAGCCGATCTGATGGTCAACAGTTACCGTAGCAAAGACGCCTGCAATACCTGGGATATCACTTGCGTGTAGCTGACGCACAAATATTGCGAGGTAACTTAAGCAACTAAACTAACCATACATATACTTTTCTTGTGCAATCTGTGACGTAATGGAGGGAATTTGATATTGTTTTGGATATATGAATGTTTTTAAGCGTATTTTTGTTAAACAAACCTTGGGCATCTTCTCCATTGTATCGTTAGTATAATCTCTAGTTTCTCCGTCGGTTTGCAGCAGTCCTAATATAGGCACGTCGACCGTATGCGCCGGATTCGACGAGCCTGCTCCACCAGCCGGCTTCTCGCCTGACATTATCTGAATAAAATAATAATTAAAAACATGTCGGATTTGGTGACTTATGGATGCTTGCAATACTAGAGATACCTATCTTTTACGTGTTGTCTGTTGATTTAATTTTATGTAAGTTGTAAATTATAACGACAAAATTTACAAAACCGATTAAAAAAAACATTCATCCTTTTTTAGCGAGTAACATGGAATGTTATGTGGCGACCACGTACAGGAAAACACAGTGTGGGATGACCTTCCACTAGGTGGACAGATGACATCATCAGAGCTGCAGGAAAGCACTGGATGCAGGCAGCTCAAGATCGGCCATTGTGGAGACATATGAGGGAGGCCTACGTTCAGCAGTGGACATTATCAGGCTGAGATGATGATGATGATGATGATGATGATGGAATGTTTATTATTTTCTAAAAAATTAAGATCCCTACAAAAATTGCAATAAATAAACCCATTATTAAATATATTTATAGCCAATAAATAATGACATTTATTGCCTTTAGGAAAATCTTACAACACCCGAGTGAATTCGGGGCGGGTTGCTAGCTAGTTAAAATTATAAATAATTGTGACAATTTATGAACACTTACTTGGTGTCCTTGGTCAGTGAGATGTGCTGTTATTAAAATGCCATGTTCCGGAAAGCTGTGTATGTGTGTTCCGCTTGCATAGTACATTGGATGACCGCCCAGCTTGAACGATCCTTCAAAAACACGATCGCCTAGTGCCACCTGACAATTTATATAGACTATAATAATGCATTTATTGGATGTTCAAAAAACGAAAAATGTGTAGGCAGACTTTTTTTATACTACCAAGGAAGGAGGTAAATTAGCATAAGGCCTATCTAATGGTAATCAGTTATCTTGCCGTTACACGCTTGCAAAACCGGGGATTTCATTCACGCATTGCCGTACCATAGTCTCTGCCTACCCCAATGGGAGACGGGTGTGAAGATATATATGTGTGTAATTCTTACCTGGTACATGCTAAGCAGATCATTTAAAGCTGGTACGTTAGCACCGCCGGTTTCTGGAATCCACCTGTGAAGTAAACACCATTTTAAAACTACTATACTATTTAGTGCGTATGTAACGTATACGTATGTTACATACGTACTAAATATTATACTACGGTTTTTAGCTAGATGTGGTGGGAAGGTTTTGGAGTAACATTTTGGAGGAAGACTGGTCTGTTGGTCTACTGTTAATCCAGTTCGGTTAGTGGGTCGGCAAGCCAGTGATGCTTTAGGCATTGCAAACGTCCATAGGCTACGGTAATTACTGTTCATCATGCGGGCCGTATCCTGGTTACAACCTAAGTAGCATATAGCGCACTCGCAGGCGAATAATGACTCAAGATGGGATACGCCTGTTATGCAATTTTCATCTTGTGATTCATAACAGTTAAGGTTCAAAATTGACAAATGGCATTTCTCAACTTACGCCTGTTTTCCACTGATGGTGCGATATATAAGAAATAGGTAAAAAAAAACATTAATTTGAATGGTTTCGTTTTAATTCTTTCACTGTTCTCCCGACTTCACAGTCAGACCTTCGTGAATTTATCATAATAATGTTTAGTTACAAGATCTCAGTATGTATGCAAAGTTTCATAAGAATCGGTTTAGTAGTTGAAAAAGCTGCCGCAAGATTTGAAGGAACGTATACGGGAACAAGTCGTTTAATAGCGGACTGATTTAGCAGTTTTTTTTTTTTTTCATATAAAAGACAACTTCCGTACTAGGATACAAGCCTTGTGTTACACAAGACTTACCAAACATACAATTCATGGACACACACTCCTAACGAGCATTTTCGTATTTATCACAAAAAGTTTTGTGCCGCGTGGGAATTAAATCCACAACATACGGCGCAATGTTGGTGGCGAGGTGACTACATTTGTCCGAATAAGGGTGTCTAACAGAAACACGAATGTCCTTTTTCTATGACGTATTTTGAAAAACGCATCCTCCGGGTACTTACCACTGTCTTGTGTTTTCGTCATAAAACTTAACGTGTCTTAGCAGAGACGCATTGTACCAGTCAGCGAATACAACAAGAGACATGCCCGCGTCAACTGATTTCTTCAATGCAGCCATTTCTTCAGGGAAATATTCGTCCTCAGGATCAACTAGTAGAAGAGCCCCGTACAAAGAGGTGTCGATGCAGGTTAGAGGTGTTCCTGTAACAAATTCAGTCAGCTAATTAGTGGATAGGTTTTGGCAGACACGATTTGGCAAAGTTAGAGTGTAAGAGAGGTAGGGCACAACACAAGCAAGTAACCCGACTGTGGAAGGACCTTCACCTTACAGAAAACCACAGCCAAATAACTACACAGTACACACAGTGGTGTACTTGTGTGCGAGAGTATAATTCTCCAGCGTTCCTTTAGGGACGAATTTTAAGGCTTTTAAAAAGATCTTATTCTAATCCCAGTGCATTTTTATAACAATATATGCAGTTTTATAACACTGTTTAGTAGTTTGTTGGCAATTGCTCTTTATTAATTCTTCTTTTTAGAGTATCGATTATTTCTTACGGTGTTTTTAGTACGTAAATTTAATAACTACAATAATAATTGAGTTTCAAAAGAATAATGTAGATAATTTAATAATATGACAAATATAATATTGTACACAGATAAAGATTTATGTATCAATAATGCCTTTAATCGTAACCTTTTCAGTTGCTAGGACTGTTACAGTAATTCTCTAATCTAAACTAATATTATTTTATCTAATATTATAAAGAGGAAATTTTATTTTGTTCAAGAACTCTTACGAACACTAAATAAAATGCCTACCCGTGTAAAGCCAGAGCGCGTCGCAATTTTTTTATAAACCTCAGATTTTTACACCACTGTGTAGTAGTGTTCTACTGTGTGTAGTTTTTTGGCTGTCTTCTTCTGTGAGGAAAGGTAATTCTCTAATAGAGTAAAACGTAAGTCGTTTGAGCGAGAAAGAGGGACAGAGCTATGCACGCTATATAGCTCTATCCTTCCTTCTCGTTCGAACGACTCAGGTTTTAACACGTTATACAAGTTCCCAGATATTACAGTCGTTTGCGTTGACACGTCCAGTCACACGTCATTACTTGTTCTAGCAATTTTGAAAGTAGGTATATATATATTTACCGAGAAAGTAATTGTGTAAGCCGTCAATAATTAAACATTTACAGGATTAGATTTGTCACATACAGTGTAATAACCGACCTGGAATGCTGGGTATAGAAGCTATACTTATGAACATCCAACTAAGATGGTGTGGCCACGTAAAACGTATGGATGACAGAAGACTACCTAAAGCAGTGTCTTGCTCTGAGCTTGCCCATGGAAAACGAACACAAGGCGGGCAATATCTGCGCTATAAAGATGCGCCACCGCTTGCGACATACCTATCGACCGTTGGGAAGAAATATTTGGATCGGCGAATTCGCGATCGCAGTGGCGTTCTAAAATCCACAAATCAGTGGAAAGCTATGAGGACCGTAGTCTCAAAGACCTCGATGAGAAACGAATCATTCGCAAGAATCTCCCAGAACCTACCTACATCTACACATACAACGATTACGGTCAACTCTTCTGCTCACAGTGTGATAGAGTTTTTGAGACCAAATTTGGCTATATATATATAATAACCGACCATAACCAATTGTTATTGTACATGTTTCTAGATATTACCTTTGTTGTGTGCGATTAACTACCCAGCACTTTACTATCTATTGGCTAGCATACATTACTATAGCGTATTTCACATAGTACGGGTACTCTGACGTTTAAAATTTTACGATGAAGGTGAAACAAAATGATTGAATCAATCTCTAACCAATTGGCTAATTGAATGATCAAGATTCGAGAATATTAAATTAATACATTTTAATTTAACTGTCTTTCATTTTCATTGACATTTATCTTCAAATGTCAAAGGTCACAGTACTTATGCTATGTGAAATAGACTATACATTCATTTTAAAGAAATTGCTAAACAATTTTCAGTACTATAGTATAAGAAGTTTGTATTGGTATTTGTAAGTTAAGTCAACCGTAGCACAAATAATAATATCGTAATATCTCACGATCGGCCGCAAATATAAGCGTAAGTTTATGGCCCGTAACAAACTACTTTAGTACAAACTGTGCGAGGATAAGATTACAATACATTTTTTACAAATATACATTCGGCTCTCCTGTTGGTAAGCATTTACAATAGCCTATGCCTGCCATAACTGGGACATCACTCGCGTGTTGCCGACCCAAAGTTTTATTAGCTGAGATAGGAATCGTTTAATTGAAACCACCTACCTTAATGAGTACTACAGAACTGAACATCATGACGCCTTATTCATCGAAGGGCTAAGCAGAGGTGTATGACACTCTCGATTTCTAAACTAAGTTTTGCGTTTTCCCGACAGACTATAGCATGGGCTTTTTTAAAAGAAGTAATTTGGTTTTTAAAGGTTCGGCAACGCGCGAGTGATACCCCCGGTGTTGCAAGCGTCCATAGGCTACGGTAACTGCTTACCATTAGGCGGGCCCTAAGCTTGATGCTTGTGCTATATGCCGGGCACAGTCCGTTCAGCAGTTGAAGCGAAAAAGAGAGACGAGCAATATGGCAGAAGAGTAAAGAAAATTGTAGCGGCTACCGTCCATCTTCGTTTTCGCGGTACCAAAGAACGTGGTGCCAGACAGCCACTGGTGGCTGTGTTCGGTAGCCTAAATAAAAATATAATTACTATCTTACCCATAACCTCTAGATAGAAGCCATGCTCTCGAAGGCGGCGATACATATCGCGGAAGTTAGTGTGGACATGGTCAGCGTGCCAGTCCAGCGGATCGTGCTTCGCCCGAAGGTCATCCCGTGGGAAGTAGCCACCAGGGTACCGGAGACTGTGGAACTGGTCCCAGAGGAGACGTCTGGAACGGACTGGCACTGGGATCACGCGGGCACTGTAATGGTAAAATTTGAGGCTCACATACCACCATCTGATCCCAAACTAAGCAGAGCCTTTACTAAGGCAACCGGAAAACTAATAAAGATACTTATATTTTATATAATTTATATATATTACAGATAAATTACACCCACCAATTGTGCTCATTACACAAGGACTTGTCCTGCGTAGGATTCGAACCTACAACCGCCGGCTTAGCAGTCGAGAGTTATCCACCACTAAACCAACAGGCCAGTCAAATTATGTGAAAAAGCACGTCTGTTCGTGTCGCATTGCCATCCCATCGGACTATGAGTGAGAGTGAGGGAATAAAAAGCGCACACACTTGTGCAATATAATATAACTCGCCGAGACCGAAATTCGGTTAGGAGGACATTAGTAGACGACGTAGCGTTGAGCATTATCATCATCATCATCACCAGCCTATCGCAGCCCGAAGTCTCAAAGTATACGCCATACTGTGCAACATGTGAGCTTATTGGAAGAAAAACCTAATTTACTCGACCCTGTGAACTCAGCACGTGCTCTTACTGAGTCACAGAGGCAGCCAATGATAGAAAGTTTTATTAACTGAGTGTGGGCTCTTAAATGAACTACCAAGTGCGTTGTTGCCCGAGCGTGACATGTCCCTCTTCAACTCAACAGTAGGTAGCTGCTTGGTTGTGTCCCTATCATTCATGAAATCCAGCCACGCAGCCCAACTGATGGCAAGTTACCACTTATTATCTAGTAAGCTGCTGGCCCTGGCAATAAGAAAAAGAAAAAAACAGTATATTTACCGAATAGGTAACGTAAGAGTGGCATTCCTCAAAGTTTTGTCTCCGGAATCGTCGTAGCTTTCTATAGTGACGTTCACGTGACCCTGTGTAGAAAAATCGCTAGGTTAATTCAATGTAATAATACTATTAACAAACATAATAAGGAAGGCATCAGAGAAACTCGCAAACTCGCTAGGGAAAGGATCTACACCTTACCGATGACTATATATGTGCCTGTGCCGGCGTACAAGTCTTAAGTACTTATTTAGGTATTTAAGGTAGGCCACCATGCAAGTCAGCAAGCCCGACTGGGGAAGGACCTCTACCTTACACAAGACCATAGCCAAATGATTACACACAGCAGTGTAGTTGCGTTTCTGTGTGAGTACAGATCTCCAGCGCTCATTTAGGAGTACGTTTTGAAAAAAACTTTTCCTTACCCAGGATAAGATGGAATATATCTTATAGCGCTGGTGTAAAAAAATATGTCTTATACTTGTTTAGAAGTAGGTTTTAAAAAATTGTAGGATCAGTTCTCGATTTTGTAGTATAATACTTTAAAAGTTATATGAACACAAATGTGGCTCCTCAATCTAAATGTTTAGTTTGAGGAGCGGGTGAATTGTGGTGCTTGTAATGTGTCCTTCATTTTTGAACATATTTCCTTCTTCTGCCTTGAAGTATTGTTTATGTTCAATTTTCAGTAAAAAGTGTACTAATGATTTATCCCAATTTAACCCAATACCTAGGCATGTCGTATTTTTGCCTTTAAACCTGGATATGATTTCTGTTTTCTGAATCCAAAGCTTAGAAGATGCAATTTGTATTGCAGTAGAAGAATACGTTTTTACATCTTGTAACCACCAAACAGTATGCAAATATACTCTATCAAACATACTTTCATTTGAATTAAATGTTTATACGAAGTTTAGTGTAAACGAGGTGCCAGAATCTATATATATATATATATATATATATATATATAGATGTATGTATATAGATCATATACATTAATAGGCGTTATAGAATGTATCCGCCACTATAAATGTCACTACCCAACGCTAAGAAGAAAAAGACTACCCAACGAAGGATGAGATGTTTTGTTACGACGATTATAATAATAATAAAAATTTTATTTCAGATCTACAATAAAATCCATAATGTTAGTGTGATAATGATTCTCACTGTAAAATTCGTAAATCGAACTGTCAATGCTCAACACCTGGCTCCAATCAGGAGCAGTCTGCTCATCACATACTCTGGGAGTGTCTTTGGCATAATGATCGTACAATTATGTTGAACAGCTTACATGTATCATCTGGAGCGGCCTACTATGGGGATTAAGTCTCATCTGGAGGGAATTTCCGTGCACTAAACGTTTCTGCCATACATATTATAGCAATTAAACTTAGCTCACATAGGTCCCGTAGTTAAAGGTCCTCCGTGGTGCTCCTTTTCATAGGTTAAAAACCTATACAGATTTATTTTGTCTCCCGCTTCGCTATGGAGGGAAGTGGAAACTTTTTCTTTCTAACTCCTCCTATTTACTTCTGATTAAATTCGTTGCGGGGTCCAAGAAAGAAGAAGTAGGTTTAGTTGTCCACGGGACGCATGAGTGACAAAACTCTGTGTATCAGTTGGTTACTCCGCTGTTAATCCTGGCTCACAGGAGTGACAGCGGTGAGCATGTGGGTGGGATTGTCCCGTAAAAGTACAATCTCTATCGAAAGAGTTAATATAATCTCATCATCTCAACCCATAAACGTCCCACTGCTGGAAACTGATTTCCTCCATAAGGGATAGCCACTATATTACACTTGCCTGTGATGGGTTGATATAGGGTAAGTAATAAAGCTGAAGACTGCGTTTGTTTTTTTATTAGTACGCGCTCATATCCACACTGATCCGATATGATATACGATGATATCCGACACTAGCAGTTGAATATGATAGCCCAATTTTAGAGGAAGGTTCATTACATCATCATCATCAGCTTGTCGCAGTCTGCTGGACATAGGTCTTCCGAAATGCACGCTACTTGGCATGATCCTAAGCTTCTCCCAACAATCTGCTCCCAAGGAAAAGAAGGAAAGTTTTTCACTATATATCATTGCTCTACGATTTAAGAGGATAATGCTAAAAAAAAGACCAAAGACGTATAACGCAAGCAAAACCACGGAGAAAAAGAATATATTACCTCAACAACGCCGTCAAAATCAGCTCCGCGTTCAAGAACAGTGAAGCTGAGTGCGAGCCAACCAGACCATGGCCACAGGATAGGACTGTAGTCCACTGACACGGATAACATAACTCCGTGAGGTAAGTGTGGGTGCCACGACACGTCTTTCTGCGAATATTAAAAAAATGATATTATGAGCGAAGGATTGTATAGATGAATCATTATTTCTTAATCACGCCAAAACTGAACGGATCTGGATGAAATTTGGCACAAAGATAGGCTATAGTCTAGAATCGGCCTAGCACATAGGCTAGTTTTAATTTGTTTTTTTTTTTTTTTTTTTTTATACTACTTAGGTGGCAAACAAGCATACGGCCCGCCTGATGTTAAGCAGTTACCGTAGCTTATGGACGCTTGTAATACCAAAAGTATCACTTGCGTGTTGCCAACCCCATTTTTTTTTACTCCAGGGCTTTATGGTGGGAGTATGCCTGGGATAGGCATACGTTTCTTTCAAAGCGCATCCCTAAATGAGCGCTGGAGACCTGTACTCACACACAGGAACACAACTACACCACTGTGTGTAGTTATTTGGCTGTGGTCTTCTGTAAGGTGGAGGTCCTTCCCCAGTCGGGCTTGCTCGCTAGTATGGTGCCCGACCTCTCTTAAAATGATATATATGTGTAATATCTCGGGACACCTGCCATGTAATCCCAGAGATTTATCTTTTAAAACCCTGCCTTCTGCTGCGTAAAGCAAGGGTCAACACTAGTTAGTATTTTTATATTGTTGGATCCTCGTATCCCATTATCCCATGTTCGAGTTAATATAGAGTAAAGGTCCGCCGGCGGTCGAAATTCGGCCGTAATTGCTTTCTGCAGTCCTACTCCATATGAACTTTAACTGTGTCTAATCTCACACTCTTCCGTACCCGCAATGTGCTTAAAAAGTGGTACAAACTATTTTCGACACGTTCTCTTCAGCTTGACTTATTTACTTGACGTATTTTTCTTTACTTAATTGTCATATTGGGCATTAAAAGCTTGGTATACATACCACTCTGCCAGACACTCCGAGTCCGTTGATAACTGTGACATTGGCGATGGTCGGTTGAGCACTGAAGTATAGCGGCTGAGTGCAATAAGGCCACATGTACTGGCACTCCGTCAGGTCAATGTAGCTGGGCGATAACGTCGCTTGTGGCTCGTATTTTCTAAGAAACTGAAAATATAAATGTACAAAATCTATACTAATACTAGCTGACCCAGCAAACGTTGTTTTGCTACTAAAATAGTAATATCGCTATTAAAAAATAGGGGTTGATCGTAGAGGGGTGAAAATTAAGGGTTGTAAGTATATTTTAATGCTGAATCACAAAAAAATAAAAACAAAAAATGTTGTCTAAAAAAATAAATAAAAAATTTTTGGGTGGACCACCCTTAACATTTAGGGGGATGAAAAATAGATGTTGTCCGATTCTCAGACCTACCCAATATGCACACAAAATTTCACGAAAATCGGTCGAGCCGTTTCAGAGGAGTTCAAAGTCGAACTCTATGACACGAGAATTTTATATATTAGACATACATTCATATCACGCCCGTGTCCCACTAGGGTAGGCAGAGACTATGGTACGCCAATTCCTTAGATCCAAACAAACTTCTTTCGCTTTCTCTACATTCATCAACCTCTTCTATACTAATATTATAAAGCTGAAGAGTTTGTTTGTTTGGTTAAACGCGCTAATCTAAGAAAGTACTGGTTCGATTAGAAATTAAACTTTTTTTGTTGAATAGAGCATTTATCCAGGAAGGCTATAGGCTATATAACACCACGCTATGATCAATAGGAGCGGAGCACTAATGAGATATGTTGCAAAATCGGGGAAAATATTCCAAACTCCCACGCGGACGAAGTCGCGGGCGACCCCTAGTCATGTATAAACGTCGATTCTGGGTACTTTTGATTTGGCCCTTTTTAATTAATTCCCTACTTGGTCGTTGTATGTGCTCATAGGGCGACCCGTACCGATATCTCCATTCATTCAATATTATAAATGCTAAAGTAAATCTGTTTGTTTGTTTGTATGTATGTTTTTTACCTTTTCATGACTAAACGGCTGAACGGATCGTAATCAAAATTGGCAAGGAGATAGGTAAGGTATCTTAGGGTAGAACATAGGGTACTTTTTGCCGCAATAACCGACATCCACGCGGATGGTCGGAGCCGCGGGCAACAGCTAGTGTATAATAATAATGTCCTCCAGTTCGATTTCGATTAGGGCAGCCAGTCTTAATGGAAATTAACCATCGGCGCTGAGAATATTATAGTGCACAAGTGTGTGCGCAAACACAACTGCACTCTTTATTGCTTTATTTACATAGTCCGATAGCAATCCGATACGACCGGTGAGAGTTCAGACATAGGATTAACGGCTTCACGTGCTTTCCAAGGCACGCGGGTATAAACACCACCAATTTGTAAACTTCGAGCATCTATTGTGAAATTGGGATGATCCGGGCATCGAACCCGGGATCTCGTGATCAGCCGTCACACTCTTCGACCTCCGTGGTCGAAGAGTGTGACGGCCAGCGAGAAAATCAACTTATTTACCTGGTAAGCGCTAATGAGGTCGAGTTTCCCGTGGCCCTGTTCGAACATGTTTGGTCCGGGTAACCGTAGGGCGGTCATGCATAGTGCTTGTTTCACTGCGGCCGGAGTCAGGTTGTGCCTTGGCACTCCACTGGCCAACAACGCAATTGCACCGGCCACCACTGGTGACGCTACTGATGTACCTGAAATTTATTTTTTTAATTAATAACATAATTACAATATGATAGTCCATCTCATACGATATAGCGACCCCTTGTGGTAATTTTTTTTTATAATTTTCAAATTGTGCAAATGTCAATGGTGGAACATAAATAATACAAGAGGTGTGATTATTATTACATATTTATACACAAACTTGAATGATTGCTTGCTATAAATAAGTATTCGTAAGTTTTTCCGTGCCTCAGAAAGCACGTACAGTCGTTGGTCCTTAGCCTGATCTCTCTCCGGTCTTGTCGTATTGCCTCACCCTCCTTGTGACTGCGCACTTTTGCACTAAAATATCTCCCGCGCAGATGGCTATAGTCACCGTTGAGATTAGCCGCTGTGACCGAAATTCAGTTAGGAGTATATTATTAAGTAAGTATTGACGCGTCTGTATTCATAGTCTTTACAAGTTGTAAAACCGAATATTTAGAAAGACAGCAACATATTTAATAGACCTGGCGATTGTAAGGATATCTGTAGTACTGCGGGGCTATGTTACACACACAGGTTTTTAAGACTGAAACGCGGTCAACAGCTCGTAAAAGATGTAATACTGTTACGGTGAATACTTGTACGGTTATGGTAAACATCATAAATAATATACAAATACGATACGGTTACGTTACCGATTAGGCAGCATTATGTCATACACAAGCGGTTTAATATGTATAACAACTTACAATTAGTTTCTTTGTATATACGTTTATACGTTCGTCAAAGGCTGTTCAGCCATGTAAGAGGATTTCGAGTGGCTTGTTTAAGTTTGTTGACAGTTTTTATTGGGGATGTTATAAATGTTCGCATCCGCGAATGTCTAAAATAACTATGAATACATTAATATTCTCTTATATAGGAATATTAAATGTATTATTTTCTTGTTATGTCAACTTGCAGTGAGCAGTTGAAATGAATAAATAAACTAAATATTTTAGATATTACGAGAACGCGAATGTTTGAATGACAAACGTGTGAATATGAGTGAGAATATTTGAAAAAGGCAAAAAAAGCAGTTATATAATTGTCGATTTTTAATTGTGTTTGTTACCGACGATAGTGAGTAGGTATATAGGTATTTATTTATTTATTTATTTATTAGGTCAACCAACAATTGTTTACACTAATACATTATTTAAACATAAAAACTATTAAAAATAACAAGTGTAACAATTAATTAAAGGTTAACACCGCATATTTAAATTAGAGTACAATATATTAAAATAAACAAAATATATATTATAAGCACATTATCTATAAAATAACAATGAGACATAAAATTAGTGAGAATAATACAATAATAATAATGAAAAAATTAAAATAATAATAATAATTAACAAATTAAATTAAATTAAATTACGAGGCACAATTGGACTAGGTAAGACTAATTAGTTATAAAATAATTTTTGATAATGCATGCAGTTATTTTGACTTTACTATCGAGATGGATATCGATCAGACTACTATATTCATTCACAGTTTTGCACATTCTAGCTATGGGGGAATTTGCCCCAAGTACTGTCCTTCTGAGAGGTGGACATAGAGGTGTAATGGTGTTTCTGGGATATCTAGCTGGCGCACGAAACCTCAAGAGGCCTAGTAGTTTGGGACAATCTGTTTTATTTTGAACTAATTTACAAGCAAATGTGCAATCCAGAATGCTACTACGCATTGATAGTGGATGCATTCTGAAATACTGCAGGTATAATTTATACACTGTGTATAAATCTACATTAATATTACAATAATAATAATATAAGAATAAACTCAAATCACATCAACCCTGTTGTTCAAGATCTCATTGAATACCACAAATAACTTCGACGTCCCGGGTTCGCAAAATAAATATTGGTTTTTTCTGTTGAGAAATTTACAATAGTTGCCGAAGTTTTGAAATTGGTGACACGTAAAGCTGGTTGGTCCTACGCCTGATCACTCTACGGTCGTGTCCAATAAAGAGTGTACCTGTGTTTGCGTATACTTTCTACGCGGGAGATATTATAGTACCTGCTTATGTAGATGTATAGTCTCCGTCGAGATAAGCCATAGTGACCAAAATATGTTTAGAAGGACATACATTAAATTATTATAATGTCATTTTATCATCATCTTGATCTCAAACCATAAACGTCCCACTGCGGGGCTTGAGTCAAGTTGGTATAGGGTTTTGTTTCGAGTTTTCACTCTCTTGCAGCGCATATTGTCTGCCTGACTTACTCACTTAATCGACTCATAAGACACTCTTGGAATGGTAACATTTGTAAGAACTTTCTTCATTCTGTTACCACACGGACATGTCATGTCATTTTATACTGGTTGTAAATGCTACGTACCGCTGAGCGAGCGGCAACCACCAGTGACGCTGGAACCTCTTACACCACTACCATATGTCACAATGTCCGGCTTCATGCGACCATAACCCTGTAAAATAAAATATACATTCAATGAATAAGACAAGGTAACTCGGAAGCAATACTACTAGCTTGTTGGTCCATTGGTTAGTGACCCTGACGACTAAGCCGGCGGTCGTCAGTTCATATAAGAGCCTCATTATATGCTGACTCTGTTTAAAACTTTACCCTTCTAGGCAAAAGAAATTTAATAAAATTGACCTATTATCTTTTTCCAGGCAGGCCTTTCTAGACTGGCATGCTACTACTGAGGTACTTATATTTCTAAAAAGCATTGTTTGCTCGATCCGGGACAGGTAGGTGAACGTGTAGAATACTACCTCAGAAATTACTTAATGCCTAATGCATTTTCTATCAGTCTTAACCTTGGAGTGATGCAGATATATTTATGGCAGGTGTACAAAACTCTATAGAAATAGCTGTCACTTTTTATTGTACGATAAGAATCACATTAAAGACATAAGCCACGACTTCAGTTAGTGCATGTTAACAATAAAACATAATATGCACTTTTATGTCTTCGTGGATATTAGACATTGGGTTAAACCGTCCCATTATGCACGGTTACATGACTGCACGGTTGATTCAGAGGCATAAGTGGTTACCTCGCCATTTACAATTGCGCGGCGTGTTGTGGGTTCGATTCCCATACGGGACAAAAATTTGTGTGATCTATAAATAGTTGTTCCGAGTTAGGGTGTACTCTGTGTCCGTTAATTGTAGGTTTATAAAAGCTTGTTCCCTAATGCGAAGAATATCTATAAAAAAAACAAGCAAACCGACCAGGGTGTTATTCAGTTTAATTTTAAAATAAATTTTCTATTTTTTTCCGAAATAACCTTCTACAGAGTATAAGAAAACTTTTAAAAGAAGATGAATGAATTCGGTAAAGTCGTTCCCGAGTTATGGTGTGACCAAGGGAAATAGGGATTATTTTTTAAATTGCAATGTTGGGCGTTAGGTGGTCAAACTAAAAGATGTTATTAGGTTCAATATCTGAGCTATAATGCATAATCTTACTTACTATGTTAAATGAGGGGCAATGCGTCACACACTACACCTCCTCCCTTTTAACGTGATTATCTGTGATCTTATTTTTACATAAAATTAACGTTTACTTTAGTAGCATAATTTTTTATTTCCAAAACAAAATTTAAATTTTGCGTAAAAACGCTGTCAAGTATCATAGCGTCGGCTATTATTATTTTTATTTAATTTCTTATACAAAACCATTTCAATGTGCACTGCATTCTATACTTTTTATTATATAATACTAGCGCCCGCTCAGACTTCGCCCGGGCTAAACAATTTTGAAAGAAACTTTCTTACTTTTTTCTTACGTAAGAACCTTCTACTGACAACAACTAACACAACAAAAAAAGAATTAGCGAAATCGGTTCAGCTGTTCTCGAACTTTTCCGCTTAGCAACACATTCAGCGATTTATTTTTATATTATAGATAAAGGAGGGAGTACTCTTTCTGCCAACAAATTGCTGTGCAGTTTCGCGGATGGTAATAAACACTATGATTCGGAAATAAAAACTTTAAAATTTAATTTAATTGTTAAATAAGTTCTTTGTTGATAAACTACAGGCGAAGCTACGGATAGTCTATCTATATTAGTCAATTAATAAATTTTTATATATTTTTTTTAAAGAAAGCGCATTGTTACTATGCTAAGACTCACTATATTTTGTCAAAAACATAGGCGAACAGGGTTTTTTTTTAAAATTTACTATCTGTTCCCAGTGGTTTTACTGCACACATGCTCACGACAGGTAACGTGATGTTAGATATAAACTTCTTTTCAATTCGTACTGGTCGACCTTGACATTATCGCGTTAAAAAAAAATTGTTTTATTTTTAACTAGCAACCCGCCTTCGCTTCACCTCACGTCTGTTGTTTCAGTAGCTCAGAGAAGACTTATACACTGCAATATTGAGCCTATTAAGTAGAACATCCACCCAATAACTATCCGTGGCAATGTTGCTTAGCTTTCACACTGCACTAACGAGCTCGTTAAGAAAACGGTAACCCATTCTATGACCGACCGTGGCAAGTGTTTAACTTTTAGAATGCTCTACCTAGATCATTAGGAACAAACACGGTTACCCACAGCATGTTTAAAAAAAACCAAAACGCCTGAATGACTATACGAAATAGTCATTCAGGAGTTTAGTGACAAACACAAAAAAAACTGTTTAATACTTACATGTGGTAATTCCCAAGTTGTCATGCCTCTGGACGAAAACTTAGCGATTCTATCATCGAAGCTGATCCCTCCTACACCTATGACATCCATCTGATCTGCTGGGTTGTTCAACGTTCCATATAAAGGACCGTCGTTTCCAATCGCCGACACCATTATTACCTAAAATTTGTTTGATACATGACATTATTTTCATTATCAGTTTGTCGGAAAAAGCAATATTTTATTTAGAACAAGTCACTCGTGTGCCTAGACTTGTAATCGAATAAACACAAAAGAAAATACTATTGACATAAATTAGAAAATATTAGAATTTTATGGTGCCTATGATAATAATCTAATTCTTGTCATTTGGTTAGTGTCCAATTGGGTGACAGAGTTGTTTAGATAGCCCATATAGGTCTCTATTTAACGTGCTCTCCGCAGCACGGGGCCGCTCAGATACAAAACCATTATGAAATCACCTATCCAAATTACCGCCTTTGATAGCTAAACTCACTGATCGTTTACCGATTAGCAAGTATAGGTACTATTAATAAGAAAAAAAAAGAATATAAATCTATCGACCCGCCCCGGCTTCGCACGGGTAAGTTTGAAGAAGTTGATCGGACTAAGAAAACAAGTTATTCCAGACAAACTTTGCAACCCCTTTTCACCCACTTAGGGGTTAAATTCTCAAAAAAAATCTCTTAGTACACACCTACGGCACTTAAGGAATATTTGTGCAAAATTCATGGTTCTAGACCTAGCAGTTTTAGCGGTGCGTTGATCGATCAGTCAGTCTGTTTCTGTTTTTATATATATAGATAATCACTCATTATCAGACTGACCGTATCAAGTTCGCTTAAATTACTTTGTATGACACAAAATAACAAACCTTATTAGCGCTAAGTTCCCACACTTTGTCCACAAAAGGATGATCCATGAAGTCAGGACCGCCAATGCTCAGGTTAAGCACGTCAATCTTTCTCATAATGGCGTAGTTGAAGGCGTCAAGAAACCATGATGTGTATGACACCTGCAGACGGGTAATGCAACGATACACGAACAGAAAACAAATAAACAATAGGGTATTTGACCATTCATTTTTATTTGTTTAAAACAAAACAGGACACTAAATTTGGAACTGATCCTCAAAACATATCACCTCCTGTCCTGCTTTCTGTGTCCTACCACCTGCACGATGAGCGGCCTCTGAGTCTCTACCTATAAAGCCATACAGTAGCAATATTCTGATCTCGTACAATTTAAATATGTGACGTATGTAGTAGCCGGCAAACATCTTGTAGGTACAAAAGTCGGCGTAGTTCACGCATGTCTTATACCGGTATTGGTCCTTGTACAAAGATAACGAATGTCTCGCCTCGCACATAACACCAAAGAGACCTAGAAACGCTTTTTACGCCTGTGTCTCAATTTATCTTTGAGAGACCTGTTTCTGCGCAATTGTCAATATGTTATTTTATTATCGCCGGCTATTATATCATCGACACGAAGAACAAGGATTAGTAGATCATATAATATATACCTGATTGTCAGTAAACACACGGAATATGTGAAGATTTGCATCTGGAGCGAATCCAAGGCAATCAGCTCTGGATGCGATGACACCAGCGACGAAGGTGCCGTGCCCCAAAGCATCGTCAAGTGTATTCTCTCCAGTCCAGTCTGTACGCTCTCGCACTCGACCAAAGTGCGGGTGATTCCGACCGAGACCCGTATCAAATACAGCCACTTTTATACCTTCACCTATAATTAAATTTAAGTTATACATTACATATACCATAATATAGCATTTAATAAATAAATACATTCAATTAGTTGTCGAGAACCTTTAACTTTGTCGGTATTATCAGTAACATTTCGTCATACTACTAGCTACGTTCATATATTCAAACATACACTACATTAAGCATCTGTAAAAATACTTTAGAACAAACAAGTGAATACTGCATTATTTACATACCAGTTACTCCAAGCGACCAAAGTAGATCAGCCTTCAGAACTGATGTTATTTGACGAGGTACAGTCCGCAATAACTTCCTGGATGTGTAACCACCATTCTGTTAAAATATTATCATATTTAATTTCTTTAGAATTCACATACCTATTTAGTTACCTAAAAGTTTTTGATTTAACAGAGATTGATGCGAAAGAAGTATGTCTCTGCCTACCCCACTGGGAGACGGGCGTTATGTATGTATATGTATGATAGGTAGTATTTTAGATTTGATCAATAGCTACCAAACAAAAGACAGTTGACTAGCAGAGGAAAAAAGGTACAGAAGTATTATTCATCTACATTGCTGCGATGGCAGGCCGTGTGATACACATCGATCGGTGCGATAGATGAAATTGTTCTCTAAACAATCCATACACGAATATTTAACAAACAACTTTAGGAATTCGCGTAAAATGCGCGAATCCTAGTCGCTACATCCTACTTATGTGATAAATGTGAAAGATTGTGAGAATTGATGGATGTACTGTATGGATTTAGATTAAATTTGGCATAGACATAATATCCGACATCTTCGCGGGCAAAGCCGTTGGCAATAACTAGGATGACATGAAGAGGCAGTGAGCAATTCTCAACGAGTGCATATGTTACCTATGGTAGCTGCTTACCTTCGGGCTCTACTTATAACATTATATAGGTTGAAGCAGCGGCAGTGCATCTGTATACTATTAACGTTGCAATTAATTTATTTAACGTATAAACGCAAATTCAATTTGCGCACATAAAATAATGCGTATCTGATAGGCGTTACGAAATATTTGAAAGTAATCATAGTAAAAGTAAATGTTGTTATATAGGTACATGTGCTCATAAATAGGTATGGTTTAATAGCTGCTTCGTCGGCCTGGTTTTCGATGAGTGCTACTTCTGGTAACTTGGTCTCAGATTCGGTTCCCGGTCAGGCCAAAAATAGATATTGTGTTTTTCAAACAAAGATGCCAGAAGTTTAGAAATTAACAGTATATAGGTCCTCTTGTAATAGTCGCGGGCAAATCAGGACCGAGTGATGTAGAAAACCTTGGGGAGGCCTATGTCCAACAGCGGACGTCTTTTAGTTTAGATGGCTGGAGATCCCCATGCCTAAAAAAGCATGTAAAGCAATAAGTCCTCTGCCTGGTCTTTCTCAGGTCATGTCGGATTGCCGTCCCATCGGGCTATGAGAGTGAAGAAATAAAGAGTGCATCGGTGCCTGCGGAAACACTTGTGTACTATAATATCTCCAACGTAGATGGGTCACGGCGGCGAGATTAACCGTGAAATTCGCTAAGGAGGACATTATTATATTAATACATAGTAAAATCTTGGTAAACGTAGGTAAAGATACGATACATATGATCGTATAGCATAAAAGAATTCACATTGACTCGAGATCATTTCAACTAGCTTTTAGAGCCAGCAACGCACGATTATGACTATTTTGGTATTGTCCAGCAATGGAATGCTCAGATGATGCAAGTGGGTTGCTTAATGGACTAGCGTTGTCGGGATCGATATATCTTCTCAATAATGGTAGGACTGTTGAAGTAGGTACTCATGTATTTCGGTGAATTGAATCATAGAAACCCATATACTTTTTGCAGCGATAATCGACATCCACGCGGGCGGAGCCGCGGGCAGCCGTAGGCTATATAACATCACGCTATGATCAATAGGAGCGGAGCAGTAGTGAGATATATTGCAAAATCGGGGAAATGTACGTATCAAATTACCACGCGGACGAAGTCGCGGGCGACCTCTAGTTTAAGATAAAGCTATCACGTCCGCTTTTAAAAAGATATAATGTAACTATAAACTGCCAAATGGTGCTTAATTTTGCTATTATCTGGCTTACGTGTTGGTTGGGCTGTTATCTTTTACGGTTATTTATGTAAAATATTATGTATTTAGAATTAGATAATATTGAAATTATCATACGTATTGTCTAGTTATTGTGAATGTAAATTAATCGCATCATCGCATCACACGATCAACATCCGACTCATTAAAAAAATTAGACTACAGAAAAACTTACTTTTCTACGATTTAAGTTGGAATACATTGTGTAGATATTTAGCTGTGATCTTTCTCCTTAAGCCTACTTAACGAGCAAGATCACATCTAACAAATCTACATTAGAGTACAGCGCAGGTACCTAGTAACCTAATAAGTACTTAGGTACAGTGCAGGTAGCCTGTAGGGTAAAAATAAGGTCTTAAGAAATGCAGGGAGCCATACACCCGAGCATGTCCTAATATGATCGGTACTGTGGTTACCTGCCTTTCTTAATACCAACATTTTACCCTACAGGCTATCTGAAATGTACCTAGGTACTTATTAGAGACCTTATAATGACATTTTATGTGAAGAGCATCGAATACAATACGATCCTGTTCACATAATGCTACGTTCACACAGACTTATATAACTACTACAAGGTACGAACGTGGCAAAGACGCAAATAATGTCTCACCTCCTGTTCGTCTCTATGTGCCCTACTTCCTGCGTTTCGAGTTACTTCATCCAGCGAGCGAGGTGGCAAAAGTTGTTTGTACAATTTAGATACTCGTCGTATTACTAGTCAACTCATCGACACGAAGAAGTATTCTGAATTCTTCCCTTTAGATGCAATGTAACATTTATATACATGGTGAAATGATTACTATTAATTCTTCTTTACTATTAATTGTAATTTGGAGGGATACTAACAATAGGACATGTATCATCATGTCCTGCGTGTCTTGATATCTGCACTTTAAAGGAGTTTATGCTACCGTGACGAAGTTTAACCGACATAATTTAGATTGGCATCGACACGCAATGAAGAAGAATCTGTCGACTGCACTTATAAAACGTTTATATCCTGCAGTGGCTGCAATAGGCTGATGCTCAAAATTTGACCATCAGCAAAACAGACAAAATTTACAATTATTCGTAAAGGTCAAACCGCGACCACAATGCAGGCCTCCTACTGCCAAATTTGAAATTTAGGGTTATAAGTATTTTTTTATGCCAAATCATTACAAAATATATATTTTTACTAAAACAATGAAATGAGGTAGGCCACCATTATCACTTAGGTGCATAAAAAATTGTTTACGACCTATTCTCTGACCTACCAAATAAACACAAACAATTCATAAAAATCACTCAAGCCGTTTCGGAGAAGTTTGGTTACAAACACTTGTAGTACGAGAATGTTTATCCTGGGTTTTTGTAGGGTAGGTATAGCTGGATAGAATCAGCAAGAAACTCAGGTATGTTTCTTACTGGTTCTTTGTAACTATACCCCATTGATATACAATAGCCAGATAGTTACAATTTGTGATAGCGCAGAAAGTGACGAAACCAAAAACTCCAAACAAATAGTTCGATGAAAACTGGCATAGAAAAGTTGAGTGTCTCGACTGTCGGTAGATGGCCACAGTGATTGCCAACTTACAAATGACATCTATTATGACGGATCTATATCATCATTGTTGTTAGTTCTTCTTTGACAAATAAACAACATCCTGATAATTACTTTTTTAACCGACTTCGAAACGACGAGGTGAATAATTCGTGTTTTTTTAAATGTTTGTTACCGCAGAACTCCGTCATTTATGAACCGATTTGAAAAATTCTTTTCTTGTCTTAGAGGACATTCTTTCAGTTTGGTCCCATTTTCATCAAAAGAAAGTTCTGATGATGGGATCCATGAGGAATTGAGGGAACTCTTCAAAAATTATAGGCACACATACGTGTATGGCGTGGCATACGCCCCGCCTGATGGTAAGCAGTTACCGTAGCCTACGGACAACTACAATACCAGACGCATCACTTGCGCGTTGCTGACCCAACTCCAGGGTTTTATCATGGATTTTTTTGGAATACAAAAACGTTTTGATAAAAACGCATCTGTAAAAATAAGCTAAATGTGCATATTTTATACAGATGCGTTTAATTTAAGTGTAGTGGTGTCTTTTGGCTGTAGTTGTCTGTTAGGTGGGACCTGGAGCTTCTCCCTAGTCGGTTTTGCTCCCTAGTATGGTGCCCTACCTTTCTTAGATTAGTTTTGTAACAGCTCTCAGGTTGAACACTATAGAAGGGAGTAGGCTCCATTGGAAATTACTTCCCTATTTATTCGGTTCATAACTTATTCCTTGACCATTAGTTTTAATAAAAAAGCTAATAACACCACACTATGTTGGATGGCACTGCTTATTCTAAGTCACGCAAACGCGTCGATCAGTCGTTTCGCTATTTCCCTAAAAAGGAAGCGAGCTCTTGGACTTCATGAACATACTTCGCGCCAAAACATGATTAATTTATTGCTAAAACACATTGATAGTCATAATAGTGCACAATAATAAAATAAATAAGTACCTCACGTGGCTTCCTTAGGGAATGCAGTGCTCGAACGCGATGATTTCTCCAACCCGCATATAGACACCCTCCAGGACCACAGTCGTCCTAAAACAAATCCATACTAATATTATAATAGCGAAAGTAACTCTGTTTGTTCGTATGTATGTTTGTTTGTTTAGCAAGAAGATAGATGGTATCTATGAGAAGGACATAAGATACTTTTTACCGCGACAGTCGACAACCACGCGAGCGGAGCCAAGGTCAACAGTTAATATTTTATAAACTCCAATCAATAAATGTAGTTATTGTCGGATTTTAACACTATAAAGACAAATCTGCCTACTTACAAATAGGCCGTGATCCCGTGACAGATTTACATGACCAAGTTCCTCTTAAGCGGTAATTAATAATAATAATAATAATTTATTTATTTGTTCTCTCACATAGAATATTTTACATATTAGACTTCATCTAAGTGCACAATAATTTTCGTAACAAATTTATCTAAGTGAGAGACTGGTGCCTGTACTAGGAGACTTGTATGACAGATCGCACAGCCTTTAAGAAATTGCTTCCTGATTTATTCTGTTCATAACTTATTCCTTGACCATTAGTTTCAATAAAATGACCATTGCTAATAACAACGCACCATGTTGGATGGCACTGCTTATTCTCTGTACGAGGAACAGGCCGACCTTCTAGTCACGCAAACGCGTCGATCAGTCGGTACTTTATATCGCAATGACCGATGCCGATAACAGCTAGTTTATAATGTTATTTATATGTAAGGTAAGGTAGGTAAATATAAAAATAGTTTTACCTCGCGAATATACTTGATCGTGCGCGTAACCTGCCTTTGGGCAGTAACACGTCTGATAGCTGGGTGGTCCTTCAAAGCATCAAGTCCGCGACGGCTAGCCTCTTCCAATATGATCACGTCAAAATCACTAGGATACTCTTTAGCAGGATTGTCTCGTTTTACCAAAGTATAGTTCATTACCTAAATATAAAATAAACAGTGTTAAGATTACGATAGCAAACAAGAAAGTGTACTTATAGTGTAAGAGAGGGAACTCACAAACATGCAAACTTTACAGAAGACCAGAGATTTTCGGCAAGGGGCAGTGCTGAAGCCGCCACTGCACGTATGAACGACTCACGTAACACGTCAGCGTCATGTTAAGCAGGTACTGGAGACCAGTTACTTCTCAATAAGAGATACGTTAATAAAGTTAAGTTTTCCTATCCTAGAGATGAAAATATAGAGATAAAAATAAATTTATACTACTATAAATTTATTTATTATTTGGAAGACCAACAGCAAATAACAACAATAATAATGTTAACTAAATTGCAACATAAAGCCAATTAAAGGTCTCCACTTTTATATGACTGGATACAACAATAATTGTGACCACGTAGATGTAACTAAATTATATAAACTAATATACTTAGTATAATAGATACAGTAACATATTATTTATACTTTGCAAAGAAATCTGAACTGAGCATCCTGCACTGCTGCGTTCCACTTTAGTAAGCAATATATCTAAGTTTAGTATTTTTGCCTGTGTATTTAAACAACTGCTCGCTCGCCATAAAAACGCATTCTGCCTATAGTTGGTACACACCAAGGGAAGATGAATTGGAGTGTAATGTCTAAATGTTTTTGTTGGCACATTAAATTGGATTTTCGAAAGAAGCTCAGTACTGTCTATGTTCCCAATTTATATATTTAATAGATAAACCGTATCAGCTATTTGACGACGCATGACTAAAGGAAGTAAATGAAATTCAGCGCATGTATTTAAATATTCTTGGGATTCGTACTTACATTTAACTCTATAACATAAGTATTTTATAAATTTACGCTGAATATTTTCAATACGAGATATATACATATCGTATCGGGGATTCTAAATTTGACTACAATACTCAAGGACACTACGAACAAATGTACAATATAATATTTTGAATGTTTTAGCTTCTTTAAACCCGGCTGACACTCTCATCACAAGTCCCAGCATCTGTGTAGCCTTAGTAACTATACTATCGATATGATCTTGAAAGAGTAGTTTGGAATCATGAATGACACCAAGATCCCGTACCTTAGACACTATTTGAACCTTCTGACCCTGCAGATAAATTATTGGTGACTAAATTAGTTTTTCTACTAAACATATTATTAGTTTAGACATATCTAAATAGCCAAAGTGGCACTTAATTCACCCTAATAAATGAATAAGTCAAATTTTATTTTTAGTTAAGAAAAATATTATAATAATATTTTTATGACAACTCACACACCGCCATCTGATCCCAAAATAGGTAGAGCGTACTATGGTAACCAGACAACTGATAAGCATACTTATATATTTCTAAATACATAAATATTATAGATAACAAACACCCTGCCACAGAACAAACATTTATGCTCATCACACAAAGATTTATCCTGGGGTGGAAATGGAACCCACTACAGTAGCAGTCAGAGTCACCAACCACTAGACGAACAGGGCGGTGCTTTTAATCATTCAGCTGTGATATGGATTAGTAAAGCAGCTGCTTGTGTATTATAAAAATTGTTCATTAATATTAATAAGAAACTTGTATGGTGAAAAAGTATTGTATTTTTTTTATAAGTCTGAATGCCTGATCATATATATTATGCAGTTATAACAGCCTATGAATTGCAATACCAGGAGCATTACTGGCTTTGGTGACCCTATATCTTGTAATATCAGTCGTTTAGGTTATGGGTAACCTTAAGATACGCAAAATGAAATTTTAAATCCATTTCCTAAAAGGAGTACGATAGACCTACATCCATGAAGAGGAATAACAACTGTGTGCTGATATTTGGCTGTGGGTTATCTTTGTATATTGATTTCAAACAATACATAACATATCATACCTAATTGTTGGAAATTAATTATCTTTAGAAAACCTTGCATAAATTTATTTTCCAAAAACCCAAAGATTATTATAGCCAACTGGAATAATAATAAAAGGTCTCTTGATATACAAGAAGTGTTTACAAAAACAAATATTGGCAACATGTAAACATAAACATTTGCCAAGTATGAACGAATCATGCATTGCCAAAATGATTGACACAAACTGCAATGCATCCAAATATTTACTATTACAAAGATTACATGAAAAGGGTTCACCATGCAGTAGCATTTTAAGAATATTTACATAATATAAACAAAGAACTGCTCGACATCTGTACCTTGTATGCTTAGATCTTCTACTCAATACTCAAACTCAAAATTCATTTAATACTTTAGGTTACAAAGTAACACTTATGAAGGTCACAAATTTTATTATGAATAATCCAGAAAGATAATGTCAGATAAATTTGCCTACAGGTAGTTCGCTGATGTGAAGCCATGAGAAGAACTTACAAGAAACTCAGGTCACTCTTTATAATCGCCAGATAGTTACAATCTTTTGTAAACTATGCAATAGATTTGATGCGGTTTTTACAACAATTCAGTTTTTTTTTCCGGATGCTATTCGTATGAATGCACGTTGAATTTACAGAAAATATTATAATAATAAATAATAAATGTATTTATTATCTCCCAATTTACAGTAGGTATATAAGGTACAATGTTGTCATGACAAAGTAGTGGGAGACTGGTTTCCAAGCTAGGTAAGAATACCTGTGTTATGGATAACCAGGCCTCCGTTACACGGTAAAAGTCTTACATTTTATGTGTATGTATGCGTTATTCTATGATAGGAGTAGTTAAACTAAACAAGACATCTGAAGTTTTATCGTGAGAGTGTGTGTATATGTGTGAGGGTGTGTATGATGTGCGTGTGTGTGTGTGTGTGGGTGTGTGTTTGTGTGTGTGTGTGCGCGCGCGTGTGTGTGTGTGTGTGTGCGCGCGTGTGTGTGTGTGTGTGTGTGTGAGAGTGTGGTAACATAACATATAACGATAAATGATGACGTATATAATATTTATATTATTACCTTATTATATTTAACAGACTTTCCGTTTTGTCATAGTTAAGAGTAAGCAGATATTTGGACACAGTTTTTTTTACGCATATTTTAATGGTAGGGTAAATTTGTAAAATTTTATTAAGTTTATTGTATAGAAACCCGCCAAGGAATGAGAATGATCTATGGGAAAAAATAGAACAAGAAGGAGTAAGACATACAGTGTGTTTCCGACGCTTTGAGAGTGCAGTTTGATCAAACAGTAGGAGAGAATGTTGCTTTAAGACTGCGTATAGAACATAGAGTTGACGAACGGAATGCACGGAGCATTGTTTATACAATTCCTCTGTGGGGAATCGAAAAGGAAGAGATAGTGAGGTTTTTAGCACTGCTCTTTGAGCCCGTTCTAATTTTAGCAGTGATGTTTTATATGTGCCTCCCCAAACTGTGACACAATAAATAAGTAATGATTGGCAGAGCGCCTCGTACACCATTTTAGTAGTAGTGCTGTCAGCAACTCCTCGCAAGTTCTTAAATACATACATGAGCTTGCGCAACCGTGCAGTTAGCAATTCAATGTGGCAATTAAAACTTAAGTTGTGATCAACGAGAACGCCGAGGTATTTTATGTTGTTAACATTTTGTAGTGACGGGCAAGCACATTGGAGATTCTGAGTTTGACGGGAATGACAGCAATGTGCAACGATAGTCCATGGGTGGTTTGGGGGATAACCTCGTTTTGTGAAGCATATGTATTTTGTTTTTTCTGTGTTTAATGTTAAAACGTTATCGTTGAGCCACTCCGTGACAACATTAAGGCCAATTTGAGCATGAGCGAAAACTGCCTCCCATGTTGGTGCTTGAAAAATTATCGCAGTATCATCCGCGAAGGTAGCAATAGATCCATTAGTCAGTTGAAGGTTGCAAAGCTCATTGATGTAGATCAAAAACAGGGTAGGACCTAGAATGCTGCCCTGCGGAATGCCGTATTGAACAGGTAAGGCTTCGCTAATGTTGTTATCAATTTTTGTGCTTTGTAATCTATGGCTCAAGTAGTCGCTAAAAAGCTTTAGCTGTTCCCCTCTCACCCCAACGCATTCCAGTTTCTTTATTAGGATAGGAATTGAGACCGTGTCAAATGCCTTGGCTAGATCCAGAAAAATGGCTATGCATTTCATGCTTTTATCTAGGTTTGTATATTAAAAGTCCTTACCTATGTAGGTAATTACTTTCTAATACTATCTGTAAAATGTTTTGCACCCATGTGAAGCTGGAACAGGTCGCTAGTTCTAAGATGAGACACTTGCCATGATCATGCCAGTCTGCTCAGTTTCAAAGTATGTTGACACAAAGTAGCATTGTCATCATTGCAAATTTAAAGTCTTCTATGTTATATTATTGTTAATGGTTTAAAATATTACAATTATTATTATTGTCCCACTGCAGGGTATTTCTTCCATAGGTCAGAATGAAGACTGTCAGTCAGAGGTAAGAGACAAGCCATCTTTTTTTGAGCCTGCCACTATGTCTTTTGAAGTTCTGTGGTATCTAACTGGTTATGGTCTTTGCCCACAGATCATCAGACATGCGGCAGATAACAAACAATTTAAAACTTCAAATACTTGCAGAATTTCATGAAGAATTATGAAAGTTATAAAATGCCAATAAAAAAACACACCTTTTAGGAATAGTAAGAGATTATGCTAAGCAGTTTGTGTAACTTAAAATACAGAATAGTTCATTTTCACATTATAGACTTATATGACATTCGCCTGTGACAATAATAAAACTATCATTACAATATGATTAACCTATTTAACGCTGCCATACTCACTTAAGTACAGCCAATTTTTGCGTCATAACTTTAATATTTATTTGACAAATAAAAGTATTGTGGGTGATTTTAAATTAAGAACGGTGTAGTATTAGGAATATAAAAAAAAATTGAGGATAGTTCAAAAAGTATCTGAGCGGAACCATTGCGAATACGACACAAGAAACGCTGCCACAGGTAAGTGTACATAAATATTAATATTCCTAAGTAAACATGATTTAAATAATATTCAATATTATTATTTTTATGTTATAGTAACTGTGTTATAATGTAACACTCGAAATATTAGCAAAATGTTACTATTTTTCAAATTCATTCTTTCTGGTTACTATTGTATGAAGAAAGAGCTGCTTATGACTACAGATTTAAGAAAACAAACAGATGATTCCTATTTATATGGAAAGATAGCGTTTGTGATGAGCGAATCACTCGGTACAGTAAAATGATGGTTTCCCTGTGAAGTGTGAGAAAATCAATATTGGTATTCTGTCATTGGTAACCTATTCACTAGTAGTTTGCGTACTCTCACTACTCTATTTTCCTTCCTTGGGTCCCCCACCTCTCCCTCCTATCTTACCCACTATTTCCATTACCTTTGTAGTAACTACAACAGAAACCTCCACTCTTCTAATAATCTCCTTGTCCGTCTCACAGTTCTAATTTCATTAACTCCTCTTTCCCTAATCAATCTGTACTACTTTGGAAGGCTCTTCCTCTCGAAATGTCCACTAACCGATACACATTCAAGTTGAAAGTGCAGCAACCTACTTTGTACCTCTGCATCACCTTTAAAGGTATACTGGTAGAGAATGCTTTTGGCATTAAGTCCGCCTATAGATAGATAGATAGATAACTCTTTATTGTACACCAAAAAACATATTGCTTACATAGTTTTGCCTATGTACATTTTGTAAGTGAAGTTTTTTTAATAAATGAAAATAAACCAATAAACGTCCTTTGTCTTCAATAGTGTAAGGTTTGGCGCAAGGTGACTCCGGACACTACCCTCAAAAACTTAAGAAGCAGTTACATTATGCATTATGTCATGCAATAATTCGCATGCGCTGTAAATCCTATGTGAAAACGCTATGCATAGAAAGGGAATGTTTCAAAAATTTTCACCTTTAAGTGGCCGTTGTACTTGCTCTGGTACACCCCCTAATTCCAACAAAAACCTCTTTTTCAATATTGTGTTTATTTGTATTTGTAAATGATTACGAAAATAAACCGTTACAATGAAGAATGCAGGCAGTTTATATATTTTTTTATCTTGAGACAATCCCCTTGACCTCTCCCCTTAAAGTTACAGAATTCTTGAATTCACTCAACTCGTTCCAAGAGCCAACTCGACCAACATATCAGAATGTGGAATATCTAGCAATAACGGAATTCATGAAATAAAATAATAATCAGTAGAAAATAGTTGCAGTAGCACTTACCCCTGCATTCGTCAAGGCGGCATTGACATAATTTTCTCTAGTCGATCGAGGAAAATAACCCTTGTATGTTATTATGTGTTGCTTCGGTAGAACATTAGAACTAAATTCGTAATCAACACGTTCAGACGTTGTGGCATTACACAGTCCATCTACATTTATCACTTCCTCATCGGCAAATACTAACGGGAATAAATAAATATCAAGAAAAATACTAATAAAAATCAGTGATCGAGACGCCCTCATGATGATGCCGTGTACTACTTTTAATTACAAAATTCGTAATGAGAAATTACGCGCAAAACAGATACCATGGTTTCATACTCAAGTATTTTAAATTGCTGTAAACATTTTATCTCTATCGTATGACTCTACGTGATTCTCACTCGAGCTACAATAGAGTACCTGTCACTCCCGTCAGTAGGTACATTCAACTACAACTTGTCAGTTGTCAGTCACTGTCACTCAGTTTTGGATTCAGACAGATAAAAAATTTCGCACGTTTCTTCGTTCAAAAAGATAGGTATTCAATTTGAAATATCGTTGGTACATTTTACACAACAACGATCTTCTATATATGTAAGTTCCTTGTGTATTACCTGCGGGTAAATTTGTCAAATTTGCAGCTTAGTATCCGAGGTTTTGTACAGTCAAGCAGAATATTTTTAATTCGTGCAGCTGTTATCGCTTAGTATCTGATGTTTTGTACGATCAAGCTGAATTCCTGCTGATGAAAGATTATTAACATTTATAATATTTTCGTTTACTAAACAAGCTGCAAATGAGACATATTTTAAATGTAGCGTTCGCAATGTAAAGAACTGTAGTCATAATGATTTATTTTATTGTAATTTCAGTAAACTTTTATAATTTTGACAGGTAAGCAAAATAGAGGTCAGTGTTAAACAGTAGATCTAGGGTATATTGAAAGTCAGTTACTTATATATTTAAGGTCATTTACACATAAAAAAAAAATATTATATCTAGACACAAGAGTAACTACTACCTTACAGTAAAACGTAGTGATTTAGTTATTCTATGCCTTACAGTATCGCCGCGTTAGTAATAATTATGTTTCCAGACATTTCCGGCCGTGCGAAGAAACTAAATAACCTAAAAAGTATTATAACAAATCTAAGCAAATCTACTTACCTACTTAAGTACTCATTTGTTGAGATTACACTTCGAATTCAGTCAGTCATTTTATAAACCTTATTAATTACGCTGCCAATACGTCGAGACAAATGATAACGAAAGCGCCTGAAATATACAACATTGCATTTAGGTTCAATACAAAAATACTCTTTTGGTCGATGTTAGTAGAACAATAACAAAAATATTAGATATAGTTATAAATCTAGGACTGTTACCGTCCTTAAGGCTTATAGCTAAGCGCAATGATTACCTATATATTATGAAAGAATCGAGTTTAGACAATGATATATTGATTGATCATTGGCTAAACTCCATTCGTTTCATTATCGCTATCGCTTTTTACAGTCTAACATACAAGAGACGAGGAGTAGTCTACTTTGCTGCACCTCAAGAGATATCATGACAACTAGCCCGTCGTATACCGAAAGGGACTAGGTACCTACTTAAAAAATAGAAGACTCCACTACCTACTTAAAAAATATATTAATATGACCCTTTTTAATAGATATTATATTAAGTAGATATTATTTTAATTATGTGAGGAGATACGATGCTTACTTTTGTAATGCGCTCTGTTTGTTTTCCGCGTGATCCAGGAATAGACTATAATAATCCTCACTCTATTCCTTGAGTCAGCCTTTGACTTGAGTTCATCACAGACTTTACCAACCAATTTTAATTTTAGTAATTCTACCAATTCCTAAATAACTATAGAGTGAAAGTTTTTTTATAGCCATAGTTTAGGGGTCAGTGAATTACAAAGCCTTCTTTTATCCCGGCAAATGCACAGTTCCTATTGGATGGCATAACAATTGCATCCTACAGGATTACAGGAACCGTGTATTTAAAAATTATTCGTTAAAGTTCAGAGTTTTAGCGCATTTTCCCCAAGAAGACATGTACACAGTGACGTTACCTAGGTACCTATAAAAATCGCACGACTTTGCCAGGGTCAGTCATCGGATGATTGACCATGTTAATGAGTAGGTAGATCTACTTAAAAAGGTACATAAAACAAAACAGTAACAATAGTGAATAGACAAGAAATATAAAAGAATATAAATATAACTAATATTTTTGTTATTGTTCTACTGAAATCGCCCGGGTTAAACTATTTTCAGCGCAACTATCTTAATATTGTCTTAAGTTCATAAATACCTTCTCCTGACAATAACAAACACAACAAAAAAATAATTGGAGAAATCGAATCAGCTGTTCTCGAGATTCGCGCTTAGCAACACATTCAGCAATTCATTTTTATATTAAACTAGCTGTTGCCCGCGGCTCCGCCCGCGTGGATATCGGTTATCGCTGCAAAAAGTAGCATATGTGTTATTCTAGACCATAACCTATCTCTGTGCCAAATTATCCAAATCCGTTCATTAGTTTTTACGTGAAAGAGTAACAAACATCCATCCATCCATCCATCCATTCTTACAAACTTTCACATTTATAATATTAGTAAGTATGTAGATGTAGACGAATGTTTGTTACTTAATCACGCCGAGACGGCTGAATTTTTTTACCGGAAATCAATGTGCCCGTAGGGTTGTACATATACCTACGTGGGCGAAGCCCGGCGGAAGCTAGTTTGTTTTTATATTTTAATTAACCTAGTTACGTACTAAGTAATTTGGATATATTAAGCTTCTTGGGTCAAGCCAGATATTATTTATGATATGTCATTAAACTCTAGTTATCCTATAAAAAAATATACATTTACTATGGTTTAGAAAGCTGCCCTAAGTGACATAACTAAATGTAACGTTTTTTTACGGTTTACAATGGTTTTATTAGTAGTTTATTTTATTAATTTGTCTCATTTTTATAATATCAGAAATCTATCAAAATTGTAACTATTTAATTGAGGCAATATCACCGTAACCATTATGGCGGCATATAACTTAGGAGAAAGGTTTGATCCACCTCCAAAAGCGTATCCAATTTTTGAACCTGGGACGTTTCAATTTGAAGAACCTGCTGTGAAACCTAATAAGGTTCCGTTTCTTGCCAAACAACCACGAAAAACTCTATGCACTAATCCTATATGGACCCATACAATTCATAATTCGGCACTGCCTGTAAGGATACGTAATATTACTTCATTAAAATCTAACATACCTAGATTTCCATATGAGGCCTTTAGTGAAGAAGATTTGAAAGAAATTCTTTGTAAATGCGGGATTCAAAATCCTTGTGAGTGCCCCATTCCGGAAGATGAACCAGTGCAGGAAGTTCCTTGTCAAGCTAAAGTGAAACGACGTCTTTTTAAGGGCTTTGTAGGCCGTAATGATTTAGGTGATGAAGGTATATCAGCTCCGAGTAAAAACGATCTTGGTTATGACGTCTCAGACAATGGCACACAAAAGAGAATAATGAAATCGACGGATGATAGTCCCCCGTTTTATGACGTTAGAGTACTTGAGTCCACACAATTCTATCATGGATGCAAATGGAGTCGTCAAACTTCAAAAAGAGGTCAAAAAGGCTCAGATGACGGGCCTGGTCCTGCGGCATATACCTTAGACAAAAAAGAACCTACTTTTGCTAAAATGTGTGAAGAGGCAGTTCGTTCGCATAAACGAAAGACAGCTAGACAACTACGCTTCATAGAAATGGTTCAGCAACAATGTATATTGGAAAATCGTCCAGGACCTTCGCATTATCACCCAGAAATGCCCAAGGGCACTGATCTACAATATCTTGGTCCTAAAAGTGACAGATTTCCTACTTCAGAATATTCAATACAGCCAGGGCCAGCAGATTATTGGGTTCGAAGAGATTTTGATGCATTACCAGAACTTGAAAAAATTCCGCTTGCGACACTTCCAGAACCAGCTTGTTTTGGAATGAAATCTCGCAGATTCGTTCCTCAAAAAGAAGAAGGGCCAAGTGCAGCAAGTTATAATGCAGCTTACAAACCATGTCAATTTATGCACTGCCCTACAGCAGGATTTTCGTCCAGTGCTATGAGATTTAAACCAGATAAAATAGAAGAAAGCGATGATGAAGAGGAAAAGGATGATACCCCAGAAAAGACACCGTGCCCAAAACCAATGTGGCAATTTAAATCAAAATCTATTCGAATGAAACCTCTAGTCAAGGTCTATAATGAACAGAGCCCAGCAGATTTACCACAATCTGTTAATAAAATACAGAGGTCGGTTAAAAATCAATATGCTGCTCCTTTTTTTTCATCTGAAGGCCGATTTCAACCATGGTATAACTATACACCCGTTCACGGCAGACTCAGTAAATCGAATCAGGATTTTCTAAATTTGGAAAAACCAAGATGTGTGCCTGCTTTTAATCGAGGGCCCCTGTTCAGAGCGGAGCGTTTTCCTGAAGAAAGCTTTATTACTCCTGCACCAAATGCTTATCAAGTAAAATATGGTGGTATAGAAGCAATTTTAGACACTTTCAATAAAAGATTATTAGACAATATGCAAAATCAACACAAATTTGTTTATCAACCACCTCCTGAACCGCCAAATTTGACTGTGGAGCAACGATACAAGTTGGTTTTACAAAAATGTATAGATCTTCTTGAACCCGAGGAAGAAGAACAAGAAATTGAAGAAAAGTCTAAGGCTCGAGTTAAGATTACTAGCCAAAGTAAAATAGATGATAAAGCTATTAGGAAACCAAAACTGTTGCGGACTTTCTTATATATTCATCAATTTAAACGACCCAGTTAATATTAATCTGCATTACTATTATAAAGAGGTAAAATGTATTTGTGTTTTTGACCATCCTTATATCTCAATCATAAATCTTTGATCTAGGGTCATTTCCGTGCTAAGATGAGACAACTTAACACTTTCGTCGTATTATTGTTCCCCTATAGATTCGGTCTGGATATTGCTAGAAAGTCCAAATTCTAGGATCAGAAAGTGTAATTTGGTGAAGTTAAACTGATAAAGAAGACCACAGATGGCCATCTGAACTTCTCAATAATAAGTATTTCACTGATGGCGATTAGATAAGTTTCGATAATGGTTGCTAAACAACTATTAATAAGCAATAATGACGTGAATGAATTGAGCGCGGATTGCACAGTTTTTTTTAATACCTACTTGACCTGTGTTCAGCCCGACGCTTAGTCGATTTTATTCTATTCTACCAAACTAAAATTTCTTTTTTAAACGTATTTATTCTCTTAATGTTTTCCTAACATTCTCAGACACATATTTAAAGGTATATTAGGTATATTCTGTATCATAAATGTGTGGTATACAATAAACAGTTTTTTTTACCTATATAATTGACCGACTTCACTAAGGCCTGATCAGAATATAAGCGCTGCAGTTTAACATGCCACAGCACAGAGCTGAGATTGGGACTTAGGACCCTTTCTGACATCACACAGGATATTTTTTGTTTTGTTATTGTGTGTCTATTGTTTTTGTTTATATCTGTTATCCTGTGTATGTTCGAATAAATGCTTTTCTTTCTTTCTTTCTTTCAAATTAAATGTAGCAAATGAAAACTGGTACATTTGAACTGAACTGATGATGAAGCCGGAAGCTAGGCAACGGAAATTCATAATTAAACAATGTAATCTAGCCGTGTTTGGGCTTATTTGAATGGTCATGAGATGCACTTTAGCTACAAATTATTAAATATTGATTAAAAACCTTACCTTCTTTAAGGGAGAAAAAGTGTGATAAGAGTTTGCATGAAAGTTCATCCTGTTTAAATACCTATGTTAGACTAGGGTTTTGAAGGTTTTTGAAAATTCTGCAACAAGCCGTACAGAAGTCGGTTTAATTTTTGTTAAAATTATATTCATACTTTTTGTACTTCACCTAAGCTACTAAGTACCTATGTGCAAGGTAACGACATACATTAAGTACATAAAAACCGGCCAAGTGCGTACCTATTTGGTCACGCGCAATGTAGGATTCTGTAGTTGCCCGTCACAATAATGCAGATTAAGATGAAGGCTTTTTGTTGTTTGTATTACATTCAATATTAATGCAATGGTTTCAGCAGCTCATACCGGAACGCAAAAATATTCTTTTGCACCCAATCTGCCCCATTTCTATTAAAACACAGTTACGTGTGGTAACTGTATAAAATATGGTAAAAAGTATAAATTAAAAATACTTATATCAATTTTTAAAAAATTGTGAGTTTATCATTAGCTTTCGGTTGTTGTACACTTTAATGAGTTATATAAGATGTTTTGAATTTGTTTATCGTTTTGAGAACCTACCTACCTGGTTTGTGGTCAAAATTATAGTCAGTCACGTTTCCATCTCAGCCATAAGACTCCACTGGTGACATAGGCCTCCCCCAAGGTATTCCACATTCTTCGGTGCTGAGCTGACGTAGTCTATCGGTTGCCCGCGACCTTGAGTCACGTTTAGTGATCATTTATTTTTTATTATCAGCTTTACGATTTTATTATCAGAGGTTTTATAATTAATACTCATCACAGCTAGATGGTGAATTTAAGGTGATACTTTATAGAGCATACCAACAAACTCCTCATCAATACCATTAGATGAACGTGGTCGTCCGTAACAGCCGCATGAAGACATATATATCAAAGTAATTCAAGAAACGCAAGAATATGGAATTAATACAAGAATACTGATTTAAACAAGTACTTACACACCACTTTTGTAGAGGAAGGTCTTAAAGAGAGACAGAAGAAGTTTCCCTGATAGCCACGATGCGGAATTAAAGAAGAGAAAATAAAATGATTATGGAAAACGTTCACAAGTAGTTGTTGAAACTAAGTATAATTTCTTTTTCTGTTCATTAAATACCTACTGTATTGAATTGGATTTGTCAAAATCTCAAAAAAGCTAAAATATTTTGCCAAGCAAAAATTTATGTAGGTAGGTACTGCAAGGAAAATGCGTTACCCTTGTCAATCAAGTATTAAAATAATTGACATCTACTTATGCTAAGTTTAAAGATTTACTTAGCCACTCTGTTGCTCGTATTTTATTAATTAAATTAATTGAATCTAACACTCGTTACGAAATAATAACTAAGGATTGTGATATATCCTCCACTCAGTAAATATAAACAAATTTTAATTGGTAATAAAACCGGCCAAGTGCATGTCGGGTCATGCACAATGTAGGGTTCCGAAATTGATCGATCTATGATAACCTATTTCGTTCCCATCAAAGTAACTAATACAGAATCAAACCAGGGAACAGTTAGACACTTGAAACATTCACAGAATATTTTTTCAATATTTAAGCTCTGTTCATGAGAGAAATCTACGTTCTTCAAATAATCGTCTGCGTGTGTTTCCCTCTCATTCGTCTGGATTCGTTCATTCTTCTTTTGTCGTGCAGGTTAACTTAATAAATAAACTTAGTGACTTATTCACAAACTACCTTGAATTACACAAGATCCGGTAAGCAGCGAAGTAGGGAATCAAGGATTTTATTTTTTGACTCATAATTAAGATCTATAACATCACTAAGACTATTTACAATTTTGCACATTCTTGCATATGGTGAATTAGCGCCTAAAACAGTTCGACTTAGCTGTGGACATAGTGGTGTGATCGAGCTACGTGGAAGCTTAATAGGAACGCGAAACCTGAATAAGGATAGCAATCGGGGACAGTCAATCTTGTTGTTTATAATTTTGTATCCAAATATTGCATCATTTATGCTACTACGATGGGTGATGGAAGTCATGCTGAAGTATTTCAAGCGACCATCATATTTGCGTATCTTTTTTGTTATTCCATTGGGGAACGCAAGGTGCCAAAGGAATCTTTTTTTGACACGTTCAAGGCGCAGATCAAACAACACTACAGTATTCTAAGATACTTCTTATCAAACTATTATAAAGTAAAATTTTCGTTTTGTTATTGCGAAAGGTTTTGCAACTTCTTAAAACAAAGCCCAACATTCTGGAGTCCCTTTTGATGATGTTGTCTAAATGAGGTTTAAATATCATTTTACTATCAAATAGCACTCCTAGATCTCGAATCGTGCCCACTTCCATAATTCTACAATTGTCAATGTAGTAATCCGAGTGTATATAATTGTGTTTACGTGTCGGAAATCACACGTTAAGTTTGTTATGTCTATACTAATATTATAAAGCTGAAGAGTTTGCTTGGTTAAACGCGCTAGTCTCAAAACGTACTGGTTCGATTAGAAAAAATCTTTTTTTGTTAAATAGTGCATTTATCCAGGAAGGCTATATAACATCACGCTATAATAGGAGCACAGCAGTACCTAGTGAGATATGTTGCAAAATCTGGAAAAAAATATACGTTCCAAATTGCCACGCGGACGAAGTCGCGGGCGACCCCTATAATAAATATATATGTATATAATATTTATTGGTACAGTGTATCTAGTATATAAAATTCTCGTGTCATAGTGTTCAACTTTGAACTCCTCCGAAAAGGCTCGACCGATTTTCGTGAAATTTTGTGTGCATATTGGGCCTACCCAATATGCACACAGACCTATCTGAGAATCGGACAACATCTATTTTTTATCCCCCTAAATGTTAAGGGTGGTCCACCCCTAATTTTTTTATTTAATTTTTTAGACAATTTTTTTGTTTTTATTTTTTTGTCATTCAGCATTCAATCTGACTGAAAACAATCTCCTTTGAAAAAGCAAAGACAGCAAGTTAATATAAGTATGGATGGATGGATGTTTGTTACCTTTTCACGTAAAAACTACTGAACGGACCTGAATGAAATTTGGCACAGAGATAGATTATGATCTGGAATAACACATAGGCTTTTTACAGCGATAACTGACATCCACGCGGGCGGAGCTGCGGGTAACAGCTAGTATAAACATAATATCGGCTAGCAGTTTGCATTTACATCCTGAAGCGCCTCAATCAATCAATCAATCAGCCTATCGCAGTCCACTGCTGGACATAGGCCTCTCCTAACACGTGCCATAGCACAAGGTCCTCCGCCTTCCGCGTCTACACGAAGAAGATTTGCTCATTTGATTAGCTTTTAGTTTTTATTTCAGAAAAAGTAAAAGATTTACCTACAAGAGTCGCTTGCAGCTTGGAAGTACCAACAGGCTATGGGAGTTTGGTTTGGTGCTGAGTGTGAAGACCAGTCAGAGATAAGGCGAAGTGGAAGTAGATCACGAAAAGGGCTGAACCCACCACCATGTGGGATAAATAGTCAGGAAGAGAGAGAGAGATAAATGAAAAGGCGCTCTAACAGAATGAGATGATAACATAATAATATGTTTTATATTGCCGACATTTCTATTATGAGGTCAGTTATTTCGTATTGTGCCAATCGTTATTATTATATTGTATAACTACGTGGGGTGGGGCCGCTAAAACTTATCTATTGAAATTAGAAAGAGCTCAACGAGCTGTACTGAAATTTTGTTATTTTCTTCCTATACGCTATCCAACCTATGATCTATACCAGCACTGTATGGTACTGACCGTTAAACAACTCTTCATTCTCATGACAGTTATTAAGAAACACTGAAAATATCATTAAATCCTAAAATTAATTCTGATACAAGAAGAACCATCGCTGTGTGCTCGATAACTAGGTTTAGAACTAGTTTCGGTATCTAATTTTTTTTAGGGGTTTTTAGGTATTTATATAATAAAATTAATAAGCAGCTTATAATATTTATAATCTATCCTCTTATGTAGTAGGGCAAAATTAAAAAAAAAACGATTTACTCATGGCTTCAAGGTTTTGATTATAGTACCACAGAAAGTTTAATGAAACCGCTAAAATAAAAAAAACTTATTTACAACTAAGGAATAATTATCACAAACACACACACACACACACACACACACTTAATTCAAACTATAAAACCAAAGCTTTATATTTATGTAAGTATAGCAATGTAATTTTTTTATTTTTGTCTTTTTATTCATAAATTTGTATTACCAGCTAAATAATTGTATAGTTTTGACGGAGCCTGGTGATCTGTACTACATTATTTCCTACAACAGACACCAGTCTCTTTTACTTCATTAAAACTACCGCTATGTGATGATGAGAAAATAAATAAATATTATGATTATCATTTGTTACAATTTTTAAACTAGCATTTTTGTTTAGAGATGTTTATTGAATATTGAACGTAAAAACATTATCCAAAATTGTGAATAACGTTTTAAAAAGTGTTTACTACGAGTACCTACATACAACGCTTATATTGAGGTGGTTCTTTATTTTGCAAAAATAAAACACTTATATTCATGCAAATAAAACATTACATTTTTGTGCAATACATTTTATATAAAAAAAAACTTCAAACTTTATAATTATAACTATTAAGTAGCAAATTATACTGTTGTATATTATCTCCATGCTTATACACTACATCGAAACAGCTTGCGTGCGTGTCATTCATACCATAAGTTATCGTATAGCTATTGCCCGCCGCTAGGCCTGCAATAGCCGCTTCCTTAATTTAGCAAATACTTCTTGCGACAACACATCACAGTCTAAGGATTTCCTTTCATAACTTAAGCCGGTTTTCCACCGCGAAAGAGAAATGAGCGGAAAATAGCAAAGCGGAACGGACTCTTTTTAAATGAAATAGGTTTTTGTTTCCACCAACAGCGTTTTTAAAATTGTGTTTCCACTGAAAAAAGGCACTTTTCAAGTGGGAAATGAGCGGAGCAAGCTTAGCGGGAAATGAGTGATTAGCTTTCCCCACTGGAAAGGAGTTCAGTTTCTGTTTAGATCTTGTGGTGGCCGGTGTGTTCCAATGTCGTGCGACTCGGCATCAAGTGATGATAGTGATTTTTTTTTTCAAATTGACAAGGACACGTCCGTACTTGTTTCCTGTATCAAAAACACTGCGGGGTGCGCTGGCGCAGAGGCGCGACGGCAGGGGGAGGTGTAGCGAGTCCTTTTTGAAACTAGTTGCCGAGCGTTGACGCAACGGACTCATTTTAACTCGTTTAACTCGCGCCGCTCACCTCTTTCTTAGTAGAAACACTACTATGCAGTTTTTAATGGCGAGTTAAGTGGACTCATTAATGACTCCGCTCCGTTTTCGAGGCAGGAGCGAGCTCATTTCTACTCTTTCTACACGCTCGGCTCTTTCCGTCCGACTATTTGTTGGTGGAAATATAAGTATGCAGTTTGCGTTTGCGAGTTTAACGAAGTCATTAATGGGTTCGTTCCGTTTGCGGTGGCAAACCGGCTTTAAAGAGTTCACACTGTAGTGTTGTCTTTAAGTAGTGCAACGCAATTATTTTTTTCGTTTTATTTTCGCTATGGTTACAAATTTTCAATTTGAATGACAGTCTATCTTTCAATCTGACGTTGGCAAAATTGTGGCGGTCCTTTCACAAAAGCCATTAATTAGGAGTTGAATGTTAAAGTTTGCTGGTGGATTTATTTTTTTGAAGACACTCGTATCATAAGGATTTTCTTTGTTCTACATTAATTTTCACAACTCGCATCAACATATGGCTCCGAAAAAAGGAAAAGAACTTGTGCCTGACGAAAATTGGTGGCGAACATTAATAGAAACTGCGCCACTGGATGAAGATGATTGGCAAGTAAAAGTTATTTTTATAGAAGCAGCTGGTTCTGATCAAGATAGGATTTATCTAAACAAATTTGAGGCCTATGCAGCTGAAGAAAAAAGATTTGTTATAAAAAATATATGCAAGACTGAAACTATTTTTATGGTAAATCAATTAGGAGCTGACAAAAAAGTTAAAGATGAAAATCTTCGAGTATTCGAAGAAGGCAACAGTTATCTCAAAGAGAAAAAAGATATTCCACCAGATGTTTTATCATTGATAATCAAGCATCTTATTTTAAAAATGAAAGAAGAGTATCTCTTTATAAAGCGACAGATACTGGATGTTAAAGAAGGCATGCGAAGGGAATCTACTACTATGATTGATAAAACGGAGGTAAAAGGTACAGTTAGCGGTATGCCGTCACCGTCACCGCCACCATCAACACCTCAACCACCTCCAACTGGTGTCATTCCAGTTCCAGAACTGGATAAAGGTAAAAAGTTTAATACTGCACTCAGAGAAAGAGGAGAAGAATGGAGAGATAAAGTCTACGTAGACGATTATCCGCCAGATGGTCCCAATCTGTATGTTGCTATAACAGGGTTTGTGGAACCATTTCTACCTGGATGCCTTGTAAAGGTAGGCATACCCTTAACCGCAGTAGTGCAGATTCGAATTGACCCACAGAAAACGCCACTTCCGTCCAGTTTAATTAGAGCCACTAAAAGAGGTCAAAGCCAAACAGAATTATTAGCAGGGCAATCGTTAAAATTTTGGGATATTTTACAATCACTTCGAATTCAAAAAGATTCAGCTGATGATTTTAAAGGAACTGCGTTTATCGTATATTATCCACCGTACTGGGAGTCGGATGATTTATCTGGTGATCCTGATAAAATATACGATGAATTGTGTTTCCTTATGTATGATGTACAAGATTTGTCTAGACAGCATTTCCATTATCTGGATAACATGGATATTATCTCTATACCTGAGAGTGATTATGATGAACGTTATAAGAGACATTATCATACACTAATTAATGATATACCCCTCGAATGTGTAACTATATATTCCGTTTTAGACAGTATTTTATCTATAGCATGTAAAAAAGAATCAATAGAAAGCACCAATACTTCATCATCTACAACAACTGACGTAAATGCAATTCATAACTTAACTGAAAAAGATAAAAAATCAGAAGTTCTTGTCAATGAAGTTTTTAATACGTTGTGCAAGACTGAGGCCAATAAGAAAAAATATCGAATAACATTTGGGGAAGAATATGAAAATCATAAGGATCCAATTGTAATTGATTATGGAGATATGGCTAAATACAATACTTTTCAATTGGGCAACATTAATTTAAATCAAATTGTATTCTCGGCACTTGTTGGTTTGCCTGTTCATAATTTATGGCTAACACAACATCGCTCGAAAGATGAACTGGAAGCTAAAGCGAATTATCATGTCAACGTTCTACTATCTTGTTTTGATAGACAAGACGTAGAAACAGCGGAGCTAAATAGGCTGATTCATATACTAGCGTGTCGCAAATTATACAATAATAGAAGTTCATTAAAAAAAACTCATCTTCAGTCAACAACAATTTCTGATTTTAAGAAAGTTTATTTAAAACGTAGTGTCCTAGCTGAACCACTCCCTACGTGCCCTTCAATAAATCTTAGTTACACAGCAGCGCCTCCTCAGTCATCATTAAGCAAAACTGTAGATGACTCAGAGGTAAATAGTATCTGCGGAAATTCAGAGAGTGGGGAAAGTAGAATAAAGTTCCTTTTTGAGTGTCCTGATATCAGTGAGTTAGTTTCAGCTGTTGAAATTGCCAATAATAAACCAATTGACCACATGATAGATAACTTTGATACTTTTGAAGATTTTACTGGAATAAGCGCATTCCAAATCATGAACGATGCCTTTAATAAATTTAACTGCGTTGACTATAAGTACTGTGAGGTAACAGATTGTTTTATACTGATGTTCTTTAATAGTCACGATGAAGATGGCATATCACGCGATGAATGGCGCTGTCATTTATCTACTCCTCTCTGCCTGCAAGATTTCTTTGATTTTGTTTTAGAAGAACATTATGAGTGGATTCAAAACCAAGAATTACTTTATAATACAAATGTTCAATTAAAAGAACAATCGGAGAGTAAAGATCATAATAATCTAGATGCGCTAAAATCATGTCTGGAAGATAATGAAGTTGATAAAGATTTGCTAATGGAAGGGTCTCTTAAACATCAAGAGTTAGCTGTAGCTGAAGAAGAAAATCAAGAGAATAGTGATTTATTGGACGGTACCACAGTATCAGCAACCACAGCCAACAAAAGTAGTAAAAAAGTAAAATCACCGACAGTTAATTCTTCAAAAAATGTTCGGCGGTCGCTGGAACGTTCAATTGGATCGATAGAATCTATAAAAATTCCCGCAAAGCCTTTTTTAGGTTATGATTTGGGCGATCGAAGAGTAGAAGTGTTCGGAAAGGATGCAACTTTTTTTTCTAAGGATGGTACAAAAGTATCGACCATGTATAGTTTAATTATACCTTTAAACTTGGAATATATTATTCTGAACTTAACACCAGGCAATAGTTATAATGAATTTTGGCTTCATAAAGCCTTAGGTGAATTTGTAAAACCAGAGATAGCTGATGCATGCGAGTCTTTTAGAATTACCGCAAAAGACCAAGTTATGATAAATATAAAAAAACAATCATATGATAAAATGGTTGAAAGTAATCAGATATATACTTCTGCTGGCGAAATAATCCCACCAGAGTATGAAACAAGTTTTTTTTATAAACTTTTTCTCACATGGCCTAACGGTATGATCACAGAGACAATACATGAGAATAATTCATCCGCTCTGTCTCATATTAAACAATTTTACATGTGTGATATGTCAGACCTTAATGAAGTTATGCGTTGCATTAGTTTAAACGGAGAAGTTGTTATTTTTAAAGATGAAAATGTTATTGAAGTACTTAAACCTGACGGGTCTTATATTAAGATCTTGGACTATTATAAAAGGATAATTCTCCCAGAAGAACCGGAACCTCAAGAAGATCTATCTGATAAGAGCAAAAAAGGTAAAGACAAGACTGCTGTTAAAGCAAAATCTAGTAAATCGTCGGCAAAAACATCGAAACATGCTTTGTCGGATCTTGACAGAAGTAATAATAAGCCCGCCGAGTATGAATTAATAATAGATGGATTTGAAATTACTGCAACCAATGGGCTGAGACGGCAGTATGTAAAAGATATTCCTTTCGACCTAGAAAATTTGCTAGTACGCACTGCTACAGATTATTGCTTAGGAGAAATATTTTCGAAACGCATGGATGGAACAACTACTTTACTTAATAAAGACGGTGTTTATATCGTGACATTTCCTGATAACACTAGAATCGTTTCACATTATGTAATCGGTGATGAAGAAATTTTTCCAGAATGGACAGATGAGGAGAGGGAATATTTAGGTATATATCCATCCGACATTGAAGTTATTAATTCTAAAGGTTCTGACTCGCAAAGCTTAACTAGTTCGACATCAAAAAAAGTTGAAGAAGAGGAAACCAGGGAAAAGCAGAGATCAGATGGATATATTTCTATTACTATGATATATACAGTGGAGCATTGTAATTTCAGTACAATTACAATAAATAAATACAATGAAACAGTTTCTATAGACTCTCCAAATAGCACGACGGTGGTGATTGACAAAGACAATCAGTACAATTTTTCTTTAGATGATCAAACTACTGCTGAATTTGATGGCGAATACTTAAATATATCTTATGAAGCTTGCCCTGAATGCAAGGCATTTACAACGTGCAATGTTAAAATAAAAAATGTTACACCCGGTGAAGAAGTTCTTGAGGAACAAAGCTGGGTGAGAGTAAAAGACTCCTTTTGTAAAAAAATTGAAATAGATGATGAAGGCGCTATAATAACACTGGATGACTCAGGATGCTCTGAGGGAGTTATACAGCCCGATGAGCAGTCCGAACAACCAGCACCACCGGAACAGTCGGTACTGCCAGATAACATTGATAATGAAAATTCTGAAGTCGAGCTTCAAAATGGGGATGATATAATTATAGACGCAAAATCCGAGAGTTCTATGTTAACTCATGGAAACTGTAGACAGATGTATTTAGCAAAAACAATAAAATTCTTCATTATGAAACGGTGAGTGATGCAGAAATTGGAAAACTTAATCATCATCTCAGGTGAAAGTCCCTCCCTTTACAGAAGTCGCATATGCGCCACGGGCGACTGCCATAAAACGCCGCCACCGACCTGTTTTAATACATTTTATTTGTAGTGAGTGGCGATCACAGGCGTCAATCGTGTGCGGCAAGTCCATAAAATATATTCCATATTTCCGTGCGTTTAAACGTTTCTGCCATACATATTATAACAATCAAACTTAGCTCACATAGATCCCGTAGTTTAAGGTCCTCCGCGGTCCTCCTTTTCATAGGTTACAAACCTATACAGATTAGTTTTGTCTCACGCTTTGCTATGGAGGGAAGTGAAATATTTTCTTTCTAATTCTTCTTATTTACTTCTGATTAAATTCGTTGCGGGGTCCAAGACAGTAGGTTTAGTTGTCCACGGGACGCACGAGTGTCAAAGCTCGGTATATCAGTTGGTTACTCCGCTGTTAATCCTGTCTCACAGGAGTCACAGCGGCGGGCATGTGGGTGGGATTATCCCGAAAAAAAATCAATATAAAATGACAGAAAATTACAAGAAATAGGTCGGTGGCGACATTTTGTGGATGTTGCGGCTGATCCGTGTGCGGCCACAATAAGGATTTCCAATGCATTTGGTACTTGGCCGACCTCGTCCATGTGCTGCCAGCATTAATACTAAAGGGCCCGCCATGCTTCGCACAGGTTAAACATTTTTATTTTTAAGTTTTAAAATTTTGTTTTCAACCCTCTCAGGCGAAACATTTTATTATTCTTCTTCTTCTTATGGTTTGGCTAGTGGCCATATCCAGGTGACAGCTAGAAGCGGGTGTATGAGATTAAAAGATGAAGCCCCTTACTTAGTTTAAAGTAAAAAGCGTGACTTATTACCTTCCGACGGAAGACGGATTTCCATGCAACATCCCTTATTTTAGTCCCTTAGCGATGGAATATTGAGAAACACCGACATAGGTTTAAATTAATTTCTAACCAGAAGCTAGTACTTATATGAAATTTAATGCAATTTCCTCTTAGGGGTGAATTTTCCAAAATATACCTTGTTAGTGCTTACTAACGTCATTTAAAGGAACCTTAGATATTTCAAGTTATAAACTTAGCGATTTAGGTTCTGCGTTGATGAATCAATAATTTTACAAAGAAAATTATGTAGATTAAGACATTGAATTGTGTTTTTTAGCGATCTATCATGCTCGGAACTAATACATCGAGCGCTGCTGGACAAATATCAATCATGTTGCCGTTGGCAACCGTGGTGCTCTATTAACAAGTATGATACTTTTGGCGATCATCGAAGCATGGTCTCCGTACTCACTCCCATACATATCACTGAAAGTGAGGTAAGATTTTAGTATTATTGATAAGTATATATTTTTAACAGATTTACTTTAGTTCTTATAAGTACACGTGTAAAGAAAATAAATTGTACTCCTTTTTAACCGACTTCAAAAACGAGGAGGTTATCAATCGTGTGTAAGTATATATGGGTATATATATTTTTTTAAATGTTTGTTACCGCAGAACGCCGTCATTTAGGAACCGATTTGAAAAAATATTTTGTTGTCTGAGAGGACATACTTCCAGTTTGGTCACATTTTCATCAAAATAAAGTTCTGATGATGGGATCCATGAGGAATTGAGGGAACTCCTCAAAATATTTAGGCAATATTTTTATATACAGCAAATCAAACATTTGCATTTAGAAAGTGTAACTTGGTGAAGTAGAACTGATGAGGAAGTCCACAGATAGCCATTTGAACTTCTCAATAATAAGTATTCTACGGGTGGCTATTAGATAAGTTTTGATTATGGTTGCTAAGCAACTATTACTAAGCTAATGTTATGTAGCAAATAAAAGGGGTATATTTGAACTGAACTGATAATGAAGCCGGAAGCTAGGCAACGGAACTTCATAATTAAACAATGTAATATAGCCGTGTTTGGGTTTATTTGAGTGGCCATGAGATACACCTTAGCTGTAAATTATCAGATTAAAAACCCTCTTTAAGGGAGGAAAAGTGAGATAAATCCTGGCATGAAAGTTTATACTGTTTAAATATCTACGTCAGACTAGAGGTTTTAAGGGTTTCTCAAAATTCTACAACTTGCCGTACTGAAGACTGTTTTTTTTTTAAATTATTAAGCACATTATGCGCACTAAAGGCATATTAAAAATATGATTTTACTTCGCTTGGTTAAAGTTATTGTGAATTAGGACTGAAGAAACGGTCGAATTTTGACCACCCTGCGACACCTAATAATGATAATAACCAAAAAAAACGTAGTAACCAAATATTGGTCATGGTGGTCTAGACGGAGACTAGCCTTTTCCTTAGACTTTTCCGTCACTCTGATAGTCCAATGGGGTGGCAAACGTAATCTGACACGACCGCAGAGACAGCATTTTTAAGTATAGACCGCCAATTTCCATACTTCGGGCATATTTTGTGCATTTTTTGTCAGAAAATATACAATATCATCTTTGACCTGACCCGGGCATCAAACCCGGGACTATTACTAGATTTACATCTCTTATTGCAGCTTCGTGGTTTAACCATATTCTTAAAGAGTATCCTTACTAATATTATAAATGTGAAAGTTTGTGAGTATGGATGGATGGATGGATGTTTGTTACTCTTTCACGTAAAAACTACTTAACGGATCTGGATGAAATTTGGCACAGAGATAGATTATGGTCTGGTCTTTACAGCGATAACCGACATCCACGCGGGTGGAGCCGCGGGCAACAGCTAGTAAATAATATATTTTACTTTTATTCTCAGAAATGGCTCATGGACTCAAAACTAGCTGATAAACCTAAATACCTGACTTACAAGGACTTGAAACCGGATACTGGTAAAGGTTTCTACCATTGGATGCGTCCATATAAACGATTTGTGCCTAAACCTATGAAGCCTGAAAATGTCCTGCCGCCGAGGCTGCCGAGAGCCTTCGTACTTAGGTTTTAATTGTCATGTTTTTCTCATTACTGACTTATCATAATATTATAATACTTATCATAATATGTCATTATCATCAATCGATAAGTCATTCCGCAAAGAGGCTATCACGGAATAACTGGTCTATCCTAGGTTTTTCAAACGAATTTCTGCCTTTGCCCAATGTATTTTTAGGCAAATTTAGAAGTACTTATCTTTTTAGTCATACGTCAAATGCAAAATAATATGTTTCGGACTTTACTAAGTTTACCCTAGGATCAAGGTGATTTCATCAAAACTCGATTTGCACTGCGCTTGTTGCGGGTTCACATTCCGACTCAGAGCAGTCCAACTCGAATACATTAGGTTGTTATTAAGTAACATACACGAGCCCTTTGATCCAACTAAATTTATGCTCACTACGAAGAATCTCAGGTCACAGCAAACCCCAAAATGCTTGTAGGTACTGTAAAATTTGGTTTATATACGTCAGTACTTAGTATATGTAACATGCCTCCTCCTCTATCAAGAGAAGTGAGAGGGTTTAGGCATCAACGCACACACGCTGGCCTAATGATGACAGATGGCAAATCATTTGATTATTATATATACTACTTAATATTATTATATTTGTGTAGCATAAAAAAAAATATTGTAATATACTAACATAGGATAAGTAAAATATTGATACTAACACTAATATGAGTTGTATTTAACTTGAAATAAAATTGATTAATTAATTAATAATAAATGCGGAAGTAACTCTATTTGTTAGTTTGTTTATTCCGGCTAATCTCTGAAACGGCTGGACCGATTTTGACGGGACTTTCACTGAAACATAGACTAAGTACTTTTGTTTTAGAAATTATATTTATTAATTTACGACATCCACGTTGTTGGAGCCGCGGGCAACAGTATCTAATAATATAATAAATATGTTTTTTAAAGGGAAACCTGACATTCTTATTAAGCAAATTAATTAGATCCTTAGTTAACCTTTAATATTACAAAGAGTCCTTATTACAAATGGAATACCTAAGAACTCTTATTTCCAATTATGATAGACCAAAATGTGTTTAATGCAAAACAGGACTCTTGAACAGCAATGGGGAGAAACAAACAGAGAAGAACTTAAAGGAAGTAAGGAGCTTCTTAGAGCGATACTTAAATATCGTGCTGTGATGGAAGCAGATAGTGAGACTCTACTCAACATACCCATTGTAGACCCGAGATCTAAAACCGAACAGCAGGTTGATGAATATGTACAGAACCTTGGACAAAAGTGAGTATATGAACCTGTCTCTATCCCCCTCACTTTACCTAAGGTCGAGTCTCCCTGAACAATTGCGCAAGACAACTCTGTTCTAGATTGTCTGGATAGTAACGTTGTTTTTACCCATCTCTTTTCTATTTATATTCTACCAAGTGGCCGGTGGTTTGCCTGTACCTTTGGGCTGATTTGGTATGTTCAGTACTTTATTAACAATTTGGATTTGGACATACATACGGACAACAGCGGCTTTAATTCTCTTTGTCTACGAACGAAGGAAAGCATATTTACTTAGTAGCATAAGATACCTGCAACAAAGTGGACTGTTGACTTAGTAAAGAGGCAGCCCATTGACAACATGAGCGCATAAAATTGTAGTCGAATCGAATAGAATAGAAACCAAATGTATGGGATATGACATAATTTTATAACAATGTCGTACACTTCCCTCAAATCCCATACATTTGCTTTTTAGGGTTCCGAAGTAAACAAGGAACCCTTATACATAGTTTCGCTATGTCCGTCCGTCTGTCCGCAGCTTAGACCCTTAGTCGTAGAAAGTTGTTATTTAGCACGAACATACATATTAGTCATGCCGACCAAGTGGTGAAATAAAATCTTGAAAAATTTGTTTAGGGTATCTCCTGTACATGTAAAGTAGGGATCTTTATTTTTTCTTAACTACTCCATGGTGTTGGGTATCGTTGAATAGGTCTTTTGAAAATATTGTAGGTTTGTTAACACAGCTTTTTGATTGAGAGATTCGTTTGTGAAATATTAGGCTTTTTTGTCAGAGCTAAGTATCCCTCCCTCTGCCGGCCAAATAGTGGTATTTGGAAATGTGAAAAAAATCACGGTAGTAGTATATATTATAACGAAATTAAAAGGAAAACTATGACAACTAAGTAGACTGCACAAGTTTAAGAGTAATAGCCGATTAACTTATAAAATTTATTGGAGAAGTTAAAATTAGATTGGGTGTTGAATCAAGTCGCCTAAATTATAGAAATCTGCAACGTAGTAACTATTTAGTAATCTGTGCTGTGGGGTTTGTCTCAAGCATTTCTATATAATTATAATTTCTGGGTTTATTTTCCTATATTAAAAAAAAACGTCAATAGTGCTGGGGAAGAAACTCCCCTGCCCCTTCCTCTGCTACTTCCTCCCCTCGCGACACTTTCAAGGTGAATTATTTCAAGACATTTACCAAAATTGTTACCATCGTCCTGTGTTCTCAGAGGTCACGAACTGCTGATACCGTACCTTATTCTTAGTCCGCATTATCATGCCACCATCACTCCATGTATTTAGTAATCTGTGGCTTTATTTTGACTGGTGATTTCGAAACCATACATTGCGCGTGACCCGACACGCACTTGGCCGGTTTATTCTATTCGTTTTATTCGTTTCGTGTATGCCACTTGTCTAGAGGAGCAGGACCTGCCTCGGTGGTCCAGTGGCCGCATTATGCGCCTGCTGTGTACGAGGTTGTGGGTTCGATTGCCACACAGGATAAAACTTTGTGTAACCCACAAAGAAATTGTTCTGAGTCTGGGTGTAATTTGTGTCCGTTAATTGTATGTTTGTAAAGTCCCCCGCGACACAGAGCTTGTTTTCTAGTGCGGGAGTTGTCTTTTAAAAAAAACGAAAAAAAAAGAAAAAAAAAAGGACCGAGTGTTGTGGAAATCCTCGACAACACTCAGTACAACAGTAAACGTATTTTAACTGAGATGATAATGATGATGAACATGACATACATTCTGTTTTTCTTGTGCATTAATTTTGTGGGTTTAGATTGAATATTGATAGGCAGTCTCATTCAGTGAAGATTTTACTCCTTTTTGCTATTTAAGATGTATATGTAGCGCATGATTCCTACGGAAATAGGGCGTTTCATTAGTGCTCTCTGATTGAAATTACGTATAGTGCTTGGAAGTTCTACACATTTAAATTGTTAGACTAATTCTTTTAATTAAGTATGAAGATTTTGATAGCTAAACATATATTATGTAGATAGATAGAAAACTCTTTATTGTACACCAATTACATTTTATGATACAGATATTATTACACACATTTATGTACAAATTTTATAATGTTTTGAACATTATAAAATTAGATTATTATAAGATTTTTTCTAGAACCAGTTTGTCATATTGGTGAACAAATCTATTTACTTCTAATGATTTTACTTATGTTAGTTAAAATCACGAAATATCTCAAGATTTACGCATATACCTAACTGAGCATAAATACCTACTTAATGTTTTTGTCAAAATGTAATTGGTGTACAATAAAAAGTTTTCTATTCTATGTTGCACCAAATTTAGTTCCTACCTATAGATATAGAATGCTAGTGGGCTAATACTTAATGGTCTTTATATTATGGTTAAAGAACTAAACCACGATTGGCTACAGTTGTGGGCTTGTGGTTAAGATGGTCAACTCACTACTTACAGTGCGCCAAGTGTTGTTGGTTCGATTCCTGCACAGGTACAACAAACACACTCAGCGGTTTAATTGTGTTCCTGTGCGTGAATACAGGTTGCCGGCTCGTTTGGAGATGTGTTTTTGACGAAAGCTTTGCCAGGAATTCTTATCCCAGGGATACTCCATCATAAAACCCTGGTGTTAAAATTTCTGGGTTGGCAACACGCAAGTCATCCATCATGGTTGCAATACATCTGGTATTGCAACCGACCATAGGCTGCAGTAACTGCTTACCACCTGGCAAGCTTGCTACACAAGTAGTATAAAATAATCTTAAATTGTAAAAAAAGATATAGAGATAATCAAAATTAGGTCTTTAAAAATCAGGATATACCAAGAACTAAAAGAGCGGCTGGCTGAGGATATGGAGAGTAGAGCCAAAGTCAACATTACTACGAAGCCGGTACCGCCACAACCTGAGGAAATGTATGCCGAAGGAGAGTTCGAAGAAGGTATTTATTTGTAACTAGCTGTTGCTCGCGGCTCCGCCCGCGTCTAGGAATAACTATAACCATCTATCTCCATGCCAATTTTCATAAATAAAAAAATAATAAAAAAAATAAAAATATGTTTAATATCCACCATATAGTACATCAATAAATTGTTTACTGTAAATCAATTACAAATTTAAGTTATGTAATGGTGGACTGGAGCCTAAACTAGGGAAAACCCTGTATTTCAGGTCTCCAGGACACCCACCCGCGGTTACAATAAGTCCGGTTATGCGTGGATCATGTATCTGTGTGTATGTGTGCGTGTGTGTGTGTGTGTGTGTGTGTGTGTTTGGGTGTGTGAGTGTGTATATTACTATATATGATATTTATTTAAGTACAGTTAAAAGTAATTCTGTGTTTTTATAATTTAACTTCAATAAATGGCTCTTGACAATACGTTTACATTCCTTAAATTTTTTTGGATATATATTAAGAAGAGAATTAATTTTGTTGTATAGGTAAGGTGCTAGAAAAGATGAGTGTCTTTTCAAAAATGTAGTGCGATGTGTGATAGTCTCACATATCCTGTTCCTTCTACGTGAGGAATAAGTTATCTGTGGGTCATATGGTAGGTCTTTGTGCTTGCGAAGTGTAATTTGCAAGACAAATAACTGTCTGACTGTTAATATGTTACAATCTGTGTAGAGTGTGGACGTTGGGTATCGATAGGGTTTTCTTAGCATTACTTTAAGCAATGACCTCTGAGCGCGTTCTACTACTATAAGTTTTGTCTTACATGCTCCACCCCAGGCTGGAATAAAGATCGGTTCAGACATTTTTGAAGCGTACACAAACCAAATTAATATTTAATAAGTATACGAGCAAGTATAGCGGTTATCGCTGCATTGAAAGATCTTTTCAAGTTTCTGGATTGAAATGCATCGACATCAACGGCGAGTACATCACCCACCTTCGATTACCGACGATATCGTGGTTATCGCTGAGACGTTGGAAGACCTTGGTGCAATGCTCAATGGACTCAATAGAGTCTCACTACAAGTGGGTCTTAAAATGAACATGGACGAGACCAAGATTTTGGCAAATGTCCATGTTGCACCCGCCTCAGTCACGATTGGAAACTCTACACTCGAAGTTGTTGTGAAGTATTATATCTGGGACAATTACAGTCCAGTTAGGTAGGTCCAACTTCGAGAAAGAGGTCATTCGTCGAATCCGACTCGGCTGGGCAGCATTCGGGAAGCTTCACGTCCCAAATAGCGCAGTCTCTCAAGATGAAAGTCTTTGTGTGTGTTCACTATGGGCATGATACGAAGGTTCAAAGTCACCCAAAGAGCAATGAAGAGAGCTATGATTGGAGCTTCCCTACGAGATTGAATCAGTAACGATATCTGTAGGAGAATCAAAGTAACCGACATAGCTCGAGGAACTGATGGCCGTTGGGGCAGAAAGGTTCTAGAGTGGCGACCACGAACTGGAAAACGCAGCGTGGGCAGGGCTACAAGGTGGACCGACGACCTAGTATAGGTTGCCGGTAACCGATGGACAAGACCAGCGCAGAACCGAGTGCTGTGGAAAACCTTGGGGAGGCGTATGTTCCGCAGTACATATCTTTTGGCTGAGATGGAGATGGACTTATATGTATATAGATTTAAGCTAAATCCCTACAAATATTAGAAATATGAAAGTGAAACTGTCTATCTATCGGTTTCTCTTTTACGGCTAGACCGCAGTACGGAACTTAATGAAATTTGGCAAGGAGATAAATACATATCCTTACTAATATTATAAATTTGATAGTTTGTGACAATGGATGGATGGATGGATGGATAGATGGATGGATGGATGTTTGTTACTCTTTCACGTAAAAACTACTGAACGGATCTGGATGAAATTTGGTACATAGATAGATTATGGTCTGCAATAACACATAGGCTACTTTTGCAGCGATAACCGACATCCACGCGAGCGGAGTTGCCCGGGTTAAACTATGTTTTACCCGTTTAGAGATAGTTAGCATTTCAAATTCTTTTTCTTCGCGGGTGCTAATAGACCTAACTTCCAAACTTCAGCTTACTAGACTACCTACTTAATTAGTTTTGACTGTGAATTAATAAATTATTTATATGGAGGTACTTACGTAAAGAGTTTTAATTTATTATAGAAATGTCAGAAGCGAAGCCTCAAGAAGAGCAAGAACATGAGAGCGCTATAAAGCTAACAGATCAAGCCGAGATGATGAGTCCAAACCTTGCTAGGTACTGGAGACGACGAGCTGAAGAATTGAAAGAGGAAGAGTTCTTCAAGTAAGACATTGCACATTTTTCAATACATTTTTTCTTCTTGGTGCAGTGTAGGCTTATCTGGGTGATACATGGAGTTAAGCCGGCCCTGTCTTAAATAATAATAATATTTTGGGACAACTCACACACCGCCACCTGATCCCAAACTAGGCATAGCCTGTACTATGGTAACCAGACAACTAATAAACATACTTATATATTTCTAAATACATACATAATATAGATAAATTACACCCAGACACAGAACAAACAATTGTGCTCTTCACACAAATATTTGTCCTGGGTGGGAATCGAACCCACGACCTCCGGCGTAGCAGTCAGAGTCACTAACCACTAGACCAACAGGCCATTCAAATAATGTGATAATATATGTATACTTATTCATACTTGTTCTATTGCATGACAGGTACCTTCTCCGCGGAGGAGTCGTTCCTCCGTATTTCAAGAACAAAAAAGGTGCCATATGGTGGGGGGTACACGACATGGCCAATAAGGCAGTTGAAATTTCTGAACGACGAAAGACTAGGTGCATATGTGGAGAAGAGATGAACACCACCAATGAAACGTTATTCTAAAAACAAAAAATATATGAAGAAAATATGGTTACCAAGTATACTTAATTTAAAAATATTAAAGCAACAAGGCAAGTTGAATGGTGATAATTGAACAAGCAAGCGAAGCAAGCAAAGTTCTCCGTGTGCACTTAAACAATCCGGTGTTTGTACTCGTATGTATACATATCGCACCCATAGTGGAATGCAATTTGCAATTTATATCTATACAGCTAAGGGTCTAAATTGCCCAGTGATATTTCTCACGTTACGCCAGTTTTCTACTAAGGATGCATGGGATATATATTATAAATGTTTGTTCGACGTATACTCGAGTATCGTTGATCAGAACGTCTTGAAATTTGATAACATAATTTAAAAATAGTTTTTAACTTTCTGCCAAATCGGTCAAGGGTGAGCCGCGAGTTCACAGTTCATCAGATTTTTTTTTTCAAGTCAACTCCCGTACTAGGGAACAAGCCCTGTGTCGCGGGGGACTTTACAAACATACAATTAACAGACACAAAGTACACCCAAACTCGGGACAACCATTTGTGGATCACGCAATTTTTTATCCCATGTGGGGATCGAACCCACAGCACGCTGCGCAGTAGTAAATGGCAAGGTAACCGTTTAAGTCACTAAACCAACCGTGCAGTCAATGTAAATATCGCAATGGTCTTCTTGACAAATTTGTCCCAGGGCTTAGTTTTGGAGTGTCCTTGGGATAGGAAAAGATTCATTTAAAGCTCATCCGTAAATGATCACTGCAGACTTGTACCCACTCATGCACAGAAATACAACTACACCACCGCTTGTAGTTATTTGGCTGTGATCTTCTGTAGGGTACAGGTTCTTGTCCTGTCGTGCTTGCTCGCTTGTATGGAGACCATACCTCATAGATTAAGATTTGCTGTCAAAGTAGACACGCAGAGAACGCATGTCGACCTTGACAGCAAATCTTCAAACCAGGTTCCAAATTTGAAATAAATAGCTCAAATTCTGTTAAACCGTTGTGATGAACACGACGGCGAAGTAGCTGGCTCCTTAAATGAAACCATACTCGGGTTGACCCTTTAAGTTTGAAATTATAAAGCAGTTTGATTAAATATTTTCGGAAAAAAGATGTTGTGTCTTAGAAGCCTTGATGCCCTTTATCACGTTTCCCTGACCTTTATATATATTATATGTATACATATACATATTGCATAGGTAGCCTGCACCTTTTGCGGCCTGTATATTTCGAGATCTGCACCTTTGCGACCTTTATGTTTTGCATAATATGCACGTTTTGCGACTTGCACGTTTTGCTATGAAGGGATATTTTGTGCCTAAGGTAGGTACTTATATTAAGTTTTTTTTCGCTATTGGACAACGCGATTTTCTTTTGTTACTTATTACTGGCTGTTTGGTATTGTTTGGCCGTGATACTGAAATATGTTTAACTACTTATTTCGAACTGTAGGTTTTCATATCTCATGGGATAATAATATCTCTTTAGATCAGAGGTACTGAGTAAGTATGGACTATGGGCCCTGACTAAGCTTAACGCCAGCGACCAATTAGAAATTACTTTATTGTGTAGCTTAGTTTACTTTTCACCATTTGCATCAAGAAATAAATATTTAAACATTCGAATAGAACTTGCCTTACACGTGGTTTGGTCCAGGCGTTGATGACTTAGTCAAGTCAATTGGTCAGGAGTCTGGAGTAAGTAGGACTTGTAATTTTGTTATTCACTGTATGCTATGGGTCATTAGGAATCAAAGGTAGTCCAATTTTGTATCCATAGTGATTAGTGGTGTTATGATTTTTATAAATAAACTTATTTCAAAAACAAATATGGTTTCATTAAATATTTGTACCGTCTTTACTATGTAATTAGATCAAATATATTTGAATATTTAAAGCAATAGGTATAGAAAAACATTCGAATTATGCTCCAGGCTCGATTTTTTTCCATCCATCCATCTTAGCTATAAGACGTCCACTGCTGGACATAGGCCTCCCCCAAGGTTTTTCACATCATTCGGTCCTGAGCTGACCTTGTCCATCGGTTGCCCGCGACCTTTACGAGGCGACCACGAACTGGAAGACGCAGCGTGGGCAGCGCTGCGTCTTCCAGTTCGTGGTCGCCACTCTAAAACCCAACAGCCAACGGTTCTGCGAGCTATATGCCCTGCCCAGGGCCACTTAATTTGGGCAATTCTTAGAGCTATGTCGGTCACTTTGGTTCTCCTCGTTCCTGATTCGGTCTCGCAGAGAAACTCCAAGCATAGCTCTCTCCATTGCTCTTTGGGTGACTTTGAGCCTTTGCATTAGGTTCTTAGTGAACGACCACGTCAAAGGTCAAAGACTTTCGTCTTAAGATTTTTTTCCACATTACTTTAAATATGGTTTCAATTCTCGTACCTAATCCACTAGCTGACCCGTGCCCACTTCGTTGGTCGGTAAACCTTTTTTCTTGTGATGAAGTGAAGTGTGGTTCGGTCAGTACTGAGTACTATGATTTATTTCCTGACTGCCAAAAAGAGGGTTACATTTTTCATAAGTATATTATTAATGAAAGCATTAGGTACTATTCGTCAGTTCATCCATATCCGTACAGGGAGGCGGCTGTTCCCTCTTCCCCTAAATCCTGTATACCTAAGTAAGTGGATAAAAGATTTGTTAGATACAGTTCACGTTAAAATAAATATTTATATTTTACCATTCAAACTCAATTTAAGTCATTTTAAATTCATTGAGATCAAATGCATTCTATGCCCTGCAAACTGTTACATACCATTAAGAGTTCTCTAACACCACACGAGTAATATGACTTGCCTTGCACAAAAGTTAAGCAAACATTTTTCTGCATGCTTCGCACACAGCGACATTTTGCGGAAGTCGGCTCATCATCCAAGCAGAATACTCTTGACTGTCGCTCTGATTCGGAATCACTATTAATATACAATAGGTACGAATATAATATGTTTAATCGGAGTATTCGGCATCTGCTGAATTTCGCACTTTTCAGAGTTTAATCACCAGTCAACACCAGTCACCAGTAAGTATATATATATCATAATCGTGTTGTTTCTCACCACCGTCGCCGTGCCGTTGAAAATGTTCAATTTACACAATTCCACGCTACGCTTTTTCTGCTCATCGGTTACTTTGTGCGACACCCAACTTAAACAACACTTACGAAGAGAGAGATAGTCGTAATGTTTCGTGTTTGATATTTTGCATTGCAGCTAATCCAATACCCACTTCTCGCTGCATATTATTATGTATTTGCCGGTTTTCACAAACCCGTTTTTCGACAGCTGTTGCTGTACAGCAGCAGTGACACCTGTTGTCAGTCGACCAGTCTCCGCCTAAGCTTTAAAGCTTGCCCGTGCTCTTTTAAATTCCGCAAATGGTCTAAGAGCTACTAGTTCATTTGACTATCCCGTTTCCCACAAAGCTAGATTTTGTTTGAATAATATTTTAATGTCAGGCGATTATATTATTAGAACTACTCTGTAACTACTCTTTTGCAACCGCCAAAACGAGCTGGCTGTTTAGATAAGCTTTTAAAACCATGTAAATAATAATATTTTTTATAAGGGATGATGACGCAACCGCTAGAACTGTATTCATGATGGCTTGACATTAAAATATTATGCAAACAAAATCTAGCTTTGTGGGAAACGAAATAGTCAAATAAACAAGTAGCTCTCCGGCCATCAACTTCTCAACTCGCTCAACACCGCCGACGACGTCCAGATAACAATGGTTTTTGAAGTGATAACTTCTTTTGGCGCGCCGCATACAGATTTCCGTGGGTAGTAAGTTAGGCTGATCCGTCACGCTCGGCTGAACTCGGGACCGCCGAGTGTACCCGAGCTCTTCGCTGTTGTGTCGCTGTGTTGAGTATTTTTTTATTAATTTAATAGTTATTATTGGTATGTAATAAAAATATTTACATTGTGAGATTAGTGTGTGTAGTTAGCGGTTTATCGTGCTAATATTAGATATACCTATATTGAAAAAATATTATATAAAAAACACAATTATTGTTATTCTTTTTATTTATTTTTTAACATATGATTTACATTTTTAAATAAATAAAAACAAAAATAAAAAACCTATGTAAGTATATATTTAAAAATATAAAAAACAGTTCCCCACCGGTATCGGGAACAAAGTCCAAGCTACCGGCGCGGTTAGGGCTCCAGAGACAGGAACCTCCTCACTATACGTGCCGTGTCGAGGAGCACTGCCTTCTGCATCAGATCCTTGATCCATCCACCTAACGCGAGCCTCTTGAGGTGTTGGTCGAGGCTCTTGGCTATTAAACCATTCACTGTGACGACTATCGGTACAATGATAGCGGAATCCACATCCCACATGTCGACAAGATTTTAATGGACCTGTTGAAATTCACCCATATATTGAAAAACATTATAAAAAACACAATTATTGTTATATTATTATAAAGAGTGATTCGATCGTATAGGTAACGTCATGTCACGTCATGTTTATAACATACATGCATACACATAAACATATATATATGTAATATAATTAAAAATTAACCTAACTTTTATTCTTTGTTAACTTTTACTTTCCCATATTCAAAAATAAATATGTTATTTTTATGAGTAATTATAAAATAATACGAGGTTATGAATGTTGGGATACGACGTATGCGGCGTTACCTCGCTCTGAGGCGTTCCATTGTGCAAGCGAGAGCGCGGAACGAGCGACAAAGAGGCACAATGGGCCATTCTACTGACGTTGTCATGTTCAACTATCGTCAGTAAACCAACTTTAGAGACAAACGATTTTTCTCTAAAAAAAAAACTTCAAAAATGTCTTACGTTATTAAAACTATCAACAAAAATGTTACATCCAAGATATATAGATATAAATATTTTAAAAACAAAAACAAAATACCAAAAAGTGTATCCGATGTTGGGATTCGAACCCGATTCAACCGGTACTGTGAGAAAAATACCTATTTGTGAATTTGAACTGATACTTAATATTTACAGTACTAAATAATTCCTGTTTTACTATATTTTTACAAATAATTCAAAAAAATATTATCTGATATAAAAACCATCTACAAAAAACAAATTTCAAAAAGTGGACATGAATCTGGGATTCGAACCCAGTACCATCGGACTGTTGGACTAATACCAAAAAATGCTATAATTTACTCCATCCATTAATGACATCGACTGGCCTGTTGTACTAGTGGCACAGATTACTAAAGAGTTACTACGTAACTAGTGGTTAGTGAATCTAATCCATGCGGGTTCGATTCCCATTCAGGACCAATCTTAGTGTGATATGCTCTGTCTGTCGTCTGATTACCATACAGTCTGTGCCAAGTTTGGATTTAGATGGTGTGTGAGTTGTCACAAAATATTATAATTAACCTAATTTGACTAAGACAGAAACAATTCAAACAGACCCTTATCACTTCAAACAGATTATTTGTTTATTTGCACTGATAAATTAATTGCTTATTATAGTTTCACGAATATTCTTTTTAATAAATCAATTTATATTATAGGTATACCTAATATAAGCCATCAACAAAAAAATAAACTTAGGTTAATAGGTATATTAACATTTTAATATACCTAAACGGGAAAAAATTGTTTAGCCCGGGCGAAACCGGGGCGGAGCGCTAGTTAAATACGGAAGCAAACAATCAAAATAAGTATATTTCGTAAAGCGCGTGACCTTGAGCGAGCAAACGTGGCCCAAGCCCGAGACAATGAGTGATACCTACCCTTTATGGTCGGTAGATCTATGTGAGTGATGAAGTAGGTGCCTACTATATCTTGTGAAAAATATAATTTTAAATAGTGTCGCCATCTGTTGATTTTATGTGTATGCACGTAATCTGTTGGATACAGACATCTACAGATAGATAGATAATTAAAATTTAGCCCGAAGGTTAGCCCGAGTTAGCGGGGAACCATTTCTTTGTATGGGATGGGGTATCTGTACTAGTATTATATTATCTGTGGTTTTACTATATTTTTACAAATAATTCAAAAAATATTATCTGATATAAAAACCATCTACAAAAGTCAGATTCCAAAAGGTGGACATGAATATGGGATTCGAACCCAGTATCATCGGACTGTTGGACTAATACCACAGATTGCTAATACTCCATCCAGTAATGACATTGACAGTCCAATGAAGTTTTCGCTTCTGGTCTTAAGCACACACTCGTTTATTATTGGGTCTGGTTAACTGGTAGCTGCTCAAAGCTGACAAACAGTTGACAGGATTTATTACCTAGTTATATATTGTGCAGATCTGTCTTAATGACTCAGCCCAAAAAATCTTAAAAAACACTTTAAAAGTAGGTACGTGATGATAGAGACACTTGATCCATGACTTTACACAACGTCTTAAAACAGCAACGTTTTCAAGTAGCTGATACGTCTAGTCATTGTTATATTAGTGGAGTCGCTGAGTGAATGGTTACGGTTTCACTGCGATATGAATAATACAGCCATTAATCACCCACATCGGTACAGTCAATGCCAGAAATAGACATAGATTTTGTTACCGAACGTGTTTCTGCCGTGGCAAGACTTTAAATAAGTAGTTTTGGTAAATTCAGAGAAGACGATGTACCTATGATTAGATGGCTGGTCTCTGAGGTCACGTACTAGGGCCTAGGGTCACGTCGGTTGGTAATCGGTCACAGCTGTTTCGTGGCCTCTCATAGAGCGGTGATCAGCGGTGTGGCTTTGCATGCCAATTTGAGTGTTAAACGAATGGCGGGAGAAGAGTTAGCAAGTGTAGACGAATTCGTCAGTTGTTTTCCCCACCGCTTTTTCCGCTATCCGCTATGACGATGTCAGCCAGTGGCGGAGAAGTGCAACGCGCGTTGCCATTGGTCGACGCACAGCCAATGTGCGCGGCCTTCGCACCGCGGCCCTAGACTCGAAAGGGACTGTAGCGACGCCCGGACAGTCCGTCCCGGGCCCTTGTGAAGAATTGTGTAATTGACATAATTTTGCATGTGTCGCGTTGTTTGTCAACAAAGTAAGGTGTTTATAACTTTTATCGATAGTGCCATTTTGTGGACGATTGGGACGTGTCACGTAAACTAAAGGTGGAGGAGTTTTCACGTGAGTATTTAGCCTATATTTTAATTGTTGTTGCTGCGAGGCGTCAAGAGATGGCGTTAAGTGTCGCGTTGAACGACCGTGTCATTGAACTAGAGTATTTGTGTTTGAGTGTGTCAACCTTTATCAGAATGCGTTCAGAGTTGTTTATAAGTTTTGTCACATAAAATGTGCGAGTACTAGGTAGCCTGGTGCATTGATGCACGTCATATGCATACGTATGTTTATCTATTGTTGAATGACATTGTTACTCTTGTAACATGTAGGTAATAAGGGATAGATAGGTCAGACATAGGTATACCTATATATCTCTCTACTGATAGAGACTAGGCAGTGGCTACGACTAGTTATAAATGCAATATCTACCTAGAAACAAAAAAGTTTAGTAGGAACTGCTGCATCAAAAGGATCCATACTTTTTTTTTATTTTAGGATCATAGGTTCATACTTTGATCTTTAAGTGGATAACCTATTTACGTGTTTGGAACATAAATTCGTAATTCGTTAGTAGTATAAATGGGATTCGTAGGTACTCTTATCGAAAGACATTTTAACGAAGCCCATTTGTACCTACTACGCTACATCTCCGAAAAGCTATTTAACCGACGGGTTATTTGATCGATAGGTAATTTCATCGAAAATCCAAATATTCGAAATCCATCCCATGTTCCGGGCTCGACTTTTTCCGAATTGCTTTTATATTTAATTAGTATATTTGAGCTAATTGCATAAGTAGCAAAAATTCTAAAAATATTTAATAAACATTTAGATTAGGTAAAATATACACTGTATTATACGATATGCACGATTTATTGTGTACATTATTTCTATTCAAAATTGAAATTAACATTAAAAAATAATTTGTGTTGCCTTCGATCATACGTCATTAGAAGAAATGTATTATTGCTAAAATGGGATTTCGAACATTTGGCTTTACGGTGAAATGGCCAATCGATCAAATAACCCGTCGGTTAAATCCCTTTTCGGTGATGTGGCGTAGTAGAAATGGCCTTCTTTAAGATGTCTTTTGATAATGAGTACGAAGCCCAGTATAAAATAAGACAATGTTTTAAGCACTAGATATACTTAGAAGGTAAAACATATCTCATTTTTAAGTACCTAAGTACCTACCTAGGTATAATAAAAACCAAATTATGGCCTCCCACACATGTTTTCTTTGCATTGATGACTTAATGACAGGACTCGCAATTTGTTCACTTAAATTACAAGTTACATTACAACCCTAGTAAATTATACTTCGTTTTAATGTAAAGTACCTACCTACCTAACTTCCTACCTCACTGTGTAACGAGCGTTGGAACGGAAGTAACCAAGGTGAGAAAGAGTTAGTTTTGTCACTAAAATAGACTAAGTAGGTATTTTGTCATACGTCGTCATTTAACCAGATTAGATGTTTATTTTTATATTTTTTTAACTTGGCTAAGGAATTTTTAGCGAATTTATCTAAATATATATTTAGCTAAGCCACAGAATACTTAATAGTACAGGTAAGCTAAGCTGGCTAAGCTTAAATTTAGATAAATTCGGGGAACTGGTATTGGAGTTGGAATAGTATAGGGTCATTGCGCCGGTAAGCGACCAGTTAGCTGGGTTGCCCACTTCAGATGAGTATAAAAAAATGTTATCTACACGCAACATAATATGTGTTGGTGTAAATTAGTCCCAAGTATAGTCTAGTTTGGATATAAAACACAAAATATAGTACTTTTATCCATAAAATATTAAAAAATGCTGAAAAAGTGAAAATATAGCCAAAACGTCGGTTTACGGCTACTTTAGGCGGTAAATTTAGTCCGACAAATGGCCGGTTACTGAAGCTGCCCGGAAAACCGGCGCACTGACCCTACCTCAATTACCAATTATCAACCTAATAATAATGAGCAAATAAAGTCTTCGTTTTACAAAAAAAAACCTTAACTCATTAGTATTGGAGATTGAATTTGCAATGTTGTTACATTTATTTATTCTACATTTAATAGCCAAAAGCTGGGGTTATTTATTTAACTTTTATAGTAAACAACAGTCTTAATTCTTATTTTGTTTTTTTTTCTTTAAAGTTCAAATTACTTTTGTTTATAGGTAGTGTTAAAATGTACCTAAGTATATCAATGTTATTTTAAGTAGGTAGGTATCAAGTAGAGAGCCAACAATAAATATAGAATAATCCTAATGTCTGCACTTTTTAGCTGTAAAAAACCTACCTAAAACGGTAACATTTCAAATTTCCTACACGAGGATCACGGCTAATGAGGAATTACGAATTTTTGTACGGCTTTCTTCTAGTTGATAAATCATTAAAAAAAACGGTGAAAAGCTTAGTGCTGTAGGTGCTGTACAATAGTAGTGATATCTAAAGTCAGTACCTCCGATAGTAAGCAGAAGCGATATACGAGTACGTAATCGACTTTCTAGACTGCTCAGATGCAACTCAGATGAATGTAATAATTAAAAGACAAGTAAAAATATGAAATGACTCATTTTTTTAATATTCAATGAATGAACAGAATTGGGTGCCAATATTGGGGACTTTGAGCACCCTAAAGTAGACCGATTAACTGCTAGGGTGTTTTTTTTTTAGGTGAAACCCCTTCACTTTTGAAATAAGTAACTTTGGTTTTATAATAAAAATACCAGCATAGTGCGAGGTAAACTTGCACACCGGAGCGATTTATTGAATACTAGCTGTTGCCCGCGGCTCAGCGCGCGTGGATGTCGGTTATCGCTGTAAAAAGAAGCCTATATGTTATTCCAGACAATAATCTATCTCTGTGCCAAATTTCATCCAGATCCGTTCAGTAGTTTTTACGTGAAAGAGTAACAAACATCCATCCATCCATACTCACAAACTTTCACATTTATAATATTAGTAATAGTCCGATCAAAGAATGCCTCAAAGGAGGGTATAGAGTGCGTGAGCGGGAACCTAAGCGATTTCTTCAGAAACTTATTCAGAATACTTAAAGAAAAAACCTCAGACTAATAGAATAGGAGAAAACATACTTAAAGTCCTGACGCCTAGGAGGCGAGGCGGAGGGAGGGGAGGCTGACAAAGGACTCAATTTTAGGTTTTTCGCTAATATATCAAAAATGGTGCGTTTTAGCAAAAAATGTTCTAAGATGAAATGAAAGCTTATAAAATTCTCTATAACTTTGATTATGTATACTTTTCCATATTTCCATCCGTTTTCGAACTACACGCTCCAGAAATGAACGACTCACATTATGTACCTACCTACCTACCTACTAGTAAGTAAAATTATTTTATAGTCTTACCTTTCAGAGTTTCCAGGTAATTTAAAAAAAGTTATCTCTGGATGCGTTATTGACGAATTCATGCAACCAAAAACAGCACAATATATTATTAGAATTGGTAAAAAAGATAATACATTACCTATTATCTCTAATTTAGTCACCAAGAATACTTATTGGATTTTACCAGGTACTTAGATAATGTAAAGCAGGTCCATATTGCAATTTTCTAGTTTGATTTTATATTAAATGGAAGTAAAACGCTATCGAAAATGAAGATTGATGGAAAGTAGCTGGTGATTTTTATAACGATGGCATGAAATTAATATTGTGATAAAATGAACACCTTTATTTTAGGTTTTAATTATAAGTTTGTCATTGACTTTTTGGGTGCCATTTACCAATGCGCTGCTTATTTATTTATTTTATTTATTTGGTTCACCAACAACTGTTTACACCAACAGTACCTACACAAAGAAACTTAATATGCATGCTACAAGTAATAGGTAGTTTAACAGTTACTTAAAGGTAAACACCATATAATTTAAGCTACTTAAGTTTACATTAGGCGAACTTATCGTCTGTAAAAAGTGGGAAAAAATAATAACGTAAAGAAAGTTGAAAAGACAACACAAATAATAAAAGACATTACAAAGGCAACGAATGCAAAGTTAAAGTATTGTGTGTTTGATCCTCACACATGACAAAAAATAGTGATACAAGTTATTGTTTTAAGCCTGGGTGTACATAGTACCCATAATCTCGATGTTATCGAACCAGCGAGTGAGTTGCAGCTAAAATGTATCACTTTAGGCACCGCAGCTGAGAGTTTAAGGCGGGTTTAACGTAAGGATGCTGTACAAAGCTTTAGCACTCTGCCAACTTTCTTTTACGAGACCGTTTCCCTTCCACCCAAGATACAAGATTATCTAAAATTTTGATTGAAAGTAACTATTTGACGTATCTTGGCGACTAAAGAGTTAAACTGATTTTGATTTTAGGTAACTATGTTGTAATAAATGGAAGAATGCCTCTAGTAAGGTGGACCGACAACATAGTCGATGGACAAGGTTAGCTCATGACTCATGACAGCAGTGGACGTTTTTCAGCTATGATGATGATAATGTTGTAATTACCTCAAAGCTGATAGTGGTAGGTGGTAGACCTAACTTATCAAATAGGTACACAAGCAATAGATAAATAGAAACGAAGAAAAAGTAACAAACAAATAATCCGTGTGTAAAATATCACAAACTGTGGGTTGGAGACATAGTAATAACAATTTTAAACTTATGGGGACTCCAGTCGTTATCTGGCGGAACGGAATTTTATTCCTAAATTTAACTTCATTTGACATCCATTGATAGTCACATATGCCTATTATTTGACTCTAGTAGTACAAAACTGGGATTGTATAACATGTAAAGCGATAATAACTTAACAATTGGTTAAGTTACATCGTAAGTGTTGACAGAGATCTTGTAACATTCAGCGTCGACCAAACACCGGTCAGGTTTCCATTAATGTCTAACCGTTAGCGTCTTGGTATTAGTAACCAATAAGTATCCATTGAAATCCAGGGAAACTGTACCTATACATTGGTACGAGTATACCTATTTCATCATCTCAATCCATAAACGTCCCACTGCTGGGCACGAATCTCCTCCATACATTTGGAGGGATATTAGCCTACTACACCACGCTGGCCAGACGGGTTGGTATAGAGTTATGTTTCGAGGTTTAGTAGTAGATATTGTCTGCCTGACTTACTACCTTAGTCGACTCTTACGACACCCACGGGATAGAATGGGGTGGTGACATTTGTATTCTTAATCCGTCACCTCGCGGACCATACCTATTTATCATACAATAAACTCATAGCTAATTTTACTAGGTATAAAGCGGTGATAAGTAGCCGAGTGGGAAAGTAACCGACTTGCACGCAAGAGGTGCGGGGTGGCAGTACCAATGTGAATTTCACTTTGTAGAGTTTTATGTAAGTACTAATCATATGATTCACCATCTGCTAACGTTGAAGGAAAACATCGTGAGGAAACCCACGTGTCTTAAAAGTAATTCTAAAGGCATGTAAGGTTCACCAACCCGCATAAGGCCAGCGTGTGCAAATTAAGGCCAAAACTCTCTTCCTTCTACTTCCTCCGTCTCCTCTCTCTCTTGGTAGAGGAGAGGAGACTTATATGGGTTGTTATTATATTATTATTATATGCTAGCGGGTCGCCCCGACTTCGCCCGCATTGAACTATTACAGCGCATCTTTCTTATTTTTATCTTACATAAAAACCTTACATTGTTTAATTATGGAGTTTCGTTGCCTACCAGACAGGCTTCATTATCAGTTCAGTTCAATTTTAATCCATTTTCATTTGCTACATTACATTTGCTTAATAATAGTTGCTTAACAACCTAAATCGAGACTTATCTAACCGCCATTCGAGAAATACTTATCATTCAGAAGTTCAGATGGTCTTTTTCATCAGTTTCACTTCACCTAATTACACTTTCTGAATGCAAATGTTTGATTTATTGTAAAAAATATTGAAATACCTATATGTATGCCTATAATTTTTGAGAAGTCCTACCAATTCCTCTTGGATTTCATCATCAGACCTAGCTTTTGATAAAAATTAAACCAAACTGGAAGTATGTCCTCTCAGCCAAAAAAATATCAAATCAGGCCATAAATGACCGAGTTCTGCGGTAACAAACATTTAAAAAAATACACATGAATAGATAACCTCCTATTTTTGAAGTCGTTTAAAAAGGGATCCGATTCGTTTGACGTAGCTACTAATATATAAATAGACAGATTTCTCTGATACAATAAATAAAAGCACTAATTAGTACCGATGTATCACTTGAAGTAATAATCCCCAACTCGTGTCGTGCGAATACGAAAACTTCGCCTACGGCTCGACCATGTTTTGTTATTGCACCCTACTCGCAATTTCCGCCCTTGACACAATGTAAGTACTATTATTATCTTTCCACTGTGGACACGTAATTATTATTTGTCAGACAATTGATTAAATATGATTGTATAATAGTGTTTAGTGTAGGTAATTACATTATTGACTGCAGTGCACAATTAGTTAGTGGTGAACCAGGACAGGTGGACCGATGACCTTGTAAAGGTTGCGGTTAACCAATGAACAAGGTCAGCTCATGCATCACTGCTGTGGATATCCTTGGGGGAGGTCTTTGTCCAGTAGTGGAAGTCTTTCGACTGATATGATGATGATGATGATGAACCGAAGGAGCATTTGTATAAAGCACGATTTGTTGTCTAGTTATTTTATAGGGACCTACTAGCTGATCCGGTTTGTGGCGCGGTATTTTGTTTTTAAATTATAATAAAACTAGCTGTTGCCCGCGTCTCCGCCCGCGTGGATGTCGGTTATCGCTGCAAAAAGTAGCCTATGTGTTATTCCAGACCATAATCTATCTCTGTGTCAAATTTCATCCAGATCCGTTCAGTAGTTTTTACGTGAAAGAGTAACAAACATCCATCCATCCATCCATTCTTACAAACTTTCGCATTTACCTATAATATTAGGGATTATAAGTGTAGTTCAGTTCCCTGCCAAAAGGAGCCTATACCTAGCCTATGGCTTTCACAAATTTTCTTCTTTCTATTGGTAAAAGTTTTTTTTTAAATCTGTTCAATAGATCCAGAGATTCCCATACAACCTCACAAACTTTATAGTATCAATTAGTATAGATGTATAGAGACAACCCAGAACAGATTCACCCTAGCTTCAATTTATTTGAAAACAATTTTAATAGGAAGATTTAAGTCTTGACACAGTCTAGTGCCAGTCCAGATTAATCCCATTTACTCTTTAAGACATTAGTGCCTTGAGTGCCGAATGGCTGTCGCTTTTTATTATCTAGACAGGGTTAACCCCATCTAGATAATAATAAGTGACAGCCAGATAGGGGAACTTTCTATTAGCTCTCGAGTGCAGTCAGTTAACTTATTTTTTTATACTACTTAAGTGGCAAACAAGCATACCGCTCGCCTGATAGTAAGCAGTTACTGTAGTCTATAGACGCTTGCTATACCAGAGGTATTATTTGCGTGTACAACCCAAAAAATATTACCAGGGTTTTATGATGGAATTTCCCTGGGATAGGAAAATGATTCGTTAAAAACGCATCACGAAATGAGCTCTGGAAACCTGCACTCACACACACGAACACAAATGCTTCGCTGTTTGTAGTCATTTGGCTGTGGTCTTCTGTAAGGTGAAGTCTTTCCCCAGTCGGGCTTGCTCACTAGTATGGTGTCCTACCTCGCTTATCTCCTCTTGGACTGCATGTTATTAAGCATTTCAATTAATCAATATAAATCGTACGTGAAACCAAAAACATTACTAAGTACCTACTACCTACGTATTTTGTATAAGTTCTATTTGATTACTTTACGGGTTACGCATTATAGATTAATCTTCACTTATGTTTACCAAACATTGTATTCTAACTAGCTCGCTCTATTGTTTACTTCCTACTTACACATTCCAGTTACAGTCCTATAATCACATCCCAAGTGTTCACTCTCATAGGTAGGTTAGGTACGTATGTTGCGGCTTTAATCACTTTAAATGGAATCGAAAAATGTACGGTACATATCAATAACATCGTTACGTTATTAAGTATACGGTATTAAATAAAACAACAAATAAACTTTTCTGGATTAAATATGGGCAAATTTAGAAATAACACTTTCCATATCGACTTTTTTAAGCAAATCATGCTCTATATTCATCAAAATGAGATGATAAAGACTTTCCTGGCTCCTCGTGATCCTTAACTCATTTTTAACCGACTTCAAAAACGAAGTTATCAATTCGTGTATGTTTATGTCAACACATCACCATAGTCGATCAGAGGAAAATTGTATGTCTGAACAAGCATTGTTTTAGTCTTACATAGGAGAAAGTTCTTTTTAAATGAGAGTCGATGAGCAACCTAATAAATATCTAGTATTTAACAGCAGAATAATACAACATTTGTATTCTTAATTCGTCACCACACATCCGTGTGGTGACGGATTATGAATACAAATGTCACCACCCCGTTCTATCCCGAGGGTGTCGTAAGAGTCGACTAAAGGAGTCAGGCAGACAATATCCACTGCAAGAGAGGGAAAACTCGAAACAAAACCCTTTACCAACCCGTCTGGCCAGCGTGGTATAGTAGGCTAATATCCCTCCAAATATATGGGGAGACCCTTGCCCAGCAGTGGGACGTTTATGGGTTGAAGTGATGATTTAACAGCAGGGTACAGATCTATTGCATACCATTAAAGATTACTTGAGGAAGAGTTAATGGGTCTAATCTATTCATCGAGTGTTGACTGCTAATCATCAAGGCTTGACACTTGGTCGGATTCACAGTCAACCCTAACCTTTTGGACCAATTCTTAATGTGCTGGAAATCTCTGTTAACCATATCAACCGCAGAGTAGACACAGTCAACACTTGCCTGAGAATAAATCTGCAAGTCATCAGCGTACAGATGATACGCACACTGAAGATTCGGAGTTATGAAATTAATAAATATTGAAAATAACAATTGAGATAAAATACCGTCTTGAGGAACACCAGAGTCAATATCACGCCATATTTTTGCTATCTGCAATCGGCTCTTCAGCCATAATCAGATGTGTTCCACGCCCCTATTGTTGTAGGTGGCATTCCAGTGAGTGACACCATATTATGTTAAGTATTTAAATTCTCTCATCTAAGTTCAGTATCTGCCATCTTTTTAGGCGATTTATATTTTCATTTGCAGATGGGTTGAGTTGGTCTCTTGCTAGTTCATTTGTGCTATTCTTTCTGACTTCCTCTCTGACAGTGGATATCTCTAGATACTCATGTATCTCTGTGTTTCTTACGAACCAGTGTGCACTTGAAATTGTCCTCAATACAATATTTTGGAACCTTTGTAATAATTCCACATTGGAGTTGCTCGCAGAGTCCCAAAGCTCTATTAGTATATCTAATTAGGTATATACATTATATTTAACCGAAAAATAATGAATCGCAATTTTCAAAAGGCTCAAAAGTATTACGAAACATAAGCAAAAATAAGAATGATTTATCGGGAATTGTAGTGTTTCCAGCGCCATAAATTAACGTTAAAAAGTTAGTTAAATACTTATTTTACTAACTACACTCGGCAACGGAGTTGGCTGTACAGGGCCGCTATATGAAAATTAGTTTTTTAGTAAAACCATTGTATACATTAGTGTGGAATTTGGTAACTGTGTACAATTAGACTAAATCTACATAAAAAATATAGTTATCTATATAAATTATATTTTACAGAAATTCAAACATTGGTTTTTCTAATTAAATCTCATCTCCGTTGCCCACCGCACCTACCTACTTCAGTATATTAATACGTAAAGGCTTAGGGCTTAGTTATCTATATAAATTATATTTTACAGAAATTCAAACATTGATTTTTCTAATAAAATCTCATCTCCGTTGCCCACCGCACCTACCTACTTCAGTATATTAATACGTAAAGGCTTTTATTAAAACGGTCGACTATTTAGAGAGGTTTCAGTCAGCTCCAATATTTGTTCTGTAAGTAAACAAAGTGAACTGAGCTACTTGAAGCGGTCGGCAAAAATAACTCAATTGGCAACAAGTAATATGATAATAGGCATTATTGGGCATGGACCCTATTGGAAACCTTAAAATTGTTGTAAATACCTATGTGCTGCAATATCTCACTAATATTATAAACGCGAAAGTTTGTAAAAATGTATGGATGTATGTTTTTGCTTCACGTAAAAACTACTGAACGAATCTGGATGAATTAGCACATCGGCTAATTTTTATCGCTATAACCGACATCCACGCGGGCGGAGCCGCGGGCAACAGACAACAGCTAGTACTTAATAGAAATGTAAATCTATCTATAAATGTTGACAAATTTACAATTAATTACCTAGGTGGTTATGAAAATTAACTCGAAAGACTTTTAGAAGAGGCAGTGCAGACTTTCTGAATGGTAATAAAAAATATCTCGAACCTTCCCTATCCGAGTTAGACTGGTCAAAGTCCGGGTGTTAATCCTCTTATCATCATTTTTCTGTGACATAAACATTATGAGAGGTACCATACGGGCAAACAAGTCTGACTGGGGACAGTGCTCAAGAAGACCACAGCAGTGTACGTAAAACGAACTGACATGGTGGTGTTCACACAAATACTTACTTTCAATACTTCGATGTACCGAGTGTCAATATGGCATCGCTGCGCTGGATAGAATGTAGCACGGCCCCAATTCTTGATCAATTAGCTTATTGTATTCATAAATATTATACGAAAAACTAATGCATGGGCTCGTATGCTCGTAACGCGCTTAGGTAGCTCTTAAGCTAGAAATGAAGAATACCTCTGAAACTACACTTTTTTATTTCTTTCTTTAAAAAAAGACAACTCCCGCACTAGAGAACAAGCTCTGTGTCGCGGGGAACTTTACAAACATACAATTAACGGACACAAATTACATCCAGACTCAGAACAAATCTTTGTGGGTCACACAAAGTTTTGTCCCTGTGCGGGAATCGAACCCACAACGTCGTGCACAGCAGGCGCATATTGCACCCACTGGACCACCAAGGCTGTCAACACTACACCTTATACTTGCCCAAATCACTAATAAAAAGCTATACCCGAGTAGTAGGTAGTAGGTACACGAGTGTCTCACTCGGGTATTCTTTTTTTTTTATACTTCTTGATTGGCAAACAAGCATACGGTTCGTCTGATGATAAGCAGTTACCGTAGCTTATGGACGGTTGCAATAGGTACCAGAGGTATCACTTGCGTGTTGCAGACCCATTTTTTTACACCAGGGTTTCTTCCAAAACGCATCCCTAAATGAGCGCTAGAGACCTGTACTCGCACACGTATGGTAGGCGGTATGCTGGTTTGCATACATAAATTTAAGTACTATGCGATTTTTTTGACTTCCTACCAAGAGATGTTAGCCGAGCGGTGATAGCCTAGAAGGAAAGTAGCCGACTGGTACTCATGACGCATGAGTTCAAACCCGGGTGGCGGCGGTACCAATGTGAATTTTACTTTGTGAAATTAATATTATGTACCTACTAATCAATCGATTACCTACCATCTGCTAACGGTGAAGAAAAACATTACATGTCTTATCCACCAACCCACATTAAGCCCTAGATACTCCTGGAACTCATAATTACTTCCGGATGGACTTCCGGAAGGTATAACGGAATTCCGTAGGTAGTTTTGAGTGTAGTCATCATCATCGTTTTGCGCCACAGGTTAAAAATAGATTAGACGAACTAATAACTTATAGAAAACCATATATTAAAATAAGGCCCACTGCTGGGCATGGGTCTCCTCTCCTCTATAAAGAGAGAGAGAGAGACGCTGGTCTAATGCGTGTTGGTGGATTTAGATATACCTTTAGAATTTCTTTCAAGACATGTGGGTTTCCACACGATGTTTTCCAATGTTTTCCTTTCCCGTTAGCAGATTAGTTTTTATTAGAATATATGTTCTAGTTAGAATTATACAAAGATATACATTCTACTGTTCCGTGCCTGCGTGTTATCCCGGGCCCGATTGTAATCCTTACTAATATTATAAATGTGAAAGTTTGTAAGTATGGATGGATGGATGGATGTATGCATGGATGGATGTTTGTTACTCTTTCACGTAAAAACTACTGAATGGATCTGGATGAAATTTAGCACAGAGATTATGATCTGGAATAACACATAGGCTACTTTTTGTAGCGATAACCGACATCCACGCGGGCGGAGCCGCAGGCAACAGCTATATATAAAGCTTTTAATACCATAGGTGATACCTATGGTATTAAAAGCTTGCGTGTTGCCAACCCATATTTTTTTACACCAGGGATATGGCATAGGAATGCGATTCTTTCAAACCGCATACCTAAATGTAGCTGGAGACCTGTATAGTAGGGTGATATCAAAATTGCCTTAAATTTGGAACGTACCTACTTCTATCTATATTCATATTAACTCTACAAAGACTACTCAAGCTGACAGAATCAGGGGCCATAACCAGAGGAAAGAGGGACGGAGCTATACACCCTATATAGCTCTGTCCCACTTTCTCAGTCAAACTAATCACGTTTTAACACATTCATGGTAAGAAACCCATGCAACTACACAGTATAAAGAACTAAGTTACCCAGGTTGTTTTTTATTTTGATTAGTAATATAATATATAAGTTGTATATATATATTTTTTTATACTACTTGGGTGGCAAACAAGCATACGGCCCGCCGGGTGTTAAGCAGTATCCGTAGCCTATAGACGCTTGCATTACCAGAGGTATCACTTGCGTGTTGCCAACCCATTTTTTTACACCAGGGCTTTAAGATGGAAGTAACCCTGGGATAGGAATACGTTTCTTTCAAAACGCATTCCTAAATGAGCGCTGGAGACCTGTACTCACACACAGAAACACAACTACACCGCTGTGTGTAGTCATTTGGCTGTGGTCTTCTGCAAGGTGGAGGTCCTTCCCCAGTCGGGCTTTCTCGCTAGTATGGTGCCCTACCTCTCCTCAAGTATTTTGCTTTTATATGTGTAACCAGTTGTCTAATTGCCATAAGACAAGATCCATCTACTAGTTTGACCTTTGACCCTGTGTTAGTTTTCTGAAGATATACATATCAAGTGGTCACCAGAAGCGGTATGAGCTTAGCGCTGGACAGACAGACGGAAATAGCGAAACTATAAGAGTTTCTTGTTGACTACAGAACTACAGACTGGTTAAATTTGATTGGCAATCTTTGGTAAAATAAGCTTTTTTATGTACGTAACTATTTAGGTACGTTGTTATAAAAGCTTACAGAATCAAGGGCCATACCATAACGTGTTATAACGCGAGTCTTTCTAGCGAGGAAGAGGGACCGAGCTAAATAGCGTGTAGCACCATCCCTCTTTCTCGTTCGAAACGTTTAACTGCCTGTAAGCTTTTATAACAACGTACCTAAATAGTTAGATATATAAAAAAGCTTATATTTTTGAGACAACTCACTAGACAGAGCCGTTACTATGGCAACCAGACAACTGAAGACGACGTACGATAAGAAAACGGTTCATTGAGCACTGTGTCGTGACCTGTTCTCTCACGGTCTCAAGCACAGGAACACACCACCTAAAGAGATAATGGTCTACAATTTGCACACACTTATCCAAATGCCGTCCTGTGCACTTGGTGACGCCAAGAGGGTCAACGGGCTTAAACGGGATGTGTCCGTTAGTCTGTAATCTAGATGGATCCGACACTTGACCATTGAGACCATACTGGATATTGTACTAGGTGCCCTGTAATCTGCGTCGAGCGATATGAATAGTGCAGTACCTTTTTTACTAAGTACTATCGATACGAACAACCATACAGCCCGCCTGATAGTAAACTGTTGCCGTAGCCTTGCCACACCAAAGCTATCACACGTTGTCAACGCTATTAAAACTTTTAGTGCTTATTTTTTTGATCCGATAACTTTTTAGTTTTGAAGAGTTCCCTTAATTCCTTATGATCTCATTATCAGAACTTTTTTTTGATAAAAACGGGACCAAACTGGAAGTATGTCCTCTTAGACAAAAAAGTTTTTTTAAATCGGTTCATAAATGACGGAGTTCTTCGTAACAAACTTAAAAAAATACACACTAATTGATATGAACTACTTTGTTGTGTTCCTGTGCATATATAGGTATAAAGGTCTCCAGAGCCAATATGAAGGAGACCACAAAACATAAACATTTGTATTTAATGATTTTCTTATCCCAAGGCAAAGATATTATACTTAGTTATAATTTTTAAGAATTTTAAATATTAATATCAAATCTTTCTTTTTTATAATAGTAGTTTAAAAATATATAGCCTATGTTACGCGCTAATTAGCTTTCAAATGGTGAAAGAATTTTTAAAATCGGTCCAGTATTTTGTAAGTTAAATCGTAACAAACAAACAAAAAATCAAATCTTTCCCCTCTAATATTAATTTAAATCATGTTTTTTTTGCTTTTGATTGTAGCGAGACATCGCTTGTACGCATTACTTGCATTCCCCTACCCTGGATATCCGGTCAGTGGTGTGAAACCATTTCATCGTTAGGTTCTTCTCACAAGCAATTTTGTGAATGACATATCCTATCGGATTTTATCAAACACAATACTTACTGGGAAGATTAGATTGACCTGCCGGTCAGTAGACTAGAAACGGAGTAGTAGGACTAGAGTGTGGTTGCACGAATTGGGCGATGCCTATTCGCAGGATTTGTTTGTCATGACTCATGATATAAGGCGGATTAAGGACTAATTATATTTATTCAGCTCCGTTCGCGTTTCGCTGAACGATTTTGGTTACACTTATACAGCTCTGTTTCTATCAGCCGCGTACGGCGTCGTAAGAATGAGAAAAGCCGTCATACCGTGCAATCTGCGCTGAAACGCTTCTGTCTACTGCGTACGGCTTACGTAGTAACTATTTACTCATTTAGTATTGTGCCCTCAACATGGACAGTTCTATGTGCGATATTTTTATCGTTTCGCTTCTTATAGAAATAATAGAAAATCTCTGTTGATCGCTATAATGTGATTCACTAATTTCATTCAAGCAAGAATATTTTTGCACTAACAATAAAAGTTTCTCTTCGTCGATCATTTTTCCTAAAAATAAAATCATTATAGTTAGGTATCTACTTTAAAACACTGCACTGTTTAATCTTTGCTTGCATAATGATTACGCAATAATAAATCAAATCAATGCAGGAACAATACAGGTCGCAACTTGTCGACAAGGAGTCACGAAAATTCCCTGTAAAGAGCTGTTCCACCGCGTTCGACGGTGAATGCAGCGGAACAGCGTTGAACGCAGCGGAACAGCGCTGAACGCGGTGGAACGCTCTCTATAGCATTCGCATGATAAAAACACATTTATTCTTATTTATACTGGTTTGCCGCGAAAGTTGAATTGACGCGGAAAGCTGAATGGATGCGTACACGTCTCCATACAAAATCGTTGTTTTCTGAGGACAAGAGCTGAATAAGTGTGAATATAACCCTTAAAATATGTTGACAGCGCCCTATTAGCAAATATGTAGATACTTAAGTTAGAAGCTTGAAATTTCACATACTTGCTTCAAGTTAAAAATAAATGTATAGTTGTATCAGGGTTTTTAGAAATTTCATCCCTAAGAGGATAAATTAAGGGATGAACGGTTGTATGGAACTCCAGTCATTTAAAAAGTAAGACGCACGAAACTTCATATAAGAGTGAATGCTTCAGATTAGAAATAAATGTATACCTGTAACGGGGCTTTTGGAAATTTCACCCCAAAAGGGATAAAATAAGGGATGAACGGTTGTAGTCCGTCATTTCCAAAGTATTTTATTTTATTTATTTATTTAATTTTACAGATAGCTTACAGACTAATAGGGTTAAATTAAATCGCAGTTATGGGTGGAGTAAAGTTGCTAATAACAAGCTTCCACATATTGGTAAACTAGAATTAACAGTGTTTAAGAAAGTTTAGGTTATAAATTGAGAATAATATTCAAAAAGGTTCTGCAATTAAAAACAATTACAATATTTAGAAATACAACAAGTTAGTATGTAGAGAGTAAGTAATACAAGACATAAGTAGGTAGGTATACAGAATTACATTTCATTATTTTATAATTTAAATAAAGTAAAGACATATTATCAAATTTAAATTAATTAATTATCGCCAAAGTAGTTTTTTTTTTTTTTTTTTTTTATACTACCAAGGTGGCAAACAAGCATACGGCCCGCCTGATGGTAAGCAGTTACCGTAGCCTATGGACGTTTGCAACACCAGGGGTGTCACTCACGCGTTGCCGACCCTTTAAAAACCTTATAACTCCTTTCTTGAAGAACCCCATGCTATAGCTCATTCCACAACCTTATCGTACGTGGTAAGAAATTCCTCTGGAATCTTACGGTACGGCATGTTTGAGGTGCAAGGATGTGAGGATGAACTCCCTGTCGGTGGCGAGAGGTGCGTTGATAAAATGTGGCCGTGGGCATCATCTCGAACAATTCCAATTCAATTTAATATAGTTCTAATTTTATGTGCGGTTGTACAGAATAGATCAATATCCAAGTGTGGTGGTAAGCAATTAAAAGTTCTTATGCTTCGGAAACAGATAGCGTTTCTCCTATAATTTGTGTGTGCAAGTGAAGTAGGTATGTAGAGCTGGACGCTTTCTTAAGTTATTTTGATTAGTTCGAAGATATATGTTACTCAGTAATTCAGGACAATCAATGGAACCATTTGCGTCGTTAGCAAGATAACAAATATCGTTGATGTTCCTTCTTGTTTCTAACGGTAGAAAATGGTATCGCCTGCAACGGTGGTCATAATCCACTGATGAATTCCTGGCCTTGAAGTTAAGATACCGCAAAAAATTCTCTGGATAGACTCAATACGTGATTTGTAAACCTCATATTGGGGTTTCCAGACTTGAGAGCAATATTCCAGATTGCCACGCATTAAATTTCATATGCAACAAGTAGGTATATTAGAAATAAAGGTATAGATGTGTATCGGGGTTTTAAAAATCGAACGTTTTAAATACCTACGTAACGTAACCAAAGATAGTAACAATCAAATAAAAAATACCGGCCAAGTGCGAGTCGGACTCGCGCATCGAGGGTTCCGTACAGACCTGTAGGTAGATAGATATATAAGTAAAATATTTTTATTATATGACTAGCTGTTGCCCGGGACTCCGCCCGCGTGGATGTCAGTTATCGCTGCAAAAAGCCTATGTGTTATTCCAGACCATACTCTATCTGTGTGCCAAATTTCATCCAGACCCGTTCAGTAGTTTTTACGTGAAAGAGTAACAAACATCCATCCATTCTTACAAACTTTCACATTTATAATATTAGTAAGGATGTTACTAAAAATTTACGGTTTTCGTATGTATTATAATATTTTATGCTATTTTCTCTTTATCTGTGCTATAAGACGTTGCTTCGTACCAAATTTCAATATTCTGAGTTCACGGTACGAGTGTCGAAAATTTGCGGTATAAACGGCTGTATGTTCTGATTGCGTTGGCTTAAGCAGTTTGATTTTTTCACAGCTTTTAGGAACAGTAGATTTAAGTATTTGATATAAATTTCATTTCATGTGCAAACACAGTTACCGTCTTTATACCTTCACTCTGTTAGTCCGATAGTACGGCAATCCAAAACAACCAGAAAAATCAGGCGCAGGACCAATCGCTTTATATGCTTACCGAGCGAGGCACGGGGGATCTCTCAATGTTTTCATTATTTTTTATTATTCTACGAATTAACTGCGGCAAACTAACTTCTAAGTGGCTTAAATGCCGTTTAACACTGCGCGGCGTACTGTGGGTTCGATCTCAAAACGGGATTAAAATTTGTGTGATCCATAAATGGTTGTCCGGGTGCACTTTTGGACGTTTGTAAAGGCTTGTTCCCTAGGGAGTTGTTTTTAAAATAAGTTTATATTAAATATATATATTTTTAAATATAAGCTTTAGTGCATTTTTTTTATTCATGACTGTTAAAAATGAAAAAAAAAAAAAAAAAAAATTATTTCAGTAACTATTACACACTATATATAACATGGTTGCTGAGATCTCCTTTTAAGTAAAGAAATACCTGTGCCAGGAGACCTCGCTCTTCTATAATTGTGTTAACATTTGCTAGTATGTAAAAGTGACTATTTTACAATTTATATTTAAAATACAGTTTATATTAAGTTTAAGGAAAAAAGGAAAAAAAAGATAACATTTTAAATTATTTACATTTAAAGGGTCGTCATGCCGGCAAATTTTCGAAGGCCATAGCTCATAGTTACGTGTGGTGGGCCGGCATCGACGAGGCTGTGGAGTGTCGCGGGTGCGCCACCTGCGCCGCGCACGCAGAGGCGCCCGCCCGCGCCGCGACGGCGACGCGACGTGGCCCGCGCGCCCGTGGGCGAGGTTGCACGCCGATTTTATGGGGCCAATAGATGGGAAAATTTACCTAGGGGTAGTGGACGCCATGTCGAAAGGCTAGAAATATTTCTTGTACCGAGCACCGCAGCACGTAGTACTGTTTCCAAGCTGAGAGAGTTATGGAGTAGGTTCGGGGTGCCTAGGCAAATAGTTACGGATAACGGGCCACCATTTACTAGTGCGGAATTCGCAGCGTTTTTAAAAGAAGATGGCGTCGAGCACATATTTACGGCGACCTCCAAAGCAAACCGACAATAATTATAATTTTACCTGATTTTCGTCCACAAATTTAATGATCGTATTTGTTGATACGGTTTATCACGCCAATTATATTTCTACGACCTCAATATTGCTTCATATTTCCTTTGTGCTAGGCCAGACAGTGAGAGGGAGACGGAAAATACAGGTAGATAGATCTATTGATTGTCAAGCCCGTTACCAAGTTAATTCGCTATAAATAACCCTCCGGTAAAGATTTTTTCCTCTCATACCATTAGGATTGGTTGCTAGGAGAGAATAATTGGCAGTAGGTACAAGCGAAACAAAATAAAGGAGGTACCTACCTAAGTATTGATCGTTATCAAATTAGGTTCTTACGCACATCGGTATCTTATGTACGTCACTATATATTATGTTACTTTAGTAACAGACAAGTTTTTTTTTTCAGCTTACCATGAGATTCCTGATGATAGATATAGCAAAAAAAGTGTTTACCTTGTAAACCACATTTCACATTGTACGTGGAAGAAAGACATAATGGTGAACGAAATAAAAAAGGAAATTTTTAACCTTACGGGATATAAAACAAGATACAAATTACTGAAAATATCTACTATCTCAACTTAAGTCCTCTCTCCATTCATCATCATCATCTCAGCCAAAACACGTCCACTGCTGGACATAGGCCTCCCCCAAGGTTTTCCACAACTCTCGATCCTGAGCCGACCTTGTCCATCGGTTGCCCGCAACCTTTACTAGGTCGTCGGTCCACCTTGTTGGAGGCCTGCCCACGCTTCGTCTTCCAGTTCGTGGTCGCCACTCTAGAACCTTTCGGCCCCAACAGCCATCAGTTCTGCGAGCTATGTGCCCGGCCCATTGCCACTTAATGGAGGCAATTCTTCGACCTCTCTTCATTGAGGTTACGAAATTTATAAAGGATTTTTAAAAGGCAACAATGCAATAATATGGCTCAATGGTCTAATGATGCAGTCAGAAGGTGGTCATAGGAACTCCTCATTTTATGTTTATGAGAATGGGTTTTTATGAGAAAACCGGATAAACTATGTAAATCAAATTATGTTTAGGTATAAGATTAAGTAGCGTTTTACCACACGGGTAGTAACATTCACATTTCCGAGGGTCCAAAATGTAGGTAGTTCTTGCCCGGGCTGCACCCTGAAAACGGGCAACAATCTCAGTCGCTTTTGTCTCGTAATTTAGGAATTTTAGAGTGCATGACCTAAGCTCATAAAATTCTTTACATTTTTTTTGTTTTTCTTAGTTAGGTTTGAAAAGGGCTGGTTGAAAGGTCAGACATCTTAGATTATATAAATACATACAAAAGATAAAGTCAGATAAACGGCTGCGCGGAGCACCGCGAAAAGTCGCAAACTGTTGCGTCTAATCAAAGCAAATATTATAACCTTTACGATCGCGTCGAGGCACGGCAGTCCGACACGAAGCGGCGCACCGTTAAAACGTCACGGGCTAGCACCGACTTTTTTTTTTTAACAAAATGTCTGGATTTTACACAAGATGTAAAAGCTGTTCACGAAAAAGAAAAATAGCAGACGGGATATCTATATATAGGTAAAAATTGGTTATTTTTGTATATTTGGATGTCATTTTCGTGTTTATTGTTTAAAAAATCTTAACATAAATGATTTGATGTTGCTAGTATACATATATATTATATATATATTGAAATTTTTCCTACTATACATAATATAATTAACTGAAACATTAATCCCACTATGTTAAGAAATAAGTACCTAATATATGACAGAAATATCGATGTGCAAAAATACATATTTTGATGAGTATTTTAATTATCGTATTTTTGGTTATATTTTATAAGTATTTATGTGTATGTATAAGTATTTAAAGGTCAATCAGAATCTGATGGTAAATAAAATTAAAATTTATCGTGAGTAAGGATAATTGGCATTAAAATTATTTAAGTACATCTAATTGTAATTACTTTCATACCTATAGTTATAATTATTATATGGGGTGTTTTCCACAGTTGGCCGTTTAAGTGAGCCTTTGTGCGTGATAAACTGATAAGTGATAAGTTAAGGCCCCTCTCTCAAAAAATGATGAAAAAGAGGTGTAAATGAAACCATGTTTTGTTGGCATTTATAGACAAATGACTCCATTAAAAGAGTACGTCTGTTTGTATCCCCGCGCTCGCCAAACAGATGTACTCTCTGAATGGACGTCTTTTTAATTTTTAATAAATTAAAATTTAAACTTGTTCTAAATATAACATTACCAAACTATAGGTGTATTTTTTCTTAAAATATTGTTTTTTTTTCGTATTATTTGATAAAAATTGAAGTTATAAAATGGTTACATTTCAATAATTTGGTGCAGATTCGATGATTTTTTACTCAATCTCAGGCAGGTAGGTTTGCAATGTCGATATCGCATAACAAGTCCTGCTCGCGGTCATTTATCACATCTTAATTGAGAAATTTCCCTCTCTAATTTTAACTCGTATTTTTTGTTTTAAAAAATCTTTAACTTTATAGAAAGAAACAATGTTGTTTGCAAGTAACATAGGGTATATATAAGTATATATTTTAATAACTGACTCCTATGAAATCGTAATAAATGTCCACCTATGAGAAGCCGGGAAAAGCCGCTAGCTTACTTACAATAAAATAATATGTCTCTACAGTAACCATTAATATACTTAATTATATTAGTCAACTGTAGTGCAGAGAGCCGTACATACGATTTTTAAAATAAAAAACATTCGTTTTGTTTCCATGCGGAATTATTTTTCAGTCCATTCGTTCAAATAAAAAAAATCGAATGCGTGTGACAAGCTTTATTCCGGGCGGTTTCTATGTTTTGTTTGGTTATCTAACGTTAATATACCTATTATGATTTCTGGGATTTGTACCATTACCTCCATATATTCGGCAATTTTCAATCGTTTGGCTATTGAAAGATATACAAACTATTACAAACAGAATTCCGTCTTAGTTCCGTAATTTATTACTGATTTCAAAAAGAGAAGGTTCTATGTTTAGTATATGTAGTCTCTGCCAACCCCAATGGGAGACGGTCGTGATGTATTGTATGTTCTATGTTTGTGTATATGCTTTTTTGATGTATGTTCACTGATATATCCGTCATAATTATGATTACCCCGCGTCCTTTCTTCGTAGCACAGTCACACAAATTTATTATCCATACTGTGGCATAAAACATAAAATAATATTACCGTAAATGGTTTGTTTTTTCTAAACGTTACGGTAACGCCTTAACACCAGGTGCGTATGCGTGTATGCCACATAAATAGTATAACAAAAATTAAGGCTCAGTTACTTGTGACCATACAGTGGTATTTCATCTGAGCGTGTTTCGGTGTTTCGGCAGGCACGTTAAAAGTCGGTCGCTAGGTACCAGGTTAACCACTAATCACGCAATTAAAAGTCTGTATTGGGTGGTATCTCCAGTGCCAGTTGCCCTAAATATCGAAGACTTAATATTCGTTCAAATGTGAATAATAATAAAAAAATATAAAATTGCACTCCGGGAGTGCCGACAGAAGTGAAAACACTAGGCAAAACAGTTGTTATAAATTTTATAGCAATAAATGATTTTTTTTATTTATCTAGACGCGTTCGCGGTCTGCTATATGTACATGCATATATCGCCTCTTTGCTTTAATAGTGACAGTCGAAAATTATAGCAATATATATATATTTTTTTAATTTATCTAGACGCGTTCGCTGCGTCTCGTAACGGTGCCGCGAATCCAGAGATTTTATCTCATCTAAAAATTGCTTACCGTGCTAAAAGAAATTTTCACTTCAAAAATTGTGTACTGTACCCGTACTTACGCTGTATAAGTCTCTTACTATTTGATTTTCACACGTCTTATAAGCAAGAACGTAAACCTACTTAGTAGTTCTAATAAGTTTAATTTTCTATTTGCAAAACGTATGTGGCAGATAGCAGAACTTGATATCCTGATTTTTTTTAATACGGCTCGCTTGCGTATTGTTTTTATTCTTTAAATAAAACTCTTAGTGAAATTTATACGTAGGTACTAATCTAATGATCCATCTGCTAACGGTGAAAGAATACATTGTAAGGAAACCCCACACGCTTAGAAGATATTCTAACAGCATGTCTAGCAACCTGCAATAGTCCAGTCTATGTGGATGAAGGCCTAAAACCCGTTCTGCCCTCTTATATAAGTTGCTATTAATAAAACTCTGCAAAGCCGTTATAGACTCTATCAAATTATTCCATACTGTGAGTATTGTGAGTGTCCTTGTTCCCTGTATTTGTAAGTGCATTACAAACATAGAGATCATAGATAGAAAGCACTTACCTACGCTCTCACTCGGTACAGTGTTTTATGGATCGCAAATATTATAGAGATCGCAAATACTAGAGATCAAACTCATATTATTATGACGCTGCGCAGTAGAAAATGGCGAAATTTGAATAATGACATTCGAATCTAATAAGTGCCTATAATCTAATATATAAAATTCTCGTGTCATAGTGTTCAACTTTGAACTCATCTGAAACGGCTCGACCGATTTTCGTGAAATTTTGTGTGCATATTGGGTAGATCTGAGAATCGGACAACATCTATTTTTCATCCCCCTAAATTATTCATTTAATTTTTTATACATTTTTTTTTGTTTTTATTTTTTTGTGATTCAGCATTAAAATATACATACAACCCTTAATTTTCAACCCTCTTAGATCAACCCCAATATTTTAATAGCGACATTACTATTTTAGTAGCAAAACAACGTTTGCTGGGTCAGCTAGTTGTCTATAAAAATCCCGTTTTTGTACTATGGTATAGGTGTTTTTTAAAATTGAGTTAAAAGGTTGTTACCAAATAGGTCGGCAGTTAAGGGCCCCTTTTCCGAAATTAACGTTTCTAGATCGAGTTGTTTTCAGAGAAATCAATATATTAAAATTCGCAAAAAAATATATAGTACAGATACATGTTTGATCTAGTGACATTTTTGGTTAGAAACGCAAAATTTAACTTTTTGCTCGATAAAAAAGAAGTCTGAAGTTAAGTCGATTTTGAAAGTATTTCAAGTTGTATGAGACTTGGGGGAACGCAACTTTTATGAAAATTTAACATTTCATTTACTAATCGGGTTTGACAAGGATATTATTGGATAGATTTATAAAATTGCACTTATTTTTTTTTTATATGAAATAAATACGTGAAAAACTTTCGGGAAAAGGGGCCCTTAAATGATTTACCGGAATCTCCTAACGGTCAAGGAAGAAAAGCCTAGCACGGGAAACAATTTCTTCTAAGACATGTGGGTTTTTTGGCTGATCCACCAACCCGCATTAGGCCAGCAGCCCTAAACCGTTACACCCTCTTAGATCTTTTGATAGATGAAAGGAGACCCTTGCCCTACTGCGAAATATAATGTTACTATTAAAACTATAATTTACTACCACATTTTGCGTTAAATTATTTATAGCGTGAGTCAGGAGTTCACAACTTATCGGTATTGACACCAAAGTTTAAGGATAACATGCTCCAAATGCCCACACTACATTGTTAGTATCTGTTGTACTTAATATGAAACACAATTAATTTTCAAATCAAAATTAAATTGACGTAATTTATTGCTATTCGACATCTTGCACATTTAATTATAATTATCAGAGACAATGTTTATTTTAAGCAATTCACTAATAATAACTTATAGACTCGCGTCGCCAAACTATTTCTTGTTGACTTCTAACTCGCATTGTTATTTCTAGTATTGATAGTAAAATATCGTCCTTATTGAATGCCAATAGAGTTGTAAATAGTATGCAAGATATGCATTGCATGCATTTACTGTATTGAGTGGATAGCAGAGTGCACCCTAGCATACATATTAGAATGCCGTTATAATGGATGAAGACGATATTCTATTTATTATCATCATCTCAGCCGAACGACTCCTAGCCCTCTGGCAAAGGTTTCCCTAAGGAGCTAGCCTTTCTCGGTTTTGAGCTGACCTTCTCCATCGGCATATTTTATTAACAGTAGGCAAATGCTCTTGTTATTGTCTTGAAAACAGTTCTCTTGATCTCGCACATGAAGACGTAGGTACCTACCAACTTTCTAACTACTCTGGTTTTGTAATTTTTGTCACCTTTGCCACCTTGATAGTATTACAAAAACTTTATTCTGAAAGGATTAACCCATACTAGTCGATTGTGAAAAATCGAAAAACATGGGAATTTGCTGTCTACAACTTAATTTTAGCTAAGCTACCCAGTTCTATTCTAAAAACAAATTTATATTTAAAAAATCAACTTTAATATCAAGACTAAAGATTAAATAATAAACATTAATTGCTATAAATTTCACCATTTCATTGCACATATAGCAGACCGCGAACGCGTCTAGATAATTAAATAAAAAAAACATTGATTGCTATAAAATTTATTACAACTGTTTTGCCTAGTGTTTTCACTTCTGTCGGCACTCCCGGAGTGCAGATATTTTTTTTACCTACTTCTACGTCGGTACCTACCTTGATTATTTTATTACACCATTATCCAAATCTTACGTTGTTATAAGATTTTATAAACTACACTGGACCTCTTGCAGCCGCGGCCTGATACATCAAAGAAAAAGCATAATAACATGAGATTATCGGGCGGTATAGCATCACGCGATGTTGCCACACTTATCACCCCTGCTAGGCCCTAACATGTGACGCGACGTTGCCAAATCGCACACAAAATATTTTATGAGTAGCTAGATTTGGGATTTGGTCCCCTTTACCTGCTTGTGTATCGACGTGCTATTGTTAGATTTTATAGTTCAAACTTCATCTTATAGTTAGTAAAGATCAACATTTATTTATATTTTATTTTTTGGATCAGAAATAAAATTTACCTTTGTAATTGTTTCTTACGGATGTAGGTATCCCAAAATCTGAAGTTATCTATCTAAAAGTAAGTTGTGTATTTAATTTATTCTAATATTGAAGTAAAGTTTATATTTTAATGTGCCTAAGGGTATCTAAAATTAGTGGTCCTGGCCTTTAGAGCTTTTTTTAAAGAAACTTGTGCTTGTTCTTTAAAAATAAAGTGTAACTACTGATGATGACCACAGATGATTAAATTAAATAGGAAATAATGATTGTTTTATTGGTAGGTTTATGACAATCTAATAACAGCAGAGCTATCTTTCTGACAGAAAAGTGTTTCTTTAAGGAAATTAATTTTAAACTTAAAAAAAACCAAATAAAATATCGAAATGTCTAGGGTGCCTAAATGTAATCATTTCCCTTTTTTGAAGTTGAGGGTTGATTTTCATACAAAAAACAATATTGTTTAATACTTACTTACGTACAGAAACACTAATGACTTCTGTAAGGTAGGACCGCGTGGGACAGTGTTACCGTGGCCCCAAGTCGCAACTGCAGTCGGGCTTGCTTCCTTGTATCGTGACCCCAACCTCTCTTTTGTTGTGTGATCGATCCCCACATAATAATAATAATATCCTTACTAATATTATAAATGTGAAAGTTTGTGAGTCTGGATGGATGGATGGATGTTTGTTACTCTTTCACGTAAAAACTACTGAACGGATCTGGATGAAATTTGGCACAGAGATAGATTATGGTCGGGAATAACACATAGGCTAGCTTTTTACAGTGATAACCGACATCCACGCGGGTAGAGCCGCGGGCAACAACTAGTCATATACATATAAGTGTACAACCTAGATACTCAAAACAAAATAAGGGCCATGAAGTCTGTTTGCTATAGCACAAAAACAGTTAAGTTTAGGTTGGTTGTTTATCATAGGTACCTAATTAAATATAATGTTATTGCTTACAGACTGTTTTTTACAGACATGTTCAATGTGGGCTTTCCAATTAATTTTTTTATCGGAATGCAGGCCGAAAAAAAATGTATTTGTATCGTTTTCTATTTTCACACCCATTTAATACTATTAATGAAATTATCATTATTAGAAATTGTTCTCTGTTTAAAGTTAATAATTTTAGTTTTATCAAATTTTACTTTTAGATTATGTAATGTCAGCCAGTTTATAATAGACGTCAGCGATTCGTGAATATTCAATTCTAGTGATGTCAATTTAGAGACAGATTAAAGTATAGTGCAGTCATCTGCAAAGAGTGTCATTTTATTGTTAACACTATTTGGCAAGTAATTGATGTGTACAATGAAAAGTGTCAAATTTAAAGTTTTCTTAAAACAATGGATTATTTTTCAAATTAGGAACACGAACGTTATGCAAAAGGGTCAGACAGCAAAGAGTTTGTATTTGAAATATACTAAAGGCCCTTATTTTGTTTTGAGTAGGATATACTTGTATATACCCACCAGATACAGAACAAACAATCGTGCATCACACAAAGATTTGGGTGGGAATCGAACTCGCGACCTCCGGCTTAGCAGTCAGAGTCACTAACCACTAGACCAACGGGCTAGTCAAAAACAAAAAAATGTGTATCCAGTAATTATAATTTGAAAAAAAAAAATAGTATGCGGCAATGTGATAGTAGATAAGCTACATGCATCCAGCTTATAATGTAAACTTATTGAAAAAACTAGCTGTTGCCCGCGGCTTCGCGCGCATGTATGTCGGTTATCGCTGCAAAAAGCCTATGTGTTATTCCAGACCATAATCTATCAGTCTGCCAAATTTCATCCAGATCCGTTCAGTAGTTTTTACGTGAAAGAGTAACAAACATTCATCCATCCATCTATCCATCCATCCATACTTACAAACTTTCGCGTTTATAATTTTATTGGTATAAGACCCGCGTACACTGCTATTGGTCTGTGAACGAGCTTGGTGATTCAGTTAGGCTAGATATTTAATAATATTGAATGCTGCACGTCTGGCACTTTAAACCAACTCGTTCAACTGTAGATTGACTGCCACAAAGGAGGAAGTTGCATGTTTGTATATATTTATTTTAATATAATGTAGGTATATGTTATAGGCCACTGAAAAGTGTGGTATAAAAAAAAATTAAAGTAAGCATACTGTATGAAGGGATTTTTGACAATTCATTCAAGCAAAGTCATGGCAGGCTGCTAGTATCTAAAAAGATTGTGACGGCAATATGATAGTTCAGTAGTAATTGGAATTTATAAAGGGAAGAAACTGCTTTTTATCTTTCTGTAACGGGTCTCTAGTGTATAGAAAATTAGAAAGATAAAAAGCTGTCCTGGCTTCGCACGATAATCATTTATTTAGGTATTACAAGGATATTTACATATTTTCTTTTTATATAATACCTAAAGCCTTTGTAACTTTTGTAACTCAGTAAAAGAATAAATACCCTAAGTACTTACTACATTTTTTTTCTGGTAGATTAGATTCCACATGGGGAGCCGCTTGTGGCCGCGGTGACCGCTAAAAATAGTTTTTTATATATTTGTAAAATATGGATATAGAAGAAACGGTTGAAATTCAAAGATCATAATTATAGGTCATTATTGCACTTTTTTTTTATACTACCAAGGTGGCAAACAAGCGTACGGCCCGCCTGATGGTAAGCAGTTACCGTAGCCTATGGACGTTTGCAACACCAGGGGTTTGTTTCTTCTATCGAAAGAAGAAGCATAGCAGTAACAATAATAGTTACACGGGACGTGGTGAAACCTTGGAGGGCAGCTAAGCTATACCGCATATTATAATAGTTACGTATTCGTATCAACCTTCTGCCCGCGGCTATTTTCGAGCTGTATATTGATTTGATGTAACCTATTTTAAATCGGAATAATGAAGCTTTTTTTCAATAGGCCCACGTTAGTTAGTTCCTTTTTGATTTTGGATTGTTATAAACCTATAGATATCTCAATTTGACTTCAATAACTATATGATTTTGAAGAGTTTTCTGTCATATCTTATTATATCTCGTATTGCAATTAATATGGGACCATATTGAAGCTAAACCAGACATACATGTACATACAAAAAAATATATTTAAAAAATTAGCCTTGCAATCCAGCGTGGAAATATGGCCAGTCTTTTGGGCACCTTTCCTCAGAACTGCGATCTCAATCAGATATTGTATTTAAAGGTATTAAACCTTTAAATACAATATCTGATTGTTTGTAAGTAGGTTAGGTTAGGTTACTTTAATTTTAATAACTATTCATGTAAATATATTTAAAAAATGGACCTAATAGTTACTGACATTAGCACATTTAAACTCTTCAATTTAATATTTAATACTCGTGGTTCGCCCCGAACTGTGAACGTGATTACCACTTAACTGATTCGGCTTATGTCCGAGCTTTCTTTTTCTTATTTAATTCGCCAAAGTATCAAAATTTGCGATCCAATCGACGATAGGTAGGTACTTGAGTTATCGTCAAACAAATATTCTTATACAATTGTTGAAATACAACTTTTTAAGAGGTTTAAAATTCATATTTTTTTGTCGCTTCAAAAAGTTTATTATTAAATCGTATTGTAAATTCCCTTACGGGTAAGTACATCGAAATGACTCAAATTTGACCAGCTTGACGTAGACTGGCTACCCTCGGGGCGAGTTACGGCGATAACCATTTAGCACTGCGAGGATTATTATGGGTTCGAGTCCTATACGAAAATAAAACATTGTGATACATCAATGATTCTCTGAGTGTATTCAAAATTTTGGTGGTTTCAAAATATGGAAAGCCCTCTGGGATAATAATAATATTTCATATTTTTTAAAATAATTTCTGAGTTCTTTATTTAGTACCTACGTGTCAAGAAAAATGACTTAATTCACGTGTCACTTTCTAAAAATAGTTTGGCAATGTTGAACAAATTTAATGCTAACGTCCTTTCATCTGACAGTTGAGCAGAATGATTTTGACAGTCTTTTATGGAAAATAGATGGGAGAAGCGTCAATTTTGCAAATCATGTCTCTAAAATTATAAAGAGTAGGTATATTGTTATATGTAGACAGAAACGGAGTGTGTTAACGCGAAATGAGGGCCACGGTACGTACCTGCGCATTCTGCGCAATACACGACCCTAAATAATCTAATACGAAGGGTAAGTTTTAATATACGCGACAGTATTGAGAGTAAGTAGTGTAGTCATAACATGATAAATTGAAGAATAATAAAAATGTTAACGTTGAAAATACTCATTTCATAATCGTTTATGAATAATAAATATGTTAAAAACGGACCGTCAAGATTCTACTTTGTAATACATCTCCTTTGTTCAGAGAAATTATTCTTTCTATTTGTTTTGTTGTTAAGGTCTAACGTTTCTTGGAAGAAACACGTATTGTGTTCACAAACATTACTCAACTGCTAACCCAAGGAATGTTTACTTTTTGTTTCTATGTTTTTTCGAATGGAAATGTGTGATGTGCAAAATATCCTCTTTGATAGGACATACCTGCTAGAAAAAGTACCTGGCAACTACTAGTCCTAATATTTTTGATGAATATGTTAAAATAAGTAGCAGTATGTCAAATGACAATTTCAAAGGTACTTTTGGTATTAAGAGTGCCTGACAGGTCAAGAATCCGTTTGTCAGGACCTTCTAAATCGACCTTCACATTATTATCTCACAAATTGACCAGGTCATCATCATATACAGATATATCATTTTACGCATAAGTACATATCTCCAGGATCAGAACATTATCTTGAGTTTCTTGACCTAAAATCTAATTACTGGCTATGACAGAGTAGCTAGAACAGCAAGTCATTTAATCGAACTGCAAATAATACAAGTTGTCGCGGCGCTCCGTGAAGCTTTATAGGCAGGATTTGTCTCTAGAACTTCTACCAAACAATGAAAGGTAATATGCTTCAGTTTCTTATCTCCTGTTCACTCTACGAGCGGAAATTAGGTAGATACGCTATTGGTGATATAATGGAATATCAGTACCACTATAAATAAGTCATGCGACAAATATTGTTTCAAAGGAGAATTGCCAATCGCAGGCACGAATCTAGTTAGTTAATTACCGCTTTGTGTATTCACATGGCCGGTAGTCCCTCGCCTCGTGTATTGATTTAGAGAGCAATGTAGTTATGTACAATTGATTCATAGGATTCTGTTCCCTTTAGTTTTATCCGCGTTGAATTTGGATTGAATCTTGTGTCATTGATGATTATTGCCATACTTCTTTAAGTTTATTGACTATAACCTTCTTCAACTTTTGAAATGTGACTGGTAGTTTGATTATATTATCATTGTAAGGAAACTTTAGACATAAATGTCGTCCACTTCTATCCCTAATACTTATATGTATCTACTTTCTTAACATTGCGATTTAAATAACAATACCACCAAACTGGTAAAAGTAATAGAGCCGAAATATAGGTCACGGAAATCCAAACTCATATAATTTAGATTCAATAGATTATTTCATTAATCTGATGATAATGCTTTATATCATCTCGTGGACCATAAAACAACTATCTGTTAATTTTTATTGTGTCTATCCTACCTGTGTTAGACTTATTCATCGTATTTGATAATTTTCCCGTATAAATTGGAACTCATAATATTCATAACGATGTTAGTGGCATGGCCACAGTAACAACATTAACCACTATAGTATGGAATTTATCAATACAGGCGTCTACGTCGCCGTCGTCGCTAGCGAACATATCAGACGCTCTACAATACTGTGGTAATTTCATCAGCGTAACGTAGTTATATTGTACGGTAGTGGTATGTTATACCTATAAAATGTTTCCTTTCACAAATATTTCCTTGTCTTCTAAATCTTCCATCTTCTAAATGAACGTCTAAGATAATAAGCCTTTATAACAAGTGAGTGCTTTTGTTTATTAATATCAAATTTATCTTTGTTTTTGTAAGTAATTGTCGTGGTGTCCTTTTTTCAGAACGTCATTCAGCTGGGTACCTTCCCTATTACATAAGACTTACTTAACATAGTAAAGATGATTTGTTGTTTTAACTATTTTATGTATGAACTATTGTTATAGATTCTGTTAGAACTGCGTCGGCATGTAGATAATTAATAGTTTTCTAAAATACATCACCCGTTCCGAAAGCACTTAACACCGTTGATCCAACGTCTGATACTCTGATCCCTCGCCAAACGTGTTAGATTGCCGTCCCTTTGGACTATGAGAGTGAGTTAAGACTCATAATAAATTAATATTTAACGCGTTCAAAACCAAATATGCAACGTTTTCTATACCTACATAAGTTTTGATCAAATCACTGTGTAAATCAACTTTCACCGCAAACTGTTCTTCCTGCAACATAAACAGAAAAACAGAAAAAAAATGTAGACATACTAATCGAAAAAATATATCATAGATATTTCACAACTAACTACGTATATATTCAGTACAAGAAAACTTATTACACATATTTAAAATTCTTAGGCATGTTCCAAAATATAGGATTGATATTATTCATTATAACGAGTCTCTCTAGATTGCTTTTGCGTTCCTTCTCAGGCGAAGATGCCATACCTAGGTAGGTATGGCATCTTCGTCAGGGAAGGTAGGAATGAAACGGATATATAATCCTTGAATGGGCTAAAAATAATAATAAATTATTTTATTAGCATAACTTAGGTTTACAATATAATAAGCTCTGACTCCTGAGGTAGGCATATAAGCCTGGGACTTGGAGGCGGAGGTATATTGGCCGGTGGCTATAGTTCGGGTAGAGCAGCGGTCCCCTCTTCCCAAACAAATTCGCGAGGGGCGCGAGGCCGCTTGCAGGGCCATCATGGCCCAGTGATCAGGTCTGGCATTTAGGACATTAGTTTTGTTTCGTGTAGTGTAAATGGATTTATGTTAAGATTTTTGTTCACTTTATTATATAAGTATATGGACACGCTGTCGCTTTGCACTAGCGGTACGACATCTCTGGGGCAAACAGACATTTGTTATAACTTAGTACGTTTTTCAGTGTTATCCTTATTGTAGGGTGTAATACTGTGTTGCACACAAGTTGTAGAATAAAAAATTGCCTGAACGTAAGTAATTTACATATTTGGTATAGAGATATTGTAGGAAATGTAAAGGGTTTGAAGGTTGCGACTTTTAGTATAATATGTAGATCTTTGTGCCCTTTCCAGGTGTATAAGGAACGTTTTACAGGCACCCCCCCACACTAAAATACAATATTCCAATACTGAAGCGCATAGTAAACCGTGCGTAATAAGTCAAAATCAGTAACATGTCTTAAACTTTTAAATACACATATGAGTTTCCTGACTCGCGAAGTAGATAACTCAATGTGTTGGCGTCAGCTGAGATTATCGTCTAGCAGTACACCTAGGTATTTAACATATTTACATTAACTAATAGCCAAGCAAGAGCAGCTAGCGCTGGAATTTGTCTCATTGCACTCATGTAGTTTTATGTTTATATTTTCAGGTAGGGGTTTAGAAAAACAAAATTGAAGAAAATTAGATTTTAGAACATTTAGCGTAAGAAGATTCGTTTTTAGCCATTCACCAACTTTATGTAGTCCCAGTTCAGCCGTCTCCCGGACCTCTTCCCAAGTCTTATATCAAGTATATGTGAAAATTCTACCATTATAGAAAATTTGCTGGCACGGGTCATTTATGTAGATCAGGAAGAGACTAGGACCTAGAATGCTACCCTGTGGGACGCCATAAGTGGTTTCGGAACTTATATGTTCATTGATTTTAACGCATCGTGTGCGATCGCAAAGAAAGTCTTTGAATGTATTTAGCGCGTTTCCGCGAATGCCACTCTTAATAAGCTTGTGTACGAGTAAGGAAATCGAGACAGTGTCAAAAGCGCGGGCGAGGTCGAGAAAAACACTTACGCGTTTCTGTTTTTCATCTAACTTTAGTATGACATGATCAACTAGTTGACTAATTGCTTCCTCAGTGCTTTTGCCCATCCTAAATCCAAACTGAGCATCTGACAATAACTTATTGTGTTCAAGACAGAGTGTGACTCTAGAGTCCAAGACCTTTTCTAATATTTTAGACATAATTGAGAGAACTGAAATCGGTCTGTTATTGGTGACTTCATTCTTCACTCCACTTTTATACACCGGTGTTATAAGTACTATCTTAAAGACTTTAAGAAAGACCCTTTGCGTGAAACACATTTTTATTAGCTTTGTCAGATGAGGCACGATAATATGCCTACATGACTTAAGAAACTTGGTGGGGATAAAGTCCCAACCCACAGCCCAGTCATCTTTTAGGTTAAGTATAAGTGTTTCAATTTCGGCTTCATCCGGTGCAAGAAGTACAATCGAGTTTAGAAGGGAAGGTAATTCAAAGTTATATACATATACTTGTAGAATACGTGATAGCATCTGCTAACAGTTTACCAATACCTGAAAAGTAGTTGTTAACGTCGATATTGCAGTTGAGGTACTATTTGTTGGGGGAAGCAGGTTATCTGCACAAGTCTTAACTTTTGTTATATCGGTTATTGATTTAACAGCGTTTCATTTTTTTTAGCGTTTTGCAAAAGGGATTTTTCATTATGTTCTTTTGATTTTTTTCAGTAATGTGTTACAATAATTACGATACATATTATATCAATTCTGCAAGATGATTATGTAGATGTTTAGTGGATTTTTTGTATAGCTTATCTCTGTGCCGAATACATCTCAAGAGACCTGGAATTATCCACGGTTTAAGTAGCCTTTCTCTACTGGGCTTTTTAACTACCTTTGAATTTAATAGAATTATCTTAGAAATACTATCAACGAACAACCGTGCCACACATTTACATCTAAGCTAAAAAAAACAGATTTTACATTTATGTATCACATAAATGTAAAATCTGTTTTTTTCTAAATGTTGAATGGCTGCTTCATAGTCAATGGTAGTATAAATTGTGTTTTATTGCATTCCTTATTAGAGCGAGATAGATTTGTGCAAAGTACAGATTTGTGATCAGTCACTGTTGAATTTAAGTACATAAACTGTGGCTGGCAAGTTATTGGTAAGCATAATATGGTCTAGACAATTTTGTAACCTGTTTGGGTGAGTGTGAGCTGGTAAAAGTCCTAATTCAGCAGTCAAATTTAAGTACGTTGCATTATTTCTATCAGTACTAGTTGGTTTAGTATCAATATTGATATCGCCCGCTACCACTATTTGTTTAGTTTTAATATTACGAACAATGTTATCCAACGAGTTTAAGAAGCTATCAGTACAATGAAAGGAAGGCGGGAAAATATATCGGATATTGCTATTATGGACGTATCTGGGTAAATATTTACTACAAGAAAATTGGCGGTAACTGTTTGACATCAGGCCGTATGCTTGTTTGCCACCCAAGTAGTATAAAAAAAATTGGCATCAACGCTCACTGGTTCGGTAATTGTACATTTAATATTTTTTTTATGTACAATACAATGCCACTATTTTGATTTAGCTGGGTTTTGTGGAGTATGTATCATACTGTTCTAATTGTGGAATAGACTTTTGTATATTTAACCAACATTCCGTTCCGTAAAATCCAATCTTAATAAACTATCCATTCCATTACCTCACAATCTAATGATTCTATTAATTTATCAATAATTCTATTAGTTTTAATGATCTGTTTAGTTCAGATTCATTACAATAACAAACGTTGGTTTCATGACAAAACTTTCAAAGTCCTGTGATAACCTCGGTCAATGTACTCTACGTTATTTATGCCATAAACTTTCGTATCTACGTCACATGGTGTCTGGAAATAGTTTAATAATTGAACTGGAAAATCATCAAAATTTCTATATATATTACGAATATTGAACATTATAATTTTTAATGATATTCTAGATTTTTTAATCAAAGTACACACGTTTCGAAATCACAGCAGTAAAAGGGATAAAGATGCTGTCTATAAACCGCGTATTTTTTTTTCATCGAGCCTAGTTGATGAAACATTCTTTCAACAGTTAGGAAATTTTACATAGCAACTTACAATTTTTAAAAACAACACCAATAAAGAATTTACATACTAGAAGATATTTAAAAACTATCGAGGCGAAAACATCGTTTACTCAAAGTTTAAGTTTTTTTAAGTTTATCTACTTAATTTGTAATGTGTTATTAAAGTTTTTGTTTTCTTTTTTTGTGGGAGATAAACAAAGTATATTTTTTATTAATTGAAATAGTTTTTGTCTACGTGAATACACCACTTAACCCAACTTAGTACCTAAGTACCAACTTAACTTAGTAGTAGAAATTATGCAACACATTGTTGCAGAGCATTGTATAAAAATGGAAACTAACCACCAACTGTTTAGTTCAGATTCATTACAATAACAAACGTTGGTTTCACGACAAAACTTTCAAAGTCTTGTGATAACCTCGGACAATCTACTCTACGTTATATTATGCCATAAACTTTCGTATATACGTCACATGGTGTCTGAGGGGAAAGGCATGGCTAAAGGGAGGAGGGGGTTATCTGAGGGGTAACAACCCTTGGATCGATTCAGCTGCGTCCCTGCCGACTGCCCCTGTGATGTTGTTAAGATAGTTCAATACGATTTCTTTAGTGGTCCTTAAGAAAAATAATAATTAGTGATGTATTTAAACTACATCACCGCTATTAAATAATTATTTTCGAATAATTCGTTATTTTTATAATAACTTTGTTAGACTCTAGATAAATTAAGATGGAAGGAAGTAAGAAGACCTTTGCCCTGTAGTAGAACAAAACGCGCATATAAGATAAAAATAGTAAAATAAATTAACAAACCTAGATGATACGGCACAAGGGCCGGCCTTATCGCCATAGACAATAATGTTATGAGGTCGTCCCATAACAAAATGTGTTGTGTAGAACTAAGTCAACTGGGCTGCTTTTATTGGTCGGCAAAAATAACTAAATTGGGCACCAAGCAATGTGATATTGGTCAGCTCTAATATTGATGACTATGATTGTGAGGTAATGGAATATAATTGCAACAATAGGTAATTGTAATAGAGCAACAAATCGATCGTGATTCGGATTTATACAATATTGGCAAGCAGATTTTATCAATTTAAAATTAGTTTTCTGGGTATTTATAAAGAAAATCTAAAAGTATACGAATATAGAATACTTACCTGCTTACATTTTGTCAGGTATCCGTACCAATAGTCGGTATGCTATAGTACAGGCTCCGCCTAGTTTTGGACCAGATGGCAGTTTGATGAAATCTACACAATCTGTTGTTCAAATAAAGTTACCACAGTTACAGTTATTTTACATAAAGTACCAAAAGCGACGGCTTCTATAAGTTTTCTTATCGGCAAAGCTTAATACTTAGATAAGTTGAATGATTAAATCAGTCTAACGATTTATCATATAATTAAATCATTTCGCGTATCTACAGGTAAAGTTTTTTTATTTGCTACAAAAACCAAAACTTAAAGTACCAAGTAGGTACCTAATCTATTCGTCTATTGCCCACACAATCTGTCTACATGCATACGTTATTACTCCGAGCAACAGCCTTACATTTTTCAACTGTTGAGCTTTCCGATATTGTGACGATATAAGTATAACATGTGTAGAATTGTTGTTTACAATAGATACGTAACGTCAACATATGTCAACTTAGTTTCATTTACCTAGGTAACTTTTACTCATTAATCCGTTCTTTATAATTATTCTTTGACGAAAACAGCTGTGTCGGGTTCAGTGGCCGCTGGGCCGACACCCACGCAGCTGTGCGAGCGAGACATGTATTACAAAATGGCCCAGGAGAAGACGAGACAGGAGAAGAATGTTGGAGGAGTAAAGATGAAACAAAAAATGTTGCGTTTGGTGCGGAATAACAATAAGTAACATGGTAACATCGAGGAGGAAGTCGTCTGTGTAGTATGCGCGGTTCTAGCATTGAACCGTGCCTACATTAAAATTTACGCGCGTTTCAGAAAGAGATCATCTGTAAATAAACCTGTAAATAAAAATGAAATAGGTACAACTTACACTTTATTCAACATCTCAAGTTCCCAAAAAACCTAATAGATACTAATATTTTATCCTAGAGCGTTATTATAGGTTGAGCTTTTAACCAAAGTTACTTTTTCTGACTAATTATTACTACAAGCTTTTATTTAGCTTGCAATGTACCTATGTTAGTTTGTTTAGGTCAAGTCTTTTAAGCTAGATTTGAAGCACTTTCCGATGTTTGATTGAGCTGAAATTTGGTATACCGTCGTAATTTCGAGATAGAGCTGGTCTGATGATGTAGTCGAAAGGTAGTCATAGGAACTATTCAACAAAACAAGATAGCCGCGTAGTATTTCGTTTAGTAGGATTTATCTTGACGAGTACTATATTCCTAGACGGATATTCAGGACTTAATGATGAAGTCGGAAGGTGGCCATGGGAACTCTTCAACAAAACAAGATAGCCGCGTTGTTTTTGGATTTGTTGATGTATCTTGATGGTTAATACCTATGAAGTATAGGTAGGTGAAGTTCAGTGTGTGATGATGATGTTCAAAGGTAGCCATAGCCTTCACCGAAACAAGACATCTGCGTCGTGTTTGAGCTCTTTTAAAAATATTTACACAACACCGATAAATTACAAAAAATACACTTAAAAAAATGTATTTAATAATATTTAAAAAAAAACTTATTTTATATTATCTGATAAATTGAACTAGTTCATAACTATTTCAATTATCTAAGAAAGGTCGCTGGGACGGATTAGATGCGGAAGGCGGAGGACCGTGTGCTGTGGCGCGTGTTAGGAGACGACTATGTCCAGCAGTGGACTGCGATAGGCTGATTGATTGATTTGACTGAAGCACAATTTTTACTAATCATATTTAACTTTTTAGCAAAATATTCTCTGTAAATATAACTAAAACTCATCAGAACGTTCTATAACCCAGAGTCAAAAAAAACAATAATCATGTAGGGCTGTTGCTAGGAGTACTTGACAATAATAAACATTATGATATACTGCTGTATTGTCAATCTCATTGACAATTGCTGTTAAAGACGTACTGTCAGTAAACTGCTGCAGATAATAATAATAATAATAATAATATTTATTTATTTATCTTCCACAAAGGCAACTTAAAGCTAGAATTACATACTTCTATAGTTATTAACATAGCCTTGTGGGAGACTGGTATCTGCACTAGGAAACCCTGTCACACAGATTACCAGGCCCCCCCAGAACATTGTAAGTATTGCTAGATTTCACAAAATTCCTTTGACAAGCTGATAAATCTAAAATAATTTATTTTATTTATACATAAGTTAGCATGCGTGCGTTTGTAAGAGTGGGTATGTGTGTGTGTGTGTGCGTGTGTGTGTGTGTGAGTGGGTGTGTGTGTGTGTGTCTTAATGGGGGACTATTAAAAGGTTTTCAGTTGCATCGTAGTCATATTTTAAGAGGTAAGTATAGAGAACTTGTTTACATTTTGTCCTGGTCAAGGGGTAAATGTTAAGGATGGAATTAATTTTATTGTATAAATAGCTGCTAAGAAAACAAAAGCTACGATGCGCAAGACTAGTTTTATATAATTTCGTTGAGCAAACTTTAGTTTTATTACGTTTGTTTGAGTGCAAGGATGGGTCATAGTAGAGGTGTGAATGTTTGCGTAAAATGGTTTGGACTACAAAAAGTTGGCGGACTGTAAGAACTTTGCACATATCATATAGATCAGAAGTTGGATGGAAGAAAGAAAGAGAATGAGCCACCTTAAGAACTGCTCTCTGCGCTCGTTCAAGCTTAAGCATATGAGTTTTTGAAGATCCACCCCATGTTGTAATACAATATGTTAATAATGACTGACATAGTGCCAGGTACACAGTTTTAATAATTTTGATATCAGCAACAGCTCGTAAATTTTTAAATATGTAAATGAGTTTCCTTACACGTTTAGTCAACAGATCTATATGTTTGTTAAAGTTCAAATTTTTGTCAATAACAACACCCAGGTACTTGATTGAGTCCACATTTTGTAGTTTAGGGCATGAGCAAGTGCTGGAAGAGTAATTGTTGCAAGTGTGGGCTAAAATGTTTAGAGATGGGTCCAATGTGAGAGTGTTGGATAGTGAGAAGGTTATGTAATTGGTTTTATCTGTATTGAGTACGAGCAAGTTATCATTCAACCATCTTGCAACATGTGAGAAACCAACTTGAGCAGAATGATAGACTTCCTCCCATGTGTCACCATAAAAGAGAAGAGCTGTATCGTCAGCAAATGTGATAATGTTCCCATTAGTAAGCTTTAACCGGCAGAGATCATTGATGAATATCAAGAAGAGGGTGGGCCCTAAAATACTTCCCTGAGGAATGCCTGTATTGACCTCACGTTCGTCACTTAACCACTCCCCAACTTTGACCGCTTGAACTCTGCCAGATAAGTAGCTCTGAAATAATTTCAGCTGAGTACCACGGATGCCAAGAAGCTCCAATTTCTTTAACAACAATGGCGTAGAGACCGTGTCAAACGCCTTTGCCAAATCGAGGAATATTGTTAGGACTTTCTTCTTATCGTCAAGTTTAGTCACTATAGTATCAGTAAGTTGATGTACTGCGTCGTTGGTTGATATACCATTGCGAAAGCCGAACTGGTTGCAAGATAATAGTTTTTTTGTTTCTAAAAATGAAATTAGTTGTTTGTTCATAACTTTCTCAATGATTTTAGACACAGTTGGCAAAATCGATATTGGGCGATAGTTGTTTACACAGTCTCTACTACCACTCTTATAGATTGGGTGGACTAGTGACCTTTTGAGATCCAAGGGAAATACTCCCGTAGAAAGACAAATGTTACAAATATGGGTGATAGGCTCCACTAATACACTTAAATATCTCTTGAGAATGTCACTGGGGATATCATCAATGCCTGATGCACAGTTGGATTTGAGTGCAGATATGACCGCTGTTATCTCGTGTATATCCGTTGGTAGTAGGACAAATGAAGAGTGGCATGGTTCTAGTGAAGGTAACTGATAGGAGGTAGGCACCGCTCCTATGGATGAATTAACCAACGATGCACCAATGTTTACAAAAAACTGATTAATCTCATTTACAGAGTTTAATGGATTATTTGTATCAACCAATTCTGTTGATGGATTATTTTGTTTGTTGGTGGATGTGAGGCTTTTAATTTTATTCCACATCTTTTTAGTGTTACCTTCACATTTCGCGAATTCGGCTCTATCATAATCTTGTTTAATCTTTTTTAAAATATCATTACAAAAATTACGGTACCGGGTGTAAATTAATTTATTATTGAAATTTGGGTGATTTTTGTATTTGAGATGTAAATTGTCTCGGTTCCGCATGCATCGCAATAACCCCGACGTAATCCACGGCTTAATTATACGCTTGCGTCTTGGTATTGTAATAAGTTGAGTACAGCTAAATATTGTGGTGGTAAGAGTGTTAAGGAAAAAAGATACAGCATCATTGGCACAATTTAGTGAATAAATGTTGTCGAAATTTAATGTTTTAAGTTTCTCATCAAGTAAAGAATAATTTATGCGTTTAATAGTTCTTGAATGGTGGCGTGAGGAGGAAGTGTGAGAGAGACTTACTATGACGCTGTAGTGGTCAGTTAGTGTTGTTTGTGCTACTAAACTTGTTACCAAGAGCTTAGACTTAATTATTGCATGGTCAAGACAAGTTAGTGAGTGAGTGGGAATATCGTATGCGGGCCACATTCCATGAGAAGCTAAGAGATTAAGATATATTTCAGCTCTTGCATCTGATGTAGAAGATGATATGTCAATATTTACGTCACCTACTAGAAGTATGTTTTTGTAGGACGAAAGGGTTATTAAAATATTATTTAAAGATTCAATAAATATTGAGACATTTTTTACAGCGGGGCTACGATATATGCATAGTATAACTGTTTCGGTATTGATTTTGATTATTAGACAGTTTGAATCTGTTAATGCGGGTTAGCCGGGTCAGTCAGGCAGATAAAGGAGACTAAGTTATTAAATTTAAAGGGTACCAAAAAAGCAAACAAGCTCGATTGGAAAAGGACTTAGAGCAGATAATACGTTGATCCCTGGAGCTGGTCCCTACGATTAGAGCTTACCTATTCAAATGTTAAGTTGAGAGGTCGTTCGCTCTTTGCTCAGTAGTGCTTAAAACAGTTTTGACACAGAATACCTATAAGTTTTTTTAAGACAACTCCCGCACTAAGTAACACAGGGCTTGTTACTTAGTGCGGGAGTTTTCTTAAAAAAAACTTATAGATATTCTGTGTCAAAAAAACTTTTACAAACATACAATTTACTGACAAAAAGTACACCCAGACTCGGGACAACCATTTATGGATCACATAAATAAATATTTGTCCCGTGTGGGGAACACGGGACGCGTAATGGCAAGATAACCACATAAGCCACTGAATCAACCGTGCAGACAAAAATATGAATAAATAAAAATTAAACTTTGTATTTAATGAGGACTTAATTGTTACTTAAACATTCTATTTAAAACGCTTATTGAAATTCATGTTGAACGTACATACCTATTTTCCGTGCAGTCAAGTTTGTATTAAATATGCACCACGCAATGAAAATACATGTAGCATTAAGAGACTACCTGTCATTTGCAAGATTTTGCAGATACAAATCCGCTGCATTATTTAAAAATATTCAAGCGTATAATATTCGTACCTTCAGGGTGAAAAGTGTCTTTGACAACAGAGGAAATATGGTGTATTGAAATTTGAACAATTTAAATGTAACAACAATTAAATTGTTCATGTTGACAGGTCTGTTGGTCTAGTGGTTGGTGACTCTGACTGCTACACCGGTGGTCGTGGGTTCCATTCCCACCCAGGGAAAATCTTTGTGTGATGAGCACGAATGTTTGTTCTGTGTCTGGATTCTGGATGTAATTTATCTATAATTAAGTATGTATACGTATGTTTATCAGTTGTCTGGTTACCATAGTACAGGCTCTGCCTAGTTTGGGATCAATTAACACCGAAAATTAAATCATTTTAGAACGAAATATAATAGTTAATTAATTCATCTTCCTATTATTGTTTTGATAGTGGCCATCCCGGTGACAGAGTTATTTTGATTGTCCATATTTAGGCCTCTGTCGTCTCTAACGACTGTCAGCAGTCGAGAAGAGAGACTTATGACGTGCCCAGTTAATTTAAAATATGTAAGCTTTTAAAATTTGCGAAATGGGATATTTGTGTTTTTAACTATTGTGGATATTTTTAGTTTTCATCATAATTTCTTTATCAAAAATAAAATATAGCATATGTTACTTGCGTAATATAATGGAGCTTTCTATAGATTAAACGTTTTTTTAAATCGGTCCAGTAATGTTTGAGTTCATAATTGCAAATAAAACTACAAAAATGAATTCCTTTCTCTTTATAATATTACTTAGTATAGATATGGACTACTGACGTCAGAAAACAGCAGTGTTGATTTTAATTTAATTTCCATTTTAAATGCTTGTAACTTTTTAGCAAATTTATTTACTTTATGTGGGGATCGAACCCACAATACGCCGCGCAGTGGTAAATGGCGAGGTAACCACTTCAGCCACTAAAACAACCGGCATTAAAAGCGAATATACTAAGTATATAGATTAATTATTATTTAATATCGTCTTTTTTTAGTTCCTATCTACTTGTTTTGATTATCTTATTAAGACTAGACAAAGTAAAAATATTTACAACGATCGATATCCAAGTACCCAGACGACTGATATTGAATGACCCGTTTGTTTAGTCCGCCGGAGGTCGTGAGTTTGAGTCCCACACGGGATAAAACTTTGTGATCCATAAATGTTTGTTCTGAGTCTAATTGTGTCTGTGAATTATATGTTTATAAAGTAGACCACCCCTCCCACACAGGGCTAGTTGCTCAGTGTAGGATCTGTCTTTTAAATAATTTTAACAAAAAAGAAACCGAACTTGTTAGTAAAAGTCTCAAAAGCAAATGTATGGGATTTGACGTAGGTTTACGTTATAATGTCGCAAAATTACGTAAAATCCCATACATTTGCTTTTTTGAATTTCGATTCGACTACCGTTTATACCACTTGTCTAGAGGGGCTAGTAGGATACTAAGTATATAAGCGTTCAAATCCAAATCTGGCAGGACCTTACAGGAAAATACAGTCATTTAACAACACAGTACACACACAGTAGTAGTACCTACGCATAAGTAGGCTGTTTTTCTTATACCAGGATTAAATACTTATATATAATATATAACTCTGATCCTTAAAGTTGTTGAGTCGGGGACAGATATTGCAAGCGTCTGAAGGATACGGTAACTGCTTACTTGTCATCAGACGGGCCGTAAAGTGGCTAAGCTATTTTTCATGCTCGATATAACATTCCATCAATATTCAACAGCTTTAAAAATAAGTTATGAAACCTACCAATCAAATTGGCATTTGAACATGGAACCACTTATAGTTTCATCATGTCCGTCTTTCTGTCTGCAGTTTAGCTCAGAAACTCTCAGTACTGAAAAGCTGTAATTTATCATGAATAAACCTATAAGTCATGCCGACAAATTGGTAAAATAAATTATCACAGCAAAGAGACTTCACTATCAAGTCGCCTGAATTAGTGAGAAATTAGTGAGTTTCGAGAAATCTACAACTGTGGAGCGGGGTCTCAAGTCTTGCTGTATAATTTAAGATCGCCGTTTTTCTTTACTTAAATTTACTTATCCAAGAAATCATAAATACCGGAAATAAATCGTAGTTTTTGTAATTTTCTTTGTCTGCAATTTACGCGTTTTGTAATTTTCCTAGTTCTAGATATACCATGACTATATTATAAAATGATCAGTAGATAAGGTTAAAAAAAGAATGATTAAATAGTTGAACGTACCGCGGCAGCGGCCAACGTCAGAATCAAGAGAACAAGAAAAAAATATTATATAATTCATACCTATTTATCAAATCAAAACAATTTCAACATTCAATATAAAAATATACGTCATAATAGATGGGGTAGTGACTTCTCTCCCCCTTCCTCCTCCACCTTCTTTCTCGCGCCCCTGTTATGGCGACTTATTTCAACACTTTTACCAAAATTGTTACCATCGTGTTATGTTTTCAGAATTTATGAGCTATTGAAACCGTACATTCTTACGCCGCATTATTGTGACTGGCGATTACGGAACCCTACATTGCGCGCGACCCGACACGTAGGTACTTGACCGGTTTATTTAATTACAAAGGACGGCAAATTAACTTGAAGCTGTTGAAATTAATTGTGAGAAACGTAAAACAAACTTTATGGTTTCAAAATCTAATCAAAACTTTGCCGAATGAAACCGCAGGATATTTGTTACGCTGTCGCAGGTTATATTATTGGATATCAACCTCTTACGTAATCTTGCTACTTTATACAGCTATTTAAAATACCCCGTGGACTGTTGATGGCCTTGGATTTTCGTCTTTAGATGTTCAACAGGAAAAGACGTGAAGAAGATACAATTTTCGACTGTGCTTATCAAGTGGGTAACTAGGATCACTATCTGTGGATGGACAATCCAGATCTATGTACATATTATGATTTAAGTTTTACTAATATTTTAAAACAGGTTGAAGAACTCCTTTATTCTCATTCTCTCACTCACACACACTCAAACTCAAAGTCAGTTTTTTTAGGGTTCCTAAGTAAACAAGGAAGCCTTATAGTTTCGCTATGTCTGTCCGTCCGTCCGTCCGTCTGTCCGCAGCTTTGATCAGAGACCCTAAGTCCTAGAAAGCTGTAATTTGGCACGAATATATATACATATTAGCCATGCCGACAAAGTGGTAAAATAAAATATTGTTATTTTTTCTAGGGTATCTCCTGTACTTGTAAAGTGGGGATGTTTATTTTTTTTCTCATCTACCACATGGTGTTGGGTATCGTTAAATAGGTCTTTTAACAATATTGTAGGTTTGTTACGACAGTTTTTTGATTGAGGAATTCGTTTGTGAAATATTAGGCTTTTAAGTGCTAATTTTTGTTGGAGTCAAGTGTCCTCATCGTCATCCCCCGTCATCCAAATGGTTATATTCGAAAATGTGAATAAGTTTATATTAAAAAAAATATTTTTAAATATGAGCTTTTATGTATTTAGTGTATTTATATAATACATGGGTGTTTATGCATTAAATATTCTTAAAAGAGCCCAAACACGACAGTGCTGTCTTGTTCTGTTGAAAAGTTTCTATGAATAGGTACTTTGAACATCATCATCACACACTGAACTCCACCTAAAAATATATTAGCCGTGAAGCTATTCAGTACAAGAAAGGAGTTATAAGGTTTTTAAAGGGTCGGCAACGCGTGAGTGACACCCCTGGTGTTGCAAACGTCCATAGGCTACGGTAACTGCTTACCATCAGGCGGGCCGTATGCTTGTTTGCCACCTTGGTAGTATAAAAAAATAAAAAAAAATCTCACCCACTTGCCCACCGCTGCGACTCCTGTGTGCCAGGATTAACGGCGGAGTAACCAACTGATACACCGAGCTTTGACACTCGTGCGTCCCGTGGACAACTAAACCTTCTGTCTTGGACCCCGCAACGAATTCAATCAGAAGTAAATAGGAGGAGTTAAGATAGAGAAAGAAAAGTTTCCACTCCGTAAAGCTATATCACCAAATCCAAAAACGCCGCGGCTATCTTGTTTCATTAAAGAGTTCATCAGAGCTATCTTCCGACTTGACTTTCGACATCATCACGTCCTAAATACCCATCTAGGAATATAATACTCATCAAGATAAATCCAAAACACCCAAACACGACACCGCTATCTTGTTTTGTTGAAGAATTGCCGTAGCCACCTTGCGATTTCATCATCACGTCCTGAACACCCACCTACGAATATAGTACTCGTCTAGATAAATCCAAAAGACCCAAACACGACACGGCTATCTTGTTTTGTTAAAAAGTTGCCATGGCCACCTTCCGACTCCATCATCACGTTCTCAACACTCACCTAGGAATATAGTACTCGTCAAGATAAATCCAAAAGACCCAAACACGACACGGCTATCTTATTTCGTTGAAGAGTTGCCATGACCACCTTCCGACTTTATGATCACGTCATCACGTCCTGAACACCCATCTAAAAAAATAGTACTCGTCAATATAAATTATAAACACTCAAACACGACACGGCTATCTTCTTTCGTTGAAGCGGTGCTATGGCCACCACAGATATAGTATCTATATCTGTGATGGCCACCTTCCGGCTTCACCATCTCGTCCTGAACACCCATCTAACAATATAGTTCTCGTCAAGATAAACCAAAAACACCCAAACACGACATGGCTATCTTGTTTCGTTGAAGAGTTGTCATTAAAGTGCCTTACAAAAAAAAAAAAGGTACAAAGAAGGCTTAACATTTTGCTTACTTTAAAAGCTTCTTAATCCTCACAGACAGGCTCAATGTCAATAATGGAAATACGGATCAGATAGGCCATTAGATTTTTTTCTTACACATGTGAGTTTTCTCAAGATGTTTTCCCTCGCAGTTAGCAGATGGTAAATGATTTGATTAGTACTTGCCTACCTATTAATTCTACAAATTTAAATCCTGGCTGTAAACTCACACCACATGTGTTTACAAAAGTTAATTTCTTTTCCACTCAACGAAAGAGTGGCTTTATACGCCACTAACTATTAAAATATTCGTTGACAGTCTACTAAACAAAATATACTTATTATTATAAAAAATATTTCTACAGTTTTTGTTAACGGGACGAAGATCAGCTGATTCCATACACTTGTTCTTTGTCCCGCGTCATAATAACACACCGGTTAACTAACTCTGAAAACCGGTTTGAGTGTTTCAAGGATCTGTGATAAAAAAAAATGAATCAGGAGCACAATAATACCGGCCAAGACAACAAAAAAAGGACGGTTGGGGCCCGTCGTACGTGGTTTAATTACTTTTGTGAATATTTGGATTCATTTCGACTTTTGCATATCACAACCTAATGAAGTTTCGTAGTATTTTTTGTACTAAGCATTGTTTTATAGGGCGTTATTTCGTTTTGGCCTTTTTGTTATTTGATTTTTGAGTCGAGCTTAGCGTAAATGAGAATTTTAATTAAAGCCATAAGCTTATGACGTGATAAACGTGAGTATTTCGATCGAGAAAGTGGGACGGAGGTATATAGCGGTGTATAGCTCCGTCTCGTTCGATAGACTCACTGGTACGGCCCCTGGTTATTGGAACGGACCGTCATAGTTGCGTTTTCGTACAAGCACTTCAACGTACCGAGTGTCAATTTAGCACCGCTGCCTGCGCTGGAGAGCACTTCCCAAGTGTCGATCCAATCATTCTTCAATTTCTTTCTCATAGTCCACAAATGGTTTTATTCTTTGGTTGGTTTTCTATTAAGGTAACCTGCCGCAGCGTATACATATATAAAAGTATAGTCTATGTAATAAAACATTTTCAGAGACCGGCTTGTTTGGGTGGCTGGAAGTCGTCAAATCTACAAGCAAGACAATTCGTACTTAATGAGTCTTGAAAACAGCGTGTAGATAGATGTGGTTTAGGCGCGAAAGGGGTTCCACCCTCTCTCTAAAGATGTACACCACCACGGGCTGTCTGTTTTTCTTTCTTTTGATCGTGTGTAAAGACAGACAGAAAAGCGGTGGTAGACGAGTTGACATGGGAAGTAATGCACGTAGTGGCAGTTCGATCCCGGGTGACGGTAGTCAAATAATTTACCATCTGCTAATGGTAAAGGAAAACATCGTGAGAAATCCAACAAGAAATAAAATAAATTCTAAAGGCATGTCTAATTCACCAATCCACATTAAGCCAGTATGTGAGAACCTCTCCCTATTGGACAGAAACCTGTGCCCAGCAGTGGAACATATGTATATAGGTTTTTTACAACTATGTGAACTATATAATTTTACTGACTAACACACACTCTTTCAGCACGAAAAAAAGAAGAAATAACCTCAAAATTAAAACTCATCTACTTAAATTAATTGATTTAACACAAAAAAGACATCTAATTCGATTCCTATTTAATAAAATTAATCAACATAATTATCTAATAGAATTATTTACATTATTAGTCATCCATATAAACCCGTTCCTGTTTTTAATTTCTCGTAAAGACTGCGACTGCCTACCAACGTACTTAGTGCCGCGCGACGGCCGCCGCACTGGGCGCCCGGCCCGAGTGACTCAACGCCATGACTGCCGGTCGACGTCGCGGGTCGAGATTCGATTCTCGATGAGGAAAAGTATCATTTTTATGGTTTGTTCAGCATCTCATTGCCTACTACACATAAATGCTGTGTTATCTAACATACATATATATTATACACATGTACAGTGGAAGGAATGTCGTACTTTAAGATACACAGATAAATGGCTAACATAATACAAACCATTACAGATATAGATAGTATAGAGATGGCATGCTCTGTCCTATGTGATGCATCTAATCTTACGCAGCATTACACTCATAATAAAAGTGACCTAACTATTATATCGCAAAACATCCGGAGTATAGACTGCAATTTTAATGATTTTGTTACTAATTTATCGTATCTCTCATTTGAACCTGACGTCATTGTTCTTACCGAATGTTGGATTAATAGTAATAAACCTATACCTGTAATTAAAAACTACTTCTCCTATGTTACCTCCAGACAAAATAATCAGAATGACGGGGTGGTAGCCTTCATAAAAAATAATTTAAAACCACAGGTCACAGAAGTAATACTAGATCAAGCATCATGCCTGCAACTGAGTATATTAGACAATATTATCTTGTGTATATACCGCTCCCCGTCCTTTAGGAATTCAGAAAACTTTACAAACTCACTATGTTCTTATATAAACGCAGTAAAGGAAAAAAACAACTTTATTATTACAGGGGACATTAACATCAACATCATGCCTAAAACATCGGAACAGACGTATGAATTTAATAACAGAACCTACTATCTAAACATGTTAGCTTCGCATGGCATATTACCGGGTCACCTTTTACCTACCAGAGACACTAGTTGCCTCGATCACTACATGCTGAAAATTAAAAAAGACAAAACAAAAGCATTTATTGCAATTCTACAGACATCAATAACCGATCACTACACAATCTTTTTATCGTTAGCTAAAATAAAAAACCATCAACCTGCAATAAAAACTACCTCTACTATTGACTTTGATAACGCATTAAAATATCTGTTAGATAAGAACTTAGCAGAACTACTGTTTTGTCAAGATCCACAAGTAATAACTGACCAACTTATTTATAAAATAGTCGAATCGATAAAACAAAATACAGTCACGAAACAAATCCCTAAAAGTAAACGTATTATTAAGCCGTGGATTACCATTGGCATATTAAAATGTATAAAACATCGTAATAAACTACAAATGCAGACCCGTGCTGACCCACATTGCGAAATAAAAAAGATTATTTACAATCGCTACAGAAATCATTGTAATAAACTAATAAAGAAACTTAAAAGAGATTATGATAGGAAACAAATTGCTAATTCAATAAAAAACACTAAATTGCTTTGGAAAAATATAAAAAATCTAACTTACTCTAATAAAACTAATAGCCTTAACTCTGAATTGTTAAATTTTAAAACAACGCCTACTGATTCCGCAAATTATATCAATGACTACTTTGCTAATGTTGGCTGTCATCTGGCTGAAAATATAAAATCTAGTATAAAAAATGAAGACCTAGAGAAATATATTAAAAGTCTACCTTCTCAACCCCAATCATTTGTTCTGATGGAGACTGATCACGACGAAGTAAATCGTATCTTGCTGAATCTAAAACCAAATAGTGCGCCAGGCTGGGACAATATACCTACTCGATTTCTTCAATATATCCGAAATGAAATTGTACCTGTTATAACTCATTTAGCTAACATCTGCTTTAAAACTGGCACGTTCCCTACACCTCTGAAACAATCTATAATCACCCCAGTGTGCAAGGGTGGGAATAAAAACGATATCAATAATTACAGACCGATCTCAGTGATTCCCGTTCTAGCTAAAATCTTAGAAAAATTATTAAATATCAGATTACTAAACTACTTAAATAAGTTTAATATCTTGTCCCCACATCAATTTGGCTTTAGACAAAAAATCTCCACAGAGGACGCGGTTACATCTCTTAGTACCTTATTAACGGAGCAGTTAGACAAAGGCGTTAAGTGTCTAACTGTATTTATTGATCTGAAAAAAGCATTCGATACCGTCTGTGTTCCTATCCTTGTACACAAGCTGGAAAGTATTGGTATCAGAGACAGGGAACTCGACATATTTAAAGACTACTTAATCCACCGAAAGCAAAGAGTTAAACTAAACCCTTATATTAGTGAGGACAATGACGTGTCCTACGGCGTGCCACAAGGTAGTGTTCTCGGACCTACCCTATTTCTAATATACATTAACGACCTCTGTAACATGTCGCTGAAAAATGCTAACCTTTTTGCATACGCCGATGATACTGCCATTGTCTTCTCAGGAACAGACTGGGACAATACTAAAGAGACGGCTGAAATAGGTATGGCACGGGTTGCTAAGTGGCTACAATTAAACCTGCTTACCCTAAATGCGGCAAAAACTAATTTTATCTGTTTCTCTAAATTTAATAACACCCAACCGGAACCTGGTTATCACATAAACATCCACACATGTAACGACACTTTGAATACTACCTGTAATTGTCCCAACATAACTAAAGTTTCCGATACAAAATATCTCGGTGTCCAAATCGATCAGAGACTGACATGGTATCCACAAATTGAAAGGATCTGTGCAAGAATTAGGAAATGTATGTGGATGTTTAAAACCCTGCGACATATCATCCCTCATAATATATCACCTGTTTCTGGTTCCACAAACACTCTATTAAATAATGTTTATATAGCTTTAGTTCAGTCCATTATAGTATACTGTCTTCCAGTCTGGGGCGGTGCTCATAAAACCAGATTTCTAGAAGTAGAAAGAACACAAAGGGCGTTAATTAAAGTAATGTACTTTAAAAAAAGGCGTTTCCCTACTGGAGCCTTATACAAAACCTGCAATCTACTGTCAGTTAGGAAATTGTACATCCTACACATCGTCTTAAAACTACACAAAACATTACCACACTATCATAACAGCACGAAAACAAAACGTAGAAAAGATATAGTTGCACATGTCCCGAGAGTCAAAACTGAATTTGCTAACATACAGTATAGAAAGCGTGCACCCTATCTATATAATAAAGTAAATAGAATACTTGACTTATATCCTAAAACCTATCGTAAATGTAAAATTGTGATTACAGAGTGGTTGAACAGTCTTAATTATATCGACACTGAAAAACTGTTAGAATACGTGAGGTAAATTAAATACAACTCATTTTGAATGTAAATACTTACACCTACACACCACACACACACTTACACATTCTCACACACACATTTACACATTCTCACATACACAGTATACACATTTACACATTCTCTTACACACCTTTAGTATCTATGTTTCAATACAAAACAATATTATGTAAAATTAAAAAATTATATATATTTAGCTAGTAAGATAATAATCAACAAAAATGTAAACTTAAGATATGAAAGAGCGGGGCCTCCTGGCACAGGCATCTATATGCTTAAAAGGAGACCCCAATTAATAGAAATTTAAGTATATTTTGTTTACGTAAATAAAGATATTTTTATTTTTATTTATTATTTATTATAGGTTGCTATTAAAATTAGATACGTTTCATTCAAAATTACAATTAGAATTTTATACCTTTACTTTTTCCTACTAAGGATGCGATTTAACATTATGTGGATTAGAATAAACTACATATATTCCGTATTAATTGTTTTTAAAATATTAATACAAGCAATGTTATACAAACTACCATACTACTAGGTAAAGGAAAATGTGGCATATTTTGTAAAAAAAATGCGATAGTGTTAGTAAAAACCTGTACTATTTGTATATTCTGTACTATAAGTTCAATAAGTATTACGTAGGAGTACTACAACCTGTACTATTAAGTATTCTGGTAGCAGTAAAAGGTGATCGTATTCCTACATACGTAAGCTTGCTCCTCACTTTTTTTACACTAGACTGCAGCAGGCACGCCACAAAAAAAGTCAATTTAGAATGTTGGATGGAATATTGTCAACAGGGTGTACGGGCGCATAATTGTATAACAGTTAATAACAGTAGGGGTTGCAATATGCAAACATGTTATTAAAGGGAAAAAGTTTAAGTCTATATTTATATTTTATTACTTACTAGCTGTTGCCAGCGCTTCGCCCGAGTGGATATCGGTTATCGCTGTAAAAAGTAGCCTATGTGTTATTCCAGACCATAATCTAACTCTGTGCCAAATTTCACCCAGATCCGTTCTGTAGTTTTTACGTGAAAGAGTAACAAACATCCATGCATCCATTCTCACAAACTTTCAAATTTATAGTATTAGTAAGGATTTGTCTGGACCTAAGGGTATTAAAAATAAGCCTTATAAACACCACTGGTATACAAGCACTCGTGGTTTAGTCATAAGTGGGAAGACTTAGCTTCTTTATACTATGGTTCCTACTTTTAGCATCGACGATCTGCAATTAAATCGCTTTGTAACATGCTGCAAGCAAACATTCCACATCGCACACATTCGGATGCCGCCGGTCGCATTTTTGTTTCATGTATTACGAAGAGATATCGCCGAAATGCGATTCAGCATTGATACAGTTGCAAATCGCTAAATGCAAACGCTAAAAGCATTTAGCATTTCTACTTGAAGCCTTAGTTTTTATATAGGGAACTTCCTTACAATGGTTAAGGTTTTAAAATCTAAGAAGGTTGACACCGATACTTTTATATAGGTATACCTATATATCCTGCTCAACACAGACAGCAATCTGTCATGGACATTGAGCTGTTACTTTGTCTGAGCTATGTCTGATTATTATATTCTGTAAGCAGGAGGAGTTGCCCAATGACAACTCTCACTATTCTTTAGAGAAACTTTTACTGAGATTTGGAATGCTGTTCCTTCTCAGTTTTATGTATGTCCTGAAACTTTTTCTAAGACATGAGGGTTTTCCCAAGATAAGTAAAATACAGCCGATTAGTTATACAACCCCCAAATTTTATTGTTAAATAAATATTATATAAAGCCGCTTCCATTGTATGTTGTAAGGTTTTTAATGGGTTGGCAACACGCAAATGATACCTCTGGTATTGTAAGCGCCCATAGGCTACGGTAACTGCTGAACATCAGATGAGCCGTATGCTTTTTATCTTAGTAATATAAAAAAAGGTACCTAAATATGCAACCGAATATCCGATCTTTACTAATAGCACAACAGCACGTAAGATCATTAGTCCTGAGCCTAATCTGTCTTCGGTTGTAAGGGATCGCCGTCTCATCGGACCAGAATACCGGATATTATAATAGTCTAGCAGCGAAGATCAAGCAAGGAATATATTTTTAAATGTATGAATGCTGATATTCTTATCTTTAATAGATATCTACCTATTAATAGTAGTAGGTAAAATACTTTTCCTGAAACAGTACTTAAGAACAATTTCTCAAATCAATCACTCATTCAGTACCAATACATATTATTATAATAATATAATAATTGCTAACCACATTAGGTAATTACTGTTTTTGTAAAACCACAAGCCGAGTAACAATACGGCTAAATTATGGATTACATATTTCAAGCAGTTGTTCATAGATGTCGTTATCGTAGTAGTGTAAGAATTAAATAATAGATGGCGTTAAAAGTCCAAATTTTATAAGTCCAAACTTGCGTTGTAAGTGTAGAAACTCTGTTATAGATGGCGCGTACATCTAAATTAATTCTGAAATACTCAATAGCTCAAATTCAGTCAAAAAAACTTATGTTGTTGGGGGGACTCTATTATAGATGGCGCATAAATCTAAATTAAGTCTTTAATAAAAATTGAGGCTTTAGGAATACCTACATCAAAACTTGGAATAGTAGGTACCTATTTTTTGGAACTGTAATAGGGAATTCTATACTTTTATATAACTTCGCACGTTTAATTTGTTTTCACAGGGGTCCCTTATATTTTCAATTTAAAACTCACTGATAATGTAATTTATAATCGGTTCAGTAATTTTTGAGTTTAATTAAGTACTTATTAATTTAATAGATACGTACAAAAATACCTACAAATATTTTCTGTTTATATTTAATAGGTAGGTATTTGTACTTATAGAAAATCCGCTTATAGGTAAGTACCTAGGTATGTTTTAATTACATGTAGGTAGGTACCTAACTATATCGATATTTTTTGGTTATAAAAAATAAGTCGAGTAACACAGGCATTATTTTAAATTTATACAATTATTTACGAACCTACCTACATCTCTTATTAACTAATAGAGGTATTAGGTAGTTAATAAGAGATGTAGGTAGCAGTAGGTATAGGTACCTACTTATCGATAAGCAATACTTCAGTCGGCACCTACCTACCTCACTCCTAAGATAATACGTTTGGGATACAGAACCCTTACAATGATAACTTGAAACCTTTTTAATCATACTTCTTACATTTACCTTTCTTCATACTTTTATAGACCAGGTAATATGTATGCTTGGCTGGTAATTGTTTACTTTTAATGACTAACTGTATTTTAAGTAAAAACTGTAAAAAGCGGTAAAAACTTTTTTTTCCGTACGTAGTTATTTTAGTCCATTCGTCTGAATCTGAACAAATAGCTACTTAAGTGGGTAGGTAAACAAACAAATGAATGCATTGAAATAATGCTGTAGGAACCTAAGTACCTACCTACAAAAAGAACAATATGTTTTTTTTTGTTTATTCATACCTACCATTTAGATAGGTAGGTACAGATTTGGCTTCAGAAAACCGTACCTACGTAGGTTAGACTTAACGATAGGTCAGTATAGTTAACTAGGTACCTACATAATGTCTAATCTTACTTTACATATTATTGTTTTCTGTACATAGGTACCTACCTACCTCCAAAATAAAAACTAAACAGCAAAACTGCAGAGACTATATTGTAGCTATCTATATACCTACCTACTACTTACAGACTTACTAATTAGCACAAAAGTTAGCACATGCCAAAAAAATCGTGCTTACCACCTATACCTACATTAATAAATACTATTACTTACTATATAACTTAACTTCCTACCTAAATAAATTTGAATGGACAAAAAGGTGCGGTGCAATGAAGAGTTAGTATTTTCTTGCTCTTTCTTTACGGTAGTTACATGTAAGACAGAGATAGAGCGAGGCAATAGCAATAATAATAATAATCGCGCAACGCTAATTTCGTCCCTCGCGCCCTTTCGAGCCGTTCTTGGCAACCGGTTTTGTTTGTGGAACGGCCGTAAAACGAGACGACCAATGAGAAGACGCGATTCACAGCGGGCGTACCATTGGCGACGGGTGATAGAGAGTGTTGCGGTGCGGGGCCCCGAAGGCGAAAGACGGTCCAAGCGCGGGGTAGTGCGGGGCATGGGTGCGGCGCGCCGGTAGCGCGCGTACATTACACAGTCGCAGTCGTGTAGTCGTGTTTCGCCATTCGAAAAGAAGGTTATTGTTACAATGACACGGGCACCGGACTATCGATAAAGTGTGTTTGTATGTCGTTTTCGTCGATAATAAGTGTTGTGTTTACTTTCACCCGTGCGAATGTCTCGATCCTCACCTTTTCGTTTGTTTTTTCTTTTAATCATTGCCGCATGGGACGGCGCTTACGTTTCAGTTAACCTTTTATTTTGAAACGATGGAACGTTGTTCTTATGGTTTTTACACCAAAAGGTATTTTATGTTATTTATTTAATTTATGATTGCGATCTGGTGTGGGTTAATGCGTCGTGTGTGGCTATAGATGGTGAGCAGCTATTTACTCGTCATCGCAGCTAACCAAGTACTTAAAATATAAATTGAGCCACTATTGCCGCGTAAAACTTAATCTGGCTCGTTACACGCACATCACTAGTAAAGGAGAAAGGGTGCCATAATATTTATCGCGAACGCCAGATAACTACCCAGTGTTTGTACTTAAGTTTATTTCTAAGAACTTTTGTAAACATCTAACTGTGTTGAGGCACGGTAGTAAATCTGATATTGGAATTTCGTGGTTATTATTATTGAAACGCTTCGAAGAAAAGCCGACATTGTGAGGCCCTCGCACTCGAGGGTCGATAGCCGAGGGGAGGGAGGGCGCCGTCTGTCTGCGCACATGCAGAACCGGTTCGCGTTCCAACTCCCCTAGTGGGCTTTTATGAGCTCTTTCTTTATCATGCCACACGCGTTCGCATAACGCTCTCTCACTCGCACGTTTTCATTATTTTTTGCTTCCCCTTGTGAAATAATTCCAGACGGACCGTTTTTATTTAGGTGTCTGTCCCTAAATAGGTGTATAGCATAAAGCTCTAGCACTGATGGTAAGTAAACCGAAAAAAAACACGTGGCATGGCACTGTTGGTTGTCAATAATAACAAATTTTGTTTAACAGTGAATTTTATGTGTGGGTTAACTTGTTTGTTAAATTTTACTATTATGACTAATTTTATAACTTGAACTATACTCACAAAGACTTTACACTCCATGGTCACTAGATAGCGCAGCGATGTAGGGGTTCAATTTTTTTTCTTAACTTTTGTTAAATACCTACCTACAAATTTTATTTAACACAGAAGTAACGCGAACCGGTGGTTTTTGTCCCAACAATCTTTACAAATAAGAAACAGAATAGGAAGAAGCTTTCTATGATGAAATTAAATATCTGAGTAGGACAAACTTTTTAGGTACTACCTGCGGTGGAGTAAAATCAGCTGAGGTACCATCCGTATTTTTCTGTACATTCATATTGACAATAGGTAATTAAATGGGTAGGTATATGAGCGTTTATCGCCATTCTTTTTTTCTAGTAAGTAGGTAGGTACATTTCTAACTAAGGGCGAATTTTACCAATTCGGTCCAAAGTTTACCTTGAGATAAATATCTAGGTACATTTCGATCATTTTGTAGTAAGAAATTTACCAATGTTTCAAATCGGTTTTCGGATAGGTACTACCTACCTACATCAATGAAAATTTGTGAATGGCCATTAGGTATTTATTGTAAAATAAATGGTCAACAATTTTCGAATTTCACGGTAATATTGGTAGATAGGCGAAACATTTATTTATATTTTTCTCACGACATACGTATTTTATGATAATAAATAATCGATTCTTTGAAGTCAATTAAACGCAACCGATGAAATAAAAGTTCATGGCATCTGTAAGTGGTGGTCGGTCGCGTCGGTATTGGCACAGTATAATCGGCGCCTCAAGAGCTACAAATTTGAAGGTGCGGATAAGCCGGAGAGCTCGACAATTTTCTGCGATTGTTATGCCATTCGACATAATTGGCTTGAAATCCATTCGGTTTTAGTAGCCATTGAGTCAATAATTAACAAACCTATACTTGGAAATAACTTAAATGTAAAATCTTAAAGACACATTTGTATAGATACCCACGTAATAAGCACCTACATAAGACTTTCTTATTTCTGTATACTTATATATCACACACTTCTTAAATACTAATAAGTAAAAATATAATAATAGTAAGATATATTCACATTAGATAGCTTACTTTCGCCAAAACTTTGGTTATGGTACCTATATCATAACTTGTCGTATGTACTCTTCCAAGATTCCAGCTTCGTCTAAGCCTAATTGCATCAATATCTGTTGAACGGTCATAAAACCATAATTACTCGGCATGAGTAGGATTTACACAGATGTTAGTAGGTATGGATTTTAATTAACAGCAAAGACTAGCATTTAGCCATAACTTTAACAACGAGGAAATCAATCTGAAGCTCGTGCGAATTTCAAAATCATTTTTTAAAAATCTTTCTTTGCAGATGTTAACATTATTATTTATTTCGATTTAGTGAATAAATTTGAGATTTCTCACTGTGCAATATCAGTCAGTAAGCTTCTAGATACTTACAAATAAGTAGCAAATACTAACCACTGGCCTCTTTAATATTGTTGGGATAGTCAATTATCTTCCCACCCCAGTTCTTGCGGTCACCGTCGACTTTAAGGGGCCAATTAAAACTGTTGCATGTTATATCAATTCACATGTCTGATTGATTGTTGTTGCAGAACAACTCATTACATAAGGTATACTTAACAGTAATCAAGCTTTGTTACCACTTACCATGCAGTCCATACAATTACTCTCTCGAACAACCGAAAAACATTATTAGTAAACTGGTCTTTTGGCAAATGATTACGTAGTAGCATCTATCGCGATTACTTGCAATGAAATATTTTCACACGTACCGCTCTTTTAGGAATTTATCTTATACCTACTAGCTTCTGTCACTGATTTGGCTCGCCTGATGGTAAGCAGTCACCGCAGTCCTGGAGCATTACTTGCGTGTTATTGACCCAAAAACATAGATATAACAGAGATTTATATAACGTATAACGGAGACCTGTACTCACGCACAGGAACATAACTACATACACACACTGTGTTATTTTGCTGTGTGTTCTGTAAGGTGGAGGTCCTTCCTTGGCTGGGCTCGCACGCTTCTATGGTGCCGTACTCCTCTTAAATTTGTAACAGATTTCTAATATAATCGCTTGAGAATCCATCTCACAAACGTACACATACGTATCATTATAATTTAACCTTTCAACAAATGATTGATTTTAATCAAAGAAATCGATAAGAATGATCAAAAGATTGGTAGCCATAAGTAGAATTCGGAAATATGTAAAAATTCAAAAGAAGCATACCTACGTATAAACTTAATTGAATGATTAATCATTGAACGTAAACACATATTAGGCAGACTCAACAATCTACATTGGAAATTAATGTTTAAAACTAATATATTACAATGGAAAATATTAAGAAACATTGGAACGAGTACTGCTGGTGTTATAAAAGCTGTTTGTCTCGTGGTTTTCCTCTACATTTTTGACTTCCACTTGAGCTGACCTTGCATCATATCACTTAGTCAGACTTCCGGCAGCTAGAAGAGCAGTACCTACCACAGCCGAAAACAACTCACAGCGATGCAGCTGTTCCTGTGTGTGAGCACAGATCTCCAGAGCTTAATTAGGGATGCGTTTTGAAAGAATCATTTTTTATCCCAGGGATATCCAGGGTGTAAAAAAATGGTCTGGCAACACGCAAGTAATACCTCTAGTATTGCCAGCGTCCTTAAGCTACGGTAACTTTAACATCAGGCGGACCGTATGGTTGTTTGTCACCCAAGTAGTATAAAAAAGTAAAAAGACTGAAAAATGAATGGACACGGCTTCCCATAACAATATGGAAAGTTCAGACTGTTTAAATTGCTCACGTTTATGTTCATACACTAACAGCTGACAGCCGACCACGGACGATGACGACGCACACGCACGTTTAGATTGGACGCATGGGTACCAATCTTTTTGTAAGTTCTACGATCTAGATGAAATCTATCCAAATGTAATGTTTCCAAATTCTATAACAATATAAACTGTTATAACTATCTCAGAACTTACAATTCTCTTTCTCTTTTTAAAATAGTCCAAGTAAAACCACATAAACATAATTTCTGAGTACCTACTTACGTACAAATTGAATAATTAAGGAACCTCATAATTTTGCTGTTGGCAGAAAACCACTTGCCAAACTACCTCTTGCAAAACAAAAGTTGTACAAAACTTATCTTTTGTCGTCAAATTATAGAAACCAGTACCATAAATCCATATGTTTTTAGTTCCGTTAATAGTTAAACCTTGCTGATAATAGTCGTTAGATCACGACTGAGACAGAATATTATGGACGATCGTTTTGCTTATTGGCCAATCTGGTGTCAGAGTTCAATAAATTATAAAAAAAATGAAAGTATTGTATCATAAAGTTACTACTGATTACGCCTAAGTATCTAGTTTTGTACTGCACCACCAAAGGTTGACTGGTGGACTAGTTTATGAGGGTTATTGTCGAAGTTGTACAGTTGTAGCAAAAAGTTTATAAATAAATCAATAAAAGGTAGCTGAATATCTTATGTTTACCGGTTTTCCGATAATGACATTCTTGTTTAACTTATTAGTGACAGCCTACAGTATATTCTCGAACTAGGTATATTTTTTACTTACCCGTCATTTATACAAAACGAAGTTTGATTTTCTTACTTATCGCGAAATCTCCGTGTCTATAGAACTTTGTTTTTATACTACTAAGGTGGCAAGCATAGGGCCCGCATGACGGTAAGCAGTTACCGTAGCCTATGGACGCCTTCAACTCCTGAGTTGTCACTCCACGGTATGGCCAGAGACTACAAATTTGGAATATTGCTGATGACTTATACCTTTATGATACAAATACAATATCTGTTTCTAACTAGTTTACGTTAAGTAACTTTTATTTTAATAACTATTTATATATAGGACTAGTGGCCAGTCCCAGCTTCGCACGGGTGGACATAAAGAAAGACGTTTTAGGGAACTTTTTTTACACCTTGGGTTACGTTACTTAAATTTTGTAAGGATCCCTAATGTTTTCTAGCAATAAATATAGCCTATGTCACTAAGGGTGAATGTAGCTTTCCAATGATGAAATTTTAAAATCGGCACAGTAGTTTTTGAGTTTATTCTTTCCTCTTTTTAATATTAGTACAGATATGTATTTCTGTATGAACGGGGATGAAATGTGTGACTCATATTTTACCTCTCTTTAATTTCCAACCCGCTTGGTAGACTAATTTTCATTTTTAAACAAAGACCAAGTATCTGACAACTATTAATAATCTATATTATATAAAATCGATAGTTCTGACTGATTATCAAAGCCCAGCAAAAAAAAAATCTTCGAAATTCAATACCGAAACGGCTAAAAAACTTGTTTAATCCTGGCGAAGTTGGTGTGGGCCGTTAGTAGTATTTATATAGGTACTAAGAATACGAACAATAACGTCAGAAAATAATTTGCTCATTCGTAGTTGAATAAAAACCTCATTGTTAAGTTTAGCTTTCTGTACCCACGCCACGGCTCGAATCAAAGCATTAGGTTAAGTCATAGTTATACGATAATATTTCACCATAGAAAAATTACTTCATCATCCGAACCAGTGATCGAAACCCGAGATTGGAAAACATGCTAAGTAAAACCTGCCCGGTTTGCTCGGTATATGGCAGTATGCTCATCCCTTATTTTATGGGCTTTAAATCATTACGTCGTCTGCCTATCTTCCCTGGAAAATGTGTCATGCTTCGTTTCTTTACATAGTGGATATTCCAAGAAGTGCTTATGATGAGACTACCTTGGTGGTCCAGTGGCCGCAGTATGCGCCTGCTGTGCACGAGGTTGTGGGTTCGATTCCCACACAGGTTAAAACTTTGTGTGACCAACAAAGAGTTGTTCTGACTCTGGTTGTAAATTGTGTCCGTTAATTGTATGTTTGTAAAGTCCCCTGCAACACAGAGCTTGTTCTCTAGTGCGGGAGTTGTCTTTTTTTTTAAAATAAAGACCGTATAGGTACTTGTGCTAAAAAAATATATGTAACAAATCTTACCAACCCATTGCAAAAGTAATTAGATACTGAACGGAACGTGTAGGTAAATAATGATCTCAATACTCTTATTTACATAATTAAATAAGCTTATTACAATAAAGTTATTTATGGGCTGTTGTCTGGCCTCCATATTGAAGGCACCTATCTTGTTGACAACTGGGGTGATTCGATGACGGCGAGACGGAGTATCTGACACAATAAGTTATGTTCCTTTTGTATTCGGTACGGTAGCTAGTTTTTTCCTGCAAGCACGGTTCATAAACATTACTACATTTTTAGTGTCTATGTCTATAATTTGGTAATGTTATATTTAGAATAAGTTTAAATTTTAATTTATGAAAAATTAAAAAGGCGTCTATTCAAAGAGTACATCTGTTTGGCGAGCGCGGGAATACCGCGCTCGCCTAGAGAATTAGGTCGTGTTTGCTTTGCCCAAATGCTCAAGGTCGTTGGCGATATCACAAGCCTTAAACGTGGAGCTATACACTCTTTATAGCTCCATCCCTCTTTCTCACTCGAACGACTCACGCTTAACACGGGGCGTACCCCTGTGCTAAGGATCTTACCCACCTTATATAGACTTGAGCTTATACATAGCGCCTTTTAATTAACATGTTGCATCAATGCATTCCTAGATATCGGGCACAAATAACTAATGGTATTGGTGCAAGTCTGTTCTTTTAAACAATATGTACCTACCTAAATAACGTACCTACACAACAGTAATTTAAAACACGTTTAATTCATAGTAAAAGCAGATAGAAACTTTGATTGAGAAGGATCACAATATTTTTTATAAGTTTAACGTATTCTCTGTTAAAAATCAAAAAATATTTAGTTTCTGAGATATGGAATTTTATAGGACGCGGTTCGAGCGAGCCAGCGCACGACGCGATGACGTCACAGCACAACACGCCGCTTGCTTACATTACGCGCTAACAGTGTTTTTAAGGTTTTGCGTGAAGTTTAATTGTCTAAGTGGATACTATTCTGTTCTATTTCGATCGTGCATTACTCTACTTTTACAGTACATTGGATAAAGCTTATATTTAACAGATAAATCTCAATAAAAAAATTAGAAAACAATCTTCTGCGCAAGTAAAACTGTTCGGCAGCGGTCTATTAAATGCGTTTTGATCGTTTTACGTTTTGAACTTTCTGCGTGTGGACGGTATTTAGGTACTAGGGGCTGTAGGCTGCATAACGTCTTTATAGTGATTTATTTCGGTTCATACTATGTCGTTCTTGTAGCGCCGTACCATGACGGCCCTAAAGCGAGTTGTTTCCGATTTTAATTTAAATGCCGTACAATTACAACCTAGTTAATAAAATTCACATCTCACAAATATCAAATTAAGATCAAACATAAATGCTATGCTCGTCATGCTAAGAGAGGTAGGGCATCATACTAGCAAGAATGCCCGACTGGGACCTTCAACTTTCAGAAGACCACACCCAAATAACTACACACACCAGTGTAGTTGTGTTCCTGTGTGTGATGAGTACCTACAGTTCTCCAGCGCTTTCATATGCTTAAACAAACATACTGCCCGCCTGATGTTAAGCAGGTGTCGTAGCCTATGGACGCTTGCAATTCCAGAGGTATCAATTGCGTGTTAATTTTTTTACACAAAGGTTCCCTGGGATAGGAACAGTTTTTTTCCAAAACGCATCCCTAATGAGCGCTGGAGACCTGTTCTCACACACAGGATCATGACAACACCGCTATGTGTAGTTATTTGGCTCTGGTGTTCTGCAAGGAGGTACTTCGTCAGTCGGGCTTGCTCGGTTAGTATGGTGTTCGATTTTAATTTGAAATTATATATATATACCTACCTATATATATACACACTGCTATTGATCATAGCGTGATGTTATATAGCCTATAGCCTTCCTGGATAACTGCACTATTTAACAAAAACAGTTTTTTTCTGATCGAACCAGTACTTTCTAAGATTAGCGCGTTCAACCAAACAAACAAACTCTTTAGCTTTATAATATTAGTATAGATTAGTATAGATATGTATGGTCACTTATTATTATAATATGGTATACTTACGTGATACAGAAGTTATAGTTAGAGCATGGTTTCACAAATACAGGTACGTGAACCCTTGAGGGTTCGCCAATTGACGGTAACGTAAGGGTGTCTAAATGAAACCCTTTGAGATATTTGAAAGGAAGAATATCCCGAACTGTCACGTAAAATGGTGAATTTCCTACAATAGACATATGCGAGAATGGGTTTGAGAAACATGTTTGTTTTGGCTCGTATTTATTACCTTTTTATATTATTAAAATATAGCTTTTGCCCGCGACTCTGCTCACGTGTACCTATATCGTAATTTAAAACAAATAAATAAAAATGTCTAAAATGAACGTTACTCTCTATAACATCAGCTATCTGACAGTAAAAGTCTCATCAAAATCGGTCTAGCCGTTTCAGAAATTAGCCGGAACAAACTGACAGACAGACAGTCGAAATTTAAAAAAAAAACAATAAGAATAAGCATTGCCATTCAACGTGGCTATGCTGCCAGTCTTCTGGGCACGTTTCCAGACTGTAGACGTCGATGCGGAGGAGTTTTATGACGCTTTTTAAGCAGTCCCTCCCTTTTTTCGTGTATTTTCTGTATATATTTTTTTCCTTTTTAATAAGTGTAAATATATTAAGTATACTTATATATGGTAAAAAAATATATATTTTGGTACATGGTACCGTGTATACATCCATACGCATTTAGTAAAAAAGGGTTATTTTAATATTACCTACTAACAGACACTCAAATTATATTTATTTATATAGATGTATTATCTTCAGTCAGAGCTGTATCACAGTGTAAAGAAATAGATGGCGCTGCATAATTTTGAGGCCTGCCTTTTAATTCATAAATAATGGAAATGTCGCCAGTCTTTTGGGCACCTTTCCTCAGAACTGTGATCTCAATCAGATATTTTATTTATAGGTTAATACCTTTAACTAAAATATCTGATTGTTTGTAAGTAGGTTAGGTTACTTTAATTTTAATAACTTATTATGTAAATATCTTATGAAATAAATAATTCATAAATAATTAAACATCATGTCCTTTTGTCGCTTGTTATCTATACTGACCGTTTTTTACTGCCACGCTCTTTGGGTCGTACCGTGATAATCCTAGATTAAAAAATAAATCTAAATTTTAAACTTACAGCAATAAGTTTATAGGTATGTAGGTATTATAATTTTAAATATGATAAACGTCACGTTTCCTTCTTTTCGTATTGCCACTCATATTAAGACCATTTCCGCTAATGTCGCACAAACCATACGATACCTACCTGCAATCTTTTTTTGTCGATATTTAATGTGTATAACATATTATGTAATCTTGAAAGTTATAATATTTGATATACCTATATATTACTTTCATTATCATAATTCATAATATCTGATCTTATTATAAAATAGGTAGCTTTTCGGCTGATCGAAATAATTATATCAAAAAGCCCACAGAAGACCACTTTTAATAAGCGCCATCTAGGATAAATACAAGAAAGTGTTTAAAAAAGGAAATGTTACAATAAATGTTACAGAGCGGTTACAGATTAACGAACGAATGGCTGTTTCAATAGCCGAGAATGGTTGAAAAAAGACCTGGGCGTTCTATAATTCCACATGAGAACAGGAAATACCTTATTGTTAATATATGTATAATAAAATAAATAAAATTGTAGTAGAAGGCTAATATCCCTCCAAATGCATGGAGACCCGTGCCCAGCAGCGGTAGCGGGACGTTTGTAGGTTGAGATGATGATGATAATAAAATTGTTACTTGAAAAATTAAAGACCCTGTATTGTAAACTTTATCGCGGGTGTGTGTTTTGTTTACGCTAGAGTGAGAACTGAGGATACTGGTTTATCGTTTTGTTTATGCTAAAGTTGATAACTTGATGATGATAACTGGTGCTACAATTTGACAGTAGTGACAGTTATGCTTTCCCTGTCCTCCGTATTTATTTTTATTTTTTTAGAGGTCTTGAGTGCCCAAAAATTATCCTAATACTTTGATAAAACTTAGCAAAAGGATGGGTTTGCATTTTTTAAGCGTAAGTGGAAGCTAACTACATATAGTTAGCGTATAAATAGTTGTTGGTTCAGTTAATAATACTAAGTTACTGAGTAGCAAATTACAAACACCTGTTAGTTATAAAACTGGGAGGTTCCATTGATGTTCTGGGTACCTATATTGTTAAAGCGATGTAGTGTTAACTGACCGCCATGTGGTGATATTATTCAAAGTTAAAAAGGGTGCGGTTCGATACCTCTTTGTGTATTACATTGAAATTCTCAATTTTATTATCGCAGGACAGTCAAGGTACACGGCATTCAATAGTTATGTTTAAATATTATATTAAACTAAACTATATTTTAGACTAAAGTACAGTAATCTTAATATATCGGTATAGCAATTCATGTATAGCTATAATAACTTAATCTATTATAAAACATTCTTGGGACTGTTTTCTACTTTCTAACCTAATTAAAATTCTGTTTTATTTGTGTGGGGATTATTTTACATCAAATTGTTTTGGTTATCTGTGTTATGTGTTATACTAACAATAATAAATGTAAAATAATGTTCTAGTCCCAAATAAGTATAATTAAAAAAATTATTTCCTTTGTTGCAGGTCTGAAATCTTAGATAACATCCAGAAGAAAAAGGATCAGGAAAAAGAGCCACAGACTCCTAACTATCAACAACAACTTGTGAAACCTGTGGACAAGTCCCATCACACATCTGAGGTGCCAAATGTCAATGTCCCTGTAAACCAGCATGTGGCAGCTCAGCAGTTGCTCTCTCCTACACATGGCTTGGGACAACTTGTGCAAGCTAAAGACGACTCAAAAGATAAAGCTATAAAGGTTACTAATTCAACAACTATAACTCTGATTGAAAATAATAATATAAACGGAGAGAAAGACAAAGATTACCAGAAAAACTACTTAACATTAGAAGGCAAAAATGAAAAAAAGGATGAAAGCAAGAACAGCATTACTATAACCAAAACTGTACCAAAACAGTCACCAAGCAGCAGTCAGGGTGATAAAGGTAAAGGCCAGATAAAGCCGACTAAGAGACCATTGCAGTATTTGGAGACTCTTGCGGAGAAAGCAGGTATAACTTTTGAGGAAAAATACGAGGCTGCTAATACTCTGTTGGCTTTAGATAAACAGAATACAAGGCGACTACCTGACGCGAAACAGCCCAAGACTGATCCAGACAACCATAGTCAGCAGGAGGAGTATCGATATAGAAACCAGAAGGAAGACGATGATAAGCTTCAGGTAAATCTGCACACACTTCTTATCATAAGGTTTAATATTTGATTTAGTTTAATGGGACGTTTTCTGCACTTTGCCACTTTGTGTGTTTATTTCTTGTGGCTATTCCAACCAACCCAAGCCCTTTGTTTTGAGACTCTTTGCCCTACAGTCTTTCTTCCATTAGGACTTGGACAGGTGTCTCCTCGGGCCCCATACAGTCTCTGCAAAGTGGTAGTTTAATATATTATTATAAAATAATAATATTTACCCAGGACTGAACTCGCACCGCTTGCATGCAAGTCTGTTATTTTCCCACTCGGCCACCACCACTTATTTAAAATCTCATATTGTAAGGTTTGTATTACCTTATATAGGCTCAAAAAAATTATAAGGAATGTTGATCATTTATTTATCTATGCATTCTACCATGCAAAGGTTGCTACATTACCTGAAAACAATTTAGAGAACGGACTGGGGAACTGCTTCTACTTTACAGAATATCGTAGACAGAACCATCTGTGCAATTCTGTGGTGTATGGGGTTACCACCACCATTTTATCATATGTGATGTAAATGATTGTTTGTTCTGAGTTTGGGTGAAATAATTTATCTATAAAGGTCTGTTTTCCATAGTAACGTAGTAGGAAATTAGATAAGTTTCCGACCATGTGGGCGATGCGCAGCCGGTGGTGGACAACTTCACACCATAGTACACGCTCTGCCTATATTGGAATTAGATGGTGGATTATGAGTTGTCACCAAATAAGATTTTTTTAAATGGGTTCAGTATTTCAGTTTATTCATTAAAAACAAAAATACAAATACTTGCTCTTTATCATATTATTACTAGTTTCCGTCATAGGCGTCGTCCACGCGTACAGTCCCACCGGAACAGTGATTTTTTGCGGAATAAAAAGTCTGACTATAATCTATCTCTATGCCAAATTTCATCGGCATCTTCCTGGGGATTACGCGAAATACGGTTCTATTCGATTATCCTGCAACATATATATAATTACCTGTTAGCTTACTGTTGTTTGCTTTTTTGTCATCATCACAAGTTACTAATGTTGTGATGACATATAAACAACAATTTTACAGCAATAATTTTACGTTTTCCTGTGTTTTGTTGTTTATATTAGTTATAAAGACCTAATGTAAAGTGAACATAAGCAATAATAATAACAATATTCCTGTACAATGTTGTATTAAAAAAAACTGAGTAATTCCTAATAATAATATATATGCGATAGTATCTCTGTCTTTCTGTTGCTTATGCACAACTAAATGGCTAAACAGATCTTCATAAAATTTGCGAGGAGATGGTGTCTTGTGGGGTACCATCTTAACAGTCAGGATCACTGACCACTAAACCAACAGGCTAGTTTTTGGTCTATTTCTGAAGTATTTTACTAATTTTCGAACAATAGTTTTAGCAAGTCAAAATAATCAATTTATTCATGTAAATTGTTGATTACCAGTTGTCTGTTTACCATAGTACAGGCTCTGCCGAGTTTGAGAGATGTGTGAGTTGAACCGAAAATATTATTATTATTATATAAACATACATAGTTTAACAACAACGTAATTTAAAAAACAATCAAAGTCATCAATAAATCCTTTTTTTTTTAAATATTGCCAATAAAGAAGGGAACCAAAATGCACCAATACACCAAAATTTATTCTGTATCCCAGAAAATCGTCGCCATGAGATTTGACACCTTGAATTTCTTGGGAGGTGGTGTACCCTTTTTGTGCCACTGCCTGGACTAAGGCCCATAATGGTAAACCCAAGTTTTATCCCCAGTCACAATCCGGCCTAAAATAAGACATTTTGGGCCGGATTGTGACTTTGTTATCAGCACTGAGGTCCAAAAACTCTCGACACGCAACTCGTCGCTGCTTCTGATGAGGCGTGAGCATTCACGGTACCCACCTTGCGCACACCTATGACATGACAAGATTGTCGTGTAGCATATTTAAAATGGTTTATATCGGATACTCCAATCATTTCTGCAAGTTGTTTCTTCTGTCAACGGACATCTTCCAATATTAATTTTTCAAGTTTATCGACGCATTCTGCTGTGATCGCTTCAATAGGCCGCCCTGCACTGGGGTCGTCTTCTAGTAAATCTCTGCCGTGCTTGAAGAGGTTGTGCCACTTTTAAATCATGGTTTTACCAGGGCAAGAGTCTCCGTAAATTTATAGAAGACATATCTTCTAAAATGGTTTGAGGAGGTTTTCACGAAACTCGATTTTCTCCATTTTTCTTTCGGATTGACTTATTTGATCGATAAATAGATCAATGAATAATGACCCGATTTTTATGAAATTTAGTATTTATACTCATAAGTAGCCACACAGTCAGTGCACGTAAAAAAAATTACCCCACCCCCCAACAACACCCCGATTCCGGGAACTTTTTTACCGACCTTTGTATATATATATTTTTTATCAGATTAGGCGAATCCCTCCAGTTACCGACAGATTATGAGACAGCACGTCTAGGACATAAAGATGAACCATATATATCTTAATCTGACGCGCTTGAGTATGTCAAAATAGTGTTTTTTTTTGTTGCCATATTCTAATATTGGCCGCGAGTTTGCGTCACATCCAAATCGTCAGATTATTAGATGAGAGCTTTTTTTAGGTTCACTTAACATCCCCTTAGAAAATCTGACGCGCTCAATATTTTTTTTTTCTCATTTTCAACCCTTACGTACGACCACCCCTATCATGCAAACGATCAGATTAACATGCGTACATTATTAAAAATACGTAGGAAATGGATGCTATCAATATCTGACGTGCTCGAGTATGTCCATGCAACCGTTTTAAAATCTATAGCTGCTTCCCCCACCGATGAAAAGGATACATTATATAACATTTTTTTCTTTTTATCATCTAAGCTCCGCAACTCAATAAGTTTCTACGACGCTGGAGTAAATCCCCATTTAGCATCGTGGCCTCCCCTACTATAAGGCTTGTTATTTAAAATAAACTTAGTTAAGTATATAAATAAAACTATATTATTTTTCATTATTTAACATTGTCAAAATTATCTTGTTCTAGATTCAACAGCAGATAATTCAGCAGCAGCAGCAACAGCAACAACAGCAGCAACAGCAACAGTTGCAGCAACTACAACAGCAACAATTGCAACAGCAGTTGCAGCAGCAGCAGGCAATACAGCAAGCCCTACAGCGGCAAAACCAACAAGTTCTGCAGCAGCATATAAAGAATCAGCAGGATCAACAAGAACTGGTGAATATCTGCTTTGATCGAAAGTTGTTTACTTTACTGAAATAATAACTATATGTTAGGAAAACTCATACACGGCCATCTGATCCCAAACTAGGCATAGCCATGACAATGAGACAAGTGGTAAATACCCTTCGGCCGTCAACGAAACCATTTACGTGTGATGAATTATTTTTCTTGCTATGAAACTAAATATTATATATATCCTACTCATATTATAAAATGTGAAAGCTTGTGAATATGGATGTATGTTACTCTTTCACGTAAAACCTACTGAACGGATCAGGATGAAATTTTGCACAGAAATAGATTAGTTTGGAATAGCACATAGGCTTTTTATCGCTATAACCTACATAGGCTACTTTTTGCAGCGATAACCGACATATCTCGGGCGGAGCCGCGGGCAACAGCTAGTTGGTAAATATTTCGAAATATGAAAGTACTAGCTGTTACCCCCGGCTCCGCCCGCGTGGATGTCGGTTAACGCTGCAAAAAGTAGCCTATGTGTTATTCCAGACCATAATCTATCTCTGTGTCAAATTTTATCCAGATCCGTTCAGTAGTTTTTACGTGAAAGAGTAACAAACATCCATCCATCCATCCTCACAAACTTTCACATTTATAATATTAGTAAGGATACATTGTATTCAGGCAACAAATAATCGTGTTCATGACACAAAGATTTGTCCTCGAAGGGAATCGAGCCTTAGTAACCTAACCTAACCAAAGGACCAATAGGCCAGTCAAATATCAGCAAAACTCGAGATTACCTACCACCACTGTGGATTTGATGACTTCGATGTTAGATCCCTACAAGTGTGTGAACCACTACTATTAATCCGAGCCTGAGTGCACTTTGGGTCTTTTCAATTTTGAGTGTGCAATATTTTTTTTTGTCCTGGGCAATAGTTTGTCTCCTTTTACATTTGCCACCGTTGCTGTAATCGGTCAGGTCTATGGTTGATATAAAAAACTTACTCATTGGCACATGATGCTCGCTAATCCCTAAGGATGTGTTTTGAAATAAACGTTTTCCTATCCCAGGGATACTCCATCTTAAAGCCCATGTATAAAAAATTGGGTCGGCAACACCTGATACCTCTGGTCTGGTCAAATGTTTATAGGCTATGGTAACTGCCATCAGGCGGGCCGTATGCTTGTTTACCACCTAAGTAGTACAAAAAAATGACAATGTTGAAAGCTCTTTTTTACCAATAATATATAATAATGAATACTAACATACACAGATACATATGTAAGTTTCTTAACACATAAAATAATTATTAGTAATGCATAAGAAATATAAGTCCATGTTAACCTTATTTCCGGTTTATTGTTTATAGCTGCAGAAGCAATTCCAGCAACAGCAGCAACAGCAGCAACAACAGCAGCAACAGCAGCAGCAGCAGCAACAACAGCAGCAGCAGCAAAAGACGGAGCTGTTGCAAGTGACACAGCAACCGGAGCAGCAACAACAAAAGTTTCTACAGGTTAGAATTACATTGTTTCCTTTTTCGTTATAATGCAAAATTATGCTGTTGATGTGTGCCGTGCTCATTGTGCATAGCATGTGTACGCATCACAAGCATGGTACCATTTGTGGCCTATACAGCATATTTAATTTTGATTCACCTGCTTTAAAGTTAGTTTGCTCCTCGTGTCACAGTTATTGTTCTTGGAATGCTCACATTGAGTTGTAGCGTGATGATATTATAGCCAAAACCTACCTCAATAAATAGGCTACAAGGAGAAAAAGATACCGTACTAGCGAGCAAGCCCGATTGGAGAAGGACCTCCACCTTACGTACCTTACTTACATATATGTTTATTATAACTTCAATTATATTTATTATAACTTTAATATTAATCCGTCTGGTGACAGATTTAGAATACAAATGTCACCACCCCGTTCCATCCCGAGGATGTCGTAAGAATCGACTAAGGGAGGGACTATTGTCGGCCTGACTTACTAGTCAGGCCGACAATATCCACTGCAAGAGAGGGAAATCTCGTAACAAAACCCTATACCAACCCGTCTGGCCAGCGCGGTATAGTAAGCTTATATCTCTCCAAATGTATGGGAGAGACTTGTGCTCACCAGTGGGACGCTTATAGGTTGAAATGATGATGATGATGATAATAGTAATGCTTGCATTATTTGTTATTTAATGGGTCATTTTTGAGCAACGATTCTACACCAACAGTTTCTTATTGTCTTATTATCTCTTACTTTCCTATTAGTTAGGGAGAACATCCCGGTTCTAGGAAGGCTTACGTGTCGTTATTATAATTTATTAACATATATTATTTTCTGAACAGCAGTTCAACGTTCCTGGATTCGGTGAGATCAACTTGAGCTTCTTGACATCGCCGCAGGGTAACGTGAACCTGCTTTTCGACAAGAGCCAGAAAACAGGCATGAGTGGAGAGATTAAGTCGCAAGTAGGCGGAATTAATGTAAGTACTTTTTTTTTAAATTACTATAGTTTGCTTCGGAAGGTACGTTTAAAGTCGTTAGATTATCACAGAGAGAGGTCTAATTAAAGACGATCCTAATAACTCTGTCACAAAGCTGACCACTAACCAAACGATAAGAAAGAGATATTATATACGATACTATAGTGGCATAGGAGCATTCTGTTTTCCTGATGATCCGAGAGAGGTAGGGCACTTATGGCTTAGGCATTGCAATCGTCTAAATGCTACGGTTACTGCAGACGGGTCGTCTTTTTATTATTAAGTATTCGGGCCGTCTGATGGTAGGCAGTTATCGTAGCCTATAGATAATTGCAATACCAGAGGGATCAAATACCGACCCAAAAATAAAATGACCACTCGGGTTTTAGGATGGAATTGCCCTGGGAAAAAGTTTCTATTAAAGTCATCCCTCAATGAGCGCTGGAAACCTGTCCTCACACTCAGGAACATAACTTCACTGCTATGTGTGGTTATTTGGCTGTGGTCTTCTGTGTAAAGTGAAGATCCTTTCCAAGTCGGGCTTGATCGCTTGTATAGTGCCCTACCTCTCTTCTTTTGTATGTTTTATTTTATATACTACAGAGGCGGCAAACAAGCATACAATGTTATAATAGCCGAAAAACATACGCAGGTTTGCGCAGAACGTGATTTAGGTCTCTTTGGTGGTAAGAGAGGGGCGCGAAAATGAACCAATCACAGGATTAAAGGATTCACCTTATTGGTTAATACTGTCGAACTATGCACCTTGCACTACGACTGCATCACTTAACATGCGCATACTGCGGCTACTTTTATTCAAGATGTTTGCCTACTAAATTTGGTGTAAAATTAAAGTTATCTATCTATTGCCCACCCGGTGGTACGCAGTTAGGTACTACGGTACGCGCTTCACATGAAACGAGCTGTATGCTCATTTCCTACCTAAGCAGAGTAAAAGAAATACATCGGTCGAATATGTACCTATGTAATACCATATTAAAGGGTTCGTCTGAAAGTTCCGTAATATTTTTTATTAAGACAACTCTCGCTTTAGAGAACAAGCTATGTGTCGCTGGGGACGTTACAAACATACAATTAATAGACACAAATTACATCTAGACAACTCTTTGTGGGTCACACTAAGTTTTGTCCTTTGTGGGAATCGAACCCACAACCTCGTGCACAGCAAGCCGCATACTGAGGCCAATGAACAACCTAGGCAGTCTACGATTAATCCTACTGTATTGAAGATTAACCGAAGTCAAACGGAGAGACAGAAAACACGACTGATTTGATAGCAATTTCAATATTTTTAACAACACGTCATCAAACATTTGCATTTAGAAAGTATAATATGATGAAGTAAAACTGATAAAGAAGACCACAGATGGTCAACTGAACTTCTCAATAATAAGTATTTTACGTATGGCGATTCAATAAGTTACCATTATGGTTGCCTAGGTAGCTATAGGCAACGGAACTTCATAATGAAACAATGTAATCTAGCCGTTTTTAAGGTTTTTGAAATTCTGCAACTTGCCGTACTGAAGTCGGTTTTTTTTTGTTAAAAATATTGTGAAAAGCGTCCGAATATTCATCTTATCTTGTTGGTCCGAGTATTCATCTTATCTTGTCTTTTTAAACCCAATCCCTCATTAGGGATAAGCATTCCCTAATGAGGGGTTTGGGTTTTAAAAGACAAAATAAAGGAAGAAAGATTCTATAAAAGCAAAGCCTAAAACTGCTGGAGCTACAAACTTGAAATTTTGCACAAATTTTCTTTATATGATGTGAGTGAGTAATAAAATGTGATTTTTGGCAACTTGACCCATAAACAGGTAAAAATTGTTTTACTCGAGCGAAGTTAAAAACATTTTTCTTTGTAAATATGGCATAAAGTAGACAAGATGGCCGGCGCGTTGTAAGTAGGTACTTTGGTATAGATGTGCCTGTACGTTCACCTATCTAAATCTAATTTACTTTTTCAACCCTTTGTTTCTCTTTAGTAACTCAATCCCTCGATGGATTGAATTACTTGCTTACCTACATGCTTCGTAAAGGTTTCCTCGTGGTATTTTATTTCGACGAAAAGCCTTAACGCGAATATCCTTTACAGTCTACCTCGTTGTATACGTTTTATTACCTGCTATAGGTATTATATTACCGTCGTGTAATGTCCTTATAGCGATTTATTTTAGATCGTTAGGATGATATTCAAATTAAGATCACAAACAAATCGCTTTATACGGTCCCAAGTTAGTAAAAAGGCAACACAACGATAATGCAATTTTACAAATGATTGTTTTGCATTTTAATAAACATAATTTAATGTAAAAAGTATTGTAGTAACCCAACCAACCGTCGTCGTTGTCTTTCAATAACTGGAAACTGGTTCTTGGGGCACGTTTTTGTTTTAACCAAACCGCTTGTTGTATAACGCCACCTGCAGCACCTGCACCTATATTTCATAAAATTTTAATACATTTTTTATATATTCTTGTATTAGCGGACTTAATTCCTTAGCCCTTTTCTACTAGGCAAAAACTTAGGTTATGGCCTGGTAACACATACAATGACACAACAATGTCGGTGCATTGTACCTATATCTGCACTTGTGGTCTAGAGGTTTACGTGGTCACCTCGCCGCTAACACCGCGCTGAGTGCTGGGTTCGAATTTCACACGGGATAAAATTTGTGTTATCTAAATTAGTAGTGAATGGTTTGTTTGAAAAGTCTTTTGCGACACAGAGATTACTTCTAAGAGCAGGATTTGACATTTAAAAAAAAAAAGATATTATACAATAGCTGTTCCCTGCGGTTTCACTTGTGTTTAAATTAGATTTCGTCCGTGTCACGTTCAATGTTACTGCTATTCTCTCCTTGGATCGTATCGTGATGTTAAATAGTCTATAACTGGAAGTGCGATAAAGTGCGAGTTTGTTTTAGCGCCAAATTTCTATATACATACTATACTTTTTGACTAAATGTTGCTATAATTATAGCACTTCGCAATGTATCTAAAACGCAAACGTTGAAGATGCATATGTATCCTATAACGAATAGCATGATAGTTTAAAACGAAAAATCAGTTTTAATCAGATTTTGCATTATTTTTAATTGACATGGTTCTGTACGTAATTTGTGTACCCGATATTTGCACTTTTACTTTATAGTCCGTGGGCAGTTTTAAAGAAAGTGGAAAGTATTTTCTTATTTTTCTTGTTCAAGCGACCAGCTGACATAATATTATATTATATATTATATTATAGTCAGCTGATTAATTTTTATCGTCGAGATATTAAGTTAACTACAATTTACCAAATTTTCAGCTAAAAGGAATTTATTAAAAATAGGTTTTTTTTCTACGTGCGTGTGGGACTACCGCCGCTCATCCCCCAGCGGAATTGCTGCTGAAGTTCATGAAACTTAATAGTATAATTCTCTGATGCGTTCCAATAATTACCGCTTGAGAGGAACTTGGTCCATTGAATCTGTCACGGACTCATGGACTAAATAATTTATGTAACTATTTATACTAAACCACCAATAGGTAATCATTTACAGAACTTAACTGCCACAAAAGTTTAAAAACTAAACTCGAAAGTATACATATTGTTTACTCGCAACATAAAATATGAACATACAACTTACTAGTTATTTATTTAAAAAATGGACTGTAGACAGCGATTATGGTTGAATTTCAACCACCGGGTGACCTCTAGTAAAACAAATAATATGCCAACAGTATAATTTTAAAACGATCGCCTGTAAAATACGTCTTTTACGTGTAGGTATGTCACGGTAGCCGATGTATAAAAAACTCATGTTGTACCTACGTATCTCCTTTAAGGGATAGGGATGGGTCAATATTCCATCTTAGCCATAAGGCGTCCACTGCTGGACATGGGCCTCCTCCAAGGTTTTCCACATCATTTGGTCCTGAGCTGACCTTGTCCATCGGTTGCCTGCGACCTTTACCAGGTCGTCGGTCCACCTTGTTGGAGGCCTGCCAACGCTGCGTCTTCCAGTGCGCGGTCGCCACTCTAGAACCTTTCTGCCCCAACGGCCATCGGTTCTGCGAGCTATATGCCCTGCCCATTGCCACTTAATTGAGGCAATTCTTCGAGCTATGTCAGTCACTTTGGTTCTCCTACGGATCTCCTCGTTTCCGATTCGATCTCGCAGGAATTGGTCAATATGCCGTATTGTAAATGATAATTCAAAGAGTCGTATTTTACAAGTCAATACTGTAGGTATGTCCTGTATGTAGGCCAAACTGTTTTAACATGTAAAATATATCTTCTGTCTTCGCAAATTCTGTTTATTCGAACTGCATATAGTGCATGGACAAAGGAATTGTAATTTGAATAAATACATAACAAAAACCTCTAGAATGTTGTGGAGTTGATGTACTATCAAGGATTATTTTGGTTGAAAAAGTAGGAATTAATTGAAGTGCTGGTAACTGAGTGGGAAAATAACCGACTTGCCGACTTGTACACAAGAGATGTTAGTTCGATCCCAGGTGACAGTACCGAGTATATGTACTCATCAATTTATTTTGCATTAGGCTTGCATATGCTCTTGATAACGAAGATGAAACTCGTGCATAGCAGTGGGACATATAATATTGTCTTTATTAAATTAACCGGTGGTTAGGGCTCCGGTGACAAGATCCTCCTGTCGATGCGCGCCGTGTCCAAGAGATCTGCCTGCTGCATCAGGCCCATGAGTCAACAATCAATCAGACAGAGCCTCCTCAGGTGTTGGTGGAGGCTCTTGACGATCAGTCCATTGACTGACACAATTATAGCTAAATCTACCTCTCACTAAGTTACTGGAGCTGCCTCAATTTATGTCCGAAAACAATGTATGAGAGGAAATAAAAAAAACTTTTAAACTGCTGCTCTACAAAGCGCAAGTCCGGCCCCACATGGAGTACTGCTGCCACCTTTGGGCGGGAGCACCTGGATACCAGCTTGGACCCTTTGATTCTATCCAAAGACGCGCTGTGAGGATTGTTGACGATCCCAAGCTCACAGGCGGTATTGATCCACTAAGTCTAAGGAGAGACTTCGCCTCCTTGTGTGTGTTCTACCGCCTGTACAATGGGCTGTGTTCTGAGGAATTGTTCGAGATGATGCCCACGGCCACATTTTATCAACGCACCTCTCGCCACCGACAGGGAGTTCATCCTCACATCCTTGCACCTCTAACTTGCCGTACCGTAAGATTCCAGAGGAATTTCTTACCACGTACGATTAGGCTGTGGAATGAGCTCCCTGCCGAGGTTTTTCCAAAAGACTATAGCATGGGGTTCTTCAAGAAAGGAGTTATAAGGTTTTTAAAGGGTCGGCAACGCGTGAGTGACACCCCTGGTGTTGCAAACGTCCATAGGCTACGGTAACTGCTTACCATCAGGCGGGCCGTATGCTTGTTTGTCACCTTGGTAGTATAAAAAAAAAAAAAAAAAAAATAAAAAAAAAAAAACTTGTCAATAATCTCGTGATCCAGATCCAAATATTTAATTTGTTTATCTCTTTAAGCTTTCACAAGATTTTTGTTATGAGGGATAGTGATAGCAATGATCATTGCAAGGCGCTCGAATCGCCACTATATCAGGCTTAAGGTCAACAATAGTCCTGTCAGTAATGACAGGACATTATTATAGGAATTACAAAATAGTTTTGTTTGATAACGTGATAAATTCATAATATGGATATGTAGTGTTAACTGTGTAATGTGTACAGGTACTATGCCCACTGCTTGATTGACGATGTTAAAATCCGATGTTATTTTCTATCGTTCGGATTACTATCAGATTCAAAATATATTATATTTTAAAAGTTCCTTTATCATTTGTATTTGTAGTTTATGGGTTTATAGGCTAATCATATCTAACGAGTTTAAACACGGCACGGCTATCTTGTTTCGCTGAAGAGTTTCTATGGCATGACCACTTTCCGACTTTATACCCTAAACATCACCACCGTATATAGTGCTCGTCGAGACAAATCCAAGATGTCCAAACAGCATACAACTATCTGGTCGGAGTTTCTATGGCCACCTTCCGACTGCGTCATTAAACAAGTTTCATGGTACCACATTGCATTGAGTCCGAAATTACGTAGGTATACCAAATTGCTATAATACATTGCAAGCTAAATAAAAGCTTGTTAAAAACGAACCGGTTCCGTAAACAATAAATGCAGTCAGTGCACTCTTTGTGAAATCAGACGCTATTATACAAAGGGAAGCAGAAGTAAAGAGTCTTTCAACTTTCCAGAAACGATAAAAGACTTTTTTAAATTGCATGTTCTTTATAGATGTGAGTACAAATGACACTGTAGCATTTAATTGTGCTCGCTAACCATGAAGCCCCCATCATATTAAACCCTAGAATGACATTTTTATTATACGCCTGTCATGTTGCAAAATGTCCCTTTCAAAAGGAAACCACGGGTTAGCCTCACCATAGGTTATTACCTACCTCAATTATTTTAAACTATGGTGTGTGTACATTGTTTATTCTGTAAGTATATATTATAGTTAATACTCGTAGTACGTTTCTAATTGGCATCAACTAGCGTAATACGCGTAGCGCACAAAACAAATGAACTCATTACAAGCTTTTATTTAGCTTTCAATGTATGTAAGTTGGTTTAGGTAAAATCTTGTAAGCTTGATTTATTATTGCACTTTTGCTCTTCCGTAACTTTGATGACAATGCAATAATGTACCATTGCGCTGGTCTGATGATGTAGTTGGAAGGTGGCCAGGAACTCTTCAACAAAACAAGATAGCCGTGTCGTGTTTAGGTTTTTTGGATTTATACAGACGAGTGCTATATTCCTAGGTGAGTGTTCAAGACGTGATGATCAAGTCGGAAGGTAGACATAGGGACTCTCTTACGAAACAAGATTGGCGCCTTGTTTTAGGATTTGTTGATTTATCTTGACGGGTAATATACTTCTAGGTGGAGCTCAGTGTGTGATGATGATGTTCAAAGGTAGCCATAGGAACTCTTTAACGAAACAATACAGCCGCATCGTGTTTGGGCTCTTCTAAGAATATTTAATAAATAAATAAAAATAATATATAAAACGTAATGTTTGTATTGGACAGTTCGCTTCTTTGACATAAATAAATAAGAATAATTGTACAAAATATCTGGCCCTGAAGACTAACAACCGGCCGATAGATTTTTTATCAGTATTAACATAGTGCGCACATTGTAACCAATTGATTCTTCATACTAATTGGGCAAACGACTAAATTATCGGCCGAATAAAGTCTGTAGTTCGCGTTGGGTCTAAGTCGATCGCTTGAGGACTTAACTAGAAAGTTGGTCTTAATATCAGGCGCGCGCTTGTTTGCCACCTAAGATAAAAAAATGATACATTTTTCAGGTTTGGTATTTAAAAAATATTGATAGAATCTTTTGTATTGTCACATAGTTGGTAGATAATCAAGCGCAAGTGCTACAGCAACAGATAAGCATGGCGCAACACGAGCCGTCACAGCAGCATCACCAGACTGTCACCGTCGTATCATCCATGCCCAGCAGTATGGTTACACATCAGGTATGTACTAACGAAAAAAATAATACACTAAAAGAGTTTCAGAGTGCAGACTATCTAACTTGATAGCTATAACCATGGGAATTTAACATAAGCATGAGCGTATTGCAGCTGGACCAGCGATCTAGACTGCTACAAAATTGTTGTATAAACACGTTTGATCTATGATGATTCCTCCTAGCTAGATATAACTCCTTTAAGCCTGAGTGACTGCACTGATCTAGTGCGGAGAGTTTTCGTTCTTGCCCTCGGATGTGGTTGGTATATCACATTTTGTAATTAAATGTGCGTTCCTATAAAAAATGAGCAAACTCCCTTCATTTTGCCCTGTCTGTATGTATCTTAGTCCTGGTTAAGATTATTGTATTTATAGATCTTGGATTAAAGGAGTTTTTTTTAGCCCGCTGCTTAGATTTTTTAAATTATAAAATCACTATGTCGGTTATCGCTATAAAAAGTAGACTATGTGCTATTCCAGACTATAATCTATCACTGTGCCAAATTTCATCCAGATCCGTTCAGTAGTTTTTACGTGAAAGAGTAACAAACAAACATCCATCCATCCATACTTACAAACTTTCGCGTTTATAATATTAGTAGGATTTATTTGCTAGATACATAGAGTACAAGGGTACAAGATAGATCATATGCATAATATAAAGCAAGAAACAGGCACACAACATTAACACAATAAATAATTTCAGAATATTTTATATTTAATATTTAAGAATGTTATGTACCCTGTGACAATCACGCCATCAAGACAAATCTAATGAAGTATAATTTATCAAAAACGATTGAGTCACGCCGTTGAGTGGTAACGCTCGGACATAGGAATGGACATAATTATGTACATACATACAGGTCAAACACAATCCTCATCGGGTAAAAAACAATTTCACGTAACAAAAGCTGACCCTTTTTTTTGCCCACTTTTGAGCGTTATTTCAAGCCCTCCGGAACCCAATTATTTTTTTCTAATATTAAATACAATATAAACTGCGAGAACTGATATTCACGCGGTTGAAGTCGCGTCTTAAATCTTAAATTATCATCATCATTATCTCGGCTAAAAGACGTCCACTGCTGGACATAGTCTTAAATACTACTAGTATATTAATCGTCTACCCTGGATGAGCGAACAATATTCCTACTGCTATCGAAAAGATCGATCCAAACTTCAGATTTTGCAGCAGAAATTAAAAAGAACATTAAATGTACCGTACTATGTAAAAAAAATGAAATCTCTAATAGGTACCTACTTTTGTTTTATGAATTTTTAAAATAAGAAAATTTCTGTATTTAAAATTTTATATTGTGACCTCAAACTTTGAGAATTTCGGTGACGTTAAAAAAAAATAAAACAGCTAAAATTCGGGTATGAGGCTCATATATCTGAAGGATGCGACGTCGTTACTTCGTCTGCTGTAGACTCCATTTAAATATAAAACTGTATCCTGAAACACCACTCCCGACTGTTCATACAGTAGCTAGATTTAAAAAACAACTTAAATATATTCAGCATTGAAAGTGATTTAAATTGTCGGAACATTCTCATTCGTTCGGTATTCTCTCTCTACGTAACATTAGAGCAACTTGTGTAATGGCTGTTTACAAAATAAGATACGTATTTGCTAAAAAAGGAAATGTGTTCGTACTTAAAACTTACATGACACCTCAGGAGAATGATGAGGAGGAGGAGGCTACGGAGGATCTATATGTAATTGAAGTTTATTTTAATAGTATTATTATTTTATGAAAACAAAACAATAGTGACCGGTGAAGTTTTAATGCCATATTAAGTAATAGTTTTCGGTAATATTAATAACATTTCGTTGTGTTTTATAACAGTCATAGTTTTTTGTTCGTGGCTGGGGCAGATGTGCCCCAAGATATTGTACTTTTCTATTGTGAAACGGTTTCTTTATGGTTGCTGATTTATTATATAGGTGCAGCAGCAGGGCGGTGGTGGCATCCAGCAACAAACAGGGGCTGGGATATCATCCATGCCGCCGCTCCAAAGCTTACCTCCTAATCCGCAGAATCCACACATCAGGTACCTTTATATATTAACATTATTTATGTTTTATTCTAGATTTTACTGAATCAGTAAGCAGGTTCATTCAGTTCAGTGTTTGGTTGACCGTGACTCGCTTTTCACATATTTTTTTTACTTTAAGCAGTTGTGCCTGGCATGTGAATAGCATAAATGACGTGTGTGTGTGTCTACTTATATCATCATGTATCTGTCCGTTTGCCCAATTACTTGTAGACTGCACAACGTGTATTTGTCCTATTAGTATTTTTGATTGATTAGAGACCTAAGTGACCTTATTGTTACCTCAGCATAAAATTGAGCCCGCCTGGAGAAGAACTTCCTCTTTACAGAAGACAGAGACACACAGCCAAATAACTACACACAGTAGTGTAGTTGTGTACCTGTGTGTAACGAGTATGTGTTCTTATTATATATTTTTTTATAGCGCGGAATGGGGCCACAGTCGCGTGCAAGTGATTCAACAGCCGCTGCCGAACAACACATATTTGCAGCAGCTGTACAATGCCCAGGGGCCGCTGCTGATGCCCGGCAATATCGCACTACATCCCGGCATCAACTCGCCTCAGATACAAGTATGTTCTTTATGTTATTTGACTGGCCTGTTGGTCTTGTGGTTAGTGACTGTAGCTTCTACGCCGGAAGTCTTAGGTTCTATTCCCACCCAGGACAAATATTTGTGTGATTGAGCTCGTTTGTTTGTTTTTTGTCTGGGTGTAATTTATCTATGATGCCCGCGGCTCCGCCCGCGTGGATGTCGTAAATTAATAAAAATAAATAAAACTTCTAAAATAAAAGTAGCATAAGTAGGTAGTAACTTAGACTACTATATTTTGGGACAAGTCACACACCAAAAATATTATAATTGTTATCCTAACTTATTACTTCATCGCCTAACGAACAAAAGTTTGTATTCAAACGCGAAACTATCGGCGCTTTTAAGTACAACTGTTACGCGGCCCGATGTCGTTGTTGCGATAAATGTTAGAAATTATTTAATTTTGAAATATAGGTAGATTCTTTTCAATTTCCCGGTCACAGCATACCATGCGGCACGTGATTATAGACATAAGGATGCGCATGAGTTAATCCTAGAATAGGTCATGAAGCTACCTAAGTAATAACGTGGTTACGACAATCCTTAACAGTCTTCGTAATATGTCAGTTCCAGTCAGTATATATTCAAGTGCTGACGACTTACCGTGCATTGTCCCTATGACCAAATCTGAGCATCGAGGTATTTTTCACAACTAAAAAATACAAGTTTATCTGTAGGTGATTGCAGCAGGGAAGCCATTCCAGGGTAACCAGCTCGCACCACACATGCTGACAACACAAGGCAAGCAAGTACTCCAAGGACCGACTGGTAAGTTTCATTTTTACAATAAATATTTGCCATGAATGCCCGTTTATGAAAGTGCCAGCTAAAGAAAAAATATATACCTACCCTAATAGTTATTATTTACACCTAATTAACGCGTAATTTTTGTTTCCAATATTTAATACCACAGGGTTCGCGAATAAAATGACCTGGAGTCGTTATTTTTTCTCTTTAACACGACGTTATATAACAGTTGGGAATAGCCTTGTCCTGCAATCTAAGAATAGCAACTACATCAAGTTTAAAAAAGAAACGCATTTTTAGTTACCCAACTAAGTTGTGCTTTTTCCATAGCATAATTTCATGCAGTTGCGTTGTTCTTCGGTAGTAGGGTAAGGCTACTGTGTTATTTTTATTTGGTCGGCATTTTCAGAAAAAAATACAAAAATATATGATGATTAAGCTAAACTGAACAAAATACAGTAAAAATATTGGTGGACCTATTAACGAGTCCTTATTGCGGTAAGAAGGTGAGTTGACAACTTAAGTCCCTTCGGCCGCTATGGCAACCAAGTTTGCAACGCGTTGTGAAAGCATTAGGTATTTCAAATAAGCTAGTCTGCCATCTTTTACTGCGTTACTCGCCGATAGTATGAGATAACACGACATTTGTTTTGCAAAACTTGCATCGTGTAATTGGCACTTTAGGCTCAGCGAAGATCAAGTGGAGAACTGCTCGTGGATTTTTCCGCTGAATTACATACATAATAGATACAGTTTATGTTGAAATAGAGTGATAAATAGTACGTAAGAAATAATTTGCTTAATAACAGTTCTTTAAATTTGAATAAGGATAATATTTTATTATAATAAAAAAAATCTCGACCAGTTCTCTGATCGATCTGTGCTGACCCTTAGTGGGTTAGAATGCATTGAGATTTTCTTGAAATAACATTTTTTTCTTCACAAACAACCAATTTCTGTAATAGACCGAAATCAGGCCAAGGGTATTGGTAATTTATTAGTACGGGTATTTTTATTTATTGTCACGTTACGTTGTTGTTATAGTATATCATTACTATTATATTAATGCTAGCGGACATGGCAGACGACATCATTGTGATTCTAAACTATCCGGCACACAAAATTTCATTAAAATCAGCCGAGCCGTTTAGGAGGAGTTCAGTGACATACACACGCACAGAAGATTTATATTTAAAGATTACTATATCTGTATTTATCATGGGTGTTTTTCAATCACTCAAGGAGAATACCAAAGCCAGGGCAGAGAGTCCTGGAGACTATCTTGTCGGGCTGACAAGATAGTCTGCAGGACTCTCAGCTCTGGCTAAAACCAAAAAATGCAAGTCAGAGACAAGGCCCTAGCGCATTTGAGAATGCAGTATCGCTACTCATATTTAGTCGGCCACAAACTGCTATGTCGGTTTTTCTTTCAAATGGACTCATGATTTTTTTAAATATCACTAAGATTTGAAAAATGCGTTAAGTCTCATAAAAAGAAAAACGACTATCCGAAAGATTTTGTTTCAATAAAATCTTTTAAACTTTAAAGATTGGTACACATTTTATTACTATAATGGGCAACGGGTCTATTTCGCGTAATATTTTAAAGGTTTTCATACCTTTGTTTCCTAATTTAATTGAGTTTAGTAGGTATTATTATTAACATTACTGATGAAATAAAAACGCTCAACGTTTTCCTTAGAAAATCTGGTAGTTGAGACAATTTGCAACAATGCAACCGCTATGAGTTAAAATTTAGGGCGCCTACAAATTTTTCGCTTCACGGCAGCGCGAATGCAGCACCGGGACCGTGCTGTGTCCTAAATCCATATAAATCAAAAACGCGCGACTGCAGCCTCGCTTCATTTCTTCGACGAACTAGGGACAGCCAGTGTTAGATTTCGTGCGATTATTATCGTATTTGTTCGATAATTTGGCATCCCTTACGAATCGCACGCAAAATACGATTATTATAGAAACAAGCCATTTTTTACATGCTGCAATAAGATTTAAATAATTTATTTATGTTTCTTCAGTCCGGCGTCCCGAAAATGACCATAGACTTAATATTACCACAGAATACTTAATAGTACAGGTACAGAAGGTTCACTTCGCTAAATCATTTAAACAAATATCAACTTTGCTCGCACACAATAGAGCGCAATTCAGCTCCCCAGCACAAAACTTACCTACTCGTTTATTCACCTACAAATTGGCTCCCTTTGTATTGCGTATTTCTGGACATTATGGTTGTCACTTAAAGATCAATTTTGATCTGAAGTACCTGTTAGGTTTAGGTAGGTACTTACTATCCTTTTGTACACGAGTGACTTTTTAAATAAATCTGGACATGTGGGGACATATTCAATGTAGGTACTTAGTAATTAAATTATAAGAACGAGCAGTGTGTGTCACACAACTGGACAATCACAGGACTGGTCAAACCACTAAAAAACAAATTATAATAATGGGTACTAGCTGTTACCCGCGGCTCCGCCCATGATTATGTTTTTGATTAAATTAAAAATAGGTATTAGAGTTTGTCATTGGTTTGTTTAGAACCATTTGTCCAGTTGAAATTTAAAACTTTTGAGTGATAGGCGGCTATAATATACTTTCCCAATTAAATAAGTACCTAGGTATGTACTTAATTGGTTGGACAAATAAATAATACGTCTCTACAAAAACTGTGCTGTACCTATAGTCTACATATCAAAATCTTGCTACAAATAGGTACCTACAGATTATGTTTTTCTAAATGATAACGTGTTTCTTTACTTTGCAATATCCTTTGGAATATTGAAAAACGAGAGGTTAGGATCCTTATCACTATTTAAGCAGCCGAATACTGTGGAATATTTTTATGCCTTTATTTTCTTTAAAATATTTAAAAGCGAAAACGAATCGGTGACGAATTACGGCATCGTGTGCGTTTCGTAGGTAAACTTACGTCGAACCGACGACGCGACCGGCGCGTTGCGCGCGCGCGACACTCGACTAAATAATCCCCCTGGAAATGTTGCGGCCGGGTACTTGTAGATTCATACCTAAACAGCGGAGTGAACCAGGCCTGATATTACTAATAATAAATAGTATGGGCTTCGCATGTACCATTCATTCATTATTCTAATTGTAATTTACATTTCTTTGCTCACTTTTCCATTTAAACAAAATAACGGCAAGGTTTTCTCTTTTTCTTTGATTAAAATACTTTTAAAAATAACGTTTTGAACCAATTCAATAACATGTCACGTTAATAGTATAAAACCGGTCAAGTGCGAGTCGGACTCACGCACGAAGGGTGCCGTACCAATATTTGGCAAAACAACTTTGCCGTTTTTAATATCACATCATCGCAAAAACAAAAACACTTGTCGCATGGAAGCCCTCAAAATAATTATTTTATTCTATTTTTAGTATTTGTTGTTATAGAAGCAATAGAAATACATCATTTGTAAAAAACTGTCTAGCTATCACGGTTCATGAGATACAGCCTGGTGACAGACAGACCGACGGACAACGGAGTTTAAATAATAGGGTCCCGGTTTTATCCTTTGGGGACGGAACCCTAAAAATAGAATTTTCTTGTCCTAGTTTTAATAATTTGCAGCTGGTTACCCCAGTGATCTAGCTAACGTAGTGAGTACGTTGTTACCAGTTGTTAACTTCCATACGACAGAGCTATAACGAACAAAATTATACATTATACGCGATTTGATGGCATTGACTGTAATCAGACATGTAACAGACGTAGTACAAACTCATAATTCTTTTTCATTAGGCAGTACGACTCCGATGCAATGGCTATCAATTAATATCTCTAGCTTATCCATTGCATGGAATATAGTAAATTATTAGTTGTTCTGTTAGTAATGTCATATTGTACTTAGTAATACTACTATCATGAATGTATTGTTATATACATAATAGGTTTTAATAATATGACTTGATAAAATATATAAATACCCGAGTTTCTGTGCAACGGCTGGCATTGATTTATCTCTTTACTCGTTTTTGGTCGTGCTTAAACAAAAGGTGAGTCCAATTAATTATCAACTGTGTTATGTTTTTACATACTTTCTATGTACGATATTTATGTAATACAAGTGGAACGTCCCCGCTTCGGAAGGGTGGTCATTTATAAATGTATCGTAGTGAACCCGTATTAAAAAACTAAATAAAATATAGCCTATGTTACCCGCTGTTATTGTAGCTTCATAATGGGGAACGATTTTTTAAAATCAGTCCAGTAGTTTTTGAGTAAATTCGTAACAAACAAGAAACAAAAAATCAAAAATCTTTATAATATTAGTTTAAATAATGACATATATTTTATATATACATATTTGCGCATCCGAATGTTGCGCTAACATTAAATTATTTAGGTATTTTCAAAAGAATAAAATACGCAATAGGTACCATAAAAATTGAAATCACATTACAACATAACACATTTAGTTTAGTTAATTAGACATTTTTGACCGACACTTGGTAATTCGAATTAGTCTTGACTTATGTTAGCATTGATTTTATTAGTGTGGTGTGTGTAATATTAGCAAGGGAACGACACTGTTTGTTACATGCTTATAATCAAGCAAACGTAGTAGAGACTTTTACCCTTATGATGTCGGGAAATGCTTCTGCCTAACATATCCTGTATCACATCTTAAGGCGAAAATTGCGTGCACGAGTTTCGCACTCGGATGCACACGGTTTTTGCCGTGTGATGGTCAATGGGAATAGTTGATAAAAGTATTATTTGATTAGGCAGATTGTATAGTCCTGTTGTGTGGAAATCTTTCCTCGTTTAAATTATTTTAAATCTCTTTTACACCACGCAAGTTTTGCAATACAATATAAGTATCGTGCAATCATTTTTTTTTCTTTATTCCTCGTACATTACCAATTTATATGACCAGTAATAGTACAAGGAAAACTTACTCGTCATGGCCTGCGATTATCTAAAGATACCTAATATTTACTATTTCTTGTACCCATGCATGAAATAGCAAATAGTATCGTGTTCAGTTTGGATAGGTTGGATATTTGTGTTCTTAAATAAATAGGTAGTGTGGTTGCCAAGAGCTTTGCTTTGCAACTCGCATTATTTAATATAATATCAGCACATTAATTTATGCATTTAATGCATTTGCAATATGACACTGTAAGCGCCGCGACAAGAACTACAACACTATTTAGTTTCTTAGTAAATTTTACAGGTCTCACTACATACCCGGAACAAGGTTTATACATTTTTCAACATGTTAATTTTGAGTCTCGTGGTTGAACATGTGAATGTATATTTATTTATGTTTGTTAAGGGTGTTCTCTTTTATTTGATTTGTTGTGTCGTTTCGGTGTATTTTTAATTGGCAATATTTCTGATTGTGCTTTTTATTTTTCTAAATTTTATTATTTTTAGACGTTATTTTAATTTTGTTGCAGGCATAGGCTTTTGTATTGTACACGCAAGTGCAGCTTTTATTGGCTTCACACGCATTTTCTAATAATTTATGTATACGTTACACAAGTGCCTTAATTTTGTACTGCATATACTTACGTGTAACGTATATATTATGGTATTATTTTTTTAACTTTTCATGAGAAACAGTAATAATAAAGCACAATTTTATAAACACAAAATTAATTATCTCATGTAAAGTTCGTCTTGTCAATCACTACATACTGTTATCGTTAAGTACATTTATATATTTGGCAGCTCCGTTCTCGGGGTACACGACTATCCCTGCGATCCCTACCACTCAGAATCAGACGTTCGTCTTCAGTCCACTGGGTGTTATCAACTCGCAACCAAGCATAATTCCCGCGCATTCACAGTCTACTGTGTCGGGTATTGGACAGCAGCAGAAACAAACAGACATGCACAAGGTAAACTTTACATATTTTCTAATGAGCGTTATTCAAGGTTTTGGGTCTTATTCTTTAGCAAAAATAACTTTTTTTGTTCCACAGTTTAGGCAAATATTTATTTAAAACATTTCTAGCTAATCGATTGTTTTAGATTAATATATGTACATGTCTACGTCTTGTATGTTGTTTAAGTTTGACTCTGCATCACCTAAAGGTTGGTTGGCTTTTGGCATTATTATTGTATACTAATTTTCATTAAAGTAAAATCTCATCTAAAAGATTTTTTATCGTACGAAAGATGTGCTGTGCTGTACGAATGATTTCTATGGACAACTCGGTAAGCTGAACGCACAGAGCAATAGTTAAAACCCCCTATGCTCTGCTTCATCCTGTTCCACTTCGATGGACTCTCACGCATAGAAGTTTTATATCATATAACAACCCATATATGTCCCACTTCTCTCTTCTGAGAGAGAGAGAGAGAGGGTTTAGACCTTAACTCACTCAAGTTGGCCTAATGCGGGTCAGTGAATCAGACATGTCTTTAAAATTTCTGCTAAGACATGTTAGTTTCCTCATGATGTTTCCTTCACCGTTAGCAGATGGTCAATAATTTAATTAGTAAATATAGATTCCACAAAGTGAAATTGACATTGGTTCTACTGTCTGGGATCGAACTCACACCTTTTGGAGCAACTCGGTTACTTTCCCACTCGGCCACCGCCGCTCTTATAGAAGTTTACTCCTCAGTTTCTCGCTAGTTTTTCTTATGCTACCTCTCAGCAAAGTAAAGCCTTAGGTAAATTGGCATATTTCTGGCTCAAATGTAGCAGCATTTATGATTTATGAACTTCATAATCGGTACTTTATAACCTAAATGAGAGTTCGAGTCTGTTTTGTTGAGTATCAAAAGTAAAACATAAAAATAATTTAATTTTTTTTTCAGTGTGGCGGTAAAGTGACTGGCGCCAAAATAGGCGGTACTTCTGCGGGTGGTACGCAGACGTTGCCAGTGCAAGCCCAGTGCGTGGTGTCCCAACCCGTGCTTGGTGGTCAACAACCCACTCAAGCCCAGATCATCAGTCCTCTGCAGGTAATATTATACATATAATTCTAAACACATCAGCATCCTATTCAGTGTTGATTTAATTACCTACATTTTTCATTTCTTATCAATGTCTCTGTTTTAAAAGAAATTCTAAAAGTATGTCTAATATACCAAACGCTGTCTCATGGATAGTGTGTGTGGCTTGGAGCCTTACATCTCTCTTGATAGAGGAGGCGCGACCCGTGCCTAACAATGGGACATATATGGGTTGTAAATAATATTACTATACTAATGATAGGATGCTGGTATGTTTGCTTTACTTCCCTTCATCATTAAAATAAATATTGTGTAGTACGTAAGTGCGATTTTTTTTTCATTATTTTTAATGCTCAGCGAATATCACTTTTAAATTAGATTTGATTTGACCTTGATTTATTTTTTTATTTTCTTTTTGTTATAAAAACAAATGTTGACTGGCGTAAAACTGTAATAAATAAATAAAAAATCCGATAAACTGCAAGAGCGAATTTAAACTGAAACTGTTCTGACAGATTTGTTTGTTTTTAAACAGACAACTACCGCCCTAGGGAACAAGCCCTATGTCGCGGGGGATTTTACAAATATACAATGAACGGACACAAATCCGGCTTAGCAGTCAAGGTCACTAACCAGTAGACCAACAGGCCAGTCAAATTGCTCAAAGGAGGCTTCACATATATACTCTGGAACTCAGAACAAGCTATCTGTGGATCACAAAAAGATTTGTTCCGTGTGGCATTTTGAAAATGCAGTTTTACATGAGAGATACAAATAAATAAAATTGAAGTGTCAGTTTGAATTATATAAAAAAAAATTGAATGTTTAATATAATATGATCTCACTCTACTCCAAAATGTTAGCCTATAGCCTGGAGTCAAGTATTTTATGAATAAAGGAGAGAGCCTGAAGATCCGTCACACAGGTCCTGAATGGACCTATTACGGACTCCAGCTCTCACAAGGTTCTTAGCTCTTATACTTACCTAAGCTATACTCTTTTTGTAAAGTTCTAAATTGTAACCTTTGAGAGAAATAAACATATATTATTATTATTATAAAAAAAAACAGCTTGCTACGATAAATGCCTGTAAGTTATACCAAAAATATTATTTTGCCTGTTTGTCTGTTGCTTTGTTTTTTCCGGCTTATCCCAACAACGGCTGGACCGATTCTTACGGGACTTTTACTGGTTGATACCTGATGTTATCGGGAGTAACCTATGTATTTTTTATGTTGTTTTTATGGTAAGTGACCCTGGCTGCTAAGCCGAAGGTCGTGGTCGTACTCAGGACAAATCTTTTTGTCAAGAGTACGTTATTTTGTTTGTGGCTAATTTTACCAATTGTCTGGTTGCTATGGAACAGGCTCTGCCTAGAATGACCGTGTGTGAGTTGTCATAGTCCACGGCTGAACATATGCATCTCCAAACGCCAGTGAACACTTGTTTTATTTTATTTTTGTTTACATATTGACGTAATACGTCGTCCTCAGACTAGCGGTCAAACGATGCAGTTTGCTCCATGGCAGATATCGGGCGCCCTTCCACAGGTGTGGGCGGGTGGGCTGCAGGCCGGCACTCTTCCTGCTGGCGGCCTCCTGGCTCCGAACCCCATCTTCATCAGGGGTGCCCAGCCTGACGCTCCTCCCTCGATGTTTATTCAGCACTCACCGCAGAATAGCATGCAGCATAACAGTTAGTATTGCCTTTTATTGATGTTTTACTTATTTACTTATACGATATTTGGAATTGTGTGATTGAATTTTTATAGTTGCTTATTATAAGTATGCCTGAAAGCGAATAATATTTACTTCTGCTTAAGCTAATAGCGATTTTTTTATTATCTTTTTGTTTATATTTTTGGTTCGTATGTAATGCTAGCGCTCCAAAGAATTTTATTTTTAAATAGGTAGCTTACATATTATATAATTTGTTTTAGCTGTCAGCGTGTCTTGTGCGACGAGCACTACGGCGAAGCCACGCGCTTCTACTGACGGGATGACGAAAGTGCCGCGCCCTCTCTCGAATATACTACCATCCAGCGGGATAAGACCCGGTGTTGGCTCATCTGTTTCTACGCAAACTAACACTAATCAGGCACAAAATCAGGTTAATACCGTGTTTATAAACTTGTTATATTGGTTTTATTTAACTAAAGTTAAATGAGATTTTAATATTAGAATAATATATTGTTTGTTGACCCGGTAAATCATTGGTAAACAGTTACCTTAACCTATATACACCTGCAACTGCAACGATATCACTTGCTCGTTATTGACCATTTATTTATTAAAAGTCATATATTATTAAATGTTTTAGCATGGGATTCGATAAACTTATAATTATTTGTTATAGAATAAACTCCGCGGCAAACCAGGTGTACGTTCACCAGCGCCTACTTCCAAGCAAGATGCGGCCAACCAAACCAATAAGATGCAGCATCAGATTCAGCAACCTAAGCAACAGTAAGTAGAATAGTCATAGAGATATTAACAACAACACTGTAGAAATAACATCATGGGCACACACAACACATAAGGGACAGCAGCAGGCAAACGGCGAAAAACGTAAAACAAGTGTCCACTGTCATAAGGCGGGTCGTATGCTTGTTTGCCACCCAAGTAATATAAAAAAACCAAATTAAACTTTTTTTTTTTAAATAAAGTGCTAACCCCGCTGTAGGGAACAAAAGCTCTGTGTTTTGTGGGAGTTTAAGGTCATACAATTTTTAGATGGAGTATCCTTGGGATAGGAAAACGTTTGCTTTCAAAACGCATCCCTAAATAAGCGCTGGAGACCTGTACTCACACACAGGAAAATAACTACACCGTTATGTAGTTATTTGGCTGTGATCTTCTGTAAGTTGGAGATCTTTTCCGGGCTTGCTCGCTAGTATGGGTACCTCTCTTACAATTCACGAACACCGTACATTCAGACTGGGAGCAAGCATTTATGGGTTCTACAAATGTTCGTGTGTTAATCAAATACGTCCTGCAATGCGCGTGGCAAGGTAACCACTTAAGCCACGGTATCAACCGTGCAGTCGATGTTGATTGCACTATTAGTCTCTCGTATACCCATCGAACTGACGCCTGTGTTCCTTACAGCACCGTTTATTTCAACAATTGTATATTTAATCGGATTTTTTTTATTGCAGGCTGCTTGTAATGAGTTCTTCGGGACAAATGTCTCAGATAACGAGCGTGGACAAGCAACAACCGATGTCAAAGAACATACAGCAACAGCAGCTGATACAGCAACAGGCGATGCAGGTCTCTATTGTAATGTCAACATTTTAGTAGTATTTACCCTTTTTATTATATTCAAATAATAATAATAGTGTTAATAGTACAGTCATTTGGTAGTGTAGTTAATTTATTACGTAACTTTTTCATCGTAACATTAGTAGAAAAGGAGATAATAATAAAAAAAATAATATTTTCGACGCCATTATCCAATATGGCGGCGTGTGCGGCAAAGATACAACACGCAAAGTTAAAACGTAGAAAGAACATGTCGAAATCAATAATATGACCAATTTGTTAGACTACCGGTAATCTTTCCAGACAACTCTTATTCGAGCCCCTAAATGACTGTACACTTCAGTTGCTGTTTGAATAATTATTTATAATTATAATTAATAATTTACTGGTAATAATACAATCGATATTCACAGCAGCAACAACAGCAGCATCAGCAACAACAGCAGCAGCAACAGCAACAACAGGCGCAACAGCTGCTGCAACAGCAACAAGCTCAACAATTAGTGCAGCATTATCAGCAACAAGGTAAGCATTTATAAGAGGTCACGAGTGCCGTGATAAAATAATCATTTTAAGTTCTTTTCGCATTCTTTCTCCATTTTTACTTTTGCTCTCATTCTCGCATTCTCATCGCATCGATCTCTTGTTTGAGCTCCAACAGATAAACTATTAAAACCGTAGGTAATAATCCTTCTACCGCAAAGATGATTTACATACAAATAAATCATAACATAAAAATAAACTTAAACTCGAAATAATAATTTGGGTTTCTAAATTTTTGTATCGTACGGGGATTGCATCTATAACTGGCTGCATTACATCAGTCAGTATATATAACTTTATTTTCGGAAAATAAATTTGCAAATCTATATCCTTTATTTACTTCATTAATTCTTTTATAGGGTTATCTTTGAGTCTGCCGCAAAGCACGCTGCCAGTCGGTTCTGTTGCACAAACGCTTCCAATGGCTGGGATGCCGCAAACTATATCTATGGTGCAGCAGATTCATCCTGTAAGTAACAAAATGTCTTTCAGACGAATTTGCAGCAGTAAGAGACGTAGGGCATACAATTAAGCAAGCCTGACAGGGGCCCTGCAAAAACCCTGCAAAGATCTTGGTTTTTTTATTTAAAAAAAAAGCTAAACTTATTTTCTATACATCATAATCCCAGCTGGATCTAGACCTATACGTATACTTAAGTAATATATATTATATGTGGTATACAATTTATGTATTATATATGTAGTATAAGTAATGGAAGAATTGTACTTTTAGCTGACCGGGATGACTCAACCCGGCACGTTGGTCAGCCAACTAAACGCGTCACAAGCTGCACAAAATGCGACGCTTGCGCAAGTGCAGAGTGCACTGCAACAGCAGCCTCAGGTTTGTTTGTCAAACATTTTAGCAGCAATTTGGTGAAGAGCTAAGAATGAACATCATTTTATATATATTTATTTCTTTTGAAGATGTTTCCATTTTTTTTATTGGCCTACAGTTTTGCTACTTTCCTATAACCACAATTTGTGTCATCATTGACCATAAATAAGTTATTTTTTTATTTATGTATTTACTGTAGACACTGGTAAGCAGTGGTCTCGTTCAGCCATCGATGACTATGCAACAAGCCCTGTCGCACACCGCCCCTCTGCAAACGGTAAGCCAAATAACATCCTATAATTAAAGTAGTGTTGATACGACTCGACGACTTTAAAAATTACCATGTCTTATAAATTCTGTGTCGCGACTTTTCTTTTTTATAAAATATCTTGGGCTGGAATAGTTTTACAGTATTTTTTTAGTAAAATATTCAGTTTTGCTTTACACTGTAACTTTACAAGCTAAAACATTGATTAAAGCGCACTAAAGAAAGAATAATTAATACAAAAATAGAAGTGCCCCAATACTAAAATTCTACAGCGTAAATTATTGATGCTTGTTTAGATAATTACTTTATAAATATAAGCGCAACCTGTGCTGATCGGCAACATTGTATTGATAAAATAATACATAAATAATGAGTAAAGTACCTATTTTGTTTCAAACGCGTATTGAAAGTCACAGTTTACCTGACGAATTTCAAGTTTATAGCATTTATACTTTGAGACTTTATTATTAATTGGTAAGTCGCTTTCAAGAATAAGATAAAATATATGCACTCAAAGTTATCTGAGTCGTGTCAACACTGCTACTATGCACCAGTGTGCTGAGAATGCTCGAGTGAAAAGAAATCGATTTTGTCTGATGTAATAGTGTTGTGTGAAGACCTTTAATGACACGGTGTAGAACGTGCTTTGACATAATAGTGTTTCTTGAATTTGACTGAAATAGCCCACTCACTAACAATTTGACGGAATGCATGCGTCCTGTAGGCTTTGAGGCATTCTTGTCTCTTACATTATACCTATAGGTAAGGATCCATATGTATAACTATCTACCTATCCATTAATATTATATTAACAATTTAGCGAATTAATAATATAATTATGTAGGTATTGATTTAATAATACTGTTGTTATGGAATACCCTGGTATCTAATAAATGGATAGTTAAGTTTGTACTAATCCTATTACATTGTAGGCTTAGTGGCTCTTTATATATTTACGGTATCATTTTGGGAACCAGGGCTTTTATAGGGAAATATCCTTTATTATTGTGCATGTAGACAGGATTAATTTTTAACAACCATTGTAAGAACATTTTTTTTACATTGGATTGACGTATGCATATGCGTACTTACTCGCATATTTGTGATACGTATACGCGGATACTTATCAAAGGTTGTACTACTAATATAATAGCGTGCCATAAATATGTATTTTGCATATAACGAAGTTTTCCTGTATAAAAGTTAATCCTGTATGAGTGAAAAAAAGATCCCAGTCTTAGTATTGCTAACACGTCGGCAGCAGGGGCTCGGGCTCGCGCTCGATGCGGCTTCGCTGTTGTCGTCGCCCCTCGTGCATCTCTCGCCAGCAATATTACATCATGAGGTAGCCACTAACCACGCAGGCATTCATATTTATATATTATGTGTACTTATATGTAAAACTATTATTTATCACCTCCATGATATTAGTTCAGAAAATATACAAAAATAAGACTTGAAGGTGATAAAAAATCTTGAGAGGTAGTTAGCATGTATCAGTTTCTATAATAGTTAGTTAACATTAGCTGTGGTTAGAGATGAAAAGTCGCACACAAAACAATATAACGTAAGGATTGACAATTTGCATCTTATGCTCATTGGTCTAAGATTAAAAATCAAAGTGATAATCTTCATTTTACGACTTTATACATTGCGTCAAAAAATATCATTTATTTTTGCTATTTCTTGCAGTTCACGTTTCATCCTTTAATAGCGCTGTCATGAAAACTTTTAAGTTAACAGTTCCGTATCCAATGAATGTTTTTTCTTTATTCATATCTAGCCACAGGTTTTTTTTCTCGTGATTTGGAATAGAGTAGTGTTTCTATGCCAATTCAACAGTACCGGGTGCGAAAATCAAGTAAAAAGTAAAGCCAGTCCTAATTTCACAGACATTTCGCTTCTGGTACCGGTAAAATAGCCGGCTATGCTATTCCTACAGCTTAGCAGGTATGCATAGGTTCTTAGTACATAGAAGCACTACTCTGTTCCATATTTTTTGTGCAAGAGAAAATAAGTAACGTTTAGGGGCCATTAGATATTTGATAGGGACTCGTTCCAGCATTCATTTGCTTTTATTAGCCGCACGTGTGGTAAAAATGCATGTTATTAAATAAGTTATATGTTTAATTAACAAAACAACACAGTGTTGAAAATTGTAATACATAAAAATATTACATTTATATTAACACACAAGGAGTTTGTGTTTACTCTGATAAATTGAAAGTTTTTTAGAATGACAACTCACGCAATAGGTAACAAGCCCTGTGTCGCAGGGAACTTACAAACATATAACTAATAGATAAAAAGTATTTATGGATCACAATACGCCACGCGATGGTAAATGGCTAGGTAACCACTTAAGCCACTGAACCAACCAGTCGAAAAGAAAATAAAGAAACATTTTATTTATTGAGTAATTGTCACTTGTTGTTGAAAACGCTCATTAAAATTTATGTTGAACGCCTAGTTTCCTGTAACTCAACCAATTTAAGTAGGCAGTACCCTCAAATGATTGAACTCGTACCAGCAATTGTTTTTAGACCAAAACGAACCCCCAACTTCAATTAAAACCCTATGTACTCATCCAAGTATCTCATTTAATGGCTAATGCTCAATTGAAAGAGCTTGATCCAACTGAAGCTTGAACATTAGAACAAAACAAACCGCACACCTTAATTAAAACCACAGTTACGGAGAAAGAGTGCTATTAGAAAGAAGAAATTTACAGAAATAATAATAATTTCTGTAAATTTCTTGCTCGAGATGGATAAGGAAAAGTTATGTGATTTATAATGCTTGAAGACAAATCTTAGCATCATTACCTTTCATTTTATAAAAATTAAGCAAGCGGGTTGGGTAGAACGCCCGGGTGAACTCACATAAGTTTTAACAAATTCTTATAATAAATAGGTGTAGACGCTGGTTTGTCCAATTTACGTTTAGACCAATTCACGGTTTGTCCAAAATCCCGAATCAAGCAGTCCAACTCGGATAGATTATGTTAGAAGGCAACATTAGATAAGATCCAAATTTAGGCCGAATGTGGCCTTTAAACGAAGTTTATAGAGATCTAACTTTACATTATTCAGGGGCTTAACTGTGTTAAGTAGAATCTGTCAAATGTAGACTAAACGCTAAAACTAGCAACACAAGAAATGATTGTTGAGCAAGACAATTACATACATAAATGTTTTGTTTTGGAAACCAAACATTTATTTTGGACCAACCGTGACTTGGACTAAAGAATTAGACCAATTGCGAATAAGGACTAATACGAGAAGAGTAAAATACAAAGTTGATCGGTGTACTATTTGAATAAACATTTAATGCGTAAGAAATGGTATATGTGTGAACTTGACTCGCTTTATGATAATAAATAAAATAAAATAAATAAATAAATAAATATGTGTGTCTTTCAAATACCAGTAAGTACCTATGTGCTTTTGTGGAAATGTATAACCGCATGACAAAGTTTGTTCCGCGTAGGATATTAAGTTTTCTACCAATATTTTAGAATAATTATAAATTCTTTGCATGAATTAGGATGTATCTTGTTGTGTGCAGTTGTAGGAATTAGTTATTTTAAAAAAAAATTGATTGCCTCATCATTCGATTTTCATTGGTCTTACATTCTTTTAACATTGCGACCTGACAACGTTGCTTTTTAGAAAAATAAAACTCTATTTCATTATGTTTAAACATTAAATCGTGTGGAATGTTTCTTTATCAGGGATATTGTTCACAATTTGGAAATTTTACAGGTTTTTAGCGCCTATTTAGAGATGCATTTTATACTAATCGTTTTTCTATCCCAGGGATACTCCATTACAAAACCCTGGTGTTAAAGTTTTTGGGTCGGCAACACGCAATTGATACCTCCGGTATTGTAAGCACCCATAGGCTATGGTAACTACTTACCATTAGTCAGGCTATTCCTATTTTATTGACGAGCGTTTTCATGATTATATTCCTTTTTAAACATGCAGCATAATTACATATGAGAAAAGGAAGGCTTTACAAAATTAAAATTTATTGATCTGTATTTTTTAAGAAGATCAAGTATACAGTCAATTTATTTACTTTTTTATTAATTGAAATTACCAATTGTTGCACCATGGACGCCGCTTTACTTAAAAAAACAAAATCTTACTAAAATGCAGTGTTGCCAGCTTGCCATGAAGTCTCTAAATATTTAAAATTACTAATAGAGTACGAAGTAATACTGATGATGGCATTCAGGTATCGACGAATGGACTTAACTCCCCACAACTGACTCTGCAGGCACAAGGGACGGGAACGCTTGGACTGATAGCAACGCCAGTTCAAGGTTCAGTGTTGCCACTACAACCAACCACTACAATTACTGTCCAATCACACGCCAAACCTGAAGAGGATAAGACACAGTTAGCCGCGGTATGTTGCTTCATATTCATAACATAGCTGGGATAGGCAGAATTGTAGCACATCAAGTTGTTTCGAATCGGGCCCATGTAAAACGGGGTCCAGGCTGATACTGAGTATTTCTTGAAGATCCCAATTTAACCTACCTAAGGATCAAACCAGGAGCCACATAACAGTAGATATTTTCACCAATGAGGCGGTACAGCCATAATCGTATCGTATAACAAAAGTTTATTTAGTTGTGTTCTTTTGGGTAGGTACCTAACTATAAGTCTTCAGTACTCTTTAAAATAAAGGTAAATTATATGAACATTTTTCTTTTATCGGGACTTATCATAAGACAATACCCGGGCTTTCAAAAGATGTAACGTCGGTATCAGTACCGACCCCGGCTTTAAAAGCCCGGGTTTACGGACGCATGCAATATCGGTATTGCATGCGTCCATATACGGTAACTGCTTACCATCAAATGGAATGTGTGACAGTTTGTTACCGTAATAACATCAAATATATATTATTATATATCTATAGTATATACTAGCTACTCGCCCCGGCTAATTTTCTATAAATATAACTTGATACATGCATGTTATATCTATAAACCTTGTGGAAGCCGAAAAGCGCATCAAAATTCGCTGCGTAGTTTAATAGATAAGTGTACATAGGGACAGACAGCGAGAAACGACTTTGTTTCAGGCTATGTAAAGATATATAATATATTATTTAACGAAGATTCATTGTATTACAGCCAGCGCCAGTGGTACAGCAGATGTCCCAGCCAATGTCTCAAGTGGAAAGTACAGAGACATCCAACACTACGTCGTACAGCGTCTCCACCACCGTTACTGCGGACGCAGCTGTGTCCACCAGTACTTCCACAGTCGGTTAGTTCTGTTATATGTATGTATACATGTTTAACAAGTATGAGTATACTTGTTAAGTTCTCCAAAGCGGACAGACTCACTCATACTTTAGATTTAGGCCTGGGGAGGGGGAAAGAGGGAGACAGCTCACTGTTCAAGTTTTATTTTATATGACTTTTTTGAATCACTACTATATAATAGGAGAGCTGTCTCATGCAGTCTTTGTTTAAGTATCAGACCTATTCTGACACATGTAGACCACCAAAAAGGATAATATATCAAGAGGTGCTACTGTAACTTTTTACAAATCATAAATAAATTGGTATTAAATTTGCGTGTTTTAAATAACTTGCGTGTTGAGTCAGGTTCTGTACCGACATCGGAGCCTTCGAAGCCGAGTCCAACGAAGTCGGAGAAGGCGAGCGAGCCCGCATCGACCACTACGTCGACGGCTACGAGCACGACCCCAGTGCCCAGCAGTGCGCAGCAAACCACGCCGCCGCTCGCCCCTCAAGTATGTATATTACACAATACATACTCGTACATTTAGTATGCAACAGCAGGCTAGACAGAAATCTTCTAATTCCAATTGTAAAGTAGCATGTATAACTTCATTGATTACAATTGTGAAACCAACCGAGCCGACTCCGTCAAAGAGTACTGGTACTGTTTACTTATTCTATGTGTAATAGACTTTGTAAACAGCCCCTAATTATCTCCAAAACTTTAAGAGCAGAGACTGCAGTTTTACTATCGTAATGTTGAAACCGACTTAATTAGCGGCCGATTAAACTCTGTTAATTGTGATGGTTAAGGCTTCAACATGTTGAATATTTAAACATTTTATTTAATAAGGTGGTAACAACATTGGCGTCATCAACTTCATCTTCAACCATGACGCCGGCTATCTCCGCGCCGGTTTCATCAGGGAGTACTACAGCTCCTCTGTTCAAGAGTACTCAATGCACGCCTCGGCATATCAGCCAACCGGCTACCCATGGTATATTACGTTTAAATTTTTGTAGATAATATTAGTATTCTAACCGCCCACTAACCGTATTTGCACATTATTAAGCTCATGTAAAGAAAAATATCTACTAGCATTATTTAAAAAGGCAATCAATCAAAAGGAAGCTGTTGAAGAGTGGGAGAATAACAGTTTGTTCGTTGCCGGCAGTGCCAATGTGAATTTCACTGTGTGGAATATGAGAAGTAAACATGGTGAGGAAACTCACATGGTTAATTTCAGTCTCCAAATTCACGCTAACGATTAATGCTGTTAATTGTAACACAAGTCAGTGGTGGAGCCTTGATCTAATGCGCTATTTTTTATTTATATATTTTCATAATAATATTATTATAATGTTATTGCAAATGATCGCGATATTAAACGACATTCATCGTTAGTGTAGCCCTAACATTAGAAACATTAGTATAAGGGCATAATTTAATCGATATGATAATATACATACTTAAGGCGCAAAACGCACATATCATTATAACAGATTGCTAGCTTGAAAATAACCAATTAAAATTTGTTTGTTACGCGTATAAAATATCTTAGTGCCATTTTTGATGTAAATATGGATGCCATTATTATTGTACTGCTAAATGTACATAAATGATATAACGCACAGTATTGCTTATACATATATTTATTTTTGACTAGCGTTTGCCGGCGGAATCTCCTGCGTGGTTAGCTTATGGCGTTCTCTGAGGTTTACCTGAGCTGTACCTTAAAAAGTTCAAGTCGACGTTAAATGTTTTCAATAGTGATGTTTTTTGCATTTATAATTTACTCATACTTAGTTGGAAGGGAAACGCTCCCGAAATGGAAAACTGGTAGTGCTGGTAATACTTCTTGCCTAAAGAATCACTAATGAATGCAGAAATGTTCTGCATTTATTAGTGATTCTTACACACGTGATAAGTCATACTTTAAAAAAACGTAAACAATCACAATAGACTTCGATGAATATTAATACAGCGTTTGACACGTAAATATACAAGTGATCTCATCATATTCTACCGCTCTTTATTGAGAGTCGATCTCTTTTGCTCCATGCCCGTGGCATCTGCGTTAAACTGTGAATTAAAAGTACAGATTATTATCTCTTTCTGATCTCGCATGCATTACCCTTGAAATGGGCCTAAACGTGACGCGTCCATAAAATTTCACTTACAAATCCTTGTCCGATTATTACTACTTACTTTACTTATTACTTATATAATGTATAAATTTAAACTAGACATACCTACTGACAAGATGTACATTACATAATTTATTTGGTTGAGGCCTATGTTCAAAGAGGACGTCTTGAGTTGTGCAATAAAAATATTAGGCTGTTTTGCCCAGTTTGCACAACCCATTGTTAAATTTAATTCTCGCATAAATACGAAGCGAACAATCCGATTACAAGCACAATACACGTTGGTTTTACTGGTAACACAGATCGGGAGCGCAGCGTCAACTTGTGAACCCTACTTCACAAGTTAATTATTTAAACCTATATTGAACTCGAAGCATCTTTTCGAATAAGATATATAAAAATTGTTGTTAATTAAATTGTTACAACGTCGATGTTATCATGAGATGCATAAAAATATTTTATTGTGTGATAAAATACTCTAAAGAAAGCTTGAATTGTCATAGAAAAAAATAAGTATTTTTTTCTATAACAATATATAGATTTTATATGACAATAATAAATATCTCCTAAAATATGCTTCCCTCATAGTTCGCATGTGTCATAGTGTAGTATTTCTGCATATTTATTCTAATTTTTGCAAGCAACAGAGAGGAAAAAAAAACGAAGCGGAAAACGAGGTTTGGCACTTTATAATAGTAAAAACCCTTACTCACTATGATGCTACACATAACAAACATTGCGCAGCAATGGTGCGCGGCGCACGTGCACGTGATGTCGCACGTACACGACACAATTGTAGAACACGCGCGACCACCGCGCCACGCCGCGCCGCGTCCCTCTTACTTTTCGCTAGCGTTCTTAGTATTTCTTTTCGTCATTTGTTTGTTTTCTTGACGTATATTATAATGTTCTCGTGTGTGCAGGATTGTGTCGTGCTAACGCCGCGTGTCGCTGCTGCACAATATTTGAGTACATCTTTACACATTAATAATAACGTACACTTTATGAAAGGTTCATTTAACACCAGTAGAGTTTCTCCAATATCATCATACTTCGTTATAATCGTTGAGCAAGACAAAGACTTTTGATAAAGCAAGTATAATATTTGCTTTGAAAGTCGGTTTGCAGTTGAAAGTTGGGCCCTAATGTAAACAAACAAGATCACGATAGAGGTCTGAATGCAAAAGTAATATCTCACCATCAGTGTAAACAAGGCTTAAGATAAAAGGACCACTCAACAGACCTAACGAAGAGTAATTAACCTTATTTCAACTAGCTTAATATGACAATTACCGAGCAGATGTATGTCATCTTGTTTCTTATTTGCGTCATGTCAATATCAAGCAATTGATATTGATATAGTTCAAAAAGACAACACAATTAAAGTGTTTTAATAACAGATAAGTTTAAATTTTAAAGCACCACTAAATACATACTCTGAAATATCACGTAATTATGACAGTTGAAAGACAATAATAAAGCCAGAAATAACAATTACATTCGATACACTTAACTCAGCTTTGCTTTACGTTACGTTACTTTTTATTACATAAATTGGACTAAGTTTCTACATATCCATAGTGAGTTAGGGTCCATGATGTTGTGTACATACATTTACTTAATATATATTTATTAGCATAAGACGTGAATAATACACAATGTTATTTCAGATAAAGGTTTGCCGAAAGCGATGGTGAAACCTAACATTTTAACCCACGTCATAGAAGGTTACGTAATTCAGGAGGCAGGGGAACCGTTCGCTGTAAGTTGACAGTTAATTTTACCAACACAAATGCAGGCCTAGCACTGGCTTATATGACAAGGATACTATTCACATAAAATATCTTGAATCAAAGAAATTGTTCATCGCCATTGGACATCCCTTATGTGTAATAGCGGTGCAACTTATTTCTCACTTTGTCTTGTCAAATTAGCCCATGCTGGGCCTGTAGTAGGGTACAATTGGGGGTCGTCACAACCCCCAATTCTACTTTTGCCAATGTTAAGCGTGAGCTTAACAGACGTGGTGTGCGGGGGCAGGCGCGGTGGCGATCAGTTGTGGGACGACAGAATATATTCTCCTGCTACGGGTAAAACGTATTTTAAATATCATCTGGCATTTAGATGCGTTCTTTCCGTAGCCTTTGTTAATATTGTAGTTGAACGTTTCGTCTGCGGTCGCAATCAACAATTGTAGACGACAAGTGACCGCCATCACGCCCGCACCGCCATCGCGTCTGTAAAAGAGCAAGTATTATTTTAGTTGTATATAAGAAGTGCTATTCCCAGGTGAATCGACCACTTAGAGATTGGAGCACAGACAAAGAACAAGACAAAGAAAATAAATTGCCATCCGCTGATGAACCTCCGCGTAAGTACTGTGCACTGTCAGAGTTTATAAATATACTTACGAGATTTATGCTTGCTGATGGCTTGGACCCTTGGATATCAAATTAGAAAGCGGTCGATTCAACAATAAAGTAAGGGTGGCTTTTTATTCAAATCATTGACTTCGGATCTATTTTTAGTAGTTGCTTGCATCATTAAATATAGATTCGAAATAAAAGTCACATATCGATTTTGAAATCGATTGGTTCAAAAGCGGCTGTATTTTTGTTATTGGACTACGTTTGTATTATTATAATTATTATCTGTTTGTATTTCGTATCTGTATCGTACTAACCTATGTTTTACATAGTGTCAATGTATTTTTAGCTATTCATTTATGTTATATCTATTAATTAAAAATGTATTTAAGCAGTTCGTTTGTTTTATGTGAATTTAAAAAAAAATCCTAATTTTGTGATAACCCTTTCTTATGTACGTAAACTAGATGAAGTATTCTATATACGTATTCTTATATTGTGCTTTCAATCCGCCTGCTTAAGTCCTCTGCTGTATATAGGCCTCTACCAATTTAATTAATTTATATTACCTACCTTTTTTTACTAATCCTACTCTTTTTTACTAACATTGCATGCAATACTGATAACGTTTGATATTTTTGAAATAGTCGACATCCACTAGAGAGGGAACAAAACTGCTCGGGTTGTCACGGCAAGGAATAAAAAAGATGCAATTCTTAATAACAAACAACCAATCAGTTCTTAACTTTACCTACACTGCATGTTATAAACCGTGTGATTAAGTTAGATATTATATAAATAGCTGACTGACATCTTAGTATTTCGTCGCGACAAATAAACCTACTAGGATTGTCACGTCAAGAAGTAATTACGTATTTAACTCATTAATTTTGTTACAATTAAAAACATAGTATATTTTACAAATTTAATAACTATAGGAAAGTGATATTTACATATTTTAAACAAAAAGAAAAGAGCAAGGACGACTAGACAAATATAATAAAAAAATAATAATAAGACAACAAAGAAATATTAAAAATATTAACAGTGTAACTATTCGGGATAATAAGCATGACATATAATCATCATCATCTTAATCATTAATCCAACACAATTTTTGTTTTTTAGTTCGAATACTAATAAAAGTATTTATTCAATAAAACACCAACAGTGATAAAATAAAATAAAAAGTAAAAACGAATAAACATTTAAATCCTTTGTCTTTAGGACGATCCGCAGTTTTTACAGCACATGTAGTATAACCATTCTATTTGCAACTATCTATTATCTATCGGGAACTCCGCTTGAGTCTTGCCTTTCACCTGCACTAGACTAAATATTTTCGATGATTGTAGATTAGACTTAGCAGCGAAATTATATAGTACTGTGATGATAGCTTTCTAGCCAACTATAAAGTCTATCATCAGAAAACTTTCCCTTTCTTATAACTTTAACTGTCAGATTGTTTGGTAGGCAAAAAGCAGCATTTAGACAATGGGTGCAGCGTCTCACGGGTCAGTTCAAACAATGACCACGAGATGCCGAGTGCTTCCAAGGCAGTCGCTTCAGGGAGCTCGTCTACGTCTGCCACCGTCGAACCACCGGTTAAGATACCTAATGCCCACAAATGGAGTGTGAGTAGCACAACATTTTATGTATATAGACTAGGGAGCTGCCATAACGTGTTCAAACTTTAGTTGTTCGACCGAGAAAGAGGGACGGAGCTATAGCGTATATAACTCAATTTTTCTTTCTTGCTCGAATGACCCACGATTTAACACCTCATGGTAGGGGGGTATCATGAGGTGTTAAATCGTGGGTCATTCCCTCCCCCTTATTTATAATCTAATACAATTATTGAATGAAAGCAGCTAACATATATTACTATACCTATTTATGAGTTAGGGTGTTGAGAGACTGGGGCACTGTTAAGTAAGAAAGAGAAGAAAATAAAAAAAACTATTCAACGCTCCTGAAAAAAGTTTTTATTAAGTACCCACGAATATGATGTACGTGGAATGGGTGGCTCCCTTGTAAAGTCATGAACTATGTTTTATTATTACAATTTTTATATAAACATACCTTCTTATTGGTTTAGGTAACGGAGGTATGCGAATTTATAAGCAACATCCCTGGGTGTGGTTGCTACGCAGAAGACTTTCTCATGCAAGAAGTGGACGGAGAAGCATTGCTGCTCATCCGCCCTGAACATCTCGTGATGGCGCTGAGCATGAAGTTGGGTCCGGCGCTCAAGATCGTCGCCTGTATCGACACCTTGCGTCCCGAGAATGAGCAGAATTCTCACGATCATGACTAAGATTATGTAAGTATACAGTAATAATAATTAAATAGTAATGTCCTCCTAAACGACTTTCGGGCACGGCAGCTAATCTTAACGGAGACTAGCTATCTGCGCGGGAGATATTATAGTGCACAAGTGTGTGCGAAAACACCACTTGTGTTTTCTTTATTCCCTCATTTTCATAGCCCGATGGGACGTCAATCCGACACGACTGGTGAGAGATCAGACGTACGACCAACAGCTTTACGTGCTTACCGAGGTGTTATTACCGCCAATTTCCAAGCTCCGAAAAAACCAATATACAGTACGGCAGTCAAACACATCGACCAGTGAGCCACCGAGGCTATTGTATATGCGATGTCGGTTATCAAAAATTAGTCCGATAATAGCGTATTCGCTATTTCAGACTAATCTGTCCTATGCAAAATGACATCTAGATCCGTTCAGTAGTTTAGACGTGAAAGAGTAACAAACATTCATACATACATTCTCACAAACTCTCGCATTTATAGAATTATTCCTTTCTTTTACAGGGATGCAGATAAACACAATACGACACATCGTTCAGTAACTTGTAACGAAATGGAAAACGAATATTAATGTCTAAGCATGGTTTGTTTTTAATAATATATGTTGTTTATAGCTTAAGTTTAATGTAGCATCAAATCATTTTATTTTTTAAGGAGAGACCACAACTCACTTTTGTAATATTTTGAATTTAAATTATAATTTAAAATTATAGCCCACACCACGTAGACATTTGCCACTGCATTTTCAACCTTATTTAAAACAAGGTTCTTATAAAATTAGAATTACTCAACTTAAAAAAATGCGATATTTTATTAAAATGATTTGATTCAATATAATTTGATTTATCACTGTCTGTTTTCGTGCTTAGTCGCCTTTTGTAGTAAAAACTCACATTGACATCTTATCGCTACAAATTCTGTTAAAATCGTACCATAGCTTTTGTGAATCTGGAAGCACTTGTTTAAATAACAGCATGTCGCCGGAGAAAATAATTCGACACTTATAAAGTCATACATTAGTGTTACGAGTCTAATTTTATTTAGAAAGCACACATTTTTTTATTTGCCCTCGAAAAGTTCAAGTTAAGTACCATTTACACAATGAAAATTTAAATCACATTTTTTACCACCTCAGCAAGTAATACAAACACAACATAAAACTTGCCTTTCAAAACTGGCATCGTGTAAATGTAACCTAATTAACAGTTGACACAATATTAGTTGGCTCTCTTTAATCTTTCTCCGTCATGCACCACTACATTTTGAACGGTAATTATATCTTTTAATGTAGTGTTGCATTAAGACAAAATGTCGAAAGTTCCGCCTACCTAGTATTAAGTTTTTTTATTTAACCACGTATTAGTTAAATAACACTGTCTCTCTCACTCTCTCTTTTCATATTACTTTTAGCGTAGTTTTTGCTTCATAACGATTGATTAAGAAATATTAGAAATGGTGGTATGTTGGGCAAGCGGTATTATATAAACATACGATTGAGTGTGTTGAGACGATTCGTCGGTTACCTCGCTAGTGCAATAATAGAGCGTATGACTAACTTGCTTTATTTCTGTGTTCGAATACCGTTGTAAAGAAACTATTAAATGGGAACACACATAACGTCCGAAATGTGGGTGGGATATATAGATAGGATAGATAGGGCCTTTCTTAATGTGACGTCACCAAAGCGAACCAATCGTGTCGACATACGATCAATTGTTTGTGTTTAATAACAGTAAAGGTTCGTCAAATCATTATTTTTTATCCCATTATTCATTTTCACGCATCACACTAAAGCCGTGTACGCAAGTACGAACAAATTGGTTGCGTTGCATGATACTCAACAACTTGGTACCTAACTACTAACGAGCACGAACACTGTTCGTCTAAACATGTTTGCAGCGATCCTATTAGAATGTTCTGGATGGACGGTGTTCGAAAGTTTCCGCTACTTTACAATCGACCACTTTTAACGGCGCGACGCCGTCAAGGCTATTAAGATGTACGACAGTTGTGCACGAACTCGACTCGAACTATGTTCACGTTCGTGTTCGAATACGTACGAACCAAGTTTGTGTTCGCTATCTTCGTGTTAGTACGTGCGTACACGGCTTTAGGTTAACTTCATTAGATGTTGCAGTACAAATTAACTGCGTATATAAAATAAATATTATATACTCTTATTTATAATATAATTCGTAATTTTTTTTTGTAATTAATTAATGGTGGTTGTTGTAGATTTTCGTGTGAAAAAAATTAAAAATGGTCTTTTGAAATTCACATAAAAAAAATAATACATTTTTTAAAATATATTTTTTTGTTTGGCGTGAATGTTGAAAGTGTCATTACTGTTGATTATAGAGACATAGCAAAGAGTCGAGGCACACGAGTGCATAAAATAAAGCGGTGACGCTGCATGCGGACGGCAGTGTTAGTTTATTCCAATAAGTACCATAAGTACAGGTAGATACGATTGCCTGGTAAGAAGCATTATATACAAAACACCTTGTGTTGGTGATATTGATATACATACATTCTACAATGCAGGCAATACTTTCGCTGCTAACAGTTACAATGCCAGCGATACGCTGCTAACAATTTCATAATACGATTGCAGCGATACGCTGCGGACAGCTTTTGGTTAACTACCTACTCTAGTATTATAGTAACCATCTCATATAAACTATAACATATTATTTAAACGTTAACCAAAATCACTATGCATTATTGTATGTCTTACTGCATTTTAATTATGTTTAGCTCCTTCGCAAAATTTCTAAGATATTAATTTCTATTTACAGTTAAGCCGTTTATTTTATAAAATGCTTAGTTTATTTACAATATACTATATTATGATGAACGTATTTACCTAATGTAAATGAACCTAATAACAATAATTATGATGTGCAATTACAGAATAATGTTACTGATACTATATATATATATATATTGTCGTATTGCTTAGCCGTTTATATAACCCTTGTTTCTGAAGGTAATTATTTGTTCTACCGCCCGTTCGGATTATATATACCGTTATGAGGTGCTAATTAGTTATAATATTGTTTTGCGTTTTCTTATATTGTTTTATTGCCTGCTCTACAATCACGCCGCTAACAGGCGCTAAGGCTTGTGGTTTTAGCGCAATTCCTAGAGTGCCTGTTTGCAGCATGAATGCAGGCTTTAGGCTCATGCCCTATTCATTCGTTTAGCTTACATAAGTAGTTGATTTTCTATTCCATATATGATAAATGAGCAAATATATTTGTACAAGGAGCACGGCTCTTAAAAGCGTAAAATGTCGTACGCACGTATGCGCGTACGCTCTTGCGCACGTACGCGCGTACGCTTTGCTATACAAGTAATGGATACCAGAATTAAACCTGCATCTAAAACTTGAATGTTGTATAAGGGCCTCTTGACGTAAGAATTGAGCATGAGCCAAATATGTTGCCACTTTAGTATGCTTGTATATATATCGTGAACATTCGATAAACATTATTGATTACCCTCCAAATTATTATACAATATTTTCTATAGGTGTATAACTATTTGATATATAAAATTGGTTAGTTATTATATACTCCTTCCTTAACGATTAATTGTTTATATTAGGCAGGTTTATTTTGTAAATATAAAAATATTATTGTTGAATTGTTTAATATGCATATAGAGTTGAGTTGGGCCGAACGTAAGTTTTACCGAATATGAATATTTGGTCGAAAGCTAGGCCAAAATCGGCCGAACCGTGTAAATCTCAGATTAGCTTTGCCCCAAAAAATAACTGCTTGTTCCAAAAAATAACTGTTTCTAATCAATAAACTACTTACCTCATAAAAACTACACATTTACCTAATATAAGACATTGCATTTAGGTGGCCAATTATGAACGAATACCGAATACGAAAGTGAATGTTCGGTCCATCTCAATATAGAGCGTGAATTCCGCATTGTACATTTTTTAGTTTAATATCTATCTTTGAAAAGCACTTACCAAAATAAGGTCAGTATATATCATTCTAAGAGTTAGCTGATTTGTAAACTGGGATTAAGTTATCACATCACATATTGGACCCAAACATTTGTTACTCAATTATATACTTATCTTTTTAATAATACTATCTGATTGTAGATATTAGAAATAGATTCATTTAGTATGAACTTATCACCACGAGAAGCCTTGCAACATTTTTTCTGATTACGTTATTATTATATAGTCATGTTTGGCATAGTCTTTTGAGTTACTTGACTCTTGAGTTATTATAATATTTAAAGGCTTATTTACACTATGGCAATATTGCAAAGTAGTTTCATTTATCTCAATAAGTGAGGCAATGATAACATTACAGTTTCCTTGCAATACTTGTATGATAAAAATCAGCGTTTACTCATTGTTGCGTCAAAATATGCATACATTTTTTAAAAATCAACGTGATTATAATTTAAAGTAAATTATTATTACATGGTTGAATATTTCTATAGAGCTATTTAGATTTCGATTCGTTCGTAAATATGTGCCAAATTTTATCATAGCTTACCGTGGTGATGAGTATTGATGAGTTAGTTCACTGCAAAGCTTAGGTAGTTTATTATTAGAAGTTGTGGTGGACCTTACGCAATGTCATAATTAACGTGCGGGGGCAATGGAAATCCCACTCAAACTTTGCCCTCCTCCTCTCAGTACATAAATGTTCATAGTATAATTAGTTAAGCACATTATATTGGTAATTACTTCGAATTATCTCATTAAATAAATACTGGATTGAAGCGCTTCCAAAAACATAGACTGGTGATAGTGATTTACAATACAGGGCATCACACTAACTTAGCTTACAGGCGACCTTGTAAGATCTTCTCTCGGAGGATTAATTATTTAGTACTAAAATTTTCTATGTGATAAATTGCAAGTGATTTTGAAATGTCAATTTCAATCACTCACTACCACCACTTTTGTTTTCGAGAGCGTTTCCTTCACCCATTAAATATAAGTGTAGAAATGATTTTTGTGTTGAATGTTGTCTATAAATGTCTACCTTTCAATTACTTTTTTTCAAACGTTTAATCCAACTTGTGGACTGACTTTCCTACTAGGATGACGTTCACTTATTTATATATTGATGTCTGTATCCACAAGCGTTGCAGTATACATACTTGTAGAATTTGTATATTGCTATGCGTATTATTCACGTCAGATTAGGAGGCAAGCCAGTCTACTTCAGCATCAACAATTTTCTGTTTAGTTCACTCACTTGCTGGCCTGTTTAATACTTAAAGATTTTATTGTACTGTTGGCAAAATACTGCAAGATTAGTTAAAATGCCAAAAATACCATAAAATCATTTATATTATCGTTTTTATATAATTTCATTCCGAGAATAGTAATGATTCATCAGTAAAGAAACGGCCCTTGTAAAGTATGTCACATTTACGAAACAACCAGTACGCACCTAATGTTTATTTAAATTGTCTTTATGGTAAGACCATACATTGAATATTACCTACTAAGATAATAAGGTTATGAATATGATAATATGATGTATAACTGACTGCCTTAGTGGTCCAGTGGCCGCGGTATGCGGCTGCTGTGCACGAGGTTGTGGGTTTGATTCCCACACAAGACAAAACTTTAAAAACCGCAACACAGAGCTTGTTCTCTAGTGCGGAAGTTGCCTTTAAAAAAAATCGTATTGTATTGTATTTTTGCTGCCTTATGACATAATTTTCATGTCATAAGGACGCAAAAAATGTATAGTGTAAAAGTATTTGAGAACAGCCTATATCTGATTAAGGCTTGGATTCAGATGTGTTGACTTTCCCAAAACCTGGACCTTTCAAGGTGTCTACTGGATGTTTCGTCGGTGTTATAGCACGTTTATTAAAATTGTAATACGTTTTTTATGGTTGATGAAGTAATTGAAAGATAGGCTATATTATTATCTTGTTGCATATAAGTGTAGGTATACGACATAATAGGTGTTTTTATAAATAAGACCGTTATTAGACTATATTTGTACATCTGAAATACGAGCTTCGGCTTGAGCACTGTCACAATGGTAAATGTAACCATTTTGTACCTAGTTTTCTTTGATTACTCTCTTTAGAGGGAGATTTTCCAACCTAGTATTTGTATATTATAACGTATGTTAGATCTTTGTATTCGAATGTATTGTTGATGTGACTACGATGTTGTACTCGTACAATATAAGTTTGTAGGTAAATATCAAGTTTTTTTTATATCCAACACGCTGCTCAAAACTGCAGAAGCAAAATTTCTTGATTTTAGAAAAATAAAAGCAAATGAGACTGACATTTTATGAATTTTATTTCACTCCAACACAATAAATAATATAATACAAAGCTATTCCTAACATTAAAACAAGAGTAAACCAACACCTCAGGAGATATACAAAAAAATTGCATACACATGTACAAACGAAAAACAATTTATAATTATCACTACTTCAAATGACTCACGCACTCTAAGGGGGAGGGGTACGCGACATGTGAACACATTTATTATAAATTAATGAACACATTTATTATAAATTTACACTTAGATGACCTGAATCACATCTTATAAACAACGTGATTTTAATTCGTGACCCGGCTATAGAGTACGCGAGTCATTACGACAGAACTTGGTAACAAAATCAAGCTTAACCTATTTTCATAACAACTAAGTATACAACGGAACACTTAAATACAGCAGGCCCAAGGGTTAAAACCCATTCAAGCGGAGCTGTGATCCTTAAACCTCCTCTACGTGTTGGGCCAACATAGGCCACACACTGCAACTTCAAAATACAGTCAATTTAATTAAATTTATTACTGTTGTCAATATTGGTGTATGTTTAGCCAACACATAGAGGGAGCTTTACAAATAAGACGCCCTCCGCATCTATGCTTATCCAGAGTGCATTCAACATGTTAAATTCAGATTCTAATTTTTTAACGGGTATTCATGCCTCAATTTAAGTATTACGTCATCATTGCCATCAGTGTCTATCTACTGTGGCACAAATTGGTTTGTATGCTACCTGTGGCAGTTATATTATTGTCTTCTTAAAAAATAAGCAATGGTGATAATTATTTAACTTATTTCACACTGGACTTTGAAGCATGCATGCAATTAAAGTTGTGTAAGAATTTATTGAATATGCATTAACCAATTAAATTACAATAAATTGTAATTTATTGAATATGCATTAACCAATTAATTACAATAAATTGTAATTTAATTGGTTAATGCATTAAATTCTCAAAAAAAGTAAAAATCTGAATTGTGATGTTGTTTTATTTTGTGTAGTGTTATCGTTTTGTCCTTTTCTATAATAACATTAAATGATAGGTAAGTCTTACCAAATTGCAATTATCTCGTGATTCAATTTAGTGCCACAGCTATCTGCTAATTCCTATCATGGCTATAAATTAGTAAGCCAAAAGGTACGCCCTTGGCAAGTTTACGGACATAATTTTGGCTTTTATGCACTATGAATATGATCTAATAAATAAGTTTGATTTTGAAACACAAAAATAAATGCATGTAAAACTTTTAAATGTATGTTTTGTGCTTTTACATAGTAGATACATGTACGTGGTATATAATAAAAAAATCTCATGTACCTACGTGTTGGGAAATATGCATTATATTTCTTAACACTTACACAAAGCTTTGTCATATTTTTTTTTAATAAATTTCAACAAAAAACGAGGTAATTAATTTTTGACAGGGGAATTTTACAAAATATAAATTCGTTCGTTTCATTTTTCAACCATGTCATAGTTAGACGTACAATTGGTGATAAATGTCATGATTACAGATCTGAATTTATTCACTTTATCCAATCACTTTTGTTGAAACATGCGATTTTTATCACTAGGTACTTTAGTCAAAACTAACTTTACCAATAATTATGTACTAACACCGCCTTCATCGATTTATATTAGAATTAATTAATTGAATATCTTATATTCAGGCTGTCTCGGAAGTCGTAGATGGTAAACTTCACGTGTAGGCAAGTAGATTAGGAAAGTAGGCTTCGTTCTGCTCTTGCTCGTTGTATCCGTACTTGTTGCGTATCTTGATTTTGTCCAACACGTCCAGTTTGTTTTGATGAGGTTTCAGTTTTGGACCTTCTAAAATTTTCTGAAAATAATATTAGCTGTTCGTTCTTGGGCTAAATATTTTCGTTCCAAGTCTTTGCTTTGCTTTGCCTTTTATTGTGATATACCTACATAAAGAATGTGAAAACGATAAATTAATGCTTATTGACCACCATAATTACTAACGAAATCAAATATATTATTATGTTTGTATAATAAAATTTAGACAAATAACAATTTCTGATATAACATACTTGTTAACTCTCTATACGATTTGAAATTTAATTATGAAAATAGGAACAAACTAAACCTACTGTACTTTGCAGGGTATCTACACTTTAGAAAGTCAGGAAAGTTCAAGGTGATCAGGGAAAGTTAGTGGAATCGAAGGGGTAATTTTGGAAGTCACGGAAATAATGGTAAGCAGCTAGGTACTAGTCTAACGGTCGCATGCATCGCCAGAGGCGTCAGTTAGAGACTTTTGACTGCAGTCTCTCAAGGAAACATCGACAAAGATTTCAGTCCACAAATAGTCAGAAAACAAATAGGCGATTGAGGGATTGAGGCTCAAAGGTGCGGAGATGAATTCTCTTCTATAGACAAAAGTCACGTTTTTAATACACAGCCGTTGCCATCGTACCAAATAATAAGTATGTTGCTTATTTGTTTAAATTGCTCGTTGTATAACACTAGGCAATCCAAAACATATAAGCTCTACTCAAACTTTAGGTAGATACGGCCGGTAAATTTAAGATCTTCTAAAAACTTACAGCTCGTCGTCCTTCTTATCGTTACCCGCCGTCCTTCCTATATCGATATAATAAGGACGGCGACGGCATGGTGGGTGGATAAGACTTGACGAAGAAGTAACAGTATTGGGACTAGCAGAGAGCCTTGCGGAATACCAGCAGTCCTGACTATCCGAGCAACAACTGTCAACGTCTATGACTGCTGGCAAAAAAAAATGGCATTACATTGCAATACGTATGTGGTTTGTTAGGGAACTTAGAAGAATTGGTTTTAGGGTCAGGATTTTTAAAGATAGATACCCTGTGATCTGTGGTCAGTAACTTTTATTTTATGTCGTTTCCGCACCTTTTACTTAATCGCTGTGCACAATAGGTTCCTTAACCTCCCTTTTTATTAGTTAGAAGTTGCGTCATCATTTATAATGTTTATAGTGTTCATCAGTTACTCTGAGGTGCAGGAGACAACATAAAATAGGTACTGGGTGTAGTATCTAAACAAATATCTAGATATTATCTTCTTCTTATCGTTTGGTTAGTGGCCAACCTGGTGACAGAGTTATTTAGATGCCCATATTTAGGCCTCTGTCGTGATCTAACTACTGTTAACAGTCGGGACCGACTTTTAACGTGCCCTCCGAAGCACGTAGACGCTCAGATGAACTACCACTATACGGTCACTAGCGCCCTTGGCTGCTTAACCCGCTGATCGCTTACCGACCAGCGCGTGCACCGCTTTAGCTATAATTAAATACCCTTATTACCGTTAAGAAATTACAAGCAGTGTGTTCTATTTTTACGTTCAATCTTTACAAGAATTAACTAGTTAGAACAATGGTTAACTTTTACTTTAAAGTAGGTATTCTGAATATCCGATTACCATTACGACAGTCTATTGATTAAAGGTATGTTAAATTAACTACCGAAAATTAGAATCTGGTTACTATAGAAGGATATTATTTTATTAGGTTCTAGATATTGGCAGAAATAATCGTCAACTGTTGGCTGAATGCCATTAGCAAATAAGTAGGTAGTTATTATATTTTATAAAGTAAATTATTATTATCTCTCAATGTCGATAAAATTGGCAAAATCCGAAAGTTTTTCGTGAATCACTAATATTTTTGTCAATTATATTACTTTTACACTCTTACACACTTACCGACACCAGTAGGTACCTACACTTAACTACTTGCACTAGCCAGTTTGTTAGTGCAAGGAGATAAGTGCACATATGTATTAGCACACATTATGTTTGCTAACACAAGTGCATTCTCTCATCCCTTACTTCTATTGTCGGGCAATAAAAGTGACTGTAATCTGATACGACCACGAAGAGATCTGACGCATGACCGGCTGTAATTACTCTGCGAGGCACCAACTCCTATTAGGAATGTTCTAGCAAAAAAACACAATAATAATTTGTGACCCAAGATCTGTCGCAAACATGCAAAAAGAATGAGCATTTCAGGTCAAGCATATTCGAAACCAAAAGACTTTAGGCGCATCCCCATTGAGATGTACCTACATTTTAATGGGGATGCGCCTAGCACTCGTACAGCGATACTCCTGGGCTAAGCGTCGTGTAAAACAAACTCAAATATTTAATTGGATGGAATTACTCTGGCCTACAAGGACAGCCCCAACAGACAGCATTAAATAAGATGGTAATACTACCGCGGGTACTAAGCTTGGGTAGTGCTTTTGTCCAACTCTCTCAACAAATCCGCGAGTGGCGTCAGGCCGCCTACACAGCCATCAAGGCCAAGTAGTCAAACGGCTAGAGGTTCTGGGAGTGAAGGCGCTCTAGGTGATCTTGACGAAGTAGGCAGTGCGGCAGCATAACAGGTTCCGGTGTTCCATTCATGAAGGCGGGGGTAGATGCACAGAACGGTTACAGTCGTTATGCCATCTCTAGGCCGATGAGCCCGACAGAACCGCCTCGCTACCAAAAGCAATTCCCCAAAAAAGTTTATGTCCAGCAGTGGACGCCTTTTGGCTGATAATGGTGATGATGAATACCCCAGCCGTAATGCACAATTTCAGCGCGAAATCTCGCGGTGCCCTATCAAATAGCGATTCACGAAAAACTTGAATATATACATTTTTGCAAGAAGCAATGGTTTCTAAATGTTATCAATATTGAATATTAAATGTAATAGTACGAGCAGTTCACTAATTAATTGAAACTAAGTCAAAGGAAAGACCTGGGAATAGATGGAACAGCCCAAAATATTATGATTAGATCATATCTACTCTTATAAGTAGGTACAGGTAAGTAAATACTTATTCTGAAATTGATATACTTACCTACATAATGATGTATAATTACCACAGAAAACGTGGTAATTAAATTTTGATTGAATTTAAACACCAATATACAATAAGCCAAAACAATGTGTTCTGAGCTTTTTTCTGGCTAAATGATTTTATTGGTTCTTTCACGCAAGGCTCATTGTTTAGGTGTGTGTACGAGTATATTTTTATATGCTTAAATTGAAAAGTGGACGATAAATAATAATTACTTAATATATAAGATGACAAGTCATTTAATAAAATTAGGCATAAATATATTTATTTGTGTTATAAAATAAATGATTATCAAAAATATCAAGGAAGATACTATCTTAAATTAAGCAAAAATATGATACAATAGGTAGGCTACAATAGGTAAAAATATTAGATACGCACCGCCGCGTCACAAGCACCGAAGATACACATAATTAATACAATACACACACCAACAATAATATTAATATTTGACAAATTTTAAATACTTAGTACCAGTTTTATTTTAATATTAATTATAATCAATTCCAGTTTAAAGAGAAATAATTAAGTACTAAACTAGGGGGTCTCGTTACCCAGTCGCTACTAGTGTTGTTCGGACATTTGTTTCTTTTTTATTGATTAAGTATAACAAAATAGTGCAAATATATTTTTAAAAGAGAAAACAAAAATTAATTAGCTTGAAAAGTGTAAAGATACAAGCAGATCAGTGTAATTTCTTATTATAATAATGATGATTGGGGACAACACTGCTGTTTTATGACATCACACTCCCGTAAAGCATTCCGATAATAAATAACGATTTTGCCGGCTGTTTTGTGGAAAAGGGATAGCAATATCTCAATTTCTCAAACTATAAAATCTTATAACTCCTTCATTAATTAACCATTGTCTTTACTTTTTTGACTTTAATTTAAAAACACGCGTAAAAACTGTTTTTACCTATTAAGGTCAAAAAATCAAATTCCCTATTTAGGTAAGCGACATTAGTCGCTTACCTAAATAGGGAATTTGATTTTTTGATATGATTTGTCAAATACCCTATTTAGGTAAGCGACATTAAGGTAAAAACAGATTCTTTCAAGCTTTCGTCTTTTAATACGTGAGTACTTCTATTAGGTATAATCGTGCGTTTAATACTAAGTGTATAAAATAATTACCTACAGAGCTCACGAGATTTGACAACACAGAAACACAAATAATGCGGGCCCACCTGATATTTGAGAGATATGCCATCAGTTTAAGAGAAGTGCAAGTCTGACTTTTTCTCCATCATACACTAACTAAACCATCCAACTAATTGCGAACATATCTATGTTCGCAATTAGTTGAATGGTTTATTTTTATGATGAGAATGGTTAATTCAGCTGATTGCAATGAACTTAGTTGTGGCATCAGTAGAAGCGTGAGGTCGCAAAGGTTTCTGGCCCAAAAAGCCCAAAAAACACGTTAGAATCAGATGCAACCAAAGTTGCGGGCGAAAGCTATAGTTAGTTTTACTTATCAGCAAGTTGAGGGTCACAGATATACCTCTATGGTTATAGATATCCGAAATATATGCCATCAGTGAAAGAGAAATGTCGCTACTTCTTTCCAGTGCATTTATACAAATGCCCATCAATTTTAAAAGCACGTTCATCTTATTTTTTTACGCGCTAAGAAACAAACCATCATCACTAATATATATTATTGAATAGCACATAATAAAAAATTAAAAGAAATTTGAGTAGTACTTGTTGTTTGGTGGAATATTTCTGTGGGAAGAGTAGCGGCGGCACGTCGCACGTACTGCGAGGCATATCTCTCGATATCTAGGCTCACGATCACTTGTGGGGGAAATTGTGTGCATTTACCCCTGCCATTAGGTATAGATTCTAGACGCTCGCGATTTTCACATTAGATTTTTACATAGATCAAGCCGCAAATGGTCGTGAGACAACGTTTTTTGATGACATTCCCAAGTTAGTAAAACCCATCTCCGATTGCTATTCATTCCATTGAATTTTGCATTTCATTTACATAAAATTCCATCGTCAAGTTGTAAAGAAACAATAATATCCCATGCATAGCTGCAGTTTTCTCGTTACATTATACAGTGTTTCAGAAATTTGAATCAATACTTACTTCGTACTTAATGTCCTACGATTGTGAAACATGATTGAAATTATCCTGAATGTTTTTAAGATGTCAACTGTGATTTTATATGTGAGACTCAAGTATCTACATAATATTCCATCGTACTTTTAAACATTAAATCTTTTTTTTTTACTTTAAGTCGCAAACAAGCATACGGCCTGCCTTTTGATAAGCGACTACCGTAGCATATGGATGTTAAAATTATAATAATACTTAAAAACAAATCAGGGATTTCCCATTGATTTTTTTCCTAAAAACGTTTTCAATAACTTAGCGTTATAAACGTAATTTCTATTCTATTCTATTAAATTTATAAAAATACGTTTCTTAACAAACTCATTCCTAAATGAGCACTGGAGAGCTATTCTAACGCACAGGAACATAATAACATAACTGTATGTACTTAACTAGTTATTTGGTCGGGTCTTCAGTAAGATGGAGATCGATCCCCTCGTTGGCCTTGCTCGATTGTGTTGTGCCCTACCTCTTTTAGAATCTTGCCACTAAAGTAAAATTAGGAATGTTTTAAATTTGAAAGTTTAAAAGAAGCATGAGGCGTTAAAATGTAAGTTGTTCGACCGAGAGAGAGAGAGAGACGGTGCTATATAGCATGCGTATAGGGTTGCCACCTTTTTTTGTTGTAATTATATTACACAAGAAGAAAAGTACACAGTATCAAAATAAAGTACATTTTATTTTTCTTTATGACGCTGGCTTTCTGTCTGTCGCTGGCGAGTGGCAACATCGATTTAGCGCCAATCGATAAATTCCGTTTAACGAAAAAATAACTACTAAACTTTTCAAAAGCATGAAGAAATCACATCATGCGAAATAAAATATTTTCGTGTACTTTATTGTTCTCATAAAGTATAGAGTACAATTACCTAAAATAACGCGACGTACAATACTTTGTTATAAAGTACGGGTGGCAACCCTACATGCATATCTCCCTTTCTCGATCGAATTCCAATAAATAATACGTCATCATGGTAAGCCCCTGACCTCTATTCTGCTCTAATAATTTGGTCAATTTATTCATTTGGTTCAGATTAAACATCTGTAAGTATATTGTTCATATTTCTGAAATCCACAGTATAAGTATGGATATTGTGTTAGTAACTAGTTTCTGGTGGTACTAATCGACGAAGCAGATGCATGTTATGGGTGTACATTACCCTGTTCGCGTCGTTATAGTCGACTGGTTTACTGGCGGGCAACGGTCTGATCATCATCTTAGTTTTGCTTAGCGGAGTATTAGGACCTTTAAACGATATCCAATATATAGATTGTCCTCGGCTTTCTTCACCAATCTGTGTGTATTTGCCGTTAAGATTACTGGAATCATAATAACAATAACATTAATCATACTTATACCTGTCTTATATCTTATATGTCTTATATACTAGCGGCTCGCCACCAATTTTTATAACTCCCGCTTTTCGCCGACTTAAGGGTTGATTTTCTAAAAATCTGTCTTAGTACTCACATACAGTTGTTAAGAGAACCAACATGCAAACTTTCACGGCCCTAGCCTCTGTACTTTGACTGCGAGCTCAGCGCTGATACATCAGTCAGTCAGTCAAGTTCTTCTTTTATATAAATATAGATAAAAACGCTAGTTCTTTCTTTGTCAATGACCTGGCTTTAGGTAACTAAATTCCTAAAGCTAGCTGACATCATCGTTCTGATCCACCCACCTATTAGGTACTTTCATACTTAATTTATGTCCTACATAGGTGTAATTTTTCTATCGGTGCAGTTAGTGCTGTCAAAATCGTTAGGTTTGGGATAATTATATTCACCCGCCCGCTTCCCTTTCTACCTCCCCGCAGGCCCCTGTCCCTGTCAGTACGGTCTGCACTTTGGAGTCGTCTCCGATATTAGAGTATTCATTCGTATTACTGTACATACCTAATAGTATAGTAATAGTTGTTCCAATGCAGCCAACATGGCAAAATTTTGAAATGACAACTGCACAGTTATAAAATAAATTTTGAATTGAGTACATACTCAAACTCAAAGTCATTTATTCATTTAGATCAAATACATGATACTTTTTATGAATGTCAATTAAACAAAAGTCAGCATATTTTTTTCCTACAGCCAGTTCGCTGACATGGGTAGGGCCTAGAGAAGAATTGGCACTTGGCTACTCTTTTTAATCGTCAAGGTATAATATATACAATTTGGTATGAGTTACAATTTGAAGTAGGTAACAAAAAGGTACGGAACCAACACACCATACCCAAAAAAGTAATTAAAATAAACAACAACACAATATAATAGGTGGGTACATATTATCCGAGTATCATTTTAACCGAACGATGCGATGTCTATTGCTGACTAGTCACATCCAGCTATCTGTTCTTAAATTAGGCAGAGCCTGCGGGCTTATCATGTCAGGTTAAAACGAAAGTCGTTAGACCGAGAAATAGCTCCGTCCTTCTTTTTCGCTCGAACGACTCTCATTTTAACCCGACATGGTGAGCCCCCCGTACTATGGTAATCAGACAACTGAGCCTCTAACATGTGGCATAAGCGATAGTAGAATCGAAAAGTCAAAAAATAAAATGTATGGAATTTGACGTGAGTCTACGATTTAATGTCGTAAAGTTACGTCAAATCCCATACATTTTCTTTTTTGACTTTTCGATTCGACTATCGCTTATGCCACTTGTCTAGAGGCTCTGATTGCCATAGTACAGGTAATTGTAGATAATTTACACCCAAACACAGAACAAGAATCGTCAAGACTGGAACCGAACCTACAACTCGGCTAAGCAGTCAGGGTCACTTGAATAGGCCAATAGGTCAGTATAAAGTTTTATAACATCATTGTTGATATTTTTTATACTTGGACGGATATTTGTTGAATATATACCACGGTATATATTGAACTATGTATATAGTTACATACGTATTTATACACGTATAAATACGTACCTATTTAACTATATACATCCCGAGGAAACCACGTAGTACTTTAAAACATAAGTTGCTACAAACAAAATAGTAGATAGTACTTATCATTTTTATCACAAAATTATTATCTGGTTGACTACCTATCTTAGTGCTATCTGTAAGTGGAATTTTTGTTTATAGGTAGGTAAGATAACTAGTTCGTAGGTAACTACTTTGAGTTATTTGTTTTGCCGATTTAGATTGAAGTAGGATAGATGCCCTAGGTTGCAAGGCTAGGGCGGGGATGGGGGGTAGATCTTCGGATTCTATCGATATATATATATCATAAACCTTGTCTTTCTCTCTTGATAGAGGAAAGGAGACCCGTGCCTAGCAGTGTGGCATGTATGGATTGCTATTATTATTATGTATCACAAATGTGGATTGTCAAAATACTTTTTTTTTTGTAATGAAAATAAATATCGTACCTTTTGTCACACTCTTTATACCACCATGCTCCGCCATGCTCTGTTGCGCAAGCGCCATCTTTCCATTCGTCATTGTCTACGTCGAACGATGAGAACTTCTGCCCCGCGTGGTACGACAATGAGTCTCCTGCAACCAATGCCGCCGCAGCGATGTAAGTACAGGCCTCCTGTGCTCATATAGGGACGAGTTTTTAATAAAGAGATTACCCATCCTAGGGATACTTCATCACTAAATCCTGGGGTCACAATTAAAATATCTATACCATATCTTTTCGTCCCAAATACCGCAGTGTCTTCGAAAGAAAGTCTTCGACCAGTGTGTGTTGCCAGTGATGACCTATGGATCCAATACGTGGTCGTTCACTATGGGCCTAATGCGCAGGCTCAAAGTCACCCAAAGAGCAATGGACAGAGCTATGCTTGGAGTTTTCCTGCGAGACCGAATCAGAAACGAGGAGATCCGTAGGAGAACTAAAGTGACCGATATAGCTCGAAGAATTGCATCAATTAAGTGGCAATGGGCAGGGCATATAGCTCGCAGAACCGATGGCCGTTGGGGCAAAAAGGTTCTAGAGTGGCGACCATGAACTTGACGACCTGGTAAAGGTCGCGGGCAACCGATGGACAAGGTCAGCTCAGGACCGAACGATGTGGAACACCTTGGGGGAGGCCTATGTCCAGCAGTGTTATGACTGAGATGGATAATTAAAATACAATAAGTAGCATAAGGAAAAGCCATGTTTGTGTTGGCTAAGTATATTATTTTTCTTTCACTAGAACAAGCACTGTGTCGCGAGGGTGTGTGGGACTTTACAAACATACAACGAGAGAGCAAGCATTCTATCGAGCAATTTTGGCTGGGGAAGGACCTTCACCTTACAGAATTCCACAGCCAACAACTACACACAGCGGTGTAGTTGTGTTCAAGCGTCCATAGGCTACGGTAACAGCTTAACATCGGACGGGCCGTATGCTTATTTGCGACCTAAGTAGTACAAAAAAAATACAGTCCTCGTGCAACAAAGTACCTCCTCTAGCACCCAAACTCTGGTGAAATATTTTTGAATCACACAAAATGTTATCCCGTGTAAAAAACGAACCTACAACATTTGGCGCGCGGTGCGCTAATGTTTGGGTGAACTCTGTGTCTGTTACCTACTTGTTGGGCCGTAGTGCGAGAGTATTTCAAAAGCAACAAAAATAATAAAAAAATAACCCTACGTTGTAATGAGTACATAATCACTTACCTGCTGTTCCATAGAAAGTGCCGAGTGTACTAATTCTATACCCTTCATGTTTAGGTCCAATGGTAAATACGGAGTAGCCTGCATAGGCATCTTGTCCATGCTGTGTCTCTATTTCTATCCTCAGTTCATACAACTTTTGGTTGGTCAAATAATTGAGCTTCTCCAGTCCAAGCCAAAATTCTCCGGCGAGGTTACCAAAACCGTACTCATAATCGTGCCATCCTTTGTAGAAATCTTGCGATCCGTCGAAACGATTTTGGAATACCTGACAAATAACTAGGTTAAAAGTAAATTTTGCTTGATGATAAATATTACTGAAACACGCAGCGTGCGCAGACTACCAACAAGGTGAACTGACAACTTGGAGAAGGTTGCAAGCAGCCGATGGATAAGGGCAGCTCAGGACCTAATGTACCTGTGGTAATCCTTGGAGATGTTTATATCTAGCAGTGGACTATATTGAATAGCCTAGGTAATACACCGGTATATTATATTATACCATTGTCTTTGAATTAAGTTTCGGCATAGTCTATAAATATGTATCTTACCATAAATCATGTAAACATATAAGACTGTTATTTGCCAAAATAAATAAAAAAATAACATATTTTCAGTTTAGCAGATCACATTAGCGTATTGCAAGGTATCACGATGCCAAAATACGCCAACGGACATTCTTTATCAACTACCTCACATTGAGGTGTGTTTAGATCGCGGGTATCGAAATTGCGAGGCTGTCTCGCGAAGCTGCTCACTGGTGCTCGCAATGAGCAGGCAATCGGTCAGGCAACGTTTAAATTGGCACGCGAGGTAAACGCGTCTCCACATCACAAGGCTGAAATCCTGAGTCCCTTGCGAGGCAGCCTCGTTATTTCGATACCCGCCTTTATACTTACTACTTATGGAGCTGATTCTTTTTTTAAATAAAATATGATCAAAAGTTCAATCATTTTAACCGGAATATGTCAAAGCACTTTGCTCAGTCACATCATTGTCTTGTGGTCGTGGTCTTGACTATTAAATATATAATGATTGACTGCCTCGGTGACTCAGTGGTTGATGTGCGTGACTGCTGATCACGAGGTTCTGGGTTCGATTTTCGGGTCGGGTCAAAAACAGTGGGTTATTTTGGGAAGAAATATACAATGCCCGGAGTTGAGAAATTGTTTGTGTTTACACCCCTGTTGGTCCTACGCCTGATCTCTTTTAGGTCGTGTCGGATTGCCGTCCTACCGGTCTATGAGAGGGAAGGAATAAAGAATGCACTTGTGTTTGCGCACACACTTGTGCACTATTATACCACTATAATTCGAGTGTTACCGTCCATCCTCCACCCGCAGTAGTAAGGTCGCAGAGCACGTAGAAGGGGTCCATGTCATCAGGTTTGATCTTATATATACCAGATACGTTGAACCCTTGCACTTGGATCTCCTGACAGTCTGTGGGGTAACGCTCCGACCGGTCCACTCTGTTCGTTCTGTACACAATTTATTATCATTTTAATAGATGTTATAAGAGAATTACTGTCGTACCAGCCTGAACATAAGCTAAGAAAATTTGTTCCTGCAGTAGCTTAAGAGATAAAGCTACTTATTTCAACCCGCCAGAAATTTTGTTGCCATTCAAATTTGGAGTAAAAATCATATTAGGTTTTAAAATTTTAATATAAAATGAACAACAGCGATGAAGGCTGATAAGTTACCAAACAGGTGACTTATCAGCCTTCATCGCCGTCGTACATTTTGTATATGCACCTGACACTAAGACGGGCTTAAGCAATTATATTTCTTATGAATATGAGTCTAAATAACCTAACATCGATGACATAGTAGGTAAACTACTAACCTGCAATCGCATTTCTTCGATTTTTGATCGTGCAGAGTTCTTCTAAACTCAGTGATTAAGGCCAGGGCATCCAGCGGGCCGTCACCAATCCGATTACTCGTCGTAGGGCTTAAAGAACATATTTTTACAAGATAAGTAAGTTTATTAAGGATGGGTGATCATACATGCGAGCAAAACCGACTAGGAAAGCATCTCGACCTTACATAGGACCACAGTCAAATACAAAGCATAATGTAGTTGTGTTTCTATGCGTAGGAACTGATCTCCTATCTAAAAGCTATATGTATAATATATATATATCTCACCTTTGTTATATTATATTTATTATTTATATATATTTTATATAGTAAAGATAATACATATTTATTTTATTTGTTTACCTATATTTTGTGTTATACATCGTATTTAGTTTGCATAATTATTTAATAATAATAACCTCTTCAAGTAACTTTTATTTATGCATCTACTTCTTTATATCTCTGCATCATCCTATGGTAGATAGACTGGTAGAGAATGCTTTTAGCATTAAGTCCGCCTATACAAACCATTGTATGAAGTTATAAATAAATAAATAAAAGCTTTTATATATAAATCCCTATACCAACCCGTCTGGCCAGCGTGGTATACGAGTAGGCTAATAACCCTTTAAATTTATGGAGGAGACCCGTGCCCAGCAGTGGGACGTTTATGGGTTGACATGATGATATATAAATCACGATTGGAATCAGTTTTCTTAAACACATATTATATATTTTTTTAAACATAGCATGTATACTTTATTCACATTATATATCATAATATATTTGAAGGTTCTCACGGTCCGTTAGTCAGGAACATGGTGGGGATGTACGTAATTTATGTATCCACAACAATGGGAGAATATACGTTTGGACCCTAGCAGTCGAAGGCTCTAGCACTTCAATTGTTGTTTCTTATACATTAGAGTATGGGGCCCTTTTGAGCGTTAGGCGTTAGAGACAAATTTATTCGTATTTCAGAGGTTCGCTAAGGTCTCAATTAATGTTGGTACTAAAAAGCTGTAAAATATTATTTTACAGCTTGTCCGTATAATTGGGATCTCCGAAGCAACGAGCTGCTCGATTTTAGAAGGATAACAGGAGCCCCCAAAAACCAGGTTGATCTACTTTGATCAAGCTGGCGGCATTTGTGATCTCCGGGCGCTCAAGATAGTCGCGTGATATACTTAATTTGCGTTAAAAATTAAAGATTGTATTTGATTTTTTTTTAATTTTAGGTACCTCTTATTTTAAAGTAGGTACTTTCTTAAATATACAATTTAGTGAAAGTCTTTACCTATCTATACATATTTAATTGCTTGTCCCGACTAAGTTACTGTCTGATTCATCAACGCAGAGTCTAAAAACTCCACAAAAGTTTATTTAATGAGTGAGCATTAAGAGCGGATTTTGGAAATTTTACCCCTAAGGGGACAAAATACGGAAAAAATGGTTGGATAGAAGTCTGTCATTCTTAAAATAATAAGCAAGAGCTTCTTCTCACAAGCTTCTGGGTAAAAATAAATATAAAACGTGAAGTAGGTCATCATATTTAAAGTCAAAAAGCGCTTCTGCTTAGAAACAAAGGTACATATAATATCAGGGTTTTGAAAAATGTTTGGACCCTAAGAGGGTGAAAGAAAAAAAATCAACCACTAAGAAATAATAATGTTTGACATTTGCGAAGCCGGGTGGGCGGCTAATTAGGTATATATTACATAATTGTAATTTGCCTAAATGATGGCAAACTTGCAGTCTGCCACCCATTATTGAAAACGTAGCTACAGCACTGTTTGCAAACGTCGCCGCGTCGCGTCCATACGGTACGATAACTGCTTGCCATCAGGCAGGCCACATGCTTGTCAAAAAAATAAAAATACTTGAAGGTGTAATCTGAACTGACGCTGCAGTGACTTACAGTCCAAGATTCGGAACATACAATAGTAATAATCAACAGTGTGAGAATGCATTTCATACCTACATATTATATTAATGTAAATAAATAATATTTATGTATGTATATGTATGTCAATTGATGGTTCACATCAATGTTAAAATAAACAATATAATAAAACATTTGTTTGTTGTTTTTAAAAATGTCTCTCAGACTTCAGTTTCACCTGGGAAGATTTGATTTCAGAGGACCTGGGTACAAATATAAGTACCAAAAGTTAACTGGATAACATTAATGCTTACTTACTTTTTGGAAATTTCAACAGTACCTACAGACTACATTATTTTCTTGTTATAAATATTAAAGTATATTTTATTAAATTATACTTAGGCATTCGTACATAGACCGCTGATTGGTACGATCACTAACCACCCGACAACAAGACAATCTCACTTTTTAATATATGGGTCCCAAAGAGAAACTATGGCTTTTTACAAACCACTTAAATTACTTAGTATAAGACCATAGCGTCGATTTAGACAATATTGGTCCTGCACCAATCAAATCGGTGTTCTTTTTCGTCGGTACCTTATGAATGTACATACTTATGGAAGGGAAACGCTATTGAAATCAAAACCGTAATAGTGCAATGTTTATACAGTTGGTACCAGCCTCCATATTTTATTTAGCCAATAGTCCAAGGGGAGGGGGAGGACAAGTTGATGGGAATAAAGTCAAAAAGGTCAGACCTAAGTGCGCTAAGGGCCATTTCAATCTATTAGGGGTGGAGGAGGGCAGCTGCCCTACCCTTCCTTTGGTGCCAGCGTATGCCCATGACTCCAACATTCAAGTAATTAGGTACCCACTTACATTATAAAATTGAAAATGAAGAACAGAAATTGACCTGCATAGTTTTATTCCAATATTTCAACAGTATGATGCACAAAGAATGCAAAAACAGTAGGTAGATCGAGGTAGTCCATTGCAATTGCCGAGGTGACATTGCCTATCACTTTTTTCGAAATTACTAACTACCATATTTTGTTTCAACATGTCCCTCCCATCATTGAATTATTAAAAAAATCTTGTAGGTACTTAGGTGGTTAGGTGTAAGTATATCTTCTAAATTATTTATTAAAATATAATATAAAAATATATTAGACTCACTCAGAATAAGTTCTGGTAAACTGGCGACTCTTGACCTCAGATATCGTAGTGACAATGGTGTCCACGCCATCCTGGACTGACTTCAAATTGTTCTCGATGAGATTTAGTCGCGCATCCAGACTGGAATCTATATCTGTGCCATCTAAGTAATAAAAATCGATAAAGTCTTTGTTGTTTTACTTTAAAATATGAGTAGGTGTAGGTGTAGGTATCTACAAGTTAGAAGGCAAATGCTACCGAAAATAAAAAATGGCTTGCTCGGCTGTTAATTGCTGCTTGATGGGTATTACACATGACACAGAAATACCATCAGTCACCATTAAAAGAGAACATACAATGCTATACTATACAATTAATTTAATTCACGTAAGTACGATCAGGTATCTACTTTTCGTTCACAGCTGAACTGCTCCTGTAGACAAGTGGCACAAGTAAACGGTACGTAGTAAAATAGAATAGAAAGCAGGTGTATGGGATTTGACGTTATATTATTTATTTATTTTATTTATTTTAACTTATGTCAAATCGCATACTAATACCACTTGTCTAGAGGGGCTGGTGGCCTGTCCATCAACGTCGCAGTTTGCGAACCATAGCCAAGCTTTTCCATCCTTTTTCATTCTCGTAATAAAAGTTTTCTTAAAATCTTGTTTTAAATTGAATTGTTATTTATTTAACAAATTAAAGTCTTTACTTTTTGAATCGCATTGTATACCTAGTCTAATAACCATTAAGTAAATACAGTTTTTTTTCAATTTAACATTATCACAATGTAAACTACTATTTCTTTTTAATACGACGTACGGTTTGTCCCTAAACCGATTCCTTCGTAAGATTTAAAGCAACATCCAATGATACCAAGTCAGATAGTATAAACTATTTATAACGAAGATAACAATGAATCTGAAAAATATCTTTCGGAAACTAAAACACGCCCATTTGATCCCAAAGTCCGCAGCTGGTCAATACATATTTCTAAATACATACATACCTACTATAGATAAATTACACCCAGACACAAATCTAAGAATTGTCATAATCACACAAAGACTAGTCTTAGGTGGAAATCGAACCTACGACCTCCAGCTTAGCAGTCAGGATTACTAACTAGAAGACCAACGGGCCAGTCAATGAAGACGTTCATTGATACTCACACTATTCATCAGTATCTTGTTGGTTCTTTTTGTGGCCAATGACCCTGACTTCTTAGCCAAAGGTCGTATGTTTATTAGTTATCTGATTGCCATAGACCTTAGGTAATACATTGTTTAGTGTTGATCAAATGGCCGTGCGTGTGTTAGTAGACTAATAAAAAAATATAATATAATAAAAAAAACAAATTAACTTAACCATAACTAAAAATGCAAAAGTGTGTTACAGCAGGCAATAGACAAAATACGAACAAAAATGTAAATTCTGTGAAATTCATAACTACTCATCATTTTAAAACTACTTAAGTATGTGCTATTAAATAGCACCTAACTACCTACTTACTTGACATGTCATCGTGAATAGCACAGACACATAATTTACTTAGCTCGTACATAAAAAGAACTCACAATAAGTATCAAATACTTGAGGTCGCCCAGTTGTTGTTTAACAGTAATTTTAGTTTACTGCAGTCTTCCTCCATATTAACTATAATCTATGCCAAATCTAACACTACATATACATATATATTCAATACAAACAAGTACTTCTTCACGTATAAATATATAGATTTACCTAAACTCTAGGTATATTACTTACCTTTGTAATATTTAAAAAAATAAATATATTATAATTTAACTATGTAGATAAGTAGCAAAGTACGACTCAAATACGAGTTCGATTTTGACCGGTAGTACAAATATTATACAAACGTACTTAGTCACATGAATACTACTTAATCGAAAAACATACCGCCACGGAGAAGAAAAGGATGAGATTATGAGACAAAACTCACTTCTTAAACACTAACCTCCTAGGGCCAGCGTGTGTGGATTAAGGCTTAACTATTTTAATATTTAGTATTTCATTAATATAATAATATTTTATGTAATTTTCATTACTGAGCAATCCCAATGGTGACCAACACATTAGCTTAGTTTTGGGCCAAAGGAAAACTCAGTATATTGATCATGTATTTTATGTATTTTATTTTATTAAATTAAATTGACTTTCACTCAGCTCTATCGATAAAGGATCTAGGAGACCTGCCCCTCTAGACAAGTAGCATAAGCGATAGTCGAATGGAAAAGTCAAAAAAACAAATGTATGGGATTTGACGTAAGTTTACCACATTTTATCGTAGACTTACGTCAAATCCCATACATTAGTTTTTTTCACTTTTCGATTCGATTATCGTTTATGCCACTTGTCTAGAGGCTCTGTACGTAGTAATCTGTGGCTCTGTGCTCAACAATAGAACATAATTATATGAGTTGCTATTAAGTACATAATTAAATATATAACACACAATGTAATAGGTAATTATAATAATGTCCTACTGACCAGTAACTGCAGATAAACAGGACAGAGACCACCAGGCAGAGAGAGAGAGAGAGAGATCGGTCGTAGGAGTGTGTTATTCCCGGGGCACAACGAGGGTTTATACACCACCAATTTTAAAATTAGATCACTAATTTCGTAACAGAAAGGCACAATATTTATTTATTATATTATTAGCTGTTGCCCGCGACTCCGCCCGCGTGGATGTCGGTTATCGCTATAAAAATATGTGCCAAATATCGATACTCCACACTCATATAGATAATATTTCATTTAGATCCGTTTAGTAGTTTTTAAGTAGTAAGAGTAGGTAACAAAAATCCATACATACATTCATCCATCCTCACATGTATGCTATTAGTAGGATATATATTCGCACCCTCGCAGTAATTGGCCACTAGACCAATGACGATAAACTAAATCTTGTTTACTTATTATCATTAGATCTTAACTTGGCTCAAGTAATTCGTTTACACTCAAAATCAATCAATTTATGCCAACAGGACCTTAGACAATCCATCTATAAATTATGTTTCTTCTCACTAGAATATATTAAATTACACAAATAGATACTTTAAAAGGTAGAAAAATACCTTTAGCTCTCGGGACATCTAATATTGACTTGATATGACTGATATCACTCCTTAATCCATGGACGTGTGGTTCCAGGTTTGATGAACAAGTACTTTCAGAGCCGAGTGACTGCGATATAAGCGCTAACTGTTTCATTATATTATTTGATTTTTCATGAACTTCTATATCCAGCCTATTAAGTCTGAAGTCTATACTTTCAATTTTCTTAAAATATTTTGCATTACTGTTGGTGATGGAACTTAATAACTTATCTAGGACAGCTTCGTTGTCACTCAGTGTACTCGACTGCGGTACTCGCGTAAGGTTTTCTCTTGCCTTTGGTGATAACATAGCATCTGTCAACTCATCTTCGTATGCATTTTTCCAGAGTGACTTTTCTTGAACATGATTCCCTTCTTTTCTTCGACCTCTCTTATCGTTCACTTCACAAGATATTGTTGTGAGGATAATGAATACTGTATGCAGAATTAAAAATTTTGGCACCATTCTGCAGTGTGTCTCTTACGTGTGTTATGAACCGACTGTGCCCAAATTAGTTACCGATACTCACGAATACAAGTTTACAAAACTGGGAGTAGAGGGAGGTGGGATCGGCAAATAAACAAGAACATTCCGAGCGCATACTTTCCGTTGTGAATGAATATGATTCGCACAGAGTTTATACGATGCGACTTATTGTTTTTACAATATTTATAAACAAGAGCAACATTGTGACTATAGTTTCACTAGTAAGTAATACAATAATTATTGTTTGCATTGAACAAATAATACATAATAGGTACTTTTGGCCAGTTTAGGATAATAAGTAGGTACTTGGTTGTTTTTTAAAAAGGGAGCGTGTAGCTCAGTCGTTTCAGAGAAACGCACAATTAATTTCTTATTTTAACATAGATTTTTTTTTTTTTATTAACCGACTTCAAAAATAGGTGGTTATCAATTCGTGTGTATTTTTTAAACTGTTTGTGACCGTCATTTATGGACTGATTTGAAAATCTTTTCTTAGGTGAGAGGACATACTTTCAGTTTAGTTCCATTTGTATCTAAAGAAAGTTATGATGATGGAATCCATGAGGAATTGAGGGGCTCCTCAAAAATATAGGCATACATATAGAAATTTTAATATTTTTCAACAAATTAAACGTTTGGATTTAAAAAGTGTAAGTAATTTGGTGAAGTGAAACTGATGAAGAGGACCATAGATGGCCACCTGAACTTCTTAATAGTAAGTATTTCACGGATGGCGATTACAAAAGTCTCGATTAATGTTCTTAAGCAAAATGGTATAATTGAACTGAACTGACAATGAAGCCTATCTGGTAGGCAACGGAACTCCATAATTAGAATCAAGGTACAAAGTAATCTAGCCGTGTTTGGGCTTATTTGAATGGTCATGAGATGCACCTTAGCTGTTAATGATCAGATTAAAAAAAACGTGTCTATGGAGAGATTAGAGTTTGAAAGGTCATCCTGTTTAAATATTGTAGACTTGGAATTTTAGGGATTTTGATTTTTTTTTACCTTGCTTTAAACTAAGGCTTTGAACACGGTCCCTTCTTTATTGTTGATACACTCGGCGGAGTGTGATGCATAATTATAATAATCGTTAGGATCATAGCTCTAATACATAAAAATAAATTAATTATTATCTAGCCTAGACGCAATCTAAATAAAATGCACTAAATTTCATATACTCGCTTCTGTTGAAAACAAAGGTGCATGTATTTAGGAGGGTTTTTTCATTTTTTTCCTCTAAGAGAGTTTTTTTTAATTCAACCTTTTAAACATTTAGCCTGTGCGTGCTAGTATTCAATAAAACTAATAATAAACGCCCTTAAAGCTCCTATTTTTTTAAGAGCTGATACAATGGAAAAAGCTGAGGGAAGATCCCTTACAGAAGTGGAGTGAATTTGAAAGTGAAGTGAACTGTGTAAAGTTATTCGACTGTTCATAAAGAAACGTTTTTGTATCCCAGGGTTACTCCAAACCCTAGTGTTAATTATTTTGGGTGGACAACACTAAGGAATATATTATATTTACGACACATCTCTTTTAAATGACCTTTATCACCACATCGATCACAATATACGCTTTGAACCTGCCACTCGCTGTGCCTCCGCTACCCGCGCGTAAGTCGCCAGCGCCAGCGCTGCCACGCGTGCATGCTCTCGCTGGGCCCAGCCACGGCCTCTGTGCCGCTGTCGCCGCGTGCCTGTGAGCCGCCACCAATACCAGAACGAGCTTGACAGCACGTTTATAATCCAACTCCCATTCGGCAAATAGGCTTGATCTCATTTCTTCAAGATGTAAATAGACCACCAGAAACAAATTGATCCCTCAAGTTGATCTCAAGCATATTGCCAAAATTGCACGTTTTGGCTAAATTCTGCAAGTAATAAGTAGTTGACAATCTCCGTCTCACTTTGCTTTCTTTGCCTAAACACGTGTCTTTTTGCGAACTCAGATAGTTTCGGTTTAAGGTGCTCCTACACTATTCGTTCCAGGTCGTCAAATGATTTGTTCAAGTCAGGAGCGCACAAATATCACATGGACTCATATAACATGCCACGCCAGTGTGATTCACTAAAGTCGCCACGCGCTATTTAGAGTTACGAACTGCTTAATCCTTCTACAATAAGCATGCCCACTACAAAGTGTTAAATTATACCGATAAGCATTGTGCAATAGTAAAATGACACTAAGTAAACAAAAAAAAACCGCCAATGATGAGTAAAAGTAAAACCGCGGTTAGAGGTCATTTAAGATAGAACTACCTAGTATATACATAATAACAATAATATTTGGTCCTGTATTCATTTTTCTTTCAACGAAACATATTTCATAGAAACACAATTCAATTACTTAATTTTGAGATCCATTTTTTTTACTAAATTATTAATAGTAAACAATTATTTTTTACGAATGTTGTTTATCCAGTGTATAAATTTATATTTTAATTTGGTTTTCAATAGATGAATAAGTAAATATTGAGTTTAAAAAGTAAAACGAATGTTGTTTATTCGGTGTATTTTTCCACCTGATCATTTTTAAAATGTAAATGCTACGGAGGGGTTTCTGACGGTGTCGCAGTTTTAATTATCTAACCTAAGGTACTATTTTCCTTTCTACCCCTCTAGACAAGTGGCATAAACGGTAGTGGAATCGAATAGAACAGAAAGCAAATGTTCCATACATTTGCTATTTGACATAAGTTTACGATATAATGACGTAAATAATTTCGAAAATACTAGGTTAGCTGTAACTGCTACACGTCGCGGTTTGCCTGCTGGCGCCTCGATTACCGTAGTTTGGTCCTCCTGCAGTTCCAGGCCCAGATGAAGTAGGTATCCCTATATGGTCTATATGGTCGCACTGGTCATATAGTCAGAGAGGCGATCGCCCCCCAGGCTCCAGCCTGATCTAGATCAGGTAGTTCGTCCATATATAAACATTAGATAAGAGAGGTAGGGCACCATACGAGTGAGCAAGCCTTACAGAAGTAACACCTTTCATACACTTCCCACAGGAGTGAAGTTGTGTCCCTGTGTGTGAGTACAGAGCACAGAGGAACAAGTTTTCAGCGCTCATTTAGGAATGCGTTTTTACCGAAACGTTTCGTATCTCAAGGATACCTACTCCATCTTAAAACCGTGGTATTAAAAATGTTGGGTTAGCAACACGCAAGCGATACCTCTATCATTGCAAGCTACGGTAACTGCTTACCATCAAACGAGCCTTACATTTGCCACCTAAGTAGTAGGTATATAAAAACCCGATTTATGTGTGGATACCAGAAGCGATTAACATATAAATGTTATTGGATAAGTTAAAATTAGAGTGGAGCTTGAATCAAGTATCTTGAATTTATAGAAATCTGTAACTGTGGTGACAGATATCTATAAATTGTGGTTTTGTACCGAGCCTTTCTATATAATTATTATATCCCGTATTTTCTTCGTGCATCTTTTTAGTGAAAATGAGTCAGATTTTTCGTAACTTTTGTAGTCTAGGAGTCTATACTTGACCTTTTGGTTAGAACGCGACTCTCTACGTGCCGCGGCAGCGGCCTGCGAGTGCCAGAATCTAATATTATGGTAGGTACATACGAACAAGACAAAAAAACATTAGGTATCATATAATTTTATCCCTACCAATTTTGAAAATTTGAACCTTTTGAAAAGTAGTTGTTGCAAACTGTTCCCAGTTAAGTAGAACAGTTGGATGGAAATAGGCAAGGAACATATTAAGTGACATGCACTTGGAGAGGTCAATGTCCAGCAGTGGACTGCGAAAAGCTAATCTAATAAATACTAATATTATAAAGCTGAAAAGTTTGTTTGTTTGGTTGAACGCGCTAATCGCAGAAAGTACTGGTTCGATTGGATAAAATATTTTTTAGTTGAATAGTGCATTTATCCAGGAAGGCTACAGGCTATTAAAACTATTGACATCACGCTATGATCAATAGGAGCGGACCAGTAGTGAGATATGTTGCAAAATCGGGGAAAATATTCCAAATTACCACGCGGACGAATGTAATGTGTATTTTGAACATAATAATAAAATAGCGATTTTATTTTAATTTGAAAATGTTCTCGAAAGGGTAACTTTTATCTTTCTTAAATTATTTTTGATAACGCGATTTTGTTTTCTTCCACGCTTCCATATTTCGCCGCCCCTAAAAAATTGCCACCCTGGGCACTAGCCCCGAGTATACATACTGTAAAACCACAGCTGCATTTGAGTATAACTTGAGAAGGATATGTGCATCAAGTTAGTTAGGCAAATCTGATGTATAAAATATCCTATAAGTAATAGATTTAATTTTTTTAATGTTCTTTTATAACTTACTTAAGTAGCTATAGCTACCTTTTTATTTTTACTCTGTTTTTTATAGTTTTAAGTTGTACACTGTAATATACTGTTTATTTTAATATCGGAAAGAAACTAACGTCTAAGACACTGGCTCGGCCTAGTTTAGACATTAGAAGTCATTGTATTCAAGTTTAAAACACAGTCAATTTAATGTACTGTGATGATAAGTTAAAAATGTACTGAGATGTCTCAATAAAGTATTTTATTTATTTATTTAAGTACCTGGTCTATCCTTACTAATATTATAAATGTTAAAGTTTGTAAGAATGGATGGATGGATGTTTGTTACTCTTTCACGTAAAAACTACTGAACGGATCTGGATGAAATTTGGCACACAGATAGATTTTTGCAGCGAAAACCGACAACCACGCGGGCGGAGCCGCGGGCAACAACTAGTATAATATGTATAGATGAATCATAAGTTAGGTACAAAGTACTCAATACGAATAAATAAGCTTAGACACGAGGTATTTGCTGTAAACCGTTTAAGAGTTCCCTCGACAGTCTTTCGTCTCGGTCATCAGATCAACTTCATGTCTTCATATTATAGTGTCATTAAAATTAAACATATTGTGTGCCAAATTTTAACAGAATCAGTCAACAGATGAAAATTTTGTGGATGAATAATTTTATCAATTAAGTATCCCTTTTTTATTTATAAGTATTAAGCTATTGCATAGCTTCTATCGCGGGCCTCGGGCGTGGAGACAGAATCCAGAAATTCCGTAACGAAAATAATAAACCTACCACCCCCCACTCCGACCGGCACAGCGGTGATACTTTTTTAATGACGAATTCTCTAAACGGCCAATAATAATATGTCAAATTTGTGTAAGGAGGTTTTGATCTAAGAGAATATTAATGTGAAAAAGATTATATTATAGTATAAGGAGTCTTAAGGAATTATTACAAGTTTTTTTTTTTTTTTATACTACTTGGGTGGCAAACAAGCATACGGCCCACCTGATGTTAAGCAGTATCCGTAGCCTATAGACGCTTGCATTACCAGAGGTATCACTTGCGTGTTGCCAACCCATTTTTTTACACCAGGGCTTTAAGATAGAAGTAACCCTGGGATAGGAAAGTATTCATTTTTATTATTATATATTTTTATGAATCATTGAGAATAAAATAAAATAATTTAGATAATTCTGTAAAGTAATTTTTTATTTGTTTCGATAAAATAACATACTAAAAAATATGCAATAGCTTTACCGCGGCAGTCCCCGAGTGCCACACGTCTTTTTTTTTTTTAGTTTGGCTTGAATTAAGAACTTTATCAATTGAAACACTGACGAGGGATGAAAGTTGGGTTTAGTCTGGAAATCCTTTTTCAGACGGAAACTATTCATTATAGCATAATACATTTGACATTGTTTCAGATTCAGTACAATTTTGTAAGTAATGCACGAATCGATGTAACTCGTCTAATTATATCGATTCGTTAGCAGGTAAAGATAGAGCGCTACTGTACTCGAACACCAACGCCAACTGAAGTTTTAGAATCGGCTGTAATCGAGGATAACGAAATCAGCAGCTTTTTATAAGTAGATCGAGTTTATTACTTAACAGCTAAGTTGAACGATCTCATCTTAAAAAAAACAACCTGCACGCCCGCTTTTCAAAGCATATTTTTATTTTAGGGATGGGATTTTTTTTTATGTTTCACCCTCTCACTGTTTTATTATAACTCCCGTTTCTACCCAGAAGCGGGTATATGAAATTTCGTGCTTCTTATTTTGGAAATAACGGACTATCATTCGACACAATTTCTGTTATGTCCACTGGAATTTCGAATCAAATAAATTATGATTCTTTTGCACATTAAATACACGCCTAGACGAGGAGATGCGGGATTCATTCAATTATATTAATATCATACCATAAGTGATGATTTTTAAAGGACTGAAGCGTTTTCATAAAAATAGTTTACCCTTATTGGTTACTCACATACACTCTTATTATTATATATAGTATTCATCTATTTTTAATCTGAAGCAGGTTGTGGTGGTGGAAGTCCACAATTTTCAAAGTACAAACATGAAATTTATTTAATTTATTATGTTTATTTTTATTTATTTACAACCGTTATTTTACCTCTTAAGGTTGAAATTCCAAAATATCCCTTCTTAGTACTCACTTTCGTCATTTAAGGAACCTTTGTGTAAAATTTTAGGACCCAGCGGTTTAAGCTCTGCGTTGATGAATCAGTCAGTTAATCGGTCAGTCAGAAAAAGCGATTATTGTCAAAAAATAGATAGATATATATATTATTGGAATATAATTAGAACTGTATTAAGGTACCTAAGATTCTGCCCTGCTTACAAGGAACCACGCAAGTGTAAGACAAGAATCAAAGCTAAAGATGTCTTAAATCAGAGAATTTAGATGCGTTTTTATCGAAGCCTTTATCACGCAGTTACGTCGTTCTTTCTTAGCAGGGTAGTGTGATAATTTATAAGTTGTATATTGCATTATTTTCGATTATTAGAAGAGAGGTAGAGCATCATACTAGTGCAAGAGGAGAGGTCGGGCATCATACTAGTGAGCAAACCCGACTGGCGAAGAACCTCCAGAAAACCACAGCCAAATAACTACACACAGCAGTGTAGTTGTGTTCGTGGGAGACCTGTACTCACAAGTACAGGTCTCCAGCGCTCATTTAGAGATGCTTTTTGAAATGAACGTATTCCTATCCCAGGGATACCCCTTCTCAAAGCCTTGGTGTAAAAACTACTATAAGTATTCTTCAAGCATTGCTGAAATTCTGTTCTCATCATGGAGTACCCTTGACCATTATTACTGATAACGGGACAGAATTCACTAACCAACTGTTTTCCGAGTTTATACGAATTCACAAAATAAATCATCATAAAATTTTACCTCATAGTCCGAATGATAATGATAACATAGAACGTTTTCATTTGACATTATTGGAACACATTAGAATCCTTAAATTACAACAGAAAGATAAACCATTTGTTAATCTCATACCGTACGCCCTTATTGCATATAACAGTTCAATTCACAGTTTTACAAAATGCAGACCTTTTGATTCATTAAATCGACATTTTGACCCAAGAGAGGGAGGGTCTCTTGGGTCAAACAACATCAACAACATCATCAACATCAACATTGACCTTACAGCAATACGCGCAGAATCATAGACAGCAGATGAAAAAGGTTTAGGATACAATTAATGAATCATCTCTAGCAAACCATAATCAAAATCATCTCTAGCAAGCTATAATCAAAAATAGGAATAAATCCCGTGAACCTGAAGTAGAATATGAACAACAAGTATTTATTAAAAATCCTATTGCCAGTCGTCAAAAGATTGCACCTCGATAGACACAAGACACAGTCTTAGCCGACTTACCGATACATAGTATTTATACTTCAAAGAAAAGCGGTCCTGTAGCTAAATTGAGGCTAAAAGGAGTACCTAAAGGGAACCAATTGTTACAGAATCCTGCTGCTTCTGACAATCCTTGCGACGCGCCCTCAGGAGATAAGACTTGAGACCTTACCTGATGGACCAGGACTATACAAATACAAATTAGGACCGCCTCGACTATACACTACCATTACTTTATACAATACTAGCTGACCCGGCAAATTTCGTACCGCCTCAGAATCTATAATATACATTTAGGGGTATGAAAAATAGATGTTGGCCGATTCTCAGACCTACTCAATATGCTCACAAAATTTCATGAGAATCGGTCAAGCCGTTTCGGAGGAGTACGGGAACGAACATTGTGACACGAGAATTTTATATATAAGATATACATTTATCAGACATTGAAGATAAAATAATTTCCGTACAGTCTCAGATTAACACTTTTAAAACTAAACTTAATAATGAAACTTACATCTCAACCCATAAACGTCCCACTGCTGGGCACGGGTCTCCTCCATTAATTTGGAGGGATATTAGCCTACTATACAACGTTGGCCAGACGGGATGGTATAGGGTTTTGTTTCGAGTTTTCCCTCTCTTGCAGTGGATATTGTCTGCCTGACTTACTCCCTCAGTCAATTTTTACGACACCCACGGGATGGAATGGGGTGGTGACATTTATATTCTTAATCCGTCACCACACGGACATAATGAAACTTATTGTATACTTACTTTATGAATATCAAATTGATTATCTTATTACTAAACTTAAATCAAATAAAATTAGAGGCCTGATAGATAGTTTAGGATCAGTAATCAAAAGTGTTACTGGCAATCTACATTACTTAGATGCCCTTAAATATGACGAAGCTATAAAAACCTTACAAAATAACGATGATAAAATAGCCTCAGAATTCAATAACCATATGAGTATTAGTAGGGAATGGAGGTCTCAACATAATACTATTTTGGAACAGTTAAAAGCAAATCAAAACAAAATTAACGCTACATTAGAATTACTATTAGAAAGCGGTGCTTATAGAGACTACAGTCTAATCAAATTTGCAAGATTTGCCCAGATTTAAGGTATTATAACTAATAATGTAGAGGATTCAATGTTAGAGATAATTAGAATAGAAAACATTCTAGCTTTTATTCGCGCTTCTAGTTCGCATCATTCTATGATAGATATATAAGTTTTAAAATCCATGATAGATAAATTAAAATCAATTTATAATCAGGAACAGACCTTAAACTTAAACGGGATTATTATAATATAATCAAACCGGGTTATTATTTTTATAATAATAGAATAGTTATAGTATATAGTTTCCCAATAGTTTATAAAGAAATATACGATTTATATAGGTAGATTATCAATAGTTCCTAACGAAAAACAACTAGCCCTTATTCCTCCCTCTCCCTACATAGCAACAACTGAGAATTCATTTGTGTACATAGAGGCTGAATGCCCGAAGTATAGCTCCTTATATCTCTGTGAAAAGAAGATAAGTCACCAGATACGTACGAGACCCGATTGTATTCAAGAACTCATTCTTCATCAAACTCTGAAAAATACCTGCCCATTCACCCAGATCTTGTTATCTAAGGTAGCAGTAGAAAAATTAGATGATCAACACTAAATGCTCTCATTGCCCCAACCTACCAAAGTACAAACACTCTTCAGGGAAGTTATCTCATCACCATTCCCATGAATTGTTACATACAGACTCCAGAATTCACCATCATTAACGACAATAATGAAATTAAAAGGTCAACCATTGAAGATAATGAAGATCTCCCATAACCAGTTGAACAAGACAGATGTATTCACACATGTTGGTATCAAGCCTTGGAAACTTAGAAGAATTTCACAGCATCCAGAACAAAGTCATGTTAGAAAAACCCATGCAATTAGAGAAAGCCAGCCTACTGCTATGTACCATACGAGCATCCCATTCTATACCTTCGTATCATGCACAAATATTAAGCCGCAAATACAAATGTTGGACTCTCAAATCTAAAGAAGAAGAAGAGGGATTGCTGCTTCTAGCAATCACTCGAAGCTAACAAAAAACGAAACCAGAATCCAGCAACATTTTCTCTGGATATGACAATATAGTTGCTGTTCTACGGATAGAGGTGTTAAGTACAGATCCCTAATCAAGATTGACAACGCAGCAAACATATAAATTTATAACAAACTGGTGGACCTGGCAGACGTCGTCCTGCCTGAAAAAGCTGATATACCGACAGCAGCGCCACCTACCGGGTCCAATTGTGAATCTAAACCATCCGGAGCCCTACCCGAACACACACACAAAATTTCATCAAAATCGGTCTAGCCGTCTAGGAGGAGTTCAGTGACATACACACGCACACAAGAAATATATATGTAAAGATATAGAAACTATGACGAAACCGCCGATACAGCAAATATGGAGCTGCGCCGATGACGTCCGTCCCCGAGGGAATCGCGGACACAGCAAATCAATTTTAATTATAAAATTGTCATTCCATATTCTAGCATCGAATAGGTTTCATCTAAATTTAATTGTAATTTCTTTATTAATTAAAGTCAATTTAAGTTCTTTCTTTTTACCTCCGGCTGCAGTATACATAATTAGCTAGCAAACTCTTACAAAAGCAAAACAAAAACAGATCACTCAAATCAATTCCAGTTAAAAGTGCAGTTCGTTTAGTGTAAGAAATAACTACTAATAAGTATTATCTGCTTACCCTTGGTAGAATTCAATGCTTGAGTGTCACCTTAGTCGTATGAAAAAGAAAGCAAACATTTGTTGACCAAAAAATAGGACATTACGATAATGCAATTATCTAATTACGTCATTAAGTTTTGAATACATGATAGAGAAGGGCCAGGGGCTGTACCATGGAGTTATAGGTCGTTTCGCCCGCCATTTGTTCGCCCGATCGGGCCAAACGGCCAAATTACAAAATTAATAATATTTGATTGGGCGTTTCGCCCGATGGAGGTTTTATTACTTTTCATGTACAGACAGATTTTGATGCTGTCGGGCAAAACGCCATTATATTTTAATGAATTTTGTAATTTTAGTCGTTCGGCCAGTTCGGGCGAACAAATGGCGGTCGAAACGACCTATAACTCGTACCATGACGTCCGCATAGCGATTTATTTAATTTTAACTTTATAATGTATACTTTACAATGATAACCTTCACGCTAGATAAAGTTAAGCTCGAAAATAAATCGCTTTATAGATGACATGCGCCATTAAAAAAAAGATGGCGTTGGACGACATGTTTAGTTATGGGTGATAAGTACAGAATTATTCAAGGTATTTTAGGAGATTAATTGATTTGTACCTATTGTAGGTACATATTATTATACTTATTTGATTCAGAAAAATATAAAAGTACTTGAAAAAAGCTCGCTTGGTTGTGTTGACCGTAAAGTCTGCTATCACAAGCAAACAAAACCCTAATTAAGTAAATTATTGCTTTCGCGCTAATACTTATTATTACTTACTATCTTTGTTTACCTACCCCGCAAACGGGATAAACATGTACAAGTTTGCGTTCAACCACTTATAAAAAAATATTATTAATTAAATACAATACCTATGGGAAACCTACGCAAGATTTAACATGGTCTACGGATAAAAAAGTGAAACAGTAAAATCTTAAAATATTTTAATTTTGTCCGATAAGCCAGTACTATTTTTTTTTTGTTAAAAAGACAACTCCCGCACTAGAGAACAAGCTCTGTGTTGCGAGGGACTTTACAAACATACAATTAACGGACACAAATTACACCCAGGCTCAGAACAATTCTTTGTAGGTCACACAAAGTTTTGTCCTGTGTGGGAATCGAACCCACAACCTCGAGCACAGCAGACGCATACTGCGACCTTTGGACCACCGAGGCAGTCAAATTAAGTTCTGTGGTTAAGATCAAAATCGCTAGACCAATTGGCCTCTCGTACGTACTTACGATTTCCATACTTATCGTGTCTATATCTACGGGGCTTAATATTATTAGTAATAGGAGGTTTATTGGTAATAGGTGTGACCGCTTGATTATCTAGTAGGTATAGGTATAAACGTGACCCTGCAAACACATTTTATGTATATCTACTTATACTAATAATATAAAGCTGAAGAGTTTGTTTGGTTAAAAGCGCTAATCTTAGAAAGTACCTACTGGTTCGATTAGAAAAAATCTTTTTTTGTTGAATAGTGCATTTATCCAGAAAGGCTATAGGCGATATAACATCACGCTATGATCAATAGGAGTGGAGCAATAGTGAGATATGTTGCAAAAACGGGGAAAATATTCCAAATAACCACGCGGACGAAGTCGCGGGCGACCCCTAGTCATTTTATATAATATCTAACACCCCGCCAAAACTTAACAAGGCTGTTTCATAAACACGCTTTTAATGTTATGAACCTTTTTACGATTTTTATTTTACTGTCTGAAAACTACCAATGTGTCCATCAATCATAGGTAGGTACCCAATTACTACGGTGGATTGCAAGACTCATGCGTTGATCCCTTCAATCTTGATCCATGTAAAAGCCAGCCTAAAGAATCGTGCAATGACTCGCGTAGACATCTCACAATACAGTTAATGGGTCTTCATGGTATCGTGTAAGAAAACATCTCTCTATAGTCTTCCCTGTACTATGCCTGTAAACTATTAAACTAATAAAATACATATATCCCAGAGTTTGAAAGAGTTTTGAACATAATCCATGGCCTACCTACGCCGCCGGATTAATGTAGGTTTGATACATCCAGAATGTATTCTAAATGATAAAACAGATGTAAAATATTATACCTATAAGTAGGTAGTACCTACAAATCATCAATCATTCATGATTGTATTTTAAGAATAACTCGGACTTTTACAAAATAATTTATTCGTGAGTGTAACTGCCAAGCAGAGACCCCGTGATTTAATACCTATTATAAAGAGGCGGAGCTTTTGTACAAAGCTTCTTTTTTAAGTTTTAACATAGCCAACAGCACTAGCATTTTTGCCGCAATTAAGTTAAATAAAGCAAAAACACATAAAAGTAGCGATCTTTAAATTATAATCATAATAGCAACCCATATACCTACATATGTCCCACTACTAGGCACGGGTCTCCTCTCTATCAAGAGAGAGAGAGGGGGTTTAGGACTTAATTCTCACGCGCTAGCCTAATGTGGGTTGGTGAATCAGACATGTCTTTAGAATTACTTCTAAGACTTGTGGGTTTCCTCACGATGTTTTCCTTCACTGTTACCACATGGCGAATCATTTGATTAGTACATTCTAAACTTCACAAAGTGAAATTCTCATTGGTACTGCCACACGGTATCGAACCCGCACCTCTTGCGTGCAAGTCGGTTACTTTCCCACTCGGCCACCACCGCTTTAGTTGTAGCGATCATTTTTTTATGAAAAAAACAAGCACTACTAATCTTACAGCTACACTAACAGTAATAGTTAAGGCTCCATATAAGCGAATAGCCCGCCGAGGCATTACTATTACATCGGTTACCTATATACCTATAGTTCACGTATTACGTACATAATGTGGCCTGGAAAAGGACCTATATCTCCTATAAAATACTATCAAATACATACAGTGTTTCCGTTTATGTTCCTGCGCGTAAATGTTATTATATTAATACTACTACTACTTCCTCGACCGATTTCGGCCATGGCGACCTCTTCAACTCCGTTCTGATTCATGGCGTTGATGTGCTCGAATATGACTAATGTAGCCTATCTTATTACTAAACGTACGCGCACATTGCGGGCAGGTGAGCACACCATTACAGAAATTATAATTGATTGCACATGGTGGACGTGCCTTGAGTTCATCAAAAGTTCAAAGTTCATTATATTAATAGCATATCACTAAACCCTAGCGCTACAAATAAGTCGGCAACATGCGATTGTTGCCTCTGGCCACGGCAACATGTTACCAATATAGGCGAACCGTTACTACGTGTTTGTTAAACGTAAAAAATCTCATTCACTTATTTCAAACGACGCGACTCGCGACGGGCGACATACTGCCGTCGCCTGTGAGTCAGGCGCTGGTGCATTCAAAAAATAATTTCTCTCCAAATTTTAAAAACCGTTTGCTTAAATTATTTCATTTTGCAATCTACGCTAAGCACTTGCCTATATTTAGACTACACCAAGAAACTTATACCCAAGTGGCAAGCGCACGGCTATTCAATTTTCGGTCCGACTGTTAGCGAGCCCTCTGTCTCTTTCTACGGAGTGACCATGTGATTGATAAAGACTAGAATATCTTGAAATTTGGGTTCATCTCTATGTTAAGTAAAACTTCGGTTTTCAATGACAAAAATAGGTTTTTAATTAACGATTCGTGTGTGCTAAATTAGCAGGAAGCAGAATATTGACTTTAAGATAAAATAACCTACATCGGTACTTAATTAAGCTGTTAAATAATAAAACAAAATAAATGATAATTGTAATCGTTTTATGCGTAATCTAATTTAATATACATATTAAATAAAACGGTTTTATTTTATTTTGGCGCAATGTAAGTATGTACTACGATTGCCGAATAACTTTTGAGTTTGCGAGTTTCCCTGTATAAGAACGTATGGGCATTATACGTCCTTAATCAGATCATATCACTACTTCGAAGGTTATTATGATTTAAACTCCAGTCTTCACACCGGCACTTAGTGTAAACAAAACTTGTGTTTGTAGTTTACATCGAATTATCTACATATTTGAAAAAGAAAATGCCACAACCAGCACAGAATTCACTTCTACATCACATTACAAAACACTTTTATACCATTTTTATTTCTAAACGTAGAAAATCTTATGATATTAACCAATGTTATGATGTCGCTTTGAAATCATGTAGGTACGGCCATATGTTTGGAAACAGAAATATTAGTTGCTGTATGAATTTTTATTAATACTTTTAAGTATTTAAAAGTTATTGTAGGTACCTATATAAGTTGTTTTTATAGTATAAACTTAACATATAACATTGAAGGCCCTTATCGAGTTATAAACTATCCTATCTTATAAGTTGGATAAAACTGCACACAGTGTGCAAAATTTTATTAAAATCGGTTCAGTAGTTTAGGCGTCCATAGCGGACAAACAACGTGACAGTAATTTATATACATATATTAAGATAGTATTGTAAAATATTTATTTTTCACAAATAAGAATTAGAACATACCTACGTAAATATTTTTTAGATAACATCAGGAAACTTGTAATTGTAATATTTTCTACTAACTTTGTACTGGCATGCTTGATGGAAAGAGACACAGGGCTCCCCGTTTGGCTATCTAATTTGGACCGTTTTCTCTCTGATATTTCTGCGTACTATTTTGGTCGTTAACCAAATTAAAATATGGTTATTATGTAAATCGATATTTGTTGAAGTACTCAATCCATTTTTTATGATCTGATGATAATATATTTTAAGATCCTTGGTCTACACGATATAAATAATATAAATTGACTGCCTCGGTGGTCCAGTGGCCGCAGTATGCGCCTGCTGTGCACGAGGTTGTGGGTTCGATTCCCACACAGGATAAAACTTTGTGTGACCCATAAAGAATTGTTCTGAGTCTGGGTATAATTTGTGTCCGTTAATTGTATGTTTGTAAAGTCCCCCGCGACACAGAGCTTGTTCTCTAGTGCGGGAGTTGTAAAAAAAAAAAAAAAATTCGTTCCCATATTCGACAGCGATTTATTTCCTATATTTATAAATAGATAAGTACAAAATATTTTATTGTTCGGAATGTTCGCATTATTTATGTTACAAGTTATGGAAAAATAAATAAAAAATAGAGTTTAACAATAAACTGTGATCATTAATTCCACCTCACACAAGGATCTTATCTTGCGGATAAGATCCTTTACACGGATTTGTTTACTCTGTTCTTTCACAAAAATTAAACCATTCATCAGAATTCATTTGTCATTCTGTACTCTGTAGTAGAAAAATAATTTTATTTATCTGTGATGTTAACGTTCCGTTTTCATAAAATGTCATTAGCCGATTAGCGTGCGTTTACTTACGTCGCGTAGTAGCTATATAGTAACGTGTTGGTTAGCAGCGCAGGAGTTGTTTTCCTTCGGCTTTGCAGTTCGTATCGCTATACTTACATAGACAATCTGTTGGGGGCATAGTACACTATCGTACAGGACAAAGTCTAACAACATACTACCTAGACTTCGAGAAAGCAAGATATATAATAATGAATCCAATAGCTCAGGTAAGAAAACTTTTTGTTCAATTTACACGAAGTAACAGTGATTTTACTGTTTTTTATTGTAATCGGTCGCTCGCAATATAAATAACTTTTCTATATTTCGTTGTATATCAATGAGCAATGTATTATCCGAAATTTTTACTAAAATTACTTAATGTTTTTCTCATCATAATCACAAAGTCCAAAGTTCATTGAACGCAGTGTAGACTTTGAATACATTATATTTTCAATGCTTTGCAAGCTTCTCGTTTATTTTAATTATATATTTACATAATTATTTAACCTACTTCAACTTACTGAATACCTACTATTCATTTGTTTTTATAAAACTAATGATATTTTAGTATGACATCAGGCATTGTCTATTCTATTTTCAAACTGTTTAATTCTCTTTTCACTCTTTTAAAAGGAACATTCTAATTTGGGTTTAAAATAATTTGTTCTGATTGATAATTAGATGTTTATCGTCAAAAAATCAGAGTTTGTAATAATTATTAAAGTGGCAGCAATAAATATTTGTGTGCATTTATATGTTGCTGTTCCATTATTATACCTGTAAATTAAACCCATGGCACATAACTTGATGAGTTTTGTGATTAACACAAAGATTTTTCTGCTCTTCTTGGTGTTAATGGTACTTACTAGGAGTAATTAAATTACACGCCTAGACTTTTGCCACTTCTATGGGGATGTCAGTGGTTATTATGTATAGGAATTTTGGCCATAGTGAATTAAAAGAGCACATGGAGCTTTTTTTATACTACTTGGGTGGCAAACAAGTGTAAGGCCCACCTGATGATAAGCAGTTACCATAGCCTATGGACGGTTGCAATACCAGAAGTATCTCATGCCAACCCATTTTTTTACACCAGGGCTTTATGCTGAGAGCTTATTTTATTTTACTATTCCCAATAAGCCTGTCATTTGTCCATCTGTATAGTTAGGTAATCAGCCTTTCAGACAAATTTCCCAACACACCCAGGTACTTTCCTGGTCTTTAGTGTTAGTTATTTAAATATAATACAGAAGTATGATTTAGTTGTTAGTGACAGGAATTGCAGCTGTGCGTATTAAACTTCATTAACATGTATAATTCATATATAATATACATTTTTTTTAAATGTTAAGAACGCAAAATACGTGCATCAGTGTAGACTTGCAGACACGAGCCCGCCATACAATAATGTTTAGAACATAAAAGAAGGGTGGTAGCAAAGTAGGGTAGTGGTGGTTGAAATTGAATAGAGTGGTCATAGCCAAGTGGGAAAGTAACCGACTTGCATGTAAGAGGTGTGAGTTCAATCACAGGTGGCAATACCAATGTGAATTGTACTTTGTAAAATTTATATGTACTAATCAAATGATTTACCATCTGCTTACGGTTAAAGAAAGTTTGTAAGGAAACCCTCATGTCTTAGGAGAAATTCTGAAGACATGTGTGATTCCACAACCTGCATTAGGCCTGCATGTGTGAATTACAGCATGTGTGAGCCTAAACCCTCTTAGAGAAGAGGAGACCCATGGTCAGCAATAGAATATAATTTTAAGGGTTGCTATTATTATAAGACAAAAATGTTTCCCATGCATATGATTTGATTGGATTGTTTATTATAGCACCATTAGTATGATTAATTGTTTTGTGTCTGGGTGTATATTATTATTTAAAAATATATAATTACTAGCTGTTGCCCACGGCTCCGCCCGCGAGGATGTCCATTATCGCGATAATAAGTATCCCATATTCTATTCCAGACTATAATCTGTCTCTGTGCTAAATTTCATCTAGATACATTCATTAGTTTTATGTGCACAAGTAACAAACACACATCCATACGTTCTTACAAACTTTAGCGATTTTAATATTAGTAGGATTATTTCTATAATAAACAATAAAATAAATATTTTGAATGTTCTTAACTCTTGTTACAGTAGAATTGCATTAATTTTACATGACTTAGATCCATTGTTTACTATAACAATAAAATGTATATAAATCATGAAAGTTTAAAATATGCTTCTTTTAAAGTTTAAGAGATACCTGCTTATGATGATATATTTTTATTTTTTTTAATGATTTGTACACATATTTTTACTATAATTGATAACAAATTTAAATAATGTACTTAACATTTTTATAGTTTCTATCTATTGCTAGGTACCTTAAAAATTTTACATGATTTAGAGTTATAGACCTATTACATTAATAATATTTCAGTATAATAGACTAAAAGGTGGTGAACTTTGTTGTCATCTCTCTGTGTGTATGGATTATGGCAACTGGCTAGTTATGTAGGTATAAGTGCAGCATACAGATACACGATTCTGCTGCCAATGAGTAGTTCCTGGATGTGTGATTGTTAATGCAAATAAAAATTAATGTTGGCAGCATATTTTGCGTACTCTTTGAGTTGGCAACATGCTAATGAAATCTTTAATTTGCAATTCAGGCAAAGTATGCCACTAAATAAAATACCTCTAGAATATACCTTCGCCGATGGTAAATCATTTCAATTACAATTCATGTTAATTCCGAAAACTGAAATTAGTTACGTAAATATACATTTTCAAATTATATTTCTCGTGCCATTTATTGTGCGCCTTCAAAGAGCAAAGTCTCTTTTTTAACCAATCATATTATCATTGAGTACCTACAGCGATCTGTTTTTAAATTGTTAAGAGCGCTGATCCATGAAGGCGTACTATCTGCTTATTTTGATAATGATAATGTCGGATTATGTCAATATTATTGCGAATGTTCTACAATTTAAGTTATTATGTTCCTGTTAAATGATAATTGAGTGTAAAAACCTTTTTATAGTAAACTGCACGAAATAACTTAATTTATGTGCCATTGCGTTATTCGAGTTAATATTACCACTATGATGACAAACAAGCGTACGGCCCGCCTGATGGTATGGTAAACAGTTACCGTACCTATGAACGCGCGCGCGTTCTCGATATCTTGTAACTCCCGAGTTTTGTGTTATGGGTAACCCTGGGACAAGGAAAACTTTATTTAAAAGTTATGCAGAGAATGAGTACTGGAGGCCTATATTCACGGACAGGAACAGAACTCTACCACTGTGTATAATTATTTGACTGTGGTCGTCTGTCGCTTGTGTTGTGGCTTAAAAAACACGCATTGCGAGCATTTTATTATGTAGGTACAAGCTTTTGCCCGCGGCTTCGCAGGGCGTTACCATAAAAAGCAGCGCATGACTATTTAAAATAATGTACCTTTCAAATGGTGAAAGATTTTTTAAATATGTGCCTTGGTTCCGGAGATTACCCTCGCTATACATACGAAATTACTAAATTTGCTTTCTTTTATTGTATTAGTTAAGACAAATATAACTGCAATTAATGCAGCGTTATGTGTAGAATGTGCAATGTGTAATTGCTAAGAAATTGCTTTATATGACGACCTACTTATTACGTATTAATAACAATATATTATAATAATGAGTTTGTATATTTTACATAAAAACAAACTTGTTCTCTCGCAGAAAACCCGAGTACAATTTTTGAAAAAACCTCAAAATTTGGATTCAATTTTTTTTACCATTTGAATATGAAATACAACCACGTGTTCAAGCAGTGCGTCAATTATTTTTTAGATTTTTATCTTATAAACTTAGCTGTCCCTGTCGACAAGAAATATTCGACCCTTAGGAATCTTTTATGCAATCCTCTTCCCTAGATCTCCATATACCTATGGAAGAACTCATTCTTGTTGTCCTTGTTAGTGGCGTAGCACTATGAACGCTCCGGCCACTCTCCCTAGGTAGTCATGTTCTGCTGTACTTTCAAAGTTTATCGGTTCAGCCTTTCTCTATTTTACTCAGAAACTTCTTTGTATGTTCCAGCTAGACGGCCCCGAGGCCGTATATATGTAGTAAGATTATTATTTCCCCTCGACTTAGATCGTACTTTTTATGTAATAAAATAGTAGGCGTCAATCGTAATGCGTTTACCGTAGTAAATACTGCATAAAGTAATGCTCAACTTTATTGATATACTTGGTAATACATAGGATTTTAAATAATTAGCATTTAAATGAAATAGGTATTTATAGGTTTTATATGTTTTTATTGTGTCCGTGGTCCGTGATCAATTCTAAAATATCTCTGTAATATCATTACATACTAGGTACAAATACCTCTAACTCAAGAGCAAATAAATAATACTCATGATGCCTAAAACATGTTATCTTTGGCAACCGAGTACTTTGGACTTTGTACTTGTACCTGAATTATCTACATTCTACTATTATTTATAATATTGTTCAGGGTTATTGTTATCAGATATATGTAGTATCGATCTATATAGATATCGATGATATAATTGATGGACTAGATGGTAAATATATGTATATAAATATAGTTAATCATATTTTTGGTTCATCATATTTATGAGGAGGTTATATACATTTTATATTGTATGTCAAATATTGTGAGGTAACGTGGGTATTTGGTTTTGTAATTGTTTTAATTTTTTTCTGTCACTGTCACCTGGACACCAACTTGGATCTTACGACTCAGTCGAAAAATCCGTGAATAGTTTGATCTAGCCCAAGTTTTCTAGTACAGACGACAACAAGGCTCTAATGCTCTTTATGTTTGTTATACCGCCTGCAGATACTACGACGTTTCAGAGAAACTTTTGTACGAGGTTGTAAAATGAGCTCCCTTTTAAGGTTTTCCGAATAAGTTATATTTTTGAAGAATCCCATGCTGTAGTACCTACCTACTACAACGTGGGTTAATAAAAATTTATTGTAAAATATTTTTACGTCGGCTACTTGCGAGTCAATAACACTCGCCAAGCGTCCATAGACCGTATGCTTGTTTGCCACGTTTAGAATTTAATAAGCCTATTTGTTAATCATAATATTGGAGCATACATAAGTAAATCGTATTGGAAGCTAATCCGGGAGAATAAATTATAATCCTTATGTAATTTTTAAATCTAGTTAATATAATGGCGTAAATATTGAATGTACTCATAGCATTTTAAGTAATATCTTCTAGCAAACCTATTATGTGAAAAATATAGAGAGATTTGGCGTAGTTTTTTAGAAATGTCTAGCATATTTTAAGAAAAGTAATCGTCATTTTTATAGAACTACGTACCTCGCATTTTTGACTGCACACCATATTCCGTAGTTTTCAAATTTGCTGTATCCGCCTTCACTGATCTCAAAATATGTAAAATCTCTTCGTTGTGAGATCCTGTCACTGTCCTGAGCAGTTCTGACAAATACTTTAGAATACTGTTTGTTTTCTCATGAAACGATGTATCTAAGTGAGTCATTTTTCGTTCTACAATTGCTATCATTTTCAAATAGCGCTCACTCGAGACAAGAGTTTCCACAAACTTTTCGACTAGAAGGTCTCCTGCTGGTGTACGCACCGCTGAACTTTTTGTGAAATGTTCGTTTGTTGTTTGTTGTTTCGGATTGTGATATTCCATATCTCCATCTAAGGCAGTTGGTTCCCTGGCAGTCACCACAAAGAATAAAAAAAATAATAAAAATACTTTGCCGGTCATAGTGTCCGTGTTGCGGACGAACAATTTAAATAATGAACGAGCTATTGAATCGGTTTTAATGTGATGGCGATTAATATAAACGCTTCTTATTTTCAAATCCCTGTTCAGGTGAGTCGGTCTCGTGGACTGACGGTTCCGTACTATTACGTATAATGCATGAAATGCTAAAAAAATCTTTGTATAAACTACATATTTTTATTAGGTAATGTATATTGTACGTTTCTAATATAAATGATATAGAATCTTCTGTAGAATCGATTTTGTGAGAAATCGTAAGTAGGTAATATATATAGTATACCTATAAAACTGATAATAGTGCGTACGGTTGCTGTGCTGACCTCTCAAGCTTGATTCCCAGGCCGGGTAAAGCGATATCTATTTTAAGCGAAAAATGTATTAGTTGAGGGTCTGGAATAGTAGGTACCACGTATTATGACAATAAGCTGGTGCCCTATTAAATGATATATAGCAAATTTGCGGAAACGTATATAAATATGTTATAAACATCTGCCAAATGAATCAATAAATTATACTTTTTCTGTCAAAGTTCTAGAAATTGCTGTTATAGAGGAACACAGGATTACCTAACGTTTAAACCGTTCGCGTATTGAACCCTCATAACTTTCAACTTTCATTGTGTAGTAACAATGTAATGTAATAAATGAAGTGTATATTAGCTGTAACATAAACATTTAAGTACTGATAGGTACTTATCGATTCAGATGTATCCGGTAGGCTGCATTGTCTTTAATATCATAAAATCACAAAGAGAAGTTGAACACTTTTATGGAGTTTAGGGTCGGTGTGGTAATTCTACAATTCCGCATAAGTAAAAGTAGCAAAAATAAACACACATATTTTATTAAAGTTGCACAAAATAGACAATGGGGTGAACATTTCCATGTGTGCGTGGCTGGCTAAATGCGAAAAAACAACTATAGGGGATAGAAAAAAATACTTCTCATAAAGAAGATAAATGTTGGAGACAGACCTCCACCTTACAGAAGACCACAGCCAAATAACTACACCGAACGGTGTAGTTGTGTTTCTGTGAGTACAGGTTCCAGCGCTCATTTAGGGATGCGTTTTAAAATAAACGTTTTCCTATCCCGGGGATACTCCATCTTAAAGACCTGGTGTAAAACAATAGGTTGGCAACACGCAAGTGATACCTTTGGTATTGCAAGCGTCCGTAGGCTACGGTAACTGCTTAACATCAGGTGGGCCGTATGCTTGTTTGCCATCCAAGTAGTATAAAAAAAAGTACGGGTGTACTCTGCTGCACGGCGAGTTGTGCGTTGATAGAATGATATCGAACACACCAGGTCAAACATTTATTCATACGAGCACTCCTCGAGGAGCATACGGTAGAACACGCAGAGTGAACCAATGTCACTCCGCTGCTCTAATGTCTCTAGTCTCTCCTGAGGATGGGATCACCCATGATTTGACCGTTGACTTTGTAGGGACTTAAGGAAAGAGTCAAGTGCATCGAGTCAGTATTTTGGGGTTCCTGCTTGAAGATAGAGCAGTACTCCGTTTGCGGTCCGATTTGGGCTTTGTACATTATTAGCTGTGTACCGCTTTGCTCTGTTTTGGACGAAGTACCGCGTTGCTCTATTTAGGACTTCTTCCATTTTGCTTGCCAGTGTTTGCCCTTTTTTATACTACCAAGGAGGTAAACAAGCATACGGGCCGCCTGATGGTAAGCAGTTACCGTAGTATGGACGCTTGCAACACCACGGGTATCTCTCTCGCGTTACCGACCCTTTTAAAACCTTAAGCTTTGTCTTCCTAATGATCCCAAATTGGATCTTGCTGGAAAATTCAACGCCGGGGATCCCAATAGGTACTAACAGAACCACGTAGGGCAACGCTTTGGAATTGGGCTGCTAGAACAAAAGGGTCCTTCTTCGCAGTGAACTTGACTTGTCTTCGCCGGGTTATATAAAAATAATACCAAGCTATATACTGTCCCACTGCTAGACACGTGTCTCCTCTCCCTTTATTAAAAGAGAGAGGGAGATTCTTCGTGGGGTTAAACCAAACTACAAGTAAGATATTTATAGCCTACTGTAAGACCCACCCTAAAGAGACCACCAGTTCAGATACAAGTTGCAACAGTCACTCCGTTTTAAATGAATGAGCTTACAAATGCTCGTGTCTTTGCATGCGAATTTATAGTGCTAATGCGAATATTAATAAGAAATATGTCATATAAACGAATTGAAAAGCAAATTGCGAATTATAAAATTATATTAATTGGTACTTAATGATATTATGAAACGACAAAACAATTATACATAATATACATGCAATATAAGTACCACCTAAGCCACAGTATAGGTAAAAGCATTTCTTGATATATGATGCTAAACACATTCTATGCATCGACTGTTGCGCTTGACTTTTTCGCGTAAATTCACACTCTGGGCATTGGCATTATCGCGTTAGTACTTCGTAGGTTAACTGCTTCCGCATATGCAAAGAAAAGCGAGCGCTCGCTGAGTAGCACAGAATTTCGCAACTAAAATTAATTTGTGAAATGAGTATTCGCATACGTAAGATTGTTGAGAATGCTAATTTATGCAATCAATTATTATATATGACTGAAGTACCTATCCAATGCCAAGCTATATCAGAGAGCCATGATCTACTAGTTTGAACATTACCAAAACCCCTCAACAAAGAAAATGAAAATAAGAAAGGTATTTTTCACTCTTCTGACGATACACAAATCTGTTTTACGACTAAAATTCAACGCCGGGGATCCCAATAGGTACTCACAGAACCACGTAGGGAAACGCCTTGGAATTGAGCTGCTAGAACAAAAGGTACCTTCTTCGCAGTGAACTTGACTTGTCTTCGCCGGGTTATATAAAATAATACCAAGCTATACTACTGGTATAGCTTGGTACTATGATACCAACTCTGTACTGTATTAAAATCGTCGCCGGAAAATTTAAAAGCACCGTCATGTGATTCCTTGCATTTTGCCTTTCTATTCCATGATGACGTTAAAATAGCAACAGAAAACTATAAAAGCACCCAAGTCTCTGATGCATTTATAATATGAGTAGTAGTAAACAGTCAACTTTTTATTTATTTCTTCGGCTGCGTGGTACGTAATGTCAATTTTAACAAAAAAAAAACTGTCTTCAATACGGCAAGTTGTAAAATTTTCAAATACCTTCAAACCCTTAGTCTAACATAAGTATTAACACAGAATGAACTTTCATGCAAACTCTTATTTCACTTATCCTTCCTTAAAGAAAGTTCTTTTTATTCTTATAATTTACAGCTAAAGTGCATCTCATGACCATTCAAATAAGCCCAAACATGGCTAGATTACATTGTTTAATTTATGAAGTTCCGTTGCCTAGCTTCCGGCTTCATCATCAGTTCAGTTCAAATGTACCAGTTTTCATTTGCTACATTTAATTTGCTTATTAACAGTTGCTTAGCAACCATAATCGAAACTTATGTAATCGCCATCAGATACTTATTATTGAGAAGTACAGATGGCCATCTGTGGTCTTTTTTATCAGCTTTACTTCACCAATGTTTGATTTGTTGTTTAAAATATTGAAATTGCTATGTGTGCCTATAACTTTTGAGGAGTTCCCTTACTTCCTCATTTATCCCATCATCGGAACTTTCTTTTGATGAAAATGGGACCAAAAAAGATTTTTTCAAATCGGTCCATAAATGACGGAGTTCTGCGGTAACAAATCGGTTAAAAATGGCCTATGTCACTCGTTTTCCAAATAGTGTAGCTTTATAGCAGTAAAGTTAGGAAAATTACAAAGTTTAGAAAAGCCGCTTTGTAATATTGGCCTGTTTTTGACCTGTCTAATAAAAGCAGTGCAGCGAGACGCCTATGATGACAGGATCACTAGCTACTCTATTGGTGGACAATAAAGAGTTCTCTATTCTATTCTACTATCTACTTGCTTGAAAATACTTCTTTAGTTAGTATTCCGTACTTTTGTTTTCTGTTGTGTCTGAATGTACTTAGTGTTACCCTGCAAAGTGTAGGATATAATATGATTATTTTTTATTGTTTTTTATTTGTCATCTATCAAAATGATACTAGTACCCTTGACGCGCGATTGGAATACGACTTCTAACCATTTGGGGTTTGAAAGTCGAATTCCAATGGCGTGTAAACATTTATTTAACTTTCCACAAAAACTAAGTTGAAAGGCGGCTATTATGCCAAAGGCATTCTCTAGTAGAGACTAGAGAATGCCTTTATGCTTTATGCATAAGATTGACTGAGAGAGAGCTCTCAGTCAATCTTATGTGATGCACAAAGAAAACTATTTCGGTGCATTAGATAGAACTTAATAATAACAATAATATTACATTTAAACATTGATATTTTCATACACGCCTGCAGTTGAAAACCTGCTTAGATAGTTACCTACCATATTTCTTACGAATTTGAAATATTTACATAAAATACGTGTGCCAATCGGACAGAGAAACATCGAAGGCACTAAAACATAATATTATAATCAACTGCCATCATCGTAGCTGCGAAGATAAAAACTATTATCCATCGTAAAAGATAAATAAAAGTATACTTATGTATAATCCATTGTAATAAAGTTATACATACTCCAGGTGCGTAGTTGTTTTCTTAACATATACTACCTACTATTATTGTTATGCTTAGACCCCACTTACTGTGACAGCATTGACGTGTCAGGCGGATTTTAAATCGGCCTAAGAGAGGTAGGGCACAAGCGAGCAAGCCCGACTTTACCTGCCCAAAGTGTTTTACAAACACCATTTTATTTAATAATCAGAAAGATATTAGCTAGTTCTTCTGCCTTTTAATTCTAGGCCCATGTAGCATGTCTTGTTTCTGAGCTATATTTTTTTGAAAATCGATATGAAATTATCCGGTTATATAACCGTTATATAACCGGATCTTTTTCGTATCATGCTTAGTTAAGCATGATACGAAAAAGTGGTGTGAGAAGCATCGATGGCGGTTGCTATGCTGCATATTCTAGAAAAAAAATTAACCTCGTAACTTTGTAAAATTTAGAGATAAGCGAGAGTTATGGTTTTTAGTTTTTCTTGTTTTTCTCGACAATTCCACCGCATTGGGATAAATTATTTAAACATAAGTTATCCTTGTCACTACCCCTATACGCCATAAAAAAATCCCAATGCCATGTAATCTAGAAACTATAACATTTTTAATTTTGATCCAGTTTTTACGACGTTAAGGGGTGTCACGCTCTAAAATATATTTTTTTACCCGGATCCAGTTGAAACCAACTTTGTCAAAAAAAGCACCTACCTGGTATTTTTTTAAATAAAAACAGGGGTTTGAATTGTCTATAAAAAAACGTTACTGTAACTGTTCACCATTAGGCGGGACCAAGGCTTGTTTGTCATTGTTGGTCGAGGTAGTATGAAATCTATGCTTATATTGTAAAAAAGTGTGTCAATTTTGTTATGCTGATAAGTATTTTAAAGATAATATAATCTCCGGCTCCACTCTACGATATTAAACACAGTGTCAGAATTATATTTTAATAAAGATGATAAGTTAACTTTTTACTGTATCAGATCCGTTCAGTAGGTTATACGTGAAAGAGTAACAAACATCCATCCATACTTACAAACTTTCACGTTTATTATATTAGTAGGATTGTCGAATTTCGACCACCGACACTATCAACAAATGTGTAAGTCATTCAATATGTTTGTATACATTTCAGATAGTCCGTGCTACCCGGCCAATTTACAGAAAATTATCGACCTCAGCACCACTAGCAGCCGCTGCGAAGCCGATACCAACCACAGGCGTCTGCTTTGGTACGTAGTTTATTTCAAAACATTCTGCTTTTGTATTTGTTATATATTTTCCATGAGACCTATCATGACTTATATAAAAATAATTACAGTTATACTTACCTACATTTGCATATTTTACATTTATACTAACGTATTTAGTTTAGCTTTGTTGTTGAAAACAGGGGAATGTAACTGACACAGATATGACGTATGAGTTTGATTCCGGCCAATATATGGCAGTACCAATGGTAATTTCACTTTGTAGAATTAACACGTACTTATTAAATTATTGGTGGTGACCGAGTGGGAAAGTAACCGACTTGCACGCAAGAGGTGAGAGTTCGATCCTGGGTGGCCGTACCAATGTGAATTTCACTTTGTGAGTTTATATGTACTAATCAAATGATTCGCCATCTGCTAACGGTGAAGGAAAATTATCGTGAGGAAACCCACGTCTCAAACGTAATTCTAAGGACATGTCAGATTTGCCAACCCACATTAAGCGGAGATGGCGGGATGAGTTGGATTCATTTAACCAAGCCTGGTCCTCAGCGGCTTTAGACAGAGAGAAGTGGAAGGAGAGTGGGGAGGCCTTTGCCCTGCAGTGGGACAGTACAGGCTTATAATAATAAGCGCGTGTAAATTAAGGCCTTAACAAATACCTAGGAACTAAACCAGGCTAGCCAAGCTTGGCGTGGTGGTAGTAACGAGGTGACCACCTTATCCACCATAGGCATTAAGTATATCACCCACGTTGGCCTAATGCGGGTTGGTGCAATAGACACTCCCTTGATATAATATCGCATAGAGATATTTATTCTTTATGTGTGGTATTATTATATAATATAATATACATGTGTGTAATCTTTATCTGGATTTAGAGGCTCAACCTAGCTTAGATATGCTTACTAACATATTTACAATTCATCGATGAATTTATGAGTATTATCATAATGTTATCAGTATAACCAACATTTATTTGATATTATTACGTAAGTTGTAATACCTACCATCAAAACTCTTCCTTAAAACTGGATCATTTATGATCGCTGATACCTACAAGTTCAATATATAATGTAAGAGCAACCTTTTTATGTCACGCGCGGATCACGTCACGGCACGGGTCTTCTCTTTTTTATCAAAAGAGCTAAGAGGGTTTAGTCCTTAATCGACCCCAGCTAGCCCAATACGGGAGTGGATCAGATATTGCTTTCAAATTTCTCCTAATACATGTGGGTTTCCTCACGATATTTACCTTTACGGGTAACCGATGGCCTTATCCATCGGCTAACCCGACCTTTATCCGCTCCGCTCAGGACCGAATTCTGTGTAAATCTTTGGTAAACGCCTATGTTCAATAGTAGACGTCTTAAAGTATCTAAGTAATAAGTTAGACTGCATATGTGGTCTAGGTTAAGGTAGTCATCTCGTCACCAACACCGCGCCGAGTGTTGTGAGTTCGATGCCCACACAGGACAAAACATTGTGATTTATAAATGTTTGTTCCGAGTATATTTGTGAAGTGTCACAGGATACAAGCCCGCAATACAGGGAACAACACCCATGTGGTGAGGGACTTCACAAACATGCGATGCATCTCTCAAAGCGCGCCATCTTGCCTGATTTATTGTGCATCGTATTTATTATTTATACAGATAAATCTTAAATTGGTTTACAGAATTGAACGATGAACAAAAAGCATTGCAAGAGCTGGCCCGTAAGTTTACCAGGGAGGAAATTATTCCTGTGGCTAGCCAATACGACAAATCTGGAGAGTACCCGTGGCCCATTGTCAAGAAGGCTTGGGAGGTCGGACTCATGAATGGACACATTCCCGAACATTGCGGTAATGATATTTAGTATAATTCGTTCGTGTATTCGATTGTACTTTCAATTGATCAGTATTTAAAGCTCGCAGTTCCTTTATGAGTAAAAAGCTGCGATTGTGCATAGTAACAAGCAAGTTCCATTAATTCGTCAATCGCAGCGAATGCGCGCAAATGAACTGCGCGCTTTAAACTAGCCCTGATTCTCTATGATAATGTCACATCAATAATTACTCGTTATTCAATTACAAATATGTTAATTATATAAAACTCAATTTATTTCAGTAAAAATTCATTTAAAATTATCTAAGGGCTACTACTGTGTGTATCGCAATACATAATTATTTTGATTTTTATTCATTATTATCGTAAAGAATCAGGCTTTTACATTTTAGGTACATTCTTTTACAGGTTTATGCAAATGTCGCCTAAAATATTACATAATATAGTTGAGTAAAAACACAGATAATAATATGCCTACCTGTATCTATCTGTTCATGTTGGATAAGCTTATTACGCCAGGATATAACTCCTGAATAGACGACCAACGTTGGTCGCTTATGACTTTGTCTTGTACATATTGGCTAATTTATTTGACCCAACCTATATAAGACCATGTCTCTCCCAATAGTCAAATCATTTGCGCAAACTTACAGGAGGATTGGGGTTAAATGTATTTGATTCATGTATTATTACCGAAGAGCTAGCGTATGGATGTGCCGGCATCAAAGCCAGCATAGTCACCAGTTCGATAGGTGTAAGTGATAAAGTTGAAAGATTGATTTAAATAACATAATTAAATGCTAATTTTATGGTATGATGATAGAGAAGATTCGTATTTTTACAGAATATACATATGTTTGTTATGGTATTATGAAACACGGCTAAGAAACAAATACATAGATTTTCTAATAAATTAAAATCGATACTTTTGTCTTAATGTTATGTTCGAATAGATCAAGAGTGTCTACTTTCAAACTTAATAACACCCCGTTCTATATACAGATGCGTAAAAAAAGAGTTCGTCATGTCTCAATTTACTAACGTAATTGAAATAATAGTAATTTATACAAAAAAATTAAAATAAATTGGTTTATGTTGATTTGAGTCAAATTACAATAATTAATTACGAATAAATTATACTAACATTAGCCATTTAAATGGGACGTCCATTTAAATGGCTATTGCTAGTAGCTAGGACATGTATAAAATATTTAATTAAATACATATTATTTACTTAGCCATGTTTCATGCTTTACTGCTATACATAATTTTAGTGGATCTTCTCTATAGTACACCATATGTGTAGGTGCAGGTATCGTTGCCGCTTACATAATATGTTATATACTTATTTATTATGTCAACTACGTAGTAAAAGCGAAAACTAAGCGAACTTGTTAATCTCGTTAATTTTATTACCTATCAGTTTCATCTGCCTTTATCCATTAAACCATACCAGTTTTAGAAGAGCCTCCTTCTAAAACTTAACGAATTATTCTTACATTTGATGGCTTTCACAGGAGGCCTAGGTTTAGGAGTGCTCGAGGATTGCCTAGTGTGTGAAGAGATATCGTACGGTTGTTCAGGCATAATGGCAGCTATATCTATCACATTAGTCGGAGTGAGCACCTTGATATGATGTGTGGAAACTTTGGCCTGATATTTACGGTTATAGCATGTGGAACATTTTCTTTGCGACTATGGCTTGGGCAAGATCTTTCATACTCGGAAAGTGCCTTCATACTTCTTTAAAAACTATCATTTTACATCCATAACTTACTATTTGCCCCCTACAAGTCTCATGCCATCTCTGTCTCGGCGTGTAAGACAATATCAGCAAATATCACATCGTAATAAGTATTTAGCACAATATTTTTTAACAAGCTAATATTCAGTGAAAGAAGGAATGTAACCCAATGAAAATCAAGGAATAAAAAGCAATTGCTTCAAAAGCTATCAATATAGTAGACTTGAGCTTGACGAGATATTTCAGGGGGTGTGGGAAGCTTGGGGGTCTTCGACGAGTGTCTTGTTGGCGAAGAGTTTGCTTATGGATGCTCGGGCATTGCGACCGCCGTTGGAGGCACCAACCTAGGAGTGAGTTCTTTTCCATATTCAAGTGTAGAGTTTTCGGAATCTGTAGATTCCTTAAAACTCTGTAGGTACAATTTGTTAGCAGCATATTTATATATATTTTTTTAATGTTAATAGGTACCTCATTACGTCATGCAAGTTTTTCAGATAAAATAATGTTATATTATGATAATGCTTTGTAAAACTCGCATCGTGTTAATGTAATAAAAACATTAAACGCTTGTCTACACAAAGCAGATGCAAACGATTTTAATCAAGAAAACACAGATATCATGAGAATTGTATTATGAACCTTGCATTGTGTAAATGTGGCTGTAGGTACTTGATTTATATTGTTTAACAATATATATAATAAGGTTTTACAAACAGTCAGAAGTGTTGTATGTAATATTTGTATCGTTTATTACGCTTACACTTATGTTCTGTGTTCTTCAAGTTCACCGACTTCAAGAAGGCAGAGGTTTTATGTTCGTCTGTATGTATAGATTAAAAAAAAAATGTTTTAAAATATTCTAACGTTTTTATCTTATTGCCAAAGATATGAAATTTGGAGTTAAACGTCCATAGTTGCAAATAGAGTCGATATCCTCACTTTTGAAATAAGTCACAATTAGATGCATTAACTGTACAGCATCTTACTATAAAGTAATAAGCTAGTAAACGCCTAAGGGGAATGAACTTTATTGTTATTTCAAGTAGGATAAATATTAACATTGCGAAATAACAAAGGTTAAATACTAATTTATTCATCATTATGAAGGGGCTCCTTGGTGACAGTTTGTGTTTAAACATTGTGAAGTAACCGCTATGTATGCTATGTGAGTTTCCCGACGCATGTCTTAAGGATCGTACACAATAATGCGTTGCGATAACGCAAGAATCTACAATAGTTCTAAATGGAAGATTGTTGCAATGCATCATCGTACCACAGTGTTGTATAAGGTCTCATGTTTTATCAAAATGTGTAAGACTTGCATCGTGAAAATGAGCCTAAGCGCGCAAAAATATTAAACTTTTACATAAAATTAACATGTTTGCTATAATCTGTAATCTTAACCACCATTCATCATTATTCTTTATGTATATGAGCATTGTGCAATCGGTGGATTAAAACGGGCAGAATATATATATATATATATATATATATATATATTTTTTAAAGAGCTATTCTATGTACAGGTTGTTTTAATATATGAAATAGAGGTTTGTCTTTCGAATTGTACATAGATAGGTGGTTGTGTTAAACCTATAAGTACCTGTCATAGATTTAGTGACATAGAATCAGCTTTAATCAGCTTATTGTTATTTTATAATTATAATATCAAGAAGCCTTGTATATAACAATCAAATTCGACATTGATTTCTCTTTATATTTTTTTATTATTATTGTATCTTCGAGTACTCTGACTACATAAAAACTTTAACTAAGTATACGAAATCTAACATTCCTCTATGCCCAAAATAGTATTGAAACGGGATCCGAAGGTTTTGTAGAAAATTGTCTTGCTTAGAAATAAATAATTACTTTGGAGGCTGCCAAAAACAGACCTACTCTGATTGCGTACATATAAAAAAGTAACTAACGCTTATCAGATGTCTTTTATCAATCTAACACTGACTGTATTATTTAATCTCATTAATAGCCAACCACGTAAAATAAAATAACAGTTACGGTTATCGTCAAGATAGACACCAACAATATACTCACAAAATTCTTAGGTTTGATATATAAGTATTATGCCGGGCAAACATCTTGAACAATTGAGCAGAAAGCGTTTTAGGTCTATTTGGTGGTATGTGCGGGCCGCGAGCGGCGGGGCGCGACAATGATCCAATCATTCGCGTCATTGGTTAATACTATCGAACTATGCATCTTGCAATTGGACCAAGTATAAGACATGCGCGAACTACGCCGATATTGTTCAAAATCTTTGCCGGGCATTATAGGTCATATAAGAAATGCATGCCGGCTGTTATGAAATGCACCTAATGCTTAATGCATTCAAAAGAAGGTTTTCACAAAATGTCATCACTTTTTTGATGAACAAATTTATATATTTTATTGTAATTCAGCACGCAACATGCTCATTATTCCTGCGCCTTTATGCATGTTCTTATGACGTTCATATATTGTATAAGTACCTACCATATAAAAAAATTCGGGACATCTCGCACACAGCTATCAGGTGCCAAACTAGGTAGGCCATCTGAACATGTACTATAGCAACTTAAAGGAGAACTAATTCTATTAATCACGAAGTGTTCAAGCGGCTATGAGTTGTATCTACTAGTCATAGTTCAAGGCCCAGATTCTGTAAAACCAAATACTCCATGCCATTTTATAGCCATGATATAGTACAGGAGTCGGCAAACTGCAGCTCGCGATCCTCATGCAGCTCTCCAGTTCCTTACATCCATGTATAGTGGGCCGCTAGTTTAGAGGCGAAGTGGCTCTGTAAAGACTTTTGGCTTTTCCGTCAAAAAAGGTTGACGACTCCTGACATACATATTTAAGTTGGTATAGATCGCGTTCGACACAACTGTGTCGTGAATAGTAGGGCCTATGCAAATAAGATACAGGCAATTGGCAGCTTTAGGGCTGATGGTCGCATCGCTCAGTCTACTTTATTTATTCTTCTAAGGCCTAGCCCTCTTTCATAAGTCCTAATAATGTCAAACATGTTAATACTTACATTGAACGTGATAAAAATAAGATTCTTGTAGCTAGTAGCTAAAGTGAGTAATTGAGTAACGTAATAAGACGACAACATGGCTTCAGCTTATTGTCATTGTGGCGGCAACAGTGTCAGCTCTCCTGGCAGAGTATGGACCTGACATCCATCATAGACTATTCTTGTTTCCTTGAACAGGTGAATTGAGACTCGTTTGGTTAAGACTCTTTAGTCTGAAAATATACTTACTTTTTTGACAACCGATACTTGTACCGGAGTGTAATATCAGGGCGATCGCGTATACTAAACAACGTTAAAAACTGCGACAGACAGTGTCGTGTTTGCTGGTAGTCGCACTCGTTTTGACTGGGATTTCAATTACGGCAACGCTTCGCTTCCATAGATTATATCTTCCTTCCGCTATTGTTTTTTTCTTTTTTCATTAGTTCTGCTCTACAGATTTCATTCCAAGTGCTCATATTAAACGAAGAGTGAAAATAGTATAGCAACCCATATTAAATTTCAGACCGGTTTTAAGATAAGATAAATTAGAGGTACTTAACCTCGGCCAATACTAGGTACGCCTATCATTCATTATGAGTGTTTCCTGCAGGTGGTTTGAATATGGGTGTCTATGAGGGGTGTCTGGTGGCCGAGGAATTGGCGTATGGGTGCACTGGCATCATGACAGCAATGGAAGCCAGTGGTCTTGGCGTGAGTGCCTAACGCTTCGATTGCACGCAATTGTGAACCAGCTTTAATCTATAACATTATCATTTAATGTGAAAGTCATCACGTAGGCCTCGATGTTCTGTGGAGAATATCTACTGTGCTGAAATTATGCCTGAACTCTTTAAAATTGTTGCAAAACATACGCACATTTTTCGGTCAATGATATAGATTAATATGAACCGTTTATTTTAATAATGCCCATGATGTTTTGTAGCCGTCGACAAAACAGATGAGATTTAAGAAATAACTACGTTCGGAATCTAACAGTCTATCTATTTTATCTATAATTATAATCTAACTCGAATTATTGATAAAAAATAATTATAGAATCCTCCGCTATATGGTAACAGCCCCTCTAAACAAGTGTCATAAATGGTAGTCGAATCGAATAGCATAGGTATTATATATTAGCATAGCGGAGCGGATATATCGTCAATCTGCTATACCACTTATAGTTCTTCTATAACCTTGTTGTATTTACTTTGCTAGATTTATTACTTTAGTTAAACCACCATTGCTGCTTCGTCTGAGAGATTAATTAGGTCAATAATAAATAAGCGATCATTCATTTCGGATTGTTTATCCGGTGGTCAAAATTCGAACATAATTTATAAAATTTTAGGTGAAGAAAAACCTTTTTTATAAAGTTCGTCAAGGGCTAATTTAAGAAAAATGGTACTATACTGTTTTGTCTTTACCTTTTTATATTATAGTTAGTAACCGTTTACTTTTACCGTAACAATTGTGTATGTTGGGCAACAAGGTTAAAAGCAAAAGTAAGATATTTTCTAACACATACGAGGCTGTAGTTAGTTTTAATGCTTGCGGGGTACTTATCAATATTTGTTGTTTTTATAACATTGTTTTTGTGTTGTTAGCGTCTTTAGTCTGTGTGCTTCGGAAAACTGCATATGACTGTTGCAAAACCTTATAGTTGACTAGAGTTAGCCACGCCGAAGAGATTTACTGAGAGTGAGACGCGGACGGGACGTAAACGTGACTAGATTTGACTCTATGAAAGACTCGAGACTCTTTAGTAAAGGGAAATAATAACCGCGTGAATTATTTCTAGAATATTAATAGTTTTTTTGACATAACACTGAAAGCGCATGGTCTACGGGCAAATTAAGTGGCACAACTAACTTAAAGACTTTTTAACTAAGCAGTATTCAGTATTTAAATACGTCAAAATCGCTTAGGTTATAGTTTTTATGAGTTGTCGATCCTATATGGAAAGAATGGCGCCGCAGCCGCGCTGCGTCCACGCTGCGTCCACGCTCCGTCCACGCTCCGTCTTCGTCTCGCTGTCGTCTCTTCTGTGTCACACTTTTTTATAACTGCTAATTTTAATATTTTAAAATATTTTTATTTTGTGAAACACATGTATGTGATGTTCTTAGTTTTGTATGATATATATATATATATTTATACATATATGTATAATTTAGTTTATATTTTATCTATAAACACAAGGAACACTATGTTTTAATAACGCAATGTAATATACCTTGCTTACTATAAGGTTTACCGTATTTTGAGGTATAAGGATTACTAAAACATAAAGTGAATTAACCTTTCATGCATCAATATAGATATATTGGGTAGTTTTTAGAAGTGTTTGGTATTCAGCGCCTAGATATCTCATACATTTTACGCATGTTTTTGTGGTAAAACTAACATATAGGTAGGGTGTTTGGTGTTTAACAGTATTCAAATAATGAAAAAATTTAAATGCACGTTTAGAATCTATTGTATTTTTGTATGTACTTAAAAGTATTTTTTATTTCTTATTTTTTGTAAGTAATTAATATTATGGGTCAATTACAACATGTTTTTAGTCTAATTAATGGTACCTCGAAGAAGACCCTTAGTTTCCTTAAATTATCACAGCGTACTTACCTTTATAATTAATATTGTGTTTTATGAAGTATTCATACATGAGTGTAATGCTATCTAATTATGTTTCTTCAGCAAACGCCAGTCATTATAGCTGGTACCGAGGCCCAACAGAAGAAGTACCTTGGAAGACTCATTGATGAACCTATTGTTGCTGTAAGTACATACATACCTACTTATCCATTTACTTCATTTATAAATGCAGTAGAGACAACAATATGACCTCAATTGACAATAAATGCACGTGTCACCTCGCCATTAACACCACGCAAAGCGGCGAGTGGGTTTGATTCCCACATGGTTGTGGAATAGGGGGTTCTTCAAGTCCCTCACGACACAGCGTTTGCTCCCAATTTAGGGAGTTGTCTTAAGAATATACAATGCTATTCTTCGTATAGGCGTAACCTGAAAGTAGTTTGTTCAGAATCAGTAGTTGATTCGAGGAGAATAATATTTATAATATATTTTTAATGCTAAAGTTTGTATGAATGGATGGATGTATGATTGTTACTCAATCACGCCTCCCATCTAGATGCAATTTAGCACAGAGTTAGATTACTACCTTGCTAAGGAAGAACGACGTAACTGCATGACACATGCCAAAGTAAAGTGTCTGGTTTTAAACTTATTTTTCTCCAAAACTTTTCTTGCAGTTGCGTTACTTCTAAGCAGTATAAGGAATAGGACATAAGCTACTTTTCATCGCGATAATAAACACTTTCTATGAGATAGTACGCGCACGTGAAGCCCCGGGTGGACACTAGTAATGTATATTTTTTTGTTAACAGGCGTATTGTGTGACTGAACCTGGTGCAGGCTCTGATGTAGCCGGTGTTAAGACAAGGGCCGAGAAGAAGGGCGACGAGTGGATTCTTAATGGACAGAAGATGTGGATCACCAATGGTGGAGTTGCCAACTGGTACGTATAAGCAAACCTATAATCTATCGAGATCAGTATTCAGGATCCACTTGACTGCACGGTTGATTCAGTGGCTTAAGTGGTTACCTCGCCAATTACTACTGCGCGGCGTGTTGTGGGTTCGATCCCCATACTAGACAAAAATTTGTGTGATTCACAGATGGTTGTCTTGTGTCTGTTAATTGAATGTCTGTAAAGTCCCCCGCGATACGAGGGTTCCTAATGCAAGAGTAGTCGTTGTAAAAAAAAAACACTAGCGTACAGTCTTACAGCCTCCCCGCCAACAATGCGCCGAGTGTTGTGACTTCATTCCCACGTGTTTGTTTGATTCATAAAATGTTGTTAGGAGTCTGGATGGGTCACTTGTACTTTGTGTCCGTGAATTTTATGTTGGTAAAGTACCCCGCGACACCAGGCTTGTTTGGCGTGGATGGTGATCAGTGGGGTGATGGGACTGCCTAACTCCAAATGTTTAATCTTCAACTAATACAAAACAACAAAAGAACGTATCTAAATTTTTTTGCCTTATTGACTCCTCTTAAAACAATCTTCTATAATAATTATTACAGTGGCCCCATTTTCCTAAAGTTTCCTTACTATGATGTGGTAAACGCGAGTCGTTCAAGCAAGAAAGAATGACGGAGCTATACACACTATATATATCCGTCCTTCTTACTCGCTCAAACGACTCGCGTTTTAACACGTCACATGTTGACAGGCCCTATGTTTCTTACCACCTTAGTAATGTAAAGACATTGTAATAACACAGGTACTTCGTGCTAGCCCGCACTAACCCAGACCCGAAGTGCCCAGCTAGCAAAGCGTTCACCGGCTTCATCGTTGAGAGGGATTGGCCTGGAGTTGTTCCCGGCCGAAAGGTTTGTACTAAACTGAAATATATAACAACTATTTGACGCACAAATTAACTGCATTAAAATAGAGATGGACTTTTAAAGTAAGCTATTTCGTTAATTCATCAGAACGTTAATTATCTTCTGTTTATATTAGTATGGGTTAGGGGGTAACTGGCCTCCGGTTCGCGGGCCACATTACACGATGTAGGAACAGCAGTGTAAAAGAGGACCGAGTCTCACGCCTGTTTCTCAGGCCGACGGGCAGGTTTTCATTGTTGGAAAGTTTTGCATATTTAATAAATATTTTTATTTAAAGGATGTCAATGGAAATATTTAATTTAAACAGCGTTGCCTCTGTCTAATGCTTATAATTTTATTGCTTGATACCAATTTGATTTTAGTTTTTACGGCACAATTTAACTTTGTGTATATTTTGCAAAAAGTAACAGTCAAAATTTTAATAACGTATGATTGACGAACCGTACGTTACAGTAACTGCTTACCATCAATTAAAAAAATACCTCTGGTGTCGATATGAAGGCAGTCAAACTCATTTATACATTTAAATCAAATACATGATACTTATGAACGTCATATAAAGAAATGCCAGCATACTTTTTTCCTACGGCCAATTAGCTGACTAGGGTAGGGCCTCGAGAAGAATTGCCAAGAAACTCGAGCCACTCTTTTTAATCGCCAGAGTATAACATTTACAATTTAGTACGGGTTACAATATTAGTGTTAATGGACGGAAACCAATATACCATACAAAATGAAATTTAGGTAAAAAATTCAGTTATAAGGAAACAATAAGCAATGAAGAAAAATAATTGAATGAATTTAGCCTTCTACTGTATGGTAACGAGGGATCCTTTCCTTTTGTATGAAGTTCTTTAAACCTATTTGTGCATTAACAACGGTGACCTATGAAGAAAGAAAAGTTTTTGCCTTCCAGTAGGACAATAATGCCTGCTAATAATAACAAACTATTTGTACAGGAGCAAAACATGGGCCAGCGTGCTTCTGACACACGTGGCATCACATTCGAAGATGTACGTATTCCCAAAGAGAACGTGCTCATCGGAGAAGGTGCCGGATTCAAGATTGCAATGGGTGCCTTCGACAAGACTCGCCCTCCGGTATGTTTATATTATTTTTATTACAATTTTTTAGTGCAACAAGCTTCTACAGGCTACCGTAACTGCTTACAATAGCATGCTACACTCCAAAGGGTACACCCAAAAAAAACTTCCAAAAGTGGTTAGTCGTTTCCTGTGAGTACAGCCCCTCTAGACAAGTAGCATAAACGGTAGTCGATCGAATAGAATACGAAGTAAATAGGATTTGATATGTCAATATCAAATCCTATTCTATAGAATAGGGTTTAGGATAGAAGAATAGGAAAATATATTATATATATAAATTATAAGTTTACAATATAATGTCGTACAAGTTTACGATATTATATCTATAATAAAAGCAAAGCCCATAAATTGGCTTTCTATTCTATTCTATTCGACTACCGTTTATGCCACTTAACGAGAGAAGCTGGTCTTCCAGTGCTCATTTAGGGTTTGCGATAAGAACCGTATTCATATCCCGGGGTTAACCACAATACAAAACCAGCAACAAGCATTGTTCAATTTGGGACATTGACGCGCTGTGATACCCTGGGTAAGCGGTAACTGCTTAGTATTTAAAAAAAAATACATACAGATGAACTTAGAACCTCCTCCTTTTTGAAAGTCGTTTAAAATATCTCATTCCTTTATTATAAACACAAGAGAACATATTCAATTTGGAAAAAGGGTTTCTTGCCCAAAATAGTTTGGGAATCCCTGCTCTAGAATGTTCCATTAGACTCAGAGAAATTCGCAAGCACATTGAAAAAATAAACAATGAATAATTATTATTAAATATTTGTCCAACAGGTAGCGTCTGGTGCTACTGGTCTTGCGCAGCGTGCTCTAGACGAAGCAACTAAGTACTCGTTAGAACGCAAAACGTTCGGCGTGCCTATCGCCAAGCACCAGGCAGTCGCCTTCATGTTGGCTGACATGGCCATGGGTGTCGAGACTGCGCGTCTGGCCTGGATGAGGGCCGCTTGGCTCGTTGATCACGGTATACATTTTTTTTTTCTTTAGAAAGACAACTCCCGCACTAGATAACAAGCGCTGTGTCGCTGGGGACTTTTAAGAAGATTAATGAATCACACAAAGTTTTGTCCCGTGTAGGAATCGAACCCACGACCTCCGGCTTAGCAGTCAGGGTCACTAACCACTAGACCAACAGGCTAGTAAATTGATATCCGATATTTATATATTTATCAAACATTTATTTCATAAGATATTTTCATGAATAGTTATTAAAATTAAAGTAACCTACTTACAAACAATCAGATATTGTATTTAAAGGTATTAACCTATAAATAAAATATCTGATTGAGGTTGCAGTTCTGAGGAAAGGTGCCCAAAAGACTGGCCACATCACGCTGGATTGCAAGGCTAAAACGTTGACCCAAGTAAAGGCCAGCGTTAGGATCGTGAGATGACTAGACCAAACGCCTTGATATATTTATTAACTTAACCCGGACACTATTCGTTATAGCTCAGCATGATATTATATAGGCGTTCACAAATTTTGTTCACAATTTCATGAGGTCTTATTCCTTTTGCGCTAAACCCTAATTCTGTTTCTAAAATAAATTAGTTACTCAACCTTAACAGCGGCTACAAACTACAGCTCTAAACTTGATCTTTAAAAAAGACAATTCCCGCACTAGATAAAAACGTGTCGCGGGGCACTTTACAAAAATACAATTAACGGACACAAGTTACACCAAGACTCAGAACAACTCTTTGTGGGTCACACAAAAGTTAGTCCTGTATGGGAATCGAACCAACAACGTCGTGCACAGCAGGCGCATACTGCAGCTACTGGACCACCAAGGCAGTCAGAGAAAGTCGCGTTAAAATCGATCAAGCCGTTGTGGAGATAGATCAAAATCTGAAACCATTTATACATATATCTTTACTAATATTATAACACTGAAGAGTTTGTTTGGTTGAACGCGCTAATCTCAGAAAGTACCGGTTCGATTAGAAAAATATTTTTTTTTTTTTGTTGAATAGTGCATTTATCCAGGAAGGCTAAAGGCTATTTAACGGAGCAGTAATGAGATATGTTGGAAAATCGGGGAAAATATTATTCTTTTCTGAGTTTCCGTCGCTTACGCTGCTTAAAACGTTAAAGTTATGAAAAAAAATGTATTGAAGAATGATTCCCCTTTAAAAGATCTATAAAAAAGTCGGCGACAGCATATGTCTACCTCTTAGAGTTAACTCACTATAACGTAATTTCTGGAAATAATTGATTTGAAATAATTAATTATCTGCGAAGCTATTTTTATGAACACGATATTAATCCTTATACAAACAAACACTATTCGTCATAAGGATTTAATTTTGTACAAATTTGTCTTTTACATAATTTGATTTTAACGAATATCTTATGTAGATTTAGTCAAGTACCATATTTGTAAGGCGGGCGACGATGTGCATGCGCGAGCCATGCGGTTCAAATCCGTAAAATGTACGTTCCAAATTACCACGCGGATGAAGTCGCGGGCGACCCCTAGTGTGTTATAAGGGGGAATTAATACAACGTACTAAATTATTTACGTAAAAAAATGCTTTGTGTTTGAATAAATGTTTTTCTATCGTTCTTTTTTTATTACGTACCAAGTGGCAACCTGGAAACAAACTTATATCTCATATGTTCATTTGTCTAATATCTTCAAAACATTTCCTTATCCACAGGCCAAAATAACACGGTCGCAGCGTCTGTGGCCAAATGCCATGCGTCAGAGGTCGCCAACAAGGCAGCTTCAGACGCGGTCCAGATCTTCGGCGGCAATGGCTTCAACACCGAATACCCTGTAGAAAAACTCATGCGAGATGCCAAGATCTACCAGATCTATGAAGGCACTTCTCAAATCCAGAGACTTATCATCTCGAGGGAGATCTTAACCGCCGCCAAGCAGAACAACTAAACTTTATAATATGAAACCATATTCAATGGACAGATTTTGTTGTATTTTTATTATGCCTCAGTTATATATTATAAATAGTATTTGACAATGGTGTTTTAAACAAAATCATCATCAACATCTTAGGCTGATGACGTCGACCGTTGAACATAGGCCCTATAATTTCCCACAATGGCCGATCTGTGTTTCCCCGCAACTTGAATTACCTCATCCGTCTACCTATTATATATTCACTTAAAATTCTGTCAATAAGTTAAATTTAAATATAAAATGCTTAAAAATGCATGTTAATATATATGTATTATGAAATATTTTTAAGCGGTAAATACTTTATATAGGTGAGAATGGGATAATAAATCCGACGTTACCCTTTTTTTTTATTATATAGTGAGTTTGTTTGTAACGCTTTCACGACTAAACGGCTGAAATATTTTAATAGGCAAGGAGATAGATGGTATCCTGGGGAAGAACATTTTACCGCGATAACTGACATCCACGCGGGCGGAGCCGCGGGCATCAGCTATTATATAATATATCTTACTGCTAAGCACGGGTCTCCTCACCTCTATTAAAAGAGCTGATGGGTTATAGGCCTTATACACATACGTTGGCCTAATGCGGGTTGATACCGGGGATAGAATACGACGTCATTATTCCCACCTGAAAACTTACGAGATGACTTTGTTTACTTCTTTTTCCATTTAAATTCCTTCGTTGTCAAATACACTAATGCATAAATCTACAATTTGTGTTCATTTTTCCAATTATGTATTAGTTAGATATAATAAAATATTTATACACTGGTTTTAATAGTTATATACAATAAGCGTTGTACAATATACTCATTACATAGCGCTGAACGCGCTCAAAGGTGGCTAATATGGGTTTATAATAAAAATAAATGTAATATTAACTCTTATTTTTTATTCTGGAATTATGTACTGTTTCATATTAAATAAAGAACTGATTATATTGACCTTACGAATACTGTTATTTGTTTCTTTAATACTACTTAGTTGACTAACAAGCATATGAGCTATACCAGACCCGTTTTCAATACCAAAGGTATCACTTTTTTTTATACTACTTAGGTGGCAAACAAGCATACGGCTCGCCTAATGTTAAGCAGTAACCGTAGCCTATGAACGCTTGCAATACCAGAGGTATCACTTTTTTATACTACTTGGGTGGCAAACAAGCATACGGCTCGCCTAATGTTAAGCAGTAACCGTAGCCTATGAACGCTTGCAAAAGAGGTATCACTTGCGTGTTGCTGACCCATTTTTTTACACCGAGGTTTTAAGATGGAAACTTCAGTGTCCCTGGGTAGGATAAACGTTTCTTTAAGACCGGAGAACTGTAGGTACTTGTACACGAAAACACTGCTATTCCGCTATGTGTAGTCATTTAGCTGTCATCGTCTGTATGGTGAAGGTCCTTCCCCAGTCGGGCTTACTCAATTGTATGGTGGTGTTATATACCTCTCATATGTGTTTAAATACTATTACACCATTTCAGCCTATAGACGACCATTGCTGGCCCTAAGGATTATCACAGCATCGGCCTGGAGCTGACCTTGTCTTTAGGTAGCTCGCGACCTTTATTGAGTCGACAGTCCACTTTGTTGTTTACCTGCCCACGCTGCGTCTTCCAGTAAGTACTATCTTACTAGAAGACGCAACCATTACAAAGTAGTCGCCACTTTAAAACCCTCTGCCGCAATAGCAATCGGTTCTGAGAACTATTTGCCGTGTTCATTGTCAATCTAGGCAATTTATACTATAGACCGAAAATTGCTTTAACTACATAAATCGACCAACAAAGGCCAAATTGACGTGTGAACATTTTTGATTTGTCAAATTGTGCCTGTACTAGCGACTAGGTGATTTATACTAACGATAGGCAGCTAGAGTGAACTATTTTTGTCTGATTTATATGTTATCTCGTGCTTTAATAAAATAATAGCAACCTATATTTGTCCTACTGCTGGACACGGGTCTTTTCGTATCAAGAAAGCAGAGGGTTACTAGGAGATAGTGGAGAGTGCCATCAAGTATTACAAAAAATTGGGAGAACAAACCGAGGAGTGGATCAAAAGGCCTAGCAATTCGGCAGGTAACGACGGTGCCGCCACCTAGCGAGAGTGGAATCCGCAATGGTGAGCGCAGGACGGGAACCGATACAGAACAGTGGAGGCTATAGACAGACCAAAAAAGCTAAAACAGATCAACATGAGAAAACAATAGGCATCTTGACGGGTCACAGTCCATTCAGCAGACACTCCATAAACTACGCCTAACCGACAGCTCAGTCTGCAGAAACTGTACGGAGGCAGAGGAAGCACCCGCCCATGTTCTGGGGAAAAGGAGTATAGAGAAACATAGAGCACAGACCGTACGTACACCGGGCACACGTCCATAGGCTTTTTTATAAGAAAATGATCCTTAATGCTTCCCGCCCTGCCCGGGGCTTTGAAGCGGTTATGTCGGCTTCTCCAGGGGGCGACTAGAAACCCCATGTGCACCTACACCCGCCTTCACGGGTGGACTGTGGCAAGTTTAACCGCCTACTGGCCTTTTGGAAGAGGTCTACATAAGTAGGTCCTGATGCATACCTCAAAAAGTTACATTTAAGTATAAAATAAACTAACACACGGTCAGCCCCTGTCTAGTGATTAGATGTTATTCAACCGCAATGCTACATCATTTTACGCTACATATTATTATTATTACATACCTAATAATAGCACAGTCTAAGGATCTCTTGAGGAAATCTTAACGCTGTGATAATAGGTATTAGCAACGTCACAGTCCAGTGCTATACCTACTGCATTTATGTAAGTAATTTATTTATTCTTTTGATTGGGTTCGTGAACCACGCCACGTCGCAACCTCTTTATTTATTTTTTTAGTTTAACTACTTAATAATTGACCTGAGTTTAAATCCGCTTTAACCTGAAGTATCCTGCATGGGGTGGGTGTAGTTAACCAGCCATTAACCAATGCGCAACATGTTCTAGGTTAGATTCAACAGGATTATATCAGTTGGCATTAAAATAATATATGTATATCCATTATTAACGATACACAAACATTGCAAAATGATCTCCGTCGCTTGGACTTACTTATACTGCGCTGCGAATAAGCTTGACCTCAATGCAAGTAAATGTGCTAGTATCACATTTACAAAAAGTAAACAAAACAACCGATGTTGTTTAGCTATTCTTCAACAAATCAGAAATGCATGCATGCATGATTCAAAATAGTTTTTGCTCTTAGCTCTTGGATTCATCATGCGCGCGTCTAAAGATTTTCAGCAGGCTAAGACTTTAAAAATCCTCTACTCCACCTATGTCAGACATAATAATAATTTACGTATTACGGTGTCCAGAAAAGTTTATTAGGTAGGTTAAATTATCGCACTAAATCGAATTGTGAGGATTACGCTGTTTCATGTCAGAAGGATAATTTTTTGGATCTTCAAAAGCGTCGTGAAATTGCAAATTTATTGTTTCTTGCACGAATTATAACTTCTACCTCGATTGATTGTCCAGAACTACTACACAAACAAAACATTTGCATTACTAATATTATTAATGTGAAAGTTTGTGAGGTTTGGATGGATGGGTGGATTGATGGATGGATGTTTGTTACTCTTTCACCTAAAAACTACTAAACGGATCTGGATGAAATTGGCACACAGATAGATTATGGTCTGGAATAACACATGGGCTTCTTTTTGCAGCGATAACCGACATCCACGCGGGCGGAGCCGCGGGCAACAGCTAGTCTATAATATGTTGTTTCTACATGTGAAAACTTATTAATGGCACTGTATTACAAGTACATAAGTGTATATTATAATATTTTTTGCTGTTAGTTTCCCTAAGATGCAGAAATAAATAAATATAAATGTCGTAGTAAATGGTTACCTATATCTAAAGGTTAACTCAAAACAGACATGACTCGGATAGTTTAGCTCAAAATAGTGTGAATTATGTACCTAGGTACTGCAGGGTATTTTCCTTTAGGTTGATAATGACCACTTTCTGGAACCTTTGATACCGATTCTTGTCTACTTTCTTGAACCCAGAAAGTTAGTTTTAAATTTGGTAAAATCTTCTTGCCAACATTTTATAAAATCCGAATTACAATTTGCAGTTCTATTACTACTACTAAAATACATAATATTAGATACTTAATTAACTTAAGGCCTGCCCAATATCACATTTAAGTACCTACTGCCCAATGACGACTAGATGCTGCCCAGTTCATTTTGTTTGCTGACATATATTGAAGCTGACCACAACAATATTAGCTGACTGTTGAAATCATAGCCCTGAACTTCGATTCAATCACACAATGAATCGAATTGGTTCCGTGCGGAGTGAATCATATTTTTTATAAGAATAGAAAAGTCTTCATACTCGTTTCATTTTAATTGCCTTAGGCTACCTAACGAACCACTTGAATTTTTTATAATGGCATCCACATTCGACGATATAAATATGGTGTAAAGGCGGATCCAGAGAGAAGGTTATCGGGGTCATGGCAGGCTCCTTGGGGTTGGTCTAGGTCGACTACAAATATTTTTTATAATGTCATGTCATTGAGAAATTTAAAAATAGGTAATAACAGTGATGGCAAGACAGCAATTAGGAACTTTATTTACAAAATAGGTACGAACGATTTATTGAAATGTCTACTTATTAATTTTAATTGTTTGGTATGTCATGACCTAGTAAAGGTTGCGGGCAACCGATCGACGAAGTCAATTCAAGTTCAAGTGCTGTGGAAAGCCTTTAGTAGAGGTCTTTTTCATTGATGTCATCAGATCGAAATATGTCGTGGACGGAGCGTTTATTTTTCATATTGTAGGAATTATTTCAACTATCATAGACCTATATCTAGATAGACTAGATAACTGTCTTAACCGATCAAAATTTCATCCAAGGCTCTCTCTAGATAAATATCTATTAAAAATTGCATTTTTGTTAATCATATAGCATTAGGAAAAGCTGTTTTTTTTTTAATTTAAATATTACAAACAGTTTTCAGTTACAACATTAAAAGTTTGGTATGTAGGTATAAAAACTTTTGGAGGGAGAGCCAGTGACCTTTTTACTTTAGTCATTTTATAAGTCATGAAAATTGGCACACTAACTCTCCTTAACCTGTAGAATAATGAACCGCTGTTCTGGCAACCCTCCGCGGCCGGAGTGTTTAACCCTAACATGACAAAGATGGTAAGAAATAAAGTTCAATTTAGTTATAGTATCAGTCCTAAAAATTTTAGTATATGATATTGGCACTATTCTCTATATAGAAAAATGATTGCCAGAACATTTCTGACCCTCCTACTGGCCGCCAGAACGCTGTAAATATGTGTAAAAATAAAGTACAATTTTGTCATTTCATCAGTGTTGATTTTTTTACAGAATTATTGTAAATATATGTAGGATATATAATTTCAATCGCCAGAACAATATTCCATCACCAACTATTTGCCAGAACAAAAAATGTTTCCACATGGAATCATTTTTCTTACATGTCTCAAGAAAGTTTTAAAGGAATATCAAGCAATTCTTTTTTTTTTAATACAAGTCCCGCACTAGGGAATAAACCCTGTGTCACGGGGGACTAAGTATACAAACATACAATTCACGGACACAAACTACACCCAGACTAATGTCCAGAGAAGACAACCATTTATGGACCACACAAAATTATGTTCCGTGTCGGGATACAATCCGCGACCTCTAGCTTAGCAGTCAGGGTCACTAACCACGAGACCAACAGGCGAGTCATTCAATTCAATTAGGTATCAACATAATAAATGTAGATAACAATTAAGATCAGATCAGTTGGCGGTGTGTGAGTTGTCCCTAAAATATTATTATTATTCCACTAACAGAGTGAAATAAGGCTTTAAAAAATCGCATGGAGAGCAGTTCTGGTTAGTAAGTAGGTACGATTTTTTAATACAACTCCTGCACTAGGGATCAAGTCAAGGGATTTTACAACCATACAATTAACGGACACAACGTACACCCAGACTCGGCACAATCATTAAGGATCACACAATTTTTGGGGATTGAACCGACAACACCCAAGTACCTAGTATAAAAAAATAAAGAAATGCATTCCACAAAACTAACAAAGAGTCATTTCATTCTACTTAATTGTTATCTACATTTATTATGTTGATACCTAATTGAATTGAATGACTCGCCTGTTGGTCTCGTGGTTAGTGACCGCGACTGCTAAGCTAGAGGTGGTGGATTGTATCCCGACACGGGACATAATTTTGTGTGGTCCATAAATGGTTGTCTTCTCTGGACATTAGTCTGGGTGTAGTTTGTGTCCGTGAATTGTATGTTTGTATACTTAGTCCCCCGTGACACAGGGTTTATTCCCTAGTGCGAGTCTTTTTTTTAAAAAGAATTGCTTGATATTCCTTTAAAACTGTCCTGAGCCTTGTTCGAAAAATGGTTCCATGTGGAAACATTTTTTGTTCTGGCAAATAGTTCGTGATGGAATTTTGTTCTGGCGTTTGAAATTATATATCCTACATATATTTACAATAATTCTGTAAAAAAATCAACACTGATGAAATGACAAAATTGTACTTTATTTTTATACATATTTACAGCGTTCTGGCGGCCAGTAGGAGGGTCAGAAATGTTCTGGCAATCATTTTTCTATATAGAGAATAGTGCCAATATCAAATACTAATTTTTTTAGGACTGATACTATAACTAAATTGAACTTTATTTCTTACCATCTTTGTCATGCTAGGGTTAAACACTCCGGCCGCGGAGGGTTGCCAGAACAGCAGTTCATTATTCTACAGGTTAAGGAGAGTTAGTGTGCCAAATTTCATGACTTATAAAATGACTACAGTAAAAAGGTCACTGGCTCTTGGGCCATTTCTTTTGTTAAAAATATTACTTGCTTACTATTAGAGAGAAAAGTTTTACTCCCTCTACTTCAATCTCTTCCTGGTTGGCTAAGATTGGAATACTGAAAACAAACAATTGGTTTTATCTTTGTTATCTATATAGTTTGGCACTATGGTCTGTTATAAAGGCACTATTGATTAGACTAGGGTCTTCTGCTACTCCCTAACTGGACTGGCACTTCTTCACATTCATTAATATTATTGCAATGGAATTGGAGCCTGATTAGACCTGGGTGTATGACTCCCTCCTGACTTGAAAGCTGGATCTACCCTTAGTATGTTGACATTCAGGCAGACAGGTAGACACTTGCAGGCAGGCCTATAACGGGCGACATTACGTTTGAAACATTTTACGACTAAAATCTAATAAATTGATCTAACTATATCCGCGTAGTTATAGTAGGCTTATATCGCTCCAAATGTATGAAAGACCCGTGCCCAGCAGTGGGATGTTTATGAGTTGAGATGATGATGATAAACGACGTCTGTATACGCACACATTAATATATCACAACGCCCGTCTCCCCTTGGGGTAGGCAGAGACTATGGTACGCCAATTACTTCGATCCAAACACACTTTTTTTGCCTTCTCTACATTTATCAACCTCTTCATGCATGAACGTCGATTCTTGGTAGATACTTTTAATTTTATATCTATCCCTAATAATTGTTAAAGTTTTATTACAAAATATTCATATTAAATTTGAATATATCAGCAATTATTTTGTTTTTGGTGCTAGCAAAGTGACAAACTAGCATATGGTCCGCATGATGCTACAAGGTGCAGGTAAGCAATTACCAAATCTTGCGATACCGAGAGAGCATTATTACGCGTTACATATAACGGCTTTCTGTTTTCTGAGTAACCTTTGAAAAACGGTAGGTGCTTATTAAATTTCGAAGTCGTATAGCTCGATTTGTAGAGCGCTGGTCCTGAACGAAGAGAGGCGCAGGTTAACCTCTGGGGCTCTCTTTTGCCTGCTGCTTGCTCCTAAGGGTGGCGAGCTGTGCACCCACCGCCCACTTGTGGGCGGAGGGTCTCCACTGTCTCCAGGTCACGTATGAGAAAGTTGATTGTCCGTGTAATTTAGTGGATAAAGTGGTCACCTCGCCGAGTGTTGGTACAAAACTTATTCTGATATAGTTTCTTAATCTGAGTATAATTAGTCGTCCACACTGATTATGGTTGGTATATTATAGAACACAAGTAAGTGCGTAAACACTGGTGCAATCTCTATTCCATCAATCTCATAGCCTGATGGGACAGCAGAATTCAGGCGCAGGACTAACGGCTTTACATGCTTTCCAAGGCACGGAGGGGTCTGGAGGCTGCATGGTGTTTTAGGTCACCCATCTACGGATTGACCGCGGCAGCTTGATTAACCTTGCAGATCTCTCGATCCACGCCGCTAACACCTAGCTTCAAGTTCCTACAATACACCTTGTTATTGAATGTATGTTTGTAAAGTAGGTACCCCGCGACACGGAACTTGGTCTGCAGTTCGGGAATTGTCTTGTTGGAAAAAATCGTGTATTTATCCCAAAAAACTGCCTAGAATTCTATTAAAACTTAAATAGTAGTGTAGGAAGGCTGTAATAGGTACCTAAGTTTTAATAGTTTTTTTATAGGTATATTTTAATAGAATTCCTCAATATGGAGTATTCAGTTTAGGTATCTACCTATTTAAGTGTTTGTGAAATACATTATTATAGATAGACTTTGAACCTGTTTATACTCGTGGTAATTTTAACACATGTATCTAATAATAATAGTAGATATCTACTTAATAGTAAGCCTCCATTAATTTTGCTAATCTACCCATAATATTTTTTGAAGGTAAAGAACTACTATTTAATCATTATCCTCATTGTTACCAGCCTCTTTGGTCTTTTTACCAAACTATTTGAATAAAATACTGTATAATCATATATAAGTAGGTAGGTCCTTAAAAGATTTCACGTTGCAAAAAACAGTGCATGAGGTAGTCCTCATGCACTCTTTTTTGTACGTGAAATCAAATCTCTATCTACTTATTTGTCTTTGTGTACTTAGGTGTATCTAGGTATCTATTAGGTATAATACTATAATAGTACTATATTATTTCTTCTTCATGATTGAGGTACATTATGAGATGTCAAACAGAATAAATAACTTCAATTACATACAATGATACACGATAATCAACGCACCAGAATGAATTGACGTAGACTTTGTGTTGTGTGTGTGTTGAAGCCATGGAGGTAAAGCAGTTTAAATTATGCTCTACAAGATGGAGTTACGAGTCCATGAGAATGGTGAATAGGTACTACTGTATGCCGTAAGATAAACTATGAAAGTGAAGTTAATCTTACAAACCACTCATTACTTTATCATCGTTTTTCTATTTATATAATTTAGGTAAATTGTTTTATCAATAAAATATAACGAAAATTTAACTGTTTTATGAATTACTTTCAAATTCAAAACCTTTACAAAATAAACAATCTTTACAAAATAAACACATTAATAATTCTTTACATGATAAATCATGATTTTAGATTATAGTGGATACACAGAAACGCCATTAATAGCTTAAGAATGGCTTTTTTAAATATTTTTTGCAGCGTCATCTATTATGTATAAGCATAACTAATTTGTGTTGAATTACATTTACGTTTTGTAGATGGCGCTACAGAGCACCGGAAATATCAATGAATTTATTTATTTATTCCTTTGTAAATATATTTAAATAATTACTTCTGAATGAAATTTCAATAAAAAATAAATACAGATTTTTCATCTAATTATGATACATGTATAAGAAGTTATTTATAAATAAAGTTACACATTGCAATCATGCTCATAAAGATTGACCTACATTCGAAGCCCTTGTGAAAGGATTGTGCAATAGAAACGGTCATTTATTACACAACACGGCATGTTCATAAGCAAACGTAGTCATTTTGCTTCATTTGCATGTTTTTTCAAGCTACCTCAGTCTACCTGAAATATAAGCAGAAGTACTTTGTTTTATTTTTCTCTATCAAATATCGCATTTACACTCCTTAAATTCTTTTTCCATTTTTTAAATAATGAAAACAAGGATTTTAATTATTTATTCTTAAAATAGGTCATGACACAGTTTTTTTCAAATTAGGTTAATTCCTCACTGCCCTTTACCGACTTATTTCAATGTCAGTCATGAGTACGGTAGCTCAATTGAACCTGAGTTATGTCGGTCGGAATATCAAAGTGTAAGTGAAGTGGCCTAGAGACCTACATTTTGTTTTAAAACGTTTTAACGCTTTTTATGGGTGATTTTCTAAATAAAACATATCCCTCGGTACAGGAGATATCTAGTAAGTTCAGTGGGCGACATTATTCTGTCGCCCCGTTCATTTATTTGTGTATGATGCACGAAGACGCTCCAAAAATGAGTGTAGCGCAAAGTCTAGTCGCCTCCACGAGCCAAGCGAAGAGTGAGATCGTCACTGAAATCCACATGGATTATGATGGTATCAATTCTACTGAACCAAAACCTACACAGAGCATCGAGATGGAGTTGAAAATTGCTTATGTGGATCCGACTAGCGGTAAGTACCATTCTGGACGTAAATTTTATTGTCATAGCTCCCTTAAAATTGAGTAACCCATATGAAAACATTCCAATCAAGGTCTTCAATACGAATAGTAATGTGACAGTTACTACATTTAATTTAAGTCTAGAATGCTCTTAATTGTCAGTAAAACATTTAATTGTAATCAAGTGTTGTTTTCAGTGACATTATTATTCAAATTGGAGTCTACTAAGATTAATATTGGGGACATGAGGTCTAAGAAATGAATAACTATAGTAAATATCATTAAATATTCAAAGAAGACAAGTGTTGTATAATAATACGCACATAGATTATATACCTACATTAGGTAGGTATATGCATTGTGGAGTCTACCTGCTCGTACGCTCGGTTGCACGGTGTGGCAACGCCGCATTGGTTTTTTCGCGCTAAGTATCCTGCGATAGAGTTGGCTGTGTGAAATAGCGTTTTAAGAGACTTAAGTACTGAATAATAGTGGTTCATGAAACACGTTTCGAGAATAGTTTGATTGTATAATTAACCACCACATCACTTTAGGTATATACGTAGATAATGACGATGTCAAATGGATGTGTGGTTTTGTATTCAGTGGGTGGCACGGCGCCGGCGCATTTTGATTTCATTTGGTGTCAGTAGGACACGTTTGCTCCACTGCAAGCTGGAGTAGCTCGAGCATGGCACTCCGGTTATTACACCATAATGAAATAACAGTGTTGCCGTGATACACATAACTACACAATCATAGAAGCGAATTATTCCTAATTGGTTATATTACAGATAGGTAGGTACCTTACTAGTCCTACGTATTTAAATTATACAGATTGCTTCTGTCATTAGACTCGTGGTTGTTCAGAGTATTTTTGGAAGTAGGACGAAATGAAGTTCTGCTTGGAATCTGACAAGTCAATATCGGAAGATTACTTCGGTTTATCTGTAGCTAGCCAATTGCATAACAGTACCCGTTGTAATGTTTATAAATAAAAGCACATGTAGAGCATCAGTATAAAATGTTAATAAACAAGACACCCACTCAAAACTCACTATCTACAATATTATTTTATGAAATCTCATTGAACGAAATACACTATGTTCCTATTTCGTTTAATGTGATTTCAATTAATGATATGAAATTTATATGATTTTTTTAAAGAAATATTATATAAATAAAAACACGTGAATGCTACAGATCCATTCATACAATTCACAAACACGTTCCGTTATTGATTAACATTTTAAAATAAATATGCTGTACCTATACTCGTATAATAATCTAAGTAAATAGGTACTTACGTAGGTGATCAAACTTGTTTTTTTGTTCTATAGAGAGGTACCTACAACAAATTTGTTTTCTTTGATAGAGGCAATGCTAAAAATTCTCGCACTACATTATTTTACAATCTTTGAAGGGCTTTGGTATTCTATTCTTCTCTAATAGTGTGACTATTGCCTAAAAGGTTGCTGGGATAGACTGCGGATGTGGAATGCGGAGAACCGGGTGTTGTGGCGCAAAATAAGTGAGGCCTACGTCTAGCTACAGGCTGATAAATTATTATTTTTTTATTGACGTGCCTATAGATGCAGAAATAAAATCCAACTTTTTAGTATACACTTATAACCAAAAATGGCAAATGTTTATGATGGTATAAACACTGATAAGTTTCTGTGTTCACTTACTTTTACTTTATATTGTACTTAAATAGTCCGGCAGGCAGGTACGATTGTCGTTTCTAAAAACGCTATGTAGGTACAAAAGTAAATTTTGTTGTTATACCAAATTATGTGCCACAAAATTGGAATTAGAATAATTATAAGCAATACTTAAAACAGAATAAAATAAATATTTAAGGGGCTCCCATACAACAAACGTGATTTTTTGCCGTTTTTTGCTCGATATTAATACCGGCAACAATTAGTGTCTTCCACACTTGAAATATTCACAGAATATTTAGTTGTATATTTATTTCAAACATAAATAATTTAATTAAAATAAAATAAAGTAAGGGGGCTCCCATACAATAGACGTGTTTTTTTGCCGTTTTTTTTTTCGATCTTAAAAACAAGTTGTCTTGCCTAATATTTGTACATACCTACCCCTTCGTGCGCGAATCCGACCCGCATTTGGCCGGTTTTTTTATAATACGTGGGAGGTAAACATGCATAAGACTATGGACGCTTGCAAACCAGTAATATCACGTGCGTGTCATTGCGTGAAGTATCCCTGGGATAAGAAAACGTTTCATACAAAACACATCACTATGAGCGCTGGAGACCTGTACTGACAGACACTTTATCGTACTTATATTATAAACGCGAAAGTTTGTAAGTATGGATGGATGGATGGATGTTTGTTACTCTTTCAAGTAAAAACTACTGAACGGATCTGGATGAAATTTGGCACAGAGATAAATTATGGTCTGGAATAACACATAGGCTACACTACACTTTTTACAGTGATAACCGACATTCGCGGGGGCGGAGCCGGGGCAACAGCTACTCGTAGTATGGTATAAATTATTGTAAAATATTGTGTTTTTAATAATTGAATACTTTGTTTTCATTGATTTGTAAGCTAAATAAAACAGCGCACAAGGCAAGACTTATTGACAAATACAACATACTTATTAGACATTACGGGAATTAAACTTTTTGGGCATCGGACATTATGGGAATTGGATTTTGAGGGAATTAGAAGTTTCAAACTGTTGAAAATTAAAAAAATTGGACATACTGAGCCTAAACGAACAATCAGTCCGAAAAATCCATTTTAAGTATAAAAAAAGTTCAAATAGAATATTTTCACACTGACACATTGTTACAAAAATACAAATTTTCTAATAGGTCAAATCTTGCCGTTTAGGTCCAAACTTTGTTATGTACAGAATAATATTACACCAATAAAAATCTTTTTAGGCATTTTCATATCAAGTAATAGCCTTTTTCTTATAAGAAATATAGAACAGGGCGCAATAACGACCTTTTAGATATAGGTAAATTAAACCTATCTAGTCCATCCTAATCAGGCCCCTATCTTAATCAGAGAGCGGTAAGTGGAGGAGACACGCTCAGAAGTTCCCCTCGCTCAATTGACTATGTGCATTATCACACTTGAGCGGGCATACATCTCATCAGATATCCGTTCTGTTTTGCTGAGAAAATCACTCACATAAGTGGCTAAATCCTGCGATCTCTTTAAAAATAATGTCAAGATCGAATCCACTAAGACTAAAGACAAAGATGGGAAAATAGTTATAAGTAATTGAACGTGTTTCTCTTATTTAAGTCACACACGCCTATCTATTTTCAGACTATACAGAGCCCGTACTATGGCATCCAGAAAACTAGTTACCATGGTCAGGTACATTTGGAATAAAACCCACGACATTTTATTCGTTACGGTCACTAACCACTAGAACATCAGGCTAGTATTTTAATAATAATACTAGCTGTCCCGGCAAACTTTGTACAGCCTAAGAATAAATAAATGGTTTATGTTAACTATTAGCTAAATTAAATTTAGTTCTTAACTTTCACACTGCACTATCGAGGTCATTAAGAACTAATACGGTAACCTATCCCATGATTAACCGTGGCAAAGTTGCTTAACTTTAACACTGCACTACCGAACTCATATGGTCACCCTTTCGATAACTGTCCTTGGCAAAGTTGCAAAACCTTTTCACTGAGCTTCCAAGCTTGTTAGGACCGAACATGGTCTCCCAAACCTCGATATAAAAAAACAAAACTTCAAGATCGGTTCAGCCATTTAGAAGTTATTTCCGTGATTTTTCAATAATTTAGTTCACCCGGGATTTTATTTGTATAATAAATTTAATTTTACAAATAGCTATATATATGTCACTCACGCAATCTTTCAAATGACTGACAGTTCTGTCAAACGCCATAAAGTTACATACGATTTTCGATAAGTTTTTACTGTCAAAAGCGCTAAGGTTACATTCAAAAAGTTAATGTTTGTAAAATTTTCTAAGTTTCCATGCATTTTTTTTAATTTTTTTCAATGATAGAACCTTCTCCTGACAATAACGAACACAGCAAGAAAATAATTAGCGAAATCGGTCCAGCCGTACACGTGTGATGCCGCGACCACGGGAAATAGGGATTATTTTTATATAGACTAATTAAATAACAGTATTCTAAAATTGTACACAACATGTAGTATCGGATGGTAATTTTAGTATGTAATAGCTAAAATTACCATCTGATTACAAAACAACGACGGATTTAATTTCGAGAATAAATCAGTGTCGAAAGGCTTTGCATACGTGACTGCTACTTGCCCCAAATGTTGCCCATAGCCTAAACGTGTCGATCGCCTCGTGGTTGCAGCCGCGCATCTGATTTGTAAATGACGGTGAGTGTCATGTCACTTGCAAGCTGTTTAGTGTGCAGCGCGTGCGCAATTACCAACCGTAAAAAGCAAATCATTTATCGATTATAGTGTAGATCTTTTTTTTTTTTTTTCATTTATATTTAATTTTTTATATATAAATACTTATGCTAACACAAAGAATCTAAATAAAACGACCTATTTAAAAAAAGATAGATCTGAACTTCAAACTTGATGAAAATTTTAGAAAAATATTGTAGCACATACCAAATTAAAACGATCTACCGATTGAAAACGGTAGTTGGGTCTTCCCCTGACTGCTACGGTGTGATAAGATCTATATGAATAAATGATTTGATTTTTATGTTAATACTATCCTAAATACAAATGCTGCCTACTTTTCATAGTTTCAGGAGCGATTATTACAAAATACTCGACATTTTCTTAGACTTTATACTCCGGCTCACTTGTGTGATTGGTAAAATATTCTAGATGAAACAGTTTCGTCATGAAAAGGGAGTAAACATTGTTTACGAGTTCTTGACAAGTCTTGTCATCCTATTAGAATTGGTATAAATAACATTCTTTTTTCGCAAGAAATGTGCCATTAAGTACAAAAAGCACTTCGAAGAATCCCCAAAACGTATGAACAAACTGTTTCCCTTTTTTATATGATCAAGGTAAACTTAAAATAAACTAATTTATTAATAATTTCTATCTTCGTACAGCTCACATAATATAATGTACTTTTGATTGTTAACTGTTTACTATGTAGTAACAAGATGAGATTTGGATTATTGGGACAAAGTTAGGATATACATATTTAATGGATCCTAGTTTCTAGCAATGCGTGAGTCCAGAAATTTTTGTACATACAGCTCACGACGTTGGCCTTGAGTTCTTCTTAGGTTGGCAGCGCTCAGGGTCGATAAAGGTGCGTTAGAGCACAACAGGAGGTGAGATTTTGTTAAAGGGTGACTGTCATATTGTGTTGAAAACGAATGTACACAAGAACAAGATTTTTACACCGTTATTAGATCTCATGATCTTGAATTCTTTATCTCTCTTTTCTTTTGGTCCCCATAGCACAAAACGCAGGACAGGAGCTGAGACATTGTTGAAGGGTAACTGCCATATTGTTTTGGAAACGAATGTACACAAGAACAAGATTTTTACACCGTTATATTTAATAACGGTTCATAATCTTGATTTTTTTAATCTCGCCTTTCAATTGGTCTCCAGTGTTCTTTAAAGAGGGAAACTTGTTTTATAACATTTTTCTTATGAAAGGATTACCCGTAACTTAAGAACTTCTGAGGGTGATGTATTGCATACATCCATAAGCTACACTAACTGCTTACCGTAGGCCGTATGCTTGCTTGTCACCATGGTGCTATAAAGAAATCTCTAGATACGTTAAAGTTTTTTTCCGGTATAAAGAGTATGTGTTATACCAGACTATAATCTATCTCTATGCCAAATTTCATCCAGATCCGTTTAGTAGTTTTTGCGTGAAAGAGTAACAAACATCCATATATTCTTACAAACTTTCGCGTTTATAATATTAGTAGGATGTACTGAAATTGTTCGGCATGAAAATAAGTTATAGATACTTTGGTAAAATAACATAACTACGGTGGCAAACGGTATTGATATACAAAAATCAATGGCAATCGCCTAAAAAAAGGTGTCACTTGTGAAATTGCCACTATGTAATGTAGAATGAAGACCGATGAACAGATTTATCTTATTTGCCGCCTGTTTTATTAGCATTTATTATCTTGCAATGTATTAAGTCAGTTTATTTAGGTCAAATCTTATAAACAAGATTTGATGAAATACAGCCCGAAATCACAGTTGGCTAATAGTCGGTATCGTACTCCTTTACCTGCCTCTATATATTATTATGTGTATTAACTATTAACATAATTTTGTACAACGGATAGCTCGTATATAGTTACAACTTTATTGTAGATCAATCACAATAAATTTATGTTTAAGCATGTAGGTGTAGGTACAGGCTTGTACCAGTTCTAGGTATTCATCAAATTGACAAACAGTTTTCTCATTGTTGAAAACGTTTAAAAAGCCTTGTTTGTCACTATACTAGCTTTTTGCCAGTGGCTTCGTGTTCGTGTGGTCGATAAACATACCTATACAATGTACCTAAATTAGAACCAGTGAAAGAAATCTAAGAACATGAAATATGCATGTGAAAATCGCATTTGAGTATAACTTAAGACATATTATAGTTAGGTAATGTGCTATGTTTGATGACAAAGTTGTGCATCAATATCTTTGAATTACAATAATTAACCTAATCGATTTGATAGGACGACCGGACGGACTCGTAATGCTTAATAATATTATTATAATAGTAATGATAGGTTGAGTATAAATATATGTTACGAATCTAATCAGAGGGTATCAACGCTGTGTTAATTTCAGGCGTAACCAAGTTTCCCAAACTTTTTCGACGTTGTACGATTTGTTCAATGAAACGATTGTATAATCTGTAGCGATACCTCGTGCACAAGAGTATAACTTTACATAACTTACGCACAACTTTACATATACAATAAATAACGGATTTGTTGTGCAAAAAAAAACGTGAACCTAAGTATTAATATATTATTATACACTCGCGTCGGGTTCGATATGCTCAGTTGCCGTTGCTTATCACTAAGTTAAAAATATCCAAAAAGATAACTCGATTTTATGATGATAAAATAATAAGATCACTGCGAAATAAATGCCACGTAAGTTTTATTATGTTTGGAGGAGACCCGTGCCCAGCAGTGGGACGTTTATGGGTTGAGATGATGAAGTTTTATTTGCGGTGGTGTGAAATAGTTGATTACATAAATATCATTAGTATTTTTTTACCCTGTTATGTCCCATTCCCACAGTTGGACAATAGTTTCCTTCGTCGTCTTCAACACACCTCGCTGTTTGGTGCCTATTTGGCTATTGTATGCAGCTCATCACGCCAGCGTTTGCGAGACAATGTGTGACGACCTTTGTCCTTCAGTCCGGATGCATTCTATAGGTGTGTCAATGTGTAGCAATATTTGTTCTTGCACGTAATACTGTGGTCAGTGAGCTTCACACCCAATATACTACGCTCTATCGCCTTTTCGCAAACCTTCAGTTTGACCTCTTGTGCGGTTTGGACTAATGAGCCAAATGTAATTACTTGTAACAGAATACCTCTTGTAACTACACCTGGGTAAAATCCCAGGCACTTGACGCAAAAATTCGAGACTAAAGGAGTAGTGCCCTGCACTTCCATTGTCTCGTCTTGGCGGAAGCACTGCCGTGCTCCCAGATTCCCTGTATTCTAGTGCGTGTATCTAAGAAACTTAATCGTGATAAAAAGTTTTATTATGAGTGTCATGACGTTTAAAAATATAAAAAAATATATTATTATTATATATTGATACCACAAAGTTGGCAAACATGGATATGGTCTGCCCGATGGTAAGCAGCTAGCGTAGCCTACGGATGCTTATAAAGGGTGTTTTTTAGAGGTTTGGTTTTTAAATTGACAATTTTTTTTTACTTACCTCGGAACAACGCTTGCAAATTGTGCAAATTAAAAAAAAACAATATTTAGCTTGATCCCTTTTTCAACGCAAAATTTATGCTATGTCAATAAGCTGAATTGCAGAATTTGGTGTGAAGACCCAGAAGCCTTTGTTGAGACGCCCTTACATCCACTAAAATTCAAGTCTGTTTGGCGCGCTTAATGGGCAAGTGGAATCATTGGCCCATATTTTTTTAAAGATGATGCAGGATATATAGAGCCATGATTGCTGATTGTTCCTCAGTTGCATGGTATTGATGTGGCAAAGATTTTGTTTCAACAAGATGGTGCAACATGCCACACAGCGCGCGACACCATAAATTTATTGCGGAAAACATTTGATGAGCGTATAATTTCACGTAATGGACCTGTGAACTGACCTCAACGATCGTGTGATCTCACACCTATGGATTATTTTCTTTAAGGATATGTGAAGTCACTCGTCTAGGCATATAAACCGCAGACGTTGGACCACTTGGAAGTCAATATTCGCCGCGCTATTGCCAATATACGACTCCAGTTGCTTGAATTTTGGACTCAATTGCGCTTCATTCGAACCAGACGTGGCATCCATGTGTTTAAGCATGCAATACCATTATAATTAAATTATTTTTTACGTGCTTTATTTCATTTTAAATTTGTATATCTCTAAAACACCCTTTATATGTAAATTAATCATACGATGTTAGAAAAAATACAAAATAAAATTAACTTGCACCGAAATAATTTCAGGCTAGATTTTTCTTACTCATTTATTAATACAACTGTATCAATATTTAGGTTTAATCAGGCTGAGGTTTAACTAGTTCATCGATTACTTGTATTTTAAAGTAAACAAATGTTAGTTGTTATATTGTGGGTCAACTAGTATGTCATCTACCTGTAGTCATCCTTTCTAGAGTATATCATCAACATCTCAGCCTGATAATGTCCACTGCTGAACGTAGGCCTCCCTCATATGATGGAGTATATTGATAGTGCGAATTTATTATAGTTTAGATTCCTTTTAAATCAAGAGTTACATCCTTCGTGACGGTATTTATTGCTAAAATAATGTTATTGCTCACTATAGCGCAATAATCTCGATAATATTAAATTAGGGATTATGGTTTCATTGCCTTATTTATTTATTACTAGCTGTTGCCCGCGGCTCCGCCCGCGTGAATGTCGGTTATCGCTGCAAAAAGTAGCATATGTGTTATTCCAGACCATAATCTATCTGTGTGCCTAATTTCATCCAGATCCGTTCAGTAGTTTTTACGTGAAAGAGTAACAAACATCCATTCATCCATCCTTACAAACTTTCGCATTTATAATACTAGTAGGAATATACGTTACCAATTAGCGTTAATTTTATACCTAAAGGCTGACACCCGCGGTGTGGCCATGACGAGTCCCTTAACAATGCCAGTTTGACAAAGCCCTGGGCCATTCATTAAAGTAGTACGAAGTTCATGGCGTTTGTGTACGCCATATCTCTTCGATCGATATCCAATCCAAACAAGTAGATAAATGAAATGTAGAGCGAGGAACAATTAAACTCCAAAGCTAATACCAACATCGTTATTAAAATAATGAATCGGTCCTTTAGCTTTATTTATAAATTACAATATAATTAACTTTTTTCATCTAAAAAGTATTTCCAATGGAACATTACGTAAGTAATAACTAACTAAAATCAAATTGCATAAAAAATATAAAGTAAGTGCATACTTACCCTAATGCTAATGGTGACAAGTATACACCCTTGCTCGAGCTCCAATCGTAACAATAATTATTCTTTCAAATTATTATTTTCTCGTAAAACTCCGTCAATAATAACAATAAAAAGTTATTATCGAACTCTTTTAATATCTCAAGTTTTAAGCGTTAATAATTATTTTAACGCAAGGAGTAGGTACAGCTCGCACTTAGCTGGTTTTTTTTTAAATTTAATTGTAATCTTGAATGTAGAGCAAGGTTGGTGCGTTCGACTAACATTAAAATAGAACAAATAACTAGCGGCACGCACACTTCAGTACACACCTCGCTCGAGTCAACTACTTCACTGTTTAATTAATTTATTTATCTGTTTACACCAACTGCCTACAAATCACCGTATACTAGATAGCTATGACGCCTATGACTCATTTTTGTACATATAATATGCAGGATACCAATTTGTGGTTATTTTATTATCTCCCTTTACGCAGGCATATACATAGGTACCATTTACCGAGAAATCATTGAAAACGAATAAAATTATTCTTTAAGCGAATTTAATTAGTTCAAAGAATGTTAATAAAGAAATGCGCGTAAAAATTTAAAGTACCTATCTAATAGTTGGTAACAGCATTGTCAAGTGATGCATATTTTGGCACCACTTTTAGTCATAATAACAGGAAGCCCCGTCGGTTGTTATTTTCCACATTTGTAACAAACTTTATATAGTTTGGGAAACAACAACTCTACTATCAGTGGACCTCGTCTGTGACCTAGTGACCCACTTACGCGTCAGAGTAGCAATCGTTTGTATCGTCCACAATGTATATCTACCAGTCTGTAAACGTACACACACATATGTACACATACAAAACCAAATACGCAATACATAATCGTACTAAACTACGCTTATCATATTTGTAACAAAACGTGAGACTTAGATTAAACGCGTTTAGAAACTATTTTGTTTAAGCAATAATAAACAGAAAATAGGTTAATCAAAACATAAAATATATTTTTTTATATGTACCTTCCACTAAAGTAGCATATAAATATGCCTACCGCGTGATGGTAAGCAGCTATCTTAGCCTGCGCTTGGTAATAATAGTCCCCAGACCGATTTCAGTTAGGGCGGCTAAATTAACTATGTATTCTGAGATTAGCCACAGCACAGAATTTCCGTAAGCTCATACACAGTTACCGTAGCCTAACAAGGTAAATGCGCGTTAGAGACCATCACGTACAGAAGCACAACTATATCACGTAGTTAATTGACTATGGTGTTTTAATGGCGAAGCTTCTTCCCCAGTCGAGCTTGCTCCCTTGAATAGTAACTTTTACTTATAAAAATAATATAGCTGTGTAACTATATTTAAGACGCTGTATTTTTACATGGTCTTACAATGTTTAGTACAGAAATACCTCTTATCTGGCACAATTAAATATTTTTAGTTGGTTCGTTGAATTCAAAAGAAATATGAATGTAAAAACAAAGGAATGTTGCCTTAACTTAAGTAAAATTATTACTTTTCTTCCATGTTGCGCTTGTTTTTTTAGCCTGTTTTAAGTCCGTAAATCTAAATGAATAAAGAAAGCTTTTAAACAAGCTAGTAAAAATAATTCAAATGACGCCCAGCCCCCGTGACCTGGCATACATCAGTTGGCGCCAACAACTGCGACACACTTTCCATACTGAAATTACCAAAAATATACTATCAAAACACCTTAGGATGACACTGATTAAGGATTAATTATCTACATTTTTTTTCAATGTCTGTGTAGACAATGATAATTCCTGAAAAAAAAATTACTTGTTACATTGAAGTGGCATTAGAAATTTTCAAGACCTGCGATGTCTTTAATCTTTCAATCGGCTCACCGTACGCATCCCTATACGATGCCACAGAAAGATACACAGAAGTTTAAAACTTAATTATAGTATGTAACTCTTTGCGATAAATATAGTAAAACTAGCGGCCTTACCTCGCCCAGGTTAAACTATTTTCTGCGCATTTTTCTTTTTTTTACATTTGTTACGTAACGACTATCTATGTAGTATTATATTTTACACTAGCTGTTGCCCGCGGCTCCGCCCGCGTGGATGTCGGTTATCGCTGTAAAAAGTAGCCTATGTGTTATTCCAGACCATAATCTATCTCTGTGACAAATTTCATCCAGATCAGTTCAGTAGTTTTTACGTGAAAGAGTAACAAACATCCATCCATACTCACAAACATTCACATTTATAATATTAGTAATATAATAATAATTTATAATATAATTGCAATAATTGCATATAATTATATAATTGCACCTACCATAATTTATTTCTGCACCTCTAAAGGTTGGCTGGTACAAAAGGCATTAAGGTCCGCCGTTGTACAATGTATATTATTCCCGGGACAAAAATTGTCCCGAGCCCTGCGTCGCGGGCGACTTTACAAACATATTGGGGCTTGTAAATGCAACAGTCTAAATAAATATGCTACTAATTATTATTATCAGGAGTCATCAAGTTGTTTTAAGCCAAATAATTTTAACAACAGCAATTGTTATAAATGTTTCAGAGATGTTTTAATAATGTTTACACACATACGAGTATAATAATTTGCTCAAGACATTAATACGTAATCTAGGCAAGAAAACGAGCGGAAATACTCAACTGCCCAGTACTGTACTTTATTTTTTAGTGTTGCTAATATGGGAAGTTAGTGTATGAGACGGCTGATCATCAAATTTCTTTACAGGATATAGATAATCTGATGTTTACAAGAGATTTCAAATAATGCGGTAACAAATTATATGTATAGGAAAAAAAGCGAGAAGTTCTAGCAACGAGAAGCGAGTGATCAGTTTTGTCGTCACGCTATTGAGTGTAAACGCACGCGATGTGCAAATACAAGGAGGTCATAGTTTAGAAAATTGGACAGGAACCCACCCAGCGACTCTTCTAAGAGAGAGTCGTGGAGTGATGAATCTTTAAATGACGTATGGTATAACCCTAGCGATGGAATAATTACTTAGGTCTTTCGGTCTAGGCCAAAATAATGTATAGCATTAACACCAATAAACGACCGGTCGCCACGGCCCCGAACATTTGCTGCAATTTATATACATAAGCATATCAAACAATGATGCATTGCATCTTGCTACGCATTAGGTTTAATAGGTATGCTCTATTATTACGCACGTAGTACTGTATGTTTGCACTCGGCAACGGGAGCAACAGCAATCCATGTATTTATAATTTAGAACCGACGATAAAAAGCAATTCTATAAAAATGAAATTATTTATTTGCAATTCTTTAATACCAATACAATTTTTTTTTAAATCTAATAATTGTAATCTTTTATATTCTAGCGACCTGCCCAGCATTCGCAAAGATGTAATGTAGAGACAAATGTGTGAAGTGATACATAACGCGCGCATAGGCGCGGCGCAACATTCAAACTTTTAATTTACAACAAAAACATAAAAAATTGTTCGTCCTATATATAATTAGTACATTTTTTAACCATTAAAATGGTTATAGAATCTATTCGTGTAATATAGACATATACGAGAATGCCATCGCTGACTTATTTAGTCCTAATAAAGTCCATCAATACAATACATACAACAACAAATATTTTGTTATGTTTTAAAAGAATAAGACAGCATCTTCGATGAAAACTCTTAGTCGGCTTGATTTCTTTCGATATTTTGAAAAATTATATCGTCATATTTCAACAAATTAACGCAAAACCATATTAAATTATTAAAAAAACCCTCCTCTTAACTTAATCTATCTTTTGATAAAAACCGCATCAAAAACCGTTGCGTAGTTTAGAAAATACACGGCACCGTGATGTTCCATGAGCGGAACGCGTCTGCATAGACATGATGCGGCACCTACAAACCGTTCTTACCATCAATGGTAGAGTGCCGTCACGTTCCGATCACGTTCGTTAATGAATACGCCAATAGGATGGCGTGTTTAACGTCAGGCAGCCGACTTTTGTATATCACAAAAGACTTCTACTTCGGAATTTAATAAAATACCGTATTAACACTGCAAAGGTCACCTGCTACAGAGGTAGAGGCGCGCTGCGGTTCTATGTCATTATTAAAAGAATAATTGCAGACTATTCAGGTCTATAGTTGTCCGTCCGACCAAAAAAGATTCGGCAAGATTCGTTTCTGGCAGCACACCTATTGAAACTACATGCGTTATTTTTTGTGGTTGCCTCGGTGACCAACGGCATATATTCGTTATATTAGAAATTGATATAAATTTCTTAATTTAATATATTAATTAATTAAATTAACGAAACTGATATAAAGGTTGATGGAACTGATTGTTGACAGCTAAAGGTTGTAAAAAACAGTTTTAGTCCGTCGCTTTGTCGATGGTTAAGAGTTAGGATTGTGTGTGTTATTACATCGCCGAATATTCGGATCGTTAAATCTACATATACCCACCACAAACATTAATTCTACATAATATGCCCATCATACGTGACCTTACCAATGACTTTTTGCGACGTCCATTATAGAAACTTATCAAACATTTAAAGATGCACATTTCTTTGATCCGTAATTGTATTTGCAATATAGTTTGTCGATTTACGACAAACTATAATGCAAATACAATTTCGTATTTGTATTTGCATTATAGTTTGTTATTGAACGATCTAACGTCGTCATTAGATCGTTCAATTCTTTTTATTTACGAATCATATATAATATGCATTATAGTTCTTTTGAAGCTGAGCAGTTTTAACTGCATTTGCGAAATGTAGCAGAGAATATTCATCCTGCCTGTCTTTAGATAAACTTTGGAAAAACAGAAAGCGTTTTAATGCAGCGTCAGACTACGCTTTGTGCACTTATAATCATGCATTTATTAAACTCAGCACAGTAGCATAATTCCAGCCGTAAGACGTCTACTGCTATACATACGCCTCCCTCAAGTATTTTTACAGAAGCTTGAACTGATCTTGACTATATGTACTACCAGGTCGTCGGTCAACCTTTTAAGAAGCCTGCCCACGCTGCGTCTCCTAGTTTGTGGTTGCCACTCTTAAACTTTTTCAGCCCGGCAGCCACCATTTCTGGGAGCTATGTGCGCTTCCGGTTACCTCGTAATTAGGGCAATCCTTCGATGTAATATTATGGTCACTTTGGTTCTTCTAGGAATCTCCTCATTTCTGATTTAAGCTCATAGTTTGGCCTTACCCAAAATAAACTTATTTCTATTCAGCATGCTAACAATAGGAACCAAGTCGCCGTAGCATCGATTACGGCACGTTAAGGTGGTTTTACACCGGCGAGGCGTGGCGTGGATGGGCCGAGCGAGAATTGAAACATTTGTTAGTACTATATTGGACTTTATTCCTAGGAATAGAGTATTCATTTACTTTGTAAAACAGGTATGCAATGCAATGCGCCATCGAGGACCCGCTCTCTCCTGGCCAAGCGCTGCCACGCGCTGGCACGTGCATACACGCGCCGACACGCGCTGACATCGCTGTATACTACTCCAACTCCCTGTCCCAGTGCTACTTATAGGTTTTTCTTGATTTTATTTATTGTTACACAAACCTGATATAAATAGAAGTAGACAGCTCAAATTGTTGTTCACTTAATGTAGGCATGAATAATGCTTTGTGTCGCATTTTTTTAAAATAAACATTATAATACATTCTAAGATAATATTTCTAACTAGGTAAATATAGTAACATGACATGAAAATAATTAGGTATGAAACATGACACAAGACAAATCGCCGAGCGTCAATTGCACAATACGAACGGAATAGCAATGGTTTTCTTCATAAAACGTAGGGTCACGCTAGACACGTCCGGCGGGCGCGTGGTAGCGTTAGATATGAGCGCCGCGCCGGCGCGCCGCCGCCGCCGCGCTTTTAGCCGCGCCGCCGCCACCGCGCTCCGCCGCCGCCGCGAATCAGAGTCGGCGCAAAGACCGAGTTTTTTGAGGCATTCAGTTTCGCCAAAATTCCTAACACGCTCTGCCTGCACACTGACTATATTACAGAATGGAGGGACTAGACGTAGATATTTATAAACTTTACGGATCAATAACGCGGTTTATAACGGGATTTAAGTTCCTAATTTCCTATCAACGTTGAATTACATGCTAGCGATGGATGCTTCACCGAGGTCATCTAACAACTGCCTCTTAATAATAACCAGATTGCTCGCTGGCTAATGGGTCTAGTAAAGTTTCATTCAATCAGCAGATTGAGACGAACTTCGTGAGTACTTCTGTCGAAGTTGACTTCGTATGGAATTTCCGAGGAACACTGCATATGGGTCGCCAGCTTCTTGAATGAACGGAACATTAAGTCGTTACCGACAGTTTTCGCTCCATATCATTACCATCTCAGTCAAAAATCGTCCACTGCTGGACATAGGCCTCCCCCAAAGATTTCTCCTCGTTTCTGATTCGATCTCGCAGGGAAACTCCAAGCATAGCTCTCTCCATTGCTCTTTGGGTAACTTTGAGCCGTCGTTTGAGGCTCATAGTGAGCGACCATATTTGAGATCCATATGTCATCACTGGCAACACACACTAGTCAAAGGCTTTCTGTCTTGAGACACTGCGGTATATGGGGGCGAGAAGATATGGCTTAGCTTCCCAAACGCTGCCCAGCAGAATTGGATTCGATGAGTGATCTCTTTTTTGAAGTTTGACGTACCTAACTGGACTGCTTGTCCTAGATAAACATACCCGTCAACAACTTCGAGCGTAGAGCCTCCAATAGTGACAGAGGTGGGCGCTACATGGACATTTGCCATAATCTTGTTCTTAACCATGTTAATTTTAAGACCCACTTGTAATGAGACTCTATTAAGGACATTGAGCATTGCACCAAGGTCTTCCATGCTCTCTCTCAGCCATGACCACGATATTGTTGGCAAATCGAAGGTGGATGATGTACTCGGCGTTAATGTTGCTGCCGAGTTCATTCCTATTCTAAGCATCTTTCAACGCAGCGGTAAACAGTTTCGTAGATATTACGTTTTCCTGTCTGCAATCGGATAAGCTTCGAGTTCTGATCATGGAAACGGACCGACATAGTGGCGTTTTCATACAAACACTTCAACGTACCGAGTGTCAATTTGGCACATCTGGAGATACTGTAGCACAGCCTAGTTCTTGATCGCATCAAATGCTTTCTCGTTGGCCACAAACGCTAAACATAGGAGCTGGTTACACTCTTCGGTCTTCTGTATAACCTGTCGCACCGTATGTATGTGCTCGACGGTACTAAATCCTTTTCGGCAACCGGCTTGTTCCGGAGGCTGGAAATCGTCAAACCTGTACGCGAGACGATTTGTAATGACTCTTGAAAACAGCTCATAAATGTGGCTCAGGAGTAAGATGGGTCTGTAATTTTTCAACAGGGTTTTATCACCCTTTTTAAAGAATTGCAATACCAGAGGTATCACTTGCGTCTTTCCGACCCATTTCTTTACACCAGGGCTTTAAGAATAAGTATCCCTGGGATAGGAAAACGTTTCTTTTAAAACGCATGCCTAAATGAGCTTTGGAGACTTGTACATACACACAGGAACACAACTACACCATTGTGTGTAGTTATTTGGCTGTGGTATTATATAAGGTAGAGGCGCTCAAAAAATACCACAACTGGTAATTCATTTCATGGCCTGCAAGTACATAGAAAAAATATGAATTCGAACTATTCTGGACGATAACTTCTTCAGGTGATACTGCTGCGAGAGAACCAAACAGTTCATTTATATGAAACGGAACAAGGATAGCGCCAAACAAATCCATTTTTCAGGCTCAACGTCTTGAGTAAGTCCGTATGATATGTATGTTGAGTATATGTATATGTACATAATATATGATGTATGGATCGAACTTGCTTTGGGAAACACACATGTCTGTGGGACTAGAGAGTAGAGTTCGCTATGCTCCTGGCACTACCAATGTCTATGAGTGGTGGTATTTCTTAAAATAAGATCCTGATGGCAACAAAAAATCAATCGTGGGCTGCTTGGCACAAAAAAGGCGGATTTTATGGTAAATTTGTAATTTATAGGTAATTATAATAATTAAATAATTAATAATTTTCTGTTTTTTTACTGAAATGTATCTAAAACTACGAAAATATTGTATTTTTACACGCTTTTTAAAAAAAAAATGCGTGGGGTGCTTTTAAGATATTATCAAAATGAAACTATTGATACCACGCACCTCACGCTTTTTTATTTTAATTCTTAATTTCATCTTAATTTAAATTTATAAAAATTTATTTTCTATTTTTTAGTTCGGTTTTCTTTAAAAAGCGTGTTTTTTAAACTATTATTTATTTTTCTTCTCTAAATTCATCGTCGTTGGTTTGACCGCCGCCGCCGCCGACCGAATGGTCATCGGCACTCATATCTAGTAGCGATGGCAGGCGCGTGCCATCTCAAGCCTGCGCTGGACATCTTTCGGTGTAAAGGGGTAAGCGTGATTTCAATTCACGCCTCGCCTTGCCGGTATAAAAGCACCTTTATGTTCATAATTTGTTATTGTGTATCGTCTCTCAGAAGTTTACATTTCTAATTATGAAATAAATATTGATTACGTAAATAATCCAATGAAACACTGAGTCAATAGTCGACAAAATAAACTTTAACCTTAAGGTTACTAGGTTAAGTACCGATATTATTTTCTTTGAAACTGTGTCTACAGTCCTCATTTTTTTTAACTGTCATAGCAATTGAACACGAGGAGGAGTCCCTTTACATATTTTTAATGTTGAACGTTTGCTGATCTTAAAGATATGTGCAATTTATTATATAACAACGGCTTAGAACAACGTTCAGGGTCCGGACGCTGGAATAATAGGCTCAACTCCAAAACTATGTCTTATTTTATATATGAGGTTTCTAAATATCCCTAAATTTTCTAAATCTTCAATCTTGCAATTATAAAGTTCACAATTGCTAAACCGAATTCTTCAAAGTTAATTTTTAAAATTCAAATGTACTCACGTTTTACCGGCACTCACTGTCACTTTATTCCGATCGACGAACTTACATGTGGCGCCATCTAGCGCGTTTACTCCTCCAACTCCGCGTATTGCGTAATCCTTCCTTTTCCTCCGGTTCCACTACTGAGGTGCCTTTCTCCTGGGCCCTCTCTGTAGGGATGCGATTTGGATAGCGTTCCACTATCCAGCAGACGCACCATAGTCACAACCACTCCCGGTGACTACCTAAAAACACATCTAGAGCATATCCGGCTCGAAGGACCATGAACAACCATTAGTAATGTGACATTCGAAAGAAGAGGACAAAGAAATGCGTAATTATTCACTTGCCACATAACGTTTATTATTAAAGCGAAAAGAGTCCTGGCACAATGGGCTTTAAGTTTGTCATATCTATAAAATTTACATAAATAACTATTATTGGAAATTAAATACAATAATCAATAATCGGGTCTCAAAACAGCCGATACGGTTGAACTTTTGTTAAAACGTTCATCAAATAAAAACTATTGGACGCTAACATTATATTTTTGCGTTATGTAGTAAAATCTATCGCCTTCATGGTGAACGCAGTCAATATCCTGCTTCAGACTTCAAGCTGTACATCTATCTCTCTATCTTCTAACATTAAAAACACGACCCAAACTGAGGTGTAGAGCACGTAAGCATGTACATAAGCGTTTCTTTCAGTATTTCAGAAACTTATTAGATGTCCCGCCTAACGTTTAAAAAGCCATGTCTGTTTGCTATCTTATTAGTATAAAAATCTAGAGTTTTGTTGTTGAGGGGTCTCGCTAGGCTCATAAGGTGTAAGGTATTATGTTTGGATATATAACTAAAACACTTTCTGCTATTTACTTTTTAATACAAGTTTATAATAACTAGGCATCAAAATCACGCATATGACATTATATAATTATAAACATAACCATAACTTCTTCCCCTTCTACGACGAATCCCGAACAATCCCAAACACTCTCAGAATCATTCCCAGAGTTTCCTAGCTTCCCAAATTATCTCGAATTTAGAAGGCTTAAAAATGTTACACTAAAAGGTTTATTTTTTATTTCGTCATCATAACTAAATAATTCTCATGTACAATCAAACAATAGATGCGAGTTTAAAAGCCAAACAAATGAATCCCGTCGCATTAGGTATAATTGTTATGTCATAAAGCACAATGTATAACATCCACGCCACGTGACTAACACGCTTAAGCAAGTCTTGAAATTGCGATACTTGGTATTCTTCTCCAAAAACCGCTTTCTATTTCATACGCACTGTACATAGTACACAATGCCAACCTGCCATGTCAAGATTGAAAAGAATTACCGTACCTAGACTAATGGCACTACCTTTTTTATGGTAACTACCTACTCTATAACTTGCAAAATTTTGTTTTTATGTTTCGTTGTTTTTAGTTATTTTTGTTAAAAATGTATTACTTAATCTTAACTGGATTATTTTAGTTGCGTTTAGTGTTGTTATAACAAATCAGCTCATTTTTATTTTATTAGATACATATAGCTTATTAAGCCTTATGGCACGTTCATTGTTACTACCATGCTCCTCTTGAGCATGATGATAATTATACAGTCTTAACCTTCCTCAAGAATTAGGCCATCTAATGCAATTAAAAATATTATTATATTCTGACTGTCATTTCCAGAGGCACGTTGTAACAAAACAACTCTTCAGCGTTATTCTATTAGTTGATTAATACACCAGTTTCTCCCTGCAGTTTCACTGGAACGTATGGTCAGCCGATAAAGCGTGGCATCTGTCACTCTCACTTGGAAATACCTACTGTGAAAAGGCGAACGCGCTTATAAACAAAAAATGGGTTCAGTCCTGATGATTTGTTGCCTTTCCACCCAAAAGTGTAGCTTTCTACCAGTGCATTCATAATATATTCATTTTATGATTCGTATTTTATGTTCTAAGAATAAAATCTGACGTACTTGTATTGCCAATAGTTGCAAACGAGACAACGCCCCATCTGATGGTAATTGGTAACCGCCGCTCATGAACTTCGGTAATGCCAGACCAGACTCCGTAAAGTTACGGTCGTTACGGACATATAGTAGCACGCGGGAAACACCAGCAGGTAATTCATGCACACTATAGTAATAATAATCATTAATTTCAGAATTCCACAGATTACATAGTAAAAAACAATACACGTAGCCTATATATTTTCATAGATAAATTCCTTACAAACTAAGATATAAGTATACATATATGTGGGATCAGGATGACATTCTTGGTTCAGGCTCATGATTAAACTGTGACACTTTGTAATTGACAGCTACATTGTTCATCAAGTCTATTTAATTCTTGTCACAGTTACTATCAGTTCTTGTATACTAAACTATCGTCACTAATAACCATCACTACTAAAATATCTAGCACTAATAAATTGTGTATGGACTTTATTTAAAACGTGTAACGGTTCCTCGGTGAATATTGAAATATTCTATAATTATAAATAATTTGTTTAAGTGTATGAATGATTTTTATATCCACTTGATGATAAGACCAAACGCGAATAGACCATTCTGTCGCATCACGGCTCAAGGCATATTAGTTGAGTCCTACGTTTGTTTTGCTTTACCTACATTTAAATGTATATTTTCAATCAGTGAATGAAAGATCTTGTTGTTTCGTGGAATATTTCCGCTATAAAGAGGAACACGCCTCTTCAAAGAGTGGCATTTCTCCGATATCCGTTCCTATATCTGGGCGATAGTTATCTAGTTGACCTTTGCAATAAAGAACTGAACATTACTAGCGACCCAGTTTCTTTGATATCTAAGTTTACAATATTGGAATATTTTTTTAAAAGAATATAACGCCTTTGTTACTTACGTATACCACTTACCTATACTAGTATAGCTTTCTGCTTGTTCGAGACCCCCTAAAACTATTTTTAGGCATATTTCGGTTTCCAGCGCTCATTCAAGGTCGCGTTTTTGACTAAATAATGAAATCTGCTTGCCATTAGGTTAGGTTTCCAACTTAAGTAGTGTTAAAAAAGTATATAAAATACTGCCATTCATTGTACTGCCGCTGACCGAATAAATTATAATATGTATGTATATAACCTGCGCAAGTTGAAGAATTAATATTGGGGTCATTCCAGAAGGATATCGAATTGAATGAGCTCAATGTGATTTGTTGAGTGTGAAGATATATGTTAACATCAAATAAGTAGGACGTATAAAATACATTTATATTATAAGCTATAGCTACACAGACTGTACTAACGGCGCACGTAACAATTCATAGGGCTTCCCAGTGTAATTGAGAGCTCATGTCCTTGATATTTCGTAATCAGAGACTCGTGTTTACCGCGACCTGTTTTCTTAATCACCTCTAAGTTAACACTTCTGTTTTACGTTAGTTTCGTTTCTAATTTTTAATGGACTAACCGTTTTATAAGAAAACGTATGTACGATTTTTTTATTAGGTTTCAGGCGCGCTAAAGTCTTGTCCAATTTCAGATGTTTTCAATTTTATAATTGCGATAATATTTGTAGAATTACATCATCGTCGACAACTTCAAACAATATTTATTTACAGTACGACGATAAAAATGTACATATCGGCGTTGTTCATTATGTTCTGAAATACGAACGCGCGATTATGTTATCTAACAAGAAGCTGTTACAAAAGTAACTAGATTTTGTCACAAACATTTTAAACTTATAGGTATATATGTTACGGTAAGAGTGAATAATTGAAGATTATTAATAATTATCTATTATTATTAATAATTACCGAAAGTCGAGGTTAAACTGATAAATTAATCACATTTGTCGGTTATTATTAATAATTTAACCCCAGTAGTGATAAATGTAATAAGTGGCCAAGGATTGCGGGGCGGGGCGGTGTGTGCGACGTGCGAGAGGCGCGGGGGGTTAGGTTAAGGTTAGGTTAGGTTAAATAAATAAAAACCTTTTTTTTTTTTTTTTTTTTTTTTAAACCTAACCTAACCTAGGTTAGGTTAGGTTTTTATTTATTTTTTAACTTTTACCAATATGTGTCGTGAATTATTAATAATTTCTTCGATTATTCACATTTACCAAAACATGTGGTTATTATTAATAATTTTGTAAAAATATTAATAATTTTCAATTAATCAGATTTACCGTAACATATATACACAATAGAAAATGGTGTATTTAAAATCACACACACAGTCTCAAATGAACGAGTGCCATCTAATGCACATCACTTCACATGGGTAGTATCTCTTCACTGCACTAATATATAAAATGATAACTGTATTTGCAATCATGAAATTTAATGTGATAGGTTTAACAATGTATGTTATAATTGTTATTATTATGTTTAAATTCATGGAATAAAAACAAAGTGATTGATTAATTAATATTACATAATAGAAGTTATATTCAAATTTGCCAATCGAGATATTGCAGTCCCTTTACCGCAAAATAAACAATTGTGCTGCAAAACTGTCGATACCAACTCATATTCGCTATACAATGCTTGTCTTGGTATAGGCGAAACCCAAAAGTAGTTTGTTGAGAATCAGTAATCGATTCGAGTACAATAGTTTTTAAAAAATGTTATATTTTGTAACAATATTGTTCAAAGTTAAAATATTTAAAGTTGGACACTCATATTTTAACGGGCCATACCTTAATTTTACAAATTCACAATACACTGATGTAGTGGTACGCACAGCGCTAGCGGCATTTTCCACTAAGTGACCATGATATTGTGCAAGAAAATCCACACAATGAAATCAGCTTATAACATCGTGAGATTTTATTTTTATTATTACTCTTCTACTAAAAAGAGGGGTGTTTCGGTATAGCGGAATAGCATTGTATATATTAGTTGACAGCATATGACCAGGTTTCGGTCCGGGCTACCAATCTCAACGGAGAATAATCACTAGCCAATCTCACTCACATACGTCTTTGCGTCTTACGCATGCATGCATATGCGTGGGACACATTTTAGTCCATATAAATGTGTGCGCAAACACAGGTGCACTCTCCATCCATTCTTTTATTGGTCTAATTTAAATTTGCTATTTAAATAAATTGTAATCGATTGAACTGATTGATTTTGTTCGTACAGTATCTAAATTGGAAGTACCTACAATATGATTATATTGTACTTAGCAGCGTGTCATTTGTTTAGTTTTCGTAGGTTTCCCCTATTTACAATTATATATATACATAACCTATGTTACTCGATAGTAATGTAGTTTGGTACACATAGGTAAAAGTTTTTTATCGAATCGAAAATTGGTTTGGTAGTTTTTTGAGTAGGTTCATTACAAACAAAAATTACAAATCTTTTCTCTTTTTAATATGAGTGTCGATGTCTATAACGATAACAATGCTTCTCTCGTGGGTTCAGTTAAACGGATATCCAAGTCCGTAAACATCTAAGAGATATATAAATACACTAGTTGTTGCCCGCGGCTCCGCCCGCGTAGATGTCGGTTATCGCGATAAAAAGAAGCCTATATGCTATTCCAGACTATAAATTTATCTCTGTGCCAAATTTCATCCAGATCCGTGCAGCAGTTTTTACGTGAAAGAGTAACAAACACCCATACATTCATACTCGCAAACTTTCACATTTATAATATTAGTATTGTGGGACGTAAACGGTTATTACTTTTATCTTAATTATCAATTATTATTGTTAAGAATAAAATAAAAGATAGGCTATCATGGAAAAAGGAAGGAGAGACTTTTGCCCTGCAGTGGAACAATTAACAGGCTTATAGTAATAAAATAATTGTTAAGAAAATATCAGGCTTAGCATAATTGAAATACCTATATATTTTTTATTATACTGGATACGATCCCCACCCGCGACAAATCTTTGTATAATGAGCACGGTACTTTGTTTTGCGTGTGAAGTATTTTACTTATAATAATTATGTAGGCATGTATTTAGATTTGTTGTCTTGTTGCCATAATACCTACAGGCTCTGTCTAGTTTCCCAGATGGAATGGCCGTTGAGTTATCCCAAGATATTATATTCATTTTATAAGTTATCCGATCATGGTGTGACACCGTACGCACTTGATGTATTTCTTTACCTAATTTTCTTTATAAAGCATATTTTGTGCGAAGCTGTCGATAGGAAGGATCTTTGCTAGAATAAATTCGTTAAGCCTATAAATAGATTTCTTATATAAATAAATATTTTCCGGATAAATCTCTCATAACTAATCCTCAATATCCTCAGTGGGAAAAGACGAAGAAAGGTGGGATAAGTCCTTTTGGCGATTTTCATTTAACATTAGCATTAGGTTCTCACTCAACCTACACTTTTTATCCACTCTTAGGGGTTACATTTTATAATGACCTGAATAACTATTGTCATCAAATTGAATACATTGCACAATCTTAAATAGGTTTTAATATTTTTGATGCTTAATCAATGTCGATAAATGGTCAAAGTCAACATTTACGGTTGCACCCTTTTCTTGTAAGTCTGCTAAGCGTAAAATATATAATAATAACTGTAGACGCATCAGACCGTGTCGCAATAATATAATTATGGTCCACACAATGACTCGTCGTGACTTTCGAGTGCTGGACCGTCAGCATACTATCATCGTTGATATAAAATTGTCTAGAAAACTGAAAATTTATCGTATATTTTCTTTCTAAACATCCGGTAAGAAATGATTTTTGAATACGCTAAACGGGTAAAAATAGCCTAAGCCAATTCGGGGTAGGTCACTAAATATGTGTAATTATGTAAGTAATCGTCACTAGAGGTAATTTGAAAAAATGGTTATTTTAAAATAATTAAATGTTTGTCCTGGTGAACATTGTAGGCAGCCGATGATTGTTTGAAACCCTATGTCCAGCAGTGGCCAGCATCTTACGGCTAAATAGATAGATAGTTGTTTCGTGGTCTTTTTATGAATAGCTTAAATTGATTGTTTAATATACATAATACTGATATGTTACGCAAAGACTCAAACTAAACTGGTTTAGTTTGTTACAATTACATTTGAAGTACCAAATATAGTATTGTCTCATTTATAGTAGATAATGTAGTAGATGTAATAAACCCGATTTGACACAAATGAGAATTGCCCTGTTACAAAGTAGTGCTTAAATAAAAAAACATAATTCATTTTTATATTTTTAATTACTTAACACATTGATTTCCTACATTTTGATGCATACTATACATATGTATAGGTATATATTGAACGGGGAGTTAACATGTAATATTCATTAAATATACATCCCATTACTTAGGCAATCTTGTAATTTTATTTTAATGAAAATATTTTTAGAAGCCGCTTCCATAACTTTAATGCGTAGGTACGTGGTGCGAGTACCAACTTGTTTTCTTCACATCTTTATGAAAGACGATTTCTGGCCGAAAGGTGTGGTGTACCGTCGCTTCCGCGGACAAGTGCCACCTGAACGCACTGAGACAATGAAGTGATAGTGACGTGTCACTAACATAGTTTTAAGTAATATAAAATAACAAAAGTTTTAATTATGTATGTTAGTCTATAAGGTATGTATCTATGGATTGTATTATCTGAAAATAAATGATTTATTATAATATGTAAGTCAAAAATTATATCCGATGTCAATTTATAACAATTGCTAGAACTACAGTTTGTGGTAAACTTACAAAAAAGAAAATGTCACCAGCATGTCGCTCACGCACACTCCACACAGGATGTATGAGTTGGCTAATTTCAGTATGAACATTTTTTCGCATGATGTAACTACGGTAAATCTAAATAAATACATATTTATTAACAAGCAATGTGAAATTACGCAAAGGTTTTTAGAAATGAGCAAACATTTTCACAAAGACTTTTTTTCACCATTTATGCGAACCCGTACAATTAAAACTTTTCATTTCCTCCCTTTTACTTTGTTGTTTCCATCCAAGGTAAGTGACGACAGTCTCGGCGGCGCACGTGACCGACTATGGCACAAGTTTTACCACCCTTTCTAAAGCCAGGTTTTCTTTTTGTTTCTTTTACACGCGATAGTGAAGCCCTCTACGAGACCCTTTACAAAAAATTCAATTATCATAAAACGCTTTAATTTTTTTAAGGTTCCTACTTCATAGCATTTGACATATTTACCGTAAATTTTATAATCTACTGTATTGAATTTGATTGACTGACAAAAATTCGTTCAAACCTGCTTTGAACTGTAGACGTCTAAACAGTCTTTGATCCTCAGAGATATCTTTGATTTTATTGTGAATTTATTCACTTTATACTTTAGATTTTTTACACAAATTCTTATAAAATATATTACCTGACATTATCTTCAAGTCGTTTTGCTGACGGTACTATTAATATAACATTTGACATCAAAACAGAACGGAACTTGTCAAGTGTAGCATCAACAGAGTAAACTACTAATAATTGACTAGGTGAAACAGCTAACAAAAAAAAAAAAAAAGGGTTTCCCAACCTGTTTTGGGCAAGAGACCGCTTTTCCAAAATGAACTGATACCTCTGAGGTGAGGGTTGATTTCCCCTAGTCTAGTTTTTTTTTATTGATACGAAATACTTACCAATTTAACGAATTTGGGCTTATCGACTTGTTGAGATTTTTAAAAGTACAACAATGATACTTCATACTTAAATATTAGTCAAGTCTAACAAGTTGGTACACATAAGACAACTTATACAGGGTCTTAAAGGTTCAATTAAGAACTTGTATCAATTAATAGGGATCGATTTTAAGACTTCGTCGACCCCCAAAATCCGTATTCGTTTATGTCGGTCCCAGGAAAACCGATTTTTACCCCCAAGGGGTCAATATCGACTACTTTGGGAATCCCTGAGCTAAGGGGAGGCAGTTGTTGTATTTGTTCAAAACTAATTAGGTGGCGGTGCGCGTTGTCGAGTCGCGCATCGTCAACTTGACACGTATGTGTATCGCTCTACTGTTTTAACAATACCCTATCATTCTGTATAGCGGCTATTATTACGATGATACTGTTTCTCAGGTCTAGTGGTTATTGAGTGTGTCTGCTGATCATGAGGTCTCGGGTTCGATTACCCGGGGCATTATTCAAAATCAAAATGTTATTAGGGTTTTTCTAAAGCCCGTAAAAACGTAAAGGAAAGCCGTTGGTCCTATGCTTGATCTTCTTATAATAAAGAAGTCGTGTTTGTGTACACACTTGTGCGCTATAATATCTTCCACGAAAACAGAGACTAGCTGCATTGAGATTCAAACGCGTGACCGAAATTCAATTAGCAATTAATTATTATGATGATTTTTGCCAATTTTAACGGAATAATGATGCAGATACGTACTGAAAGATTTATTTACCTAAAACTAAAATCATGCACATGAGTATGTCAAGGTGCGATTAAACCTTAATAAATTGATAAACTATTCAAATTAATTGTTTTCAAGTAATTGCCACCTAAGTTACCGTACTACCCACTTATTTTCTAAATGTCCTCGGTTCCTGCCCACTCCGGTCAATACCAAGATAAGCACGTCTTAACAACAGCTTTTACGCAACTCGTTACACGTGTACGCTATTTTTTATACAACCTTCTTTGTCTCACAAAGTTTGCCAATAACTTAACATAAGTGTTAACCTCAATACAAATTTCTAGCCATTTTTTGTTTTATGGGTTAATGCAATTCTCATTTTGTAAGTTGGTTTATATACACTGGTGAAAATAATGTTATGGATTTTTCTAGCAGGGACACGGCGTCTATTTAACGCTTTAAGGATATTTCGTATGGCTCATCTACTACGTTATAATAAGGAAACTAGCGACCACAGGAGGCTTCGCCCGCGTGGAACATCCCACGGGTACATGATTTTTCCGAGGATAAAAGCCTCCGTGCTATTTTAAACTATAATCTATCTATGACAAATTTCATCTTTATCCGCCGTTTGTCTTAATTAAGTAACAAACATCCATATAATATAAGGAAAACAGTAAAATCTGTTAAATAATACAGAAGATACACTGTCAACTCAGAAAAATTCTACCTACTTATAGGTAAATACTCGCAATTTGCACGCACTTATACCTATGACCCTGTTGAGAAATGATTTTAAAAAAACGGTGCTACACGTATTTCGTTAGTATGTGTAGGTACCAATTTTGAGCTAATCGACCCTAAAAAAAACCTTTGTCAGAAAATTGAAATCCCCATTTCACTCTCTTAGGGGTGGAGTTTCGAAAAATCTTTTCTTAGTGGATACCCTCCACCCTCCGAATTCAATGTCTCAATGAACAGCAGTTTAGGCTGTGGGTTAATTATAAGTCAGTCGGTCAGTCAATCATTAAGGACTTTGAATTTTATTGTTATATAGATTTAGTGCCAAATTTTATGTGCCCAGGGACACTCACTGAACCGCATGATAATAGTCTTCACAATTACAAAATAAGTGTAGAGTAGACTTTTATATTGATTAATCAACAAGACATGACATAGTTACGTAATTCTGATATCAGGTTGGTCTGTATATCGGCGTACCATTCAAAACCATGATTATATTTAATTTTGACTATTTGTCCATAAACCACCAAAAGTACACACCGAATATATCTTAAAACAAAATTTTAAAAAAATGTAATGGCTTTACTTGCTTTTTATACCCGAATCTGATGGTTATAAATCTTTAATATTTTTGGCTGTATAATGAATTTAAATTAGAAAGGTAGACCACAGCAACTTTTTTGCTCTAATTGAGTAGTCAAACGTGGGAAGTACCGAAACATATACAAAGTATTCATTTCTGACTACGGCTTGACTTGATTCAGTCAGGAGGACTGAATGTTTCTGACTCCGGATAAATAACATTAAGTTTGCGTATTGTAGTGCTTCTGGTGGAGAATACTGTACCCATGAGGTCCTTGAAGAATCGCTGTGCTGATGCAAGGGAGATTCGGGCAGTTGGGCTGTTTGCTATTTTAGGGCCTCCAGTAATGCGTCTATAGGCCATGATTATCATCAGTCGGGCCATATGCCAATCGGTTGGCAAATATAAATAATGTATGGATATTTATTTGTGTTTCTTTGTGATCCTCCCGTATGTGTGTTTGTGTGTTTCAAGCATACAGCATCGTGGTCGTTAGTGTGTTTACACATACATATTTAGGAGAGAATTGAAGACCTTTAACTTACCTTAACAAATTAAGATTTAATAAGTATATAAATATTTTTAGAAGTAGTTTAATATAATAATTATGCACACATAAGTATATGTATGAGTATGGCTGTGCACAAGTAACTTTAAAATAGTGGAGGCAGCGTCCGGTTTTTGTGTATTCAAAACGACAACAGTTTGAGCGCTATCTGTGTCAAGGTACGGATCGACTGTTGCGCAAACAGTTTTTTAAACTACGCCCGGTTGCGAGGTAATTAATTCGATTCAGTGTCGCAACCAGCGATACTCCTAGTTTTCGAATATTTAAAGAATTATTGTTTTTTTTTTGTACATTAAATCATATTATGTTTATTACAATGCTGCCTTTACTTGTTGATATTTACATTACTCAGCAGTTGGGTGACATGGCGTGCTAAAAAGATATAACAACATGACATCAGCGAAATCAACCTTTACACACCGACATGAGGTCTGCTTCCACAACATTTTTATACAATTTACATACTTTATGTAATATTATGCTACCAATATAATATAATATATTATGAATCTTCGGGCCAATTGCCGTCTGTGGACATGATGATGCTGCCATCTCTCTTGGGACTTCTCACACATCACCCAATCTAGGCAAAGCCTTTACTGTGGTAAACATATAAATATTTCAAAATACGTAAATATTATAAATTACATCCACGAATCGTACGCATCAAACATTTTTTTTTTATTTGCCGTGGGTGGTAATCGAACCCACGACCCGCGGCTTTACTAGTTATGCTCATTTTCCTGATAGACCTGCTAATATGTGGAGTAACAATCTTTACAGAGAGAAAGGTTACAAGATAGCTACAAACATTCTATTTTTTTTAATTAAACCACCTCTGCCTTTTCCCACTTTCGCCTATAGTTTCTTAAAAGCTGAATTATACGTAAGGACGTATCAATAAAGAGTTTTCTATCTGTCTATCATGAACTTTTAATTTTAAATCCATTCGTTACGTTATAATATAATAGTAAGTTTTAGATGATTTGTCATCAATAATCATTAAGTACAAAGTTTAAAAAAAAACCTTTATAATATGACTTCTGTAAAGGCTGTGGTGAATGAAATTTAAAAACGAAAAGGCAGCCAATAATGTCGCCTTAAAGAGCTCGGTGGCCATGCTCTCGATAGCTCTCCTTAGATGGCTCACCAGTAGACTAGGTCGAGGAGAACAACTACGATGTCAGTGTCATGATTTACTATGCGCACTGGCCCGTTGTTTTCCATCCATTGCTCGTTTTATTAGCTCTGAACTCGAACTTTCTGAAGCGAACAAGTAGTTGTGGATGTTTGATGGAAGTTTTCGTAATATTGTGAATATTTATTTAAGTGTTAGGAGATGCAATGTGTGGTCAGACTATCAAATATTATATTGCATTGTATATGTAAGTATCTAAAAATTATGTATGTCTTCGTGAATGGCCTTATCAATTCAAAAAATATTTTTGCTTACATGAAATCGATCAATTCCTACTCAAATAATTATCAAATACTTATGATATTTTGGTGTCCCAAAAGGATCCACTTTCGTTATACCTACCTACCTATAGCTAATTCACTACTCAGTCTTTGAAACATCGTAATCGGGTAACAAAAGAAATCAAGTTTTTTTTTTAAATACGATAGCGCTTGTTGCTATGGTATATGCAGAGGGGTACCACAGCCCCGCTTCACCAGTTGTATAGATAAACAATAGAGAGCCAACTTAAGTTATCCAGATTAGCGGTGGTAGGTATGAAGTGTAAGTTTGATTATAGGTGGCAGTACTACAGCGGCATTATAAGTAAACTTTACTTTGTGACATTGATAAATAAAAATCAAATGACCAGTGAAGGATAACATCGTCAGGAAACCCACATGCCACTAGTAGAAACACTAAAGGCATGTCTGATTCACCAACCTGCATTAGGCCCGCGGGAAATCACACAGCTCTCTTTATAGACTGGAGGGTTGTAGTAGTGGTACAAATATCGTATACTATTATTTATACTTTATCTATCACAGCGGGCTATTTCGCTCGACGACATTCAGTTATATTGATGCTCTCTCTGTCGGGCGCAAGATATACACGCGAAACAGCAATACCTACTTTTAGAATATTTTCGTTCGTAATAGGCTGGTGCTTCTTCTACTATTATGCTAAATATGAAGTTAATTTTATAAATATAGAGTATTCATTACTATGCAATATTCACATTTGTATTAAAAATATTATATTGTATTGAAAATTAGATAAGAGTTGTTATTCTATTAACAATACTTTGTATTATGTCACATTCTGGAATTAAAAAAATATTTCTTGACGGGAAACCGACAAACTACAACTTGATATTAAATTCTAGATCCCGTGTACAAATGATCATTATACTATCAAATATTGTTTTGTACCCTGTAAACGGCTTACATATTTAGATTAGTCTACTGTGTCTACGAATTTGTACGAGTGTATTTTGATATTTGTTGCCATTTTTATTGAAATTTTCCTTTAATTAAAAAAGGAGGTTCTCAATGTTCTAAACGAAAATAAACTTACGGTTTATTACTTCAATATTATATTAGTTCAAAAGTTTGTCAAAAACTCGTGATACTTGATGCAAGGATTTTAACAGTAAACGTCATCAGGCAGTGATGATAATGAAATTCTGTCTCATACCTACTAACTTAAATGTGTGAAGTTATGTACCTATATAAATTCAATTAAGGGGAACGTGTAATATTTCCCACAGGCATACAGCATCCAGGAACTGTTACCTACATACGTTATACCCACGTCAACCGATGTATAATAGAGCTTGTAGCTGAATTACGGCTACAGCCGCTAGTCTCAAAGGAAACTGTCCAATTACGTAGGACTGGACCAACACGGCGGCCTATTTGCTATCCGAGATATGGGTGTTTGTTACTTCGGACTCCGGCTACAGAGAATTTTCAAAGAGAAAAGCCTATAATACTGCCTACTCAACCCCAGAATCGAAAGTCTCTTGCCCTTAGATTATATACCTACATAACCAAGACCCTTAAAAAGATACATACTAGATTGAGTGGCCCGTACTGTAGTATTTATTCTGTGATAAAACTGTTGTACACGCGCGTGGTCTGATCAATTCTCACCACCTTAAAATGGTGCCATTTTTTGATGCCGTACTGCGTATCTAGTCTAAGCCATGACCATAAACGCCACAGACCAACAAAGCAATCGAGTCGACTGCTGTCATTTTCAGAAAATATACATGGTACGCTAAATACGATACAAATGACACTTCATTTGTTGAAATCGGTAGAGCCGTTTCTGACTTGTAATCGCACTTCCAATAACATCCACATAGATAAAAAAAAACAGTTAAAGTTACCCTTTTTTGTAATCCTTTGAATAGTCGAGTAAAAGGACATTAGCTTGGCTAGTAGCTCCATTAAAGCTCATCTTAACTTGCGGTACTTTCATGTACTTAGTAAACACGAAGATCGCTTAGTCTTTTCCATATTATTGGATAAATGTGAAAAAGGGAACCTAACCAACTATAATTAGCTTTTAAGATGTGGCTATTATAAACAGTTTTTAAACCATATTATTCTAATACTACGATTGCCATTTACAGGGCATGGATACTACTATTAAACTACGTCATAGCCAATCACCCATGCATCGCGCCCAGTATGGATAACTATTACATCAGGCAACACTTGTAAAGATAGAGAATGAGTCATTTTAACGTGCTGGAACATACAATAAAGGTTATTGTTGCCTAAAAATGGAGTTACCGGCTACAGTTCGATATATAGTACCAGCTGTTCTTTTCAACTTCGCCCCTCGTGACATCTCCACCATCTATGTTCACTTCTTAGTAACTACTATACTCAAACTCCATATATAATATTATTTAGATTACACTTACGCAGGTCATAATTTGATGAATATGACAATCTAGAAAGACAATGTCGATTTAGCTAACATTAGGGTCGAACCATAAGAAAAACGTACAAGAAACAAACTACTTATGATTACAATATTTTTAAATTGATGCGCATATCGTCCACGGTGATTCGTTTGGCGATTAGTTCGGCCGTATGTTGTATGGCACATGGCACCTTACGACATACTGCCAAACAGTTTTGTCTAGTTTGCCTGGAAAAGGGCCTTCACTTTCAAAAACTACAGCTAATTACTCGTAACTACTCACAATGGTGTGCCCGTGTTCCTGTGCGTGCAGATTTTCAATGTTTATTTATGGGAAAATAGGAATATTTCAATATTGTTTTTCATACACATAAAATACAGAGCATAAGTCCCCTGCAACAAAAAGGAAAGGAAAATACTTTACTAGCGGATGTCTGCATCGTATTACGAAAACCTTATATTTATATTATCATATTACATTGACTTAATGATGGCAATTTTTCGATCGATCAGCGAGTGAGTTATATACAAATTAATTCATAATATTGAGTAGTATAGCTTAATATTTCTGGTCCACTAACCCACATTGGTTCAATGTGAGTGGATCAAGTCATAAGCCTCCGGATACATTAGTATTGTAGTTTTATATTTTTTTACAGTATAAAGAAACTTCTTTGGATAAAGAAATACCCATTGCCTAAGTGGACTAAGATTAGGGTCACTATTTCAACTTACCAGTTTCCTTAGGGCAAAGTAATACTGTAAAAACTAGTGAACTATCATAGTTCACTAGTTTTTACAGTTTTACTTACAAAGCAGTAGTATCTTTAAAGATTACACACCATAAAGTATAACACATATGTACCTGTAAATAAAATATAAAACAATTCCCACTGAATTACGATGCTTAAGCAGGTGGACAAATAAAAGTAGGTGGGTACACAAAGACAATTAAAGGCTTTGTACATTTATATAGGTACTAGGGGTCGCCCGCGACTTCGTCCGCGTGGTAATTTGGAATGTTTTCCCCGATTTTGCAACATCTCACTACTGCTCCGCTCTAATTGATCATAGCGTGATGTTATATAGCCTTCCTGGATAAATGCGCTATTCAACAAAAAAATACTTTTTCTAATCGAACCAGTACTTTCTGATTAGCGCGTTTAACCAAACAAACTCTTCAGTTTTATAATATTTATATAGGTATAAGTGCAGTCATACATTATTATACCTTTTTATTTCACTCTGTGTACCATTATTTACTTTGTTTTTAAATAAACAGTGTGTCTTGAAATTACACGTCAAGCTGCCAACGGATTATTACCCTCTTTTTTAAATATTTTTTTCAAATTTGCGATCAGAGTAGGTACCTATACCTAAAAGAAATATTCTTTTTATTTTGAATAATTATAAAGATCAGTCCCAATTTTCGCTTGACGTTTAATTTCGAAACATACCATGTATACCTCAGGATCCCCACTACTAAAAATAAGCAACGAATGAGTATATAATTAAGTATAGGTACATATTATTATAATAATTGGGACACAAGGCCCAAGTTACTGGCTGATATTGCTGTAGAGACAGGAACTTCTTGACGATGCTTGTCATGTCAAAGAGTACCTACCACTTACTGCATTAGGCCAACGATCTAAATACTTTATTATTGGAAGTCATTGTCCCAGTGCAGTTCAAAGGTTCCGTGTTCAGGCGCGGTCCGAAGGAGGGTCACAGGGGACATGACCCCCCCAAAATCGAACACGTCAATTTGAAAGTTCTTCAAATGAGTTTATTATTAGTGACCCCCTCCAAAATTTCAGGCTGCGACCGTGCCTGTCCGTGTTCTCTTTCCACCTCTCTATTTAGGGCCGCTAGTCTTTAATAAATTATCAGATTCCGTCTGGCACTACCACGACATCGCTTGCAATTTAAATGGATTCTAAATGGATATTCGGAATTCTTATACCTATACAATATTCTTTTATAGTACCTATTTAAGTGACAAATAAGCATACGCTCTATAGTAAGCAATTACCGCAGCCTATGGATGCTTTCAATACCAGAGATATCACTTCCGTGTTGCCGACCCTAAATTTATAACACCAGGGTTTTAAGATGGAGTATTTCTGTGAAAAGAAAACGTATCGTAAACAACGCATTCCTAAATGGGCGCTGGAAAACAGACTGACGGACACAACTACACCTTTATGTGTAGTTATTTGATTGTGGTCTTCTAATGGTGTAGGTCCTTCCTCAGTCGAATTTGCTTGTTGTAAAGGTGCCTAACAAACTAACCAAACAGCTATTATAATCAAACTTAGCATAGTTTATAAAACGAATATTTATATCTACTGCATCTAATTAAAACAAAAATGTGTTATGACACAATAAGCTAAATATTTGAGATCAATAACAATAACCGTGAAATACCTTCACGTGAAGTGACCTACTTAAATTTATTATTACACTAAATAATTTAGTTTCTACGATTACCTAAACTTCATTAAGAAGTGCGAAACTTTTAGCTATCGCAGTTTAATGACAAGTGCATATAAAATAATATAAGAGGCACAATTAAGCAGCTTCACGCAACGACTACAGCTTATCTCCAGTCTCAAGGTGTAGCGTCACCATATTCACGTCGACTACAATGGCGCCTGACCTTCGCCTACTTATTCGCTCGTTCGAATCGAGCCACTGGGCGAATCTTTTCAAAACATTTGTTTCTATCTCTTTTACTCATTTTTAACCGAGTTGTGTTTACACACAATACATGTATGTTACAAATTATGTTGTCTCTATACTGTATAATTTAATACACATAAGTGATTAGTATAGTATGTAGTTACGTCTTCCTTTATGATGGATAAAGATACTAACGATATCATTTTGTGTCATTACCATTACAGGCTGAAATCATCCAATTATGTCTTGTACTTCTATTAGATTAGCCTTTTAAACATAGGCTGATTTGTTGCGGATTGACAAGATATATGACTTAATTGGGGACATAATTATTTCCTTTGTAGTGTAGTTAGTAACGCATGTATAAATAATAAACTTTTACCTACTCTATTCAACCGAAAAACTACATCTCTGTACATTTCTGGACGTCTTTTAACGCAAGACAGCTTTGCCAAAATACATAATAAAAATACAGTAATAAATCGTTCGCACTTGTGACTAAGTGAAGTGTCCTCATCATTTGCTGGCATGGTTTGTTATGGTTTCTCCGAAGAAGTTGACAGAGGTGTATAACAGTCAGGACGAACCTATAGCCATATACCGCTCATAATTATTTCGGATTGTACCGTTATTATTGTCTGTAAGAAAATTCCAACCACCCGGCCCCGGGAACTGGGTCCTCGCAATAATAATCACAAAGATATGCCACGCTACGACACCAACGAGGCGTAATTTAATTTGTGCGATCCATAAATGGCTCAGGCTAGGTATACTTTGCGGCCGTAGTGAGAAACGATGTTAATACTGCCCGCGGTACTATTATTCCATATAATAAATAAAAATCCAAGGATATCTACAAACTAAGCCCTAAAACAGCTTATTGTTTTGTTAGGGTTTTTTAAGAATGACTTCTTTAGAAAATATAAATTACCTTCTATTTTAAACACGTCATTTAATGAAGTGGGATTTTACGCCCAAAGATAAAATAGTACAATATTATATATCAATAGACAGAATTCAAAGAACTGGGTTCACTTCCCAGAATAAGCACCGTGTTGTCAACAAATAAATATAACCTGTGACCTAATTACTGGTTTAACTACTACTTACTATTTATTTCGTAGTATTTGTAGTACAACTCAAATAGTAGTATTATGCCAACTAGTATCACGTATTTACCTTAAAAATAACTAAACACGTAACGCACATGACATCAACATGACACATGTACTATGCGTATACTTATATGTAGTATTATGTGTCCTACATTTGAGTGGCCATTGCATTTCTGTTATCCTCTGTCCTGGTTTTTATAACCTTGACCTAGTTGCAGCAATATATGGACGTTTAAATTATATAAACAGCCTACATGAATGCACTATTAAGCGATGGAAACACGATTATACGTATGCAGTGCGAGTGCATGCGACGCATTCACGGTTACGTCAAGGGTAACGCGGCTGCATAATACGAGTAGTGGCCCTGCTTCACCTATACGTGCTGAATTAACATCGATTACCACTATCACCTCTAACTAACATTCTCATTTCATTGAAAAGTACTTCACGTCAAGTATAAATAAAGTATCTTCAATAATAAAATACAGTCGAGATCGACTGTATTTTATTATTAAAGATAGGTACTTTGTAATGTCTACAGAAATCAGTGATTTGGTAAAATTAAAACGGTATAATATATAGGTATATTTTTAAAGGACCGGCATTTAATTGTAATTCTCATTTAACGTGACCTAATTAAAATCAGTCGCGTGTGACAATAATTATGTTATTACCAGTTTCTGCCCTCGCGTACAGTCCCACGGGAATAGTGAAATAATCTGTTCAACCGGTTTGGCGTGATTGAGTAACAAACAGTCATAGACATCCTATGTATTTTTTAAATTTATTTGTGCTAAAAAATCTAAAATATATTTTTAGATTTTTTAGCACAAATACAAAAAGGAAATCCTTTGACAAACAAAGGAGAAAAAAAATCGTCTTTATTCTCCTTTGTTTGTCTAGTTTCCATGCTACTTGAATTATTACTGTTTCTTCTTTCCTCTGTTCCACCATTTTTTTATAGTACAAAGTTACAAATAAAATAACATTCATATTGATGGAGATATACGTTTTGGCTACTTAATGTTACATTTAATAATTTCCCTTTGATATAATATTATTAATCGTTATGGATTTAATATATTCGCTTAGGAGGCCTATGTTCAACAGTGGACTACGATGAGCTGATAATGATGATGATGGCGTTTTTGCACAAGACTTTATTCAAAATTTAAAATTATATTACCGGTTCTGGCTGACTTTATTTTAAAATTCTATAACGGCAAATTAATACATTTTCCTTTGTGTAAAATTAACTATATCTAATAATAAACGTTCTATCCATATAGCAGATAGCGTTTATATCACCCCATATATTAATTATAACCTAGTCAATGAATATGAGCTAATCTATTTAATATACTCGTCCGCTGAAATACCTGCTGGAGCAAGGGCAGTCTGCAATCGCGCTGACCACCCACCCCACCCCCTTTACCCGGGAGTAAGGGGGCATGAATGCGATTCCCCGCGACCTACTTCCTGGCTGATCATGACCTAGTACCCTTGTTCGTATACAATATATCAAACCGTGTTCCAATTTCATAAATAGTGCTTGCGTCGGTTCACGTTATCGATACTTCAATATTATAATATGTCCATAGTAGAATCGATTGAGATGGTACCTACTTTAAGAAAATGATATATGAAAGAAAATATATCTAGAATATTATATCTATAGGTAGAGGTACATATAATATAGATTCACATGATACATACTTTAAACGGTTTCGAAACGTGAGCTACAGAAATATCCGTTCAGGAACGATCGTTAACTTCCAGTTGTTTAAATCCCCCTGACCTAGTTTTGAATAAACTTGGCCTATATTTATGTCGACCCCAGACGCGTTGCTCATACATACCGATGTTATAATAAAATACATCTTTTATACTAAATAAACACCGTCATGTTGCATTTAAAAAAATATGGACAGCGTGTTTTACTCACTTTTTAATGAAAACGTTTACTAAAGACAGGCCAAACACTTCACCCATATGTCAATATCTGAATAACTGCCATGATAATAAGATGTACTATTAATTAAGTATTATGTGGTTATATTAAATATATTATTATTAATATATTATATATATTCATTGTAATATATTTGAAATTATTTAGGATAGATAGGACACCATTCAAGCGAGACAGATCGATTGGGTATTCAGAAGACCGCAGCCAAATAATTATGCATAGTGATTGTGTGTGAGTAAACATCTCCAGTGCTCATTTAAGAATGCATTTTTTAAAAACGAAACTAAAATAAAATGTCTGAACTGCCTTGATGAGATAAAACACAAATTATTTAAGAGAGATTGTGCACCATACATGCGAGCAAGCACAAATGGGTAAGGACCTCTACCTACCTAGTGGTGTGCTTGAGTATAGGGCTCCGGTGCTGATTAATTATTACTTATTTATTTAAAACAACATAATCCAATTGTGTTAGTAAAATTTTAGAAAACTATATTAGTAAAAGATATATTTTGCGACAGGTCTTATGAATTTAGTTAGATAACCGGCAAGAGGACAATTGCCAGTATCGGCTACCGCTCGTATGATACTGTTGGGGCTGTCTCGCATTTCTTGAACATAGATGTTGTCTCTTAACCATTATATGTAGTAACAAAACTCTCGACTTATATTACTGCGAATATCTCTGACGTACTGCAATAACGTGGCCGCCCCAACAATGCCCTAAATGCCTAAAGGCGCCAATCGAAGCTTTCATACAGTTGACCCACAAGCTCGGTCGTGTAGAAAGAGGTGCAATATGCTCCAAAAATTACTTGGTCAGAGGAACGACCAAACCTGCGTGCCAACATATTTGCCCTCACCGATAGCACTCTACGCTCCCTCTCAATATCGTCAATGTCTTTCAAGCTTTTGATAATTAAATGCCTAACATCTCATCATCTAAAACCATAAGCGTCTTACTGCTGGGCACAGGTCTCCTCCATAACCAACATAATGGGTACGCTATTTAACATGATAGATGGTACTGTTGGAATAAAACTAGGCCAGTGGTGATAATTAGTACGTTTATTTAGTATTTTATGATGCTGGAATTACAAAATACATATATATTTTACTGTGTTACACATAGCGTTGTAAAAAGGTAAGTGCGGCCATGACAGTCTGACAATTGAGAACTATGATAAGTCTATGGTGGCGCTTGTGAGGATGAACAACATAAATTTACCACAGCTTATAACATTCAACATTCTTTGCTCGGCCTGAAGATCATAGACTGCATTAGTAACATTGTACAATAAACAACATATGAGTCACATATTGACAGAAGCTTTTTGAGAGCACCAACGGATGGAGCCAGCAACACCATATCATCCGCGTAGCTAATATTATTTACGAAGGTATTACCTATGTGACAAGGGTACCGTTATATAAGAAATGTTTGGCTATCGTAGGGTTACCCATAACAGTAAACCCTTGTGCTACCCACTACATCGTGGTCCATAAGCAATGTTAACTGCTTACCATTAGGCAGACCGTTTGCTAGTTTGCCACCTAAAAAGTATAAAATATTCTTCAAAAACAAGACTCCATATTTTATTAATTCTTAGTTATTTATTTGAATAACACGCAGAAATTTTATGAATGGCAAATTAAAGGTTATCAATCGAGTAATTAATTATACAATTAAATCATTACTATTTTCCGGCTCGATTACCTACAATGACATTTTTTATTAAGAATAACAAAACATTGCAGCCTTACATTGAAAGGTCAACACTAAAACAATAGTTAAATTAAATAGTTAAGATCGATTGATACTATTATTTGTTAGTTGTTTCTCTCTTAAAACAACATAACAAGACCTTGGCACAGTATTATTGGTAAGTACAGGATGCCAAAGGAAGTACATAATTATATTCTTGGTAGATAACAAATGTGACGCATCTAGTTGCACGATGCAATTTATAAAACTAACTAGGTACATATTATATAAAGATACTAGCTGTGGCCCTCGGCTCCGCCCGCGTGGATGACAGTTATCGCGGTAATGCCCTTACCCCAAATTGCATTAAAATCCGTTTAGTCGTAAAAGGTAACAAACTAACAGTTACTTTCGCGTTTATATTATTAGTATGGATTACATTAGAACTGTTAAAAAGTTGTTGTAAACTAATATATTTTAGGAGAAAGGTTCTATGGATAATTTAAATATTTCGATGTACAATGCTATTAAATCGAAATGTTTAAATAAATTATATTATAATAATAGTATATAAAAAAAAAACCTTAATTGGCAATAATAACTCAAATAAGCCTAGTACTTGTTAGTACACTACCTAACTATATAATTTTACACGCCTACTTTTCGGAAGTTCGGTCGGTTCATTTGGTATTAGACACACATACAACCACTGTAGTTAACGGCGTTGTATCTCTAATGTTTCAAGTATGTCTAGTTCATTTTCATACTTTTTTTTAAGAAGTGTTCTATGCTTTATATATTATTCGTAAATGATTTATTACTATTATTTATTATATTATATACATACTCTGGCATACATATTCCCATCTAGCCTTTCTCCCCAAGAAGTTAGGCGCGGTGACGCATAAACACGCAGCAGTTTTCATCAAGGTATCATAATAACATGGAAAATAGATATCAAGGTCGTCGAAAATGATGGCAGATTTTTTTGGACACTAAAACTAAATCCTCCATAGAAAATCTTCCCAATATTTTTAAAAAAACATATCTACTTTACTTCGTTCTCTCAAAAACTAAGTCGTATTCTTGCAAATTCATTTTGTGTTAAACCGAAGTTTTTGTTTTCACTTTACGACATAGTAGCTTCTAAATTGTTTTAAATCTACTTACTGGAAATAAAAATACCTACAGTAGTGATCCCACATAATTCTCACCGGTACATCAAATTTATATATAGTTATTATCATGTTATGGGTGACAAAATAAAAAATGACGCGAGAATCCAAGTTTAATAAAATGTTAAACTATTATAAGGAAAATATCACCTTTCAGTTGAACACTAACGTGGCGAGGACACATACGTGTTTAACACAATCGATTCTAATTTATATTTCAAAACCGAGTTCTACCTGTAATATATAATTTTAATAAGAGGTCATATTTTACGGCCGATATAATGAAAGGGAAATGCACCGGGTGGCGCGACAACTCTACTTAGTGTATAGGGCTTGCATTCGAATACTCCAATTATTCGAATAATAAGCTGCGTCGAATATTCGAATATTTAAAATCAGTACTTTGATGTGTGAATCCCGAAAACGTTGAAGAAGAAGCCAAAGCTTAAGCCAAAGTTAGCTTAAGATAAGATTAAAATGCATTTCATTTTTGAGCAATGTGGCATTAATCTGCAACTCTAGACAAGTGGCCAAAACAGTAGTAAAATCGAATAGAATAAAAAGCAAATGTATGGGATTAGACTAAGTTAAGACAGGTACCTTACTAGCGAGCAGGCCCGACTGAGGAACCTCCACCTTAAAGAAAACAAAATAACTGCACACAGCAGTGTACATATCCCCAGTGCCTATTTAAGAAAGTGTTTTGAAGAAAACGTTCTCTTATCGCAGGGATCTTTCATCATAAGGCGCTGGCGCTGATAACAGCCAAATAACCTAACCTAAAAGATATTTTATCAAAATCTGTTTCATTTCATCATCATCTCAGCAAAAAGACGTCGACTGCTGGACATCGGCCTCCCCCAAGGATTTTCACAACTCTCGATCTTAAGCTGACCTTGTCCATCGGTTGCCCGCAACCAGGTCGTCGGTCCACCTTGTTAGAGGCCTGCCCACGCTTCGTCTTCCAGTTCGTAGTCGCCACTCTAGAACCTTTATGCCCCAACGGCCATACTTCTGCGAGCTATGTCAGTGACTTTGGTTCTCCTAGTGATCTCCTCATTTCTGATTCGATCTCGCAGGGAAACTTCAAGCATAGCATTCTCCATTGCTCTTTGGGTGACTTTGAACCTTCGCACGAGGCCCATCGTGAAACATTCACGTCTCAGATCCATATGTAATCACTGGCAACACACACTGGTCAAAGATTTTCGTCTTGAGACACTGCGGTATTTAGGACGAGAAGATATGACTTAGCTTCCCAAACGCTGCCATGCTGAGTCCGATTCGACGAGTGACCTCTTTCTCGAAGTTGGACTTACCTAACTGGACTGTTTGTCCCAGGTAAATATAATCGTCGACAACTTCGAGTGTAGAACTTCCAATTGTGACAGAGGCGGGTGCGACATGGACATTTGTCATAATCTTGGTCTTGTCCATGTTCATTTTAAGACCCATTCGTAGTGAAACTCTACTGAGGCCATCGAGCACTGCGCCAAGGTCTTCCATAGTCTCAGCAATGACCATGATATCGTCGGCAAATCGAAGGTGGGTGATGTACTCGCCGTTGATGCTGATACCGAGTCCATTCCAATCCAGCAGCTTGAAAGCATCTTCCAATTCAGCGGTGAAGACTTTCGGGGATATGACATCTCCCTGTCTCACACCTTGCTGTAACTGAATAGGCTTCGTGCTTATCATGGAAACGGACCGACATGGCGGCGTTATCGTACAAGCACTTCAACACTTTTATATACCGAGTGTCAATTTGGCACCGCTGGAGGGACTATAGCACAGCCCAAGTCTCGATCGAATCAAAGGCTTTGTTATAGTCCACAAACGCTGGACATAAGGGCTGGTTATACTTTTCGGTCTTCTGTATAACCCTGCCGCAGCGTATGAATATGGTCTATGGTACTAAACACTTTTCGGAAACCGGCTTGTTCGGGCGGCTGGAAGTCGTCAAAACTGCACGCGAGACGGTTTGTAATGATTAAATATATTTAGCATTTTTGCTATGCAATTAGCTTATATACTTAAATATTAAAGCAATGAGGAAAAAGAAGAGCCCGGAGCAGAATTCGAACCTGCGCCTCTCGGGTATCGGCATATCGCACTACCAATTGTGCCATCCGAGCTCCTACTCCGGAGTTCAAATTGCTTTAATATTTAAGTATAGGTTCGTAATGACTCTCGAAAACAGCTTGTAGACGTGGTTTAGGAGTGAGATGGGTTCTGTCATTCTTCAACAGGGTTTTATCACCCTTTCTGAAGAACATCACCACACTCCTGTGCGATGCCTGTGGCGGCTTGCCCGTGAGTATGACGGAATCAAACAGCTTTTGCAGTGCCTTCATCACCGGCCTACCACCAGTCTTTAGCAGCTCGATTGTGATGCCGTCCTCACCCGGCGCCTTGTTGTTCTTTAACTGTTTGAGAGCGATACTAATCTCGTCTAGGCTGACGACCGGCCGGCTGATTCTCTATGAAACAGCGATGGCAAACTGACAGTTGTGATCGCAAACTGACAGTTGTGAATGCTCGGTGACGGCACAATTTATTGACTAAACGTCAAAAAAGCTCGGTTTACCTTACGGTATACCGATTTTCAATCTGACAGCCAGATTTTGCTCGGTTCTCGCGGTGGCTCGGTTTTTGCTCTTACGGAATACCCCTACGGGATATCATCGGTATAGTGTCGTGACAACTTAGTTCTTGGGTCGTCTATCGAAGAGGTAACAGGTGACCGAGTTGTAAAACGTTGAGCCGCCAGTTTCGCCCATATCGGATGAATTTCAATAAAATAGGAAATATGTCTTCCGTTAATTCTGTTAAAAAAGGTTTATGCGAAATTGTGCGTCAGTGGCACTAACGCACAAAATTTGTGCCTCTGCCTTAATTTTTTAATGTTTTCAAATTTTAAATCAATATTTGTTTTGATTAATTAAGAAATAAGACTCAATTTGCAATTAAATATATTTCATCAGCCTTTATTTTTTAAATTATTCGAAATCATACTGTAAAAAAATCGAATATTTGAATACCAAAATAATTCGAATATTTGCAAGCCCTAATTGTAATAAAATATTCAGCAAATCAATCGAAGGACTTGTACTTACCTTCACTATTCAATTTACATTTACTTTGTATTTTTTTAAATATGTGAAATGCAACAGGTGGTGTTCTAATAAAATATTCAGCAAATCGATCGAAGGACTTGTACTTACCTTCACTACTCAATTTACATTTACTTTGTATTTTTTTAAATATGTGAAATACAACAGGTCGATTTTTAATAAAATATTCAGCAAATCAATCGAAGGACTTGCACTCATCTTCACTATTCAATTTACATTTACTTTGTATTTTTTTAAATATGTGAAATACAACAGGTCGATTTTTAATAAAATATTCAGCAAATCAATCGAAGGACTTGCACTTATCTTCACTATTCAATTTACATTTACTTTGTATTTTTTTAATATGTGAAACACAACAGGTCGTGTTCTAATAAAATATTCAGCAAATTGATCAATAAACCTGTCCCTTTTTACTTGATATTATTTAGAATATTGTCAATTGCACCAGGTGGCTTCTAATGAAATATACAACAAACCGATAGATGACTTAAGCCTTGCCCTTGTCTTCAATATTTATTTTATATTGACTTGATATTATTTTAAAAAGTAGTAAAATGCATCTGGTTATGCTCTAATAAAATATTCAGCATACCTATCAAGGACTCGTTTACAATATTTATTTAACATTTAAAGCAAATTTAATTCGGTCGTTCATACCCCTGACTGAGAAGAAAAAGTATATAATTATTTTTATATATCCGAGGCTTCTTTCTGAGGTTTTATGTCTAGCGTTTATAAGCTGCTTGCAATTACAATTTTTTATGAAATGTTTTGATTTTTTTTTGAATTGAAAGATTATTATGATTTATGAACCTGTCAATTAAAAGGAAAAGATTATGTGACGTGTAAATTTCCGATCCTGGCAGATAGCAGAACCGAAAATCTCATATCCGGTAAATAGGCCACCTGTTCAATAAAAATATTAGTTTTCAAAATAGAGCTTACCTATAATAACTTATGTCGATAAAAAAATTTTATATATCAATTTGCTTTAGTTATATAATAATAGCAACGAATATACACGGGTCTCTTCTTCTCTATCAATAGAGCAGAGAACTCAACTTATTATAGTTATTTATTATATATTATTGATTTATTTGATTAGCAAGACTTCGTATAGACTAGCTAGTCTACCTACAAGCTTCGATCAAATATAGGTACAAGGTACAATATTGTCGCGCTGCTTGAAAAAGTCCACCATATAAACTCGGTCATTAAAAAAATATCTTACCGTTTTCTCTATAATAGTAATAACTAACATCATGGTATAGCAAGGTGCAGTAAAGATATTGCTATACGATATATTTTTTTTTTACTTAAACAAGCCATTATTGACCTAAACTTCCCAATTGACGCGCTCGGTGCCGCCGGCCTAAAAAGTACATAGTTTTGAATGCTTGTAACACCACAGAATACTTAATAGTACACCAGGGTTTTGCGTTATGTAGTGAATGTTAGATAGTAAGTAAACGTATCTCGCACCGGAACACCTTCACCACAGTGTGTAATGTCCGTGTAGTTATATGGCTGTGGTCTTCTGTAAGGCGGAGGACGTTCACCAGCCGGACTTTCCTATATCTTATATCCTCTCTTATAATACTATATTATAAGTAGGTATATAAAATATCTTGTTTCCGCGGTCCCCATATTAGGACTCAAGGCCAATCAAACACTTGGGATTATGGCTACTCAGTAAAGTGATATTGAATTACATAAACATAGTTAATATTACGGCCCATATTGGTGTATACTCTGGGCTCCGGGTACAGTCAGCGTAATCCTGTACGAAGCAGTAAAGATGATATACATATTTTGTGATGTGAAGTGAAGTGATCTTTAAATAAGTCCTCGACCAGACTAGAGCCATCTAATTTATTTAAATACTTTATTAAACAACTATTATACTTATCTGTCTATCAAAATAATTGAGTTCATTTCATACTAGTATTATACATATATTATTTCGAAAATCACTTCTAGTGAGTTACTCTTGCTTCCGATGGCTGGTTAAAATAACTATACAAGTTTGTTTAAGAGAAAATAAAGGTAAGATGACCAAATATTTAGAAACATCCTAGGCTCACCTAGGATGTTTCTAAATATTTGGTCATCTTTCCTGCTGCTTATAATATAATGTCGCTCACTGTACACATGATGAGATAATTATATTATGTGAGAAAATTGAATCGAACCTCATCGAATTGCGCCTCGCCGAAGAATATTATCAAATAGTGTTTACTGTGGCTTACCCAACACACAAATCGTACAAAAACAACTAACTACTTAGCTAATCTTTTTACACCTTTATTGTTTACGCTCAGTAACAAAGTATGGGAATTCAATCATTGTATATTTATAACCTTATAGCATATGTTGGTACTTACAGTTACCCAAATTTATGTCATCAAATTCGCTTCGAGTCGTTTTACTACATTTTAATTTATTAATTTGGACATCGTACTCACAAAACCTGTTTTTATGCAACAAACTCTTTTAAAATATATTTTGATATATTTATTAATTGCTAAATGTATATCCAACAAGGTTGAAATAACTATGTAGATTTTACCTTTCAACTCTGTGCAATACGTGGAACCTTGACACAGAAATGTTTCGTCAATTAATAGAAATTGAGATTTATTTTAGTCAGTCAGTTGAATTAATGCTTAATAAAAACAGATAGGTATGAATGTAGTTATATGCTCAAGGTTTTATACAAAAACGCAATTTCACAAGGTGATCATATTTTTAAGAATTATTTATATGTATGTATGTATACTCACATACACTCAGCACGTGTGTGTGTGAGCAGTTTTGGTGATTTTATTTTGACATTTTTACTAACTGTAACTCAAAAATTATTTATATATTTAGGTTACAAAGTAACACTTATGAAGGACATTAATGATGAAAAAGCCAGAAAGATGATGTCAGCAAAATTTCCCTACGACTAGTTCGCTCACGTGGAGCCATGAGAAAAACTAGCAAGAACTCAGGCCACTCTTTTTAATCGCCAGATAGTTACAATCTTTTGTAAAATACAAGTATGGAAGCATGCAAGTTGATGCAGTCTAAGCACGATCCTTACATTATTGGTAAAAAAGTTAATCGTAAGTACTTAGTACTGGTCGTGCGAGATAAAAAAAATGTATGGTGTAGTCTGCTTTTATTTACATATTAGAAAATTAACTAAAATATCTCTTAGCTTAAACAATATATTTTCATGACCTATCAGTACTATGTAGTGGTGTTTCGTACATTCTAGTTAATAACGAAATGGTTTGAAAGAAACTTTCTGCTAAAAATAGATAGTGTTGTCATAATCACAGCGAGAACAGTTCGCAGCAATGTTACCGCCCTTTTACGATACGCTTGGATGATGTACCTATGTACACTTATTGTAGTAACTACGTCTATCAGTATGTACACACATAATTTTATACGTAGGTAGGACGCATCGACCTCGTCAGACCAAAAGCAGTACCACTGTCACTAGGTAAGTGTGTCAGTGTGCCAGTAGGGCGCGCGTCATCCGCGACCATGCGCCCTCTCCCCGCCCCCTCGCCCGCTCGACCCTCCCTCTCCTGCTATCCAAGGTCCTGAGAGACTGCAGCTCTATTTAAATTAACTATTTCTAAATAAGGCGAAAGGGTCACAATATATAGATTATCTAATTCACAAGTCTAACACTCAATATCATTTTGTTGTGTCCCTCAAATTTACAAAGGTCGGCGGAAAGCCAAAAAATTTTTTAAAAAATCATTACACCTACGAGTACATTTATCTTAATATAAAGTTGTATATATTATTTACTAAATGAAAACTATATCAATGCATTCATAATCATTATTTTCGGTAATAAATTAATTGACATTTTAATTAGGTACAACAATAAATTGCATGTAGCATTTCAAGTACCTAGTCAAGCTGTGTTACTCTCGTTATTAACATATATTTTGAAATGTTTTAATATTTTTTACTTATTTTATAATAAGAAACGTTAAAATATAATAGCTTGATTGCATTATTTGACACATTTCTATTATTTTCTAAACATTCTGTACTGTATAACATTAATCAGTTTTTCTATACATTATGACAATATAAAATACAATTTTTCTGAATAAATTGTACAACTTTATCGTAGGTAGTGTGTTTCATGACAATAATAAGAGGCCTTACCAAGAACATATATCCTGATACACAATGATTAATTCTTGCGAGGCGGACACGGATGCGGTCTCTACGCCACTATATCATTCGCAAGTTATAGTAACGATTATATTATTACTCGCAAAAGTTAACTGGTTCTTAATGAAAATAATAGCAATATGTTTAAAACTTCATTATGTAAATTTGCGGCGATAGAAAATATAGGTAAGTGAAGATGTCTCGCAAATTTTCAATTGTTATGAGTGGGTGATTGCCGATTGCATATCGTTATTTCATCTGAGCGTCGTAATTCGGAATGCTCGTTAAAAATTAAAACCGACTATCTTAGATCACACAACTCGGAAAATCACTCGATCTTATTTGAATTTCGAACAATTTATCAAATTAAGTTAAGCGATATACGGCATTGTATGGCTTCAGGTTTGTACCTTTCTGGGTACGAGTGTAGGTACAACAGAATGGTAGAAGTCACCATTGCTTATTTGATTTTTTATCGTATTCTGAAGTGTGAGTTTTAAGACCTCCCTAAAACTCACACTTCTGACTTCTTTTACGAGAATAATATTTTTAAATTTTATAATCTACTAATGAAACCAGTGGCAGTAGATACGTTGGTAAATAATGGGCGTCTTTAATTAGGCCTTTGAATCTTGCAAACACACATACGCACAGATATATTTTACTTCGTACAGTTATGTTTTATTTCAACAGTAGTCTTATGTTAAAGAATTAATATCTGCTTTTCTTTTCAACATCCTGAAAACCTATTTTTTTAATACTTTTACTCGGTAATCCCCTGAGGCCCATTTATACTCTTACATACATTGGCTTACGGGCGCCCATAGGAAGCTTATGATCGAAGTTATGTCTATAAAAATACAATTCTTTTTTCGCAATTTATAAAACATTGAGCCAACTGTTCCATAATAGAAACCCATAACACCCTTGAACTGTTAAAAACAGAACTGTTAATAAGATAAAATTTGTAAACAGTTCTTCTGCCAAGCTCTTGTCGTTAGAGTAAACGCCAACTTGTTTTATATTGTCTTACTTTTCATCGCCATAACCTGAATATAGCATTAATAAAATTCTTAATTATACAATATAATGTTGGTCAGCTTGTTAGTATATACGTTCGTTTGTGCCACGTTGGTGCAGTCTTCATCTAATTGAGTTAAAACTACATAGTTCCTCGAATCGACGACAAAAACAAACTTTTACAATTCACAAAATCATACTAGAGGTAAAGTCGTTGCTGGCAACTCCATGAGCGCTTCTGAGATGCCGACAAAGTAAAAAAACAATGAAAGAGACATCGCTTGTCAGACATTAGCCAGTTATTTACAAATAGCTATAGGAAAGACAGTAAAAATTCGGTAATCAAACATTGTGCCCTTATTTAAACTTAGATTAGCCACATAACTAACTCAAAATACATTAAAAAACAACTAAACGTGGAACTAGCGCATACCTAAACGGAAAATAAATAACGGGTACGAGTATAGTTGTCTATACTCGTACACGTTATTTATTTACCGAAATAAAATAAAAAGACTTGGTAGTAAGACTGAATGTATATATGAGTTTCTGTCCGTTAGTGTAGATTTTGTATAGTTATTTGTGATAATTATTATTTATGTATTCTATTTAACGATATTCTATTTAATTTTGCCGTCCACATTTTGAACATTAAACATAAAAATATACGCATGACACGGTCTAACATGTTACACAACAGTTAAGTAGGTACCTACCTACATTCGGAATACGCATATATTGCATTGCCACATATCATAATGCTCACATTAGCGTAAATGATCAGACGATATCGTAGCAAAATGCGAGGCTATACTCACAGAAAATGTAAAAACTTACGAAATTCAGTTGCTTCAAATAGGCCCGAATCGAATCCAGTTTTAGTGTTTATCAATAGGAAGAATTGGTCCATTGCGGCTTCAAAATGAATTAAGACATACTGACTGACTGAGTTACCCACTAACCTTTCTTCTCAGAGACAGTGGGATGAGCCGTTTTGCAGGATGGTTAGGAATAATCTCATAAACTCGACTACCAGTCCTGTTGCTGGCTGTGGGGGAATGAGAATCGGGCCTCTGGCTTCAGACACTCCCATCGCCCAACATAGGTACAATGTTGGACGATACAACCTTCCGCATGGCTACTTGCCTTCGTCTAGGTGCTCCTTCTGTTTCTCAGCATAGATGTTGCTGTGATGAAGCCGTCGACAGCCTTGAACACCACAGCCTGTCATGCAGCAGGAGTGCAGGCCGCATATCCCGGCACGCTAACCTAAATGACATACTCCGACGTGCGCTTGTCACCGCTGGCGTACCAGCTGTACGGGAATCCAATGGTTTGGTACGCAACGATGGTATGGACGTTTAGTGGTCGACTATTAAATTGTTGAAATATACAATATTTAGCTTTATTGGTTATAAAGCTAAATATTGTATAATTCAACATATTAATTTCAGAAACTTTTAGGTAATCTGTCCACCTTAGTGAAAACATTTAATCATGTTTTTTCAACGTAGCAGCATACAATTATGAATTTCTATTTCCGCTTATGATGCTAAATTACACAAAAAATATAAAGACATGCCTTTTTAAAAAATGTTTAATAAATAAAAAATTCTGATGCCAGTTCATAAAATTGTTCAATCCTATACCTTATCTTCACGCTAAGATCGGCCACTCATTTTCAGAACTATGAGTAAGCAATAAAAAATAGTTGTTCTCTAATAATGCGTCGCTGTTATGATTGATATGATTGGATTTCACGTAACTATATAACTGTAACAAGTAGAGTATTTATCTCGACATTGTCGATTAAAGATCCCAAATTGAAATGGACAGAAGTAGAAAATATCTTAGTTTTCACTAAGTGACCGTGAACACAACATGTGCGATCATGTGACGTCAAAGTAGCAGACCAGAAAGGTTGATCCCAACGCCATCGCCATGTGGAAATAATTATAATTGAACAAATGAGAAAGAGGTATAAGTAATTATGTTAAAACTCGTTTTCTATTCAGACTTCACACGATGGTTGGTTTGTTCAACATTGCATCAATTAATTTAAATTAAGCATACATTCAGCAATATTCTTTTTACAATATCGTACAAGGCGGTGTGACAATATATGCGATAGCTGATTGTTGTCGTGTTTTTCTGAATTGGTATTACCAAGTGACTCAACTTGAGTTGCTGCGACTGGAGTCCGACCACATCTCATTATTAGCTATATTGTAACCATTATAACTTTTTATTGATCGAAAAAACTTGCAACACGATAACATATTATATTGATTCAAAGTTTTATTGTAGTTATTGTTTTTTTAATTTGATTGTAATTTGTAAAGGCCTCAGATGCCTAACCAAAACTCTTATAACAAATTGATATTTAAAAAAAAAACGTAAGTACAAATACCTTGGTATTTCTATCTTATATATCAATATATATTTCAAATAACAAGTAAAAATACCATTCAGTTTTTAAAACTTAACAATTTAACCATTCGTTTCAATATGGCAAACGACGTGGGCCGCGCGTGAGTTTCTTTTCCATTTCGAAGGTTACGCCGATTGTGCAAGAGTTGACTCCGATGTGCAACCAGAATATCCAAACAACAAAGGATTTCGTTAATACGTCATTTTTGTAATCTCTAACACGCATTCGTGACTTTTGTGTAGATAAAGAATAAAGTTAGTTCGTTATTTCAGGACTTGTTTTAATATTTTTAGCTTGTACATGGCATAGAAGTATTTCCCGCCCAATATGTTATAGAAAACTACGTTCACTTCTGATTAAGATCTGCCAAATGTTTAAACATATTTAGAAAATTCTAATGCAAAACAATTCTCTGAGTGGAAATTTTCAAAATGTTTATTATTCTGTATCTGCGTTCACAACAGTTGCCCTTTGGCGAAATTGAATTTCAATTTATCTTGATAAGTGGGACACGGCGCTCGTACATGTTGCAATACGCGTACCAATGAATGTGTTCTGTGGAGACGTCAGTCGCCCGCCGCACTATGAAGAAATTCCTTTGTTACTAATACGATTTCAAATCTAGTCATTATTTACTTTAAAATAAGTGCACATGTACCTAAGACACAATTTTTAATTAAATTGTGTTTAGTTCAGTCTTTGGCCCAAAATAATTCAATTTAATTTTAGCGTTTGAGGTAAAAGAAAGACTAGAATCATGGCATTTGATTTCGTTTTACAAAAACCTCTTGCAGATCGACTTTAAGCATTACCTAAGCTCGAACCAATATCCTTATATTTTCAATTCCATTATCCTTATAAGCATAATATATTACGGTCGTTCAATCCATGTGATGCAAACTGATCTACTTAAGCCAAAAGAACAAGATATTCTACTGCGCGGATTTATACATTTTAAATGAAGTTTCATTACTTCAAATTTATTGATTTCTTGGCAACAGAAGAAAACAATTAAAAAAATAATTGAATATACCTAGTATCTCTTTATAAACCAAAATTTTTAATTTGTTAAATCACCAGCCCCTCTAGACAAGTGGCATAAGCGTTAGTCGAATCGAAAAGTCAAAAAAGTAAATGTATGGGATTTGACGTAAGTTTGCGACATTATATCGTAAACGGCAGAGCCACCATCAACCCGTCATGTCGCTAAGGCAATGTGCTTAGCTTGCAATATTACAATGAGCACATCATATTAATGGAACGAGTTAATTTCTTGATTTGGGTGATTTCAAGCATTCTAGGCAAGCGTGCTTCACCAAAGTCTATATAATCACACACGATTGCTGTACATCTCTTACGGGACAAAATGTTGTGCCCAGAAGTAAGAAACGTCACAATGTATCAGTTCGTACAATTTTGCTTTTTTAGGTAGGTACTCAACTTTTTTTTTATACTACTTTGGTGGCAAACTTTGGTGGCAAACAAGCATACGGCCCGCCTGATGATAAGCAGTTACCGTAGCCTATGGACGCTTGCAATACCAGAGGTATCACTTGCGTGTTGCCAACCATTTTTTTTTACACCAGGGGTTAAAGATGAGAGTGTCCCTGGGATAGGAATATGTTTCTTACAAAACACATCCCTAAATGAGCGCTAGAGACCTGTACTCACACACAGGAACAACTACACCGCTGTGTGTAGTTATTTGGCTGTGGTCTTCTGTAAGGTAAGGGTACTTCCACAGTAGGGCTTGCTCGCTAGAATGGTGCCTACCTCTCTTAAATAATATTTGATCCCCTTTTTACCATTAGACAACCAGACTAACTGATCGTGCCACCGTTATTACATGGTGGACTAGACAGTCTACAATATGCATTTTACTTTGTAAATATAATACATTCGCTAATTAAGTTCCGACCTGCCAAATTTTTATGATTCGAATTTTCTAGATTAATGATATGAAAATAAATAATTGTAGTATAAAGCAAGCTAGAATATTAATATAATACTGCTATTAAAACTAAAGTTATTTGTTGGTTGTTTATGTTGCACAATATAATTAATGCTATATAATATAACAATTCACAATTAAATACAATTTACATTGTGTTAGATTATCAACGTTGTTCTGAGACTGACATTCTTTGCCCAATCACTTCATATGACCTTGCTGAGTTGGGCAACGCTACATACAACTCATAACTCGTCCAAACATGCATACAATTTCAATATTATGCCTGATATTACACGTAAAGCCGTCCGATGAAGTCGACAACTGTATGTATGTATTTTTTTTATTGATTTAAGTAGAAAAAACACTGATGACCTTTGCATTTATTTCGGCTTCCTCATCAGAGTCATCAGGAAAAGCGTTAGCTGACATACTAAAAAGTTAAGCAGTGAGAAAATAAATAACCTGGAAAGTGACTATAACTATACGAGTATATCTCTTTGAAAACATAACTGATGACAAGAGTCCGCTTTTTTTAATGCGTAACTTCAAGGCATATGGTAGAGGCGCAAGTAAAGATTTTGGACAAACGCGAGCGTATTCGCAATAAAATATCTACTCGTATTATCAAATTTCATAACAGTGTCTAATTAGGCACTTTTATGAAATTTGATAATATTTATGAATTAATGATTGCATTTTTGTAAACGAATGTAATATGTATGACTTATTAATACGGGTGCTTTCGGTCAAACGATCAGTATACGATGTTTCCTTACAACCCGCGCAACGTTTCTACCGACAGCCTTGTGCCACTTCCACATGTGCTGCTCACTTGTATATGTGCCTACTTGCACATTATGTATTAATCGTTATGTATCTTCATCCTACGTGTCGATTTTGCAAGAAAACACGTGAAATCACGGTAACCAAATTACATATTCTTGATTCATTGTAAATTTTGCGGTTAAATGTCGTGTAAAACTTAGAAAACTATTACACTAATCTACAAAATTAAACATTTTTATTACACATTATTTATTTTATTTATTTTGTACTATTTATAAAAAATAATAATATTATTAATTAGAAATAATTGGCACCCAAAATATATATAACTCAATATTCAAATATAGTATCACGAAGGCCAGTAACAACATAAAAACAAATAAACACAAAGTGAATAAATTTAGTTACAAAACAAAACAGTTAATCGAAGAAAGACAGAAACTAGAAATGTACACACAAAGCTGCAGACCAACTTGTTCAGCCCAGTATTCGTAAAGATTTAAGAAATTACCATTATCACAGGGGGAGAAGTACATAATGCATTGCGGAGCATGAAATACAATAAGAATCCTGGCAATTATGGCATAACAATTGAGGCCTTAAAAATAGGAGAGCCGGCTCTTCTTTCCCATGTTACAAACCTTTTTAACAGTATTTTAAGAACAGGAACTTTACCTCACTCATTTTGTCACTCACTCATCATTCTTCTCTACGAAAAAGGGAGGCTTATATACTTATATTATATACAGATATTAATAATTACCGTCCTATTAGTCTAGTTTCACACCTGTACAGGGCTTTTATTAAAGTCATAGAGGACAGGATATCTGGATGCCTCGATAAACATCAGCCTCCTGAACAGGCTGGATTTCGCAGCGTTCTCTCTACAACTGACCACCTCCATTCCATAAACGAGATTGTTGAAAAGCACTCAGAATTTCAGCTTCCACTTTATATAGCATTCATAAATTATTCTAAAGCTTTCGATAGTATCAGCCATAGCTCAATTTTAACGCCCTACTAAACCAAGAAATAGACACCACTTATATTCACCTTTTACATAATATCTTTAGAAACAGCACCGCAGCTATTAAAATTAACTTTAGAACAGGACCATCTTTCCGGATCAATAGGACAGACAGAAACAGGGTGACCCGCTGTCTCAGAAATAATTCACAGCTGTGTGAAGGAAGTATTTAAAAAGCGGGCGGCAGGCTGGGCGGAAAAGGGCATTATGGTCGGACACAGGAGATTGTCCAATCTCCGATTCGCTGACGATATTGTCCTCTTCTCGTCTTTAGCCACCGAGTAGACTTAGATACTCGAAGACCTTAGGACGACAAGCTTGAGGTCGGACTTCGAATGGATATGTCAAAGACTAAGTTAATGACTAACAGCGCGCATCATAGAATCAAAGTGGGGAGGTTGAGTACGTCGATGAGTATCTCTATTTAGGACAAATAGTCTTATTCCAGGCAAGACAAAATAAAGAAGTTGCAAGACGCACCGAAAATGCCTGGAGGAGCTATTGGTTTATGAAAGACATTATGAAGGGTGGTCTTCCTCTTTCCCTAAAGAGTAGACTCATGGACGTATGCATTCTTCCCATCCTCACATATGGTTCTCAAACATGGTCTTTGACAATTCAGCAGAGGTCCACGTTCGAGGTTTGTCATAGAGCTAAGGTACAAAGTATTCTGGGGATTAAACTTACAGACCGAGTTAGGAATACTTTAATCCGTTCCAGCACAAAATCACTGACGTCACGAGGAAAACTGCCACGCTAAAATGGAACTGGGCTGATCATATCTACCGCATGTCAAATGATCAATAGCCCAAACTCACTACCCAGGGGGTGCCTCTAAATGCCAAGCGACATCGCGGTAGACCCAGACGGAGATGGCGGGATGAGTTCGATTCATTTAACCAAGACTGGTCCTCAGCGGCTTTAGACAGAGAGAAGTGGAAGAAGCGTGGAGAGGCCTTTGCTCTGCAGTGGGACAGTACAATAATAATTGGTACCCACAGATTTCTTGTGATTCTTTTTATACTACTAAGAAGGCAAACAATCATTCGACCTGCCTTATGGTAAGCAGTTACCGTACACTTGAAACAAGATTTGGAATCCTAAGATAGAAAAACGTCTCATTAAAAACGCATCCTTAAACAAACGAAGTCGCATGCGGTGCTTCATAAAATAATCTGGTTGAACATACAGTTGCATTGAGGTTTTTTTCCTAAAAGAGCTTAGGAAAAAACCTCAATGCAACTGTATTTCTATCTTGTCACCACTTGTCAAATATTACCAAATGTTTTTTACAAGATACGTTGTAACCATACCTTAGTATAAAAAAAATGCCAGCGTTCGTAGAACTTGTCCAAACCGTTCCTTTAAACAGGCTATCTTCCATATAATGTACCGAATTTGTGTCATCCTATATAAAATACCTTTATTTTAAGAACATAATACCGGAATCGTGATCCATGGTTCTAAATGTATGTATACCTACGTCGCTTCCGTCGCCGCATCGAGTTCGTAGAGTCTCCGTCCCGTACATCCCAACCCGTATATACGAGTATATGTTTGAAAAGACCTAGTAAATGGTTAAAAGTTACGACTCAATACTTTTTAAAAATAAATATTGTAACAACTATAAAATTGCTAATAATCCTAAAGCAAACATTCGATAATGGTTTTACGCTTTCTGATTATTATTAACTTACTTATATGTGATTATCAAAATAAACCATACGGTTATAGAAACAATATAATTTTTAGTTTTGTTTTAAAGGGGTAAAGTAAGTAGCAAACCTTGTAGACCTGTATTTTATATTATATAGGTACCTAATGTTTGTTTAAAGGTAAGAACGTTTACGCTTCACGTTTCTTAGAAACCCTGTAAATTCTACTTGTTGTTTACAGCTACGCAAAGTTCAGGAGAATTCAGCTTTAATAATGAGCGTTTGAGAGGTTTTGAAATAAAGATTTTTGCTCTTAATTTTAATTGTTTATGATTACATTGAAGAAAACAAGGCTGTGAGGCATTGCTAGGTACTAGGGCATTTCTTTTGTTAAAGGAATAAGTTTTAGCACGAGCCCGGCTAAGGCACGTGAATCTCATTTTAAAATTTTCCGGTAGGTATTTACGTAACTTCATTTTCATGATGTGTTTTGTGTTACATATTATAAACCCTGAAGTTGGTGTATATTAATATTGATAGGCTATATTGATTAATTCGTAAAAAACGGGTTAAAAGGGAACTAAGACGTTCACAGGTTTTTATTACAGGAATTGGTCAATGGGTTATTTAAGAAGAAAAATCCGCGAAGTTCTATTAACTTGAAGAGTGGAAATAGGAGTGCAAAAGCTCCCTTATCAGTTTTTTCAATTACTTATTAGACCCAGAATCATTAGACCAGTCGTTCAGAAATATCTTGAGTTTTGTTATATTTATAGTCCTTTATATAGTTTACTTGCCTAGACAATTAAGCATTAAACATATTTCGTCTTTCTATAGATAGAAAAATTACCATTAAGACAACAAAAGAAATAATGTTTGATTGGTATTAGGCTTTTTTAATTTTGCATTCGCTTTTCAATTGAAAGTGCTCACATTATGCCTTCCTCCTACCTCTTTAGTAGGTGCAGCAACTGCTTACAAGCAGGCGGACCGTACGCGTGTTTGTGGTAGTATAAAAAAAGTACGGCTTGACTATGTGTTAACAATACCCAAGTAAGACATTAAAATGTATCTATTTGTAAAATATATTAATAATATAATTATGATGTTTAATGATTCAATATGATAAAAGTAATTGAAATTTTTGAAATATGTGTTGTATTGTGTATTTGCATGTCACCAAGCATGACAAAATGTATAGGATCTATTTTCATTGTTTTACCTGTTTTTGTACCTACATTTAAAGCAAATAAAGAATATTATTAAGAAATACTACGCAAAACCCACCGTCATATTACATAGGTATAAATTTCTGCCGAACGGAATATATTGATATAAGTACAAAAATAGGTGTCCTAAATAATCTGTCGATCTATCTAAGAAAACATCGCTTATGTTTGGGTTTACGATTGAAACATATGTACATATATTATGTTTGTTTGGCGTTGTAGAGTGTAGAGGTTCGTCTGTGTGCGTATTCCCCACTCCACTCGGTGCGCGTGCGCCGCATCACTTGACTATTTTGTAATACCGCTAAAATCGTGGTAACCAGGCCAAGGCTTCGCTTATTTACATGTATGTGAGAAATAGCGTTCTCACTATTCATACAATCATATTATTTATAGGTAACGAATTAATATCACAAATTAGACTACAAATACAACCTTAATTAATTACACAATTATTATAAAACTAATCAAACTAAATCTAAGGCGCTTTAGTATTTAGATTTTTTATACTCTTATAAATCTATGAAGGTTATTATAATATTAATAAATAATTTACTAAAATAAATCAGTAGGTAGGTATATATCTATTAATAACTGTCTGTGCCCGTTGAAGGGATTTGATCAATATAATTTATCATCATATAAATAATCATTGTGATAATTCAGTATTCTTGCAGTTTGCATGCAGTTTTAAAATACGTTTAACAAATTATTCTTATAACCAACTTCAAAAAAGGAGGAACTTCTTAATTGGTTAAATTTTTTTATCGTATTTTACTCAATTACTGAACGAATAAAAAAAATGTTTTTTTGGTTTGAAAGGGTATACTTTCCAAGTGGTCCCATTGTCATCAGGTCAGGATCTGGTGATGGAATCCTGGTGAAATCGAGGATATTTTAAAGTAACTAGTGCATTTGCTATAGGAAAGCATAATTTGGTGAATTGGAACTACTGATGATGGCCACAGGTACTACTAAATACATACTAATACATATTTCACGGGCAATACAAAAAAGAACTTACGTGGGTTGATCAATAAGAACTCTTGTCGGACGAGTTTCTTTTTTCACAATTTTTTAATTTATTTTTCAACATTTTAAACGTTTTAACTTTTTCCTCCATTTCCGATTTCGGTTATAATATTCTTCTCCGGAGCATTCTATTCAGATCGTGTAATATTGTATTCAGGTTTCATCAACGGTGAAGACTACGACGTAAGAAGTCTTGTGAATATCGCTTAAAGCGGTCCAGACACTGCTTTGACATTGTTAATCGTACCTACCGTAGTACATAGGTTATCAAACGCGTATAGGTACTTATTGATCGACCTATGTCTATATATCGTTACTAAGTAGTTTATGCTATAATTACTTAATTGAAACTAGGTCACAGCGTACTAGGAATCTAATACTTTGTTTTTGATATTAAATAGGTATTGTTTTTGAGTCTTGAAACGTAATAATTATTTGATCCATCTCAGCCACAAGACGTCCACTGCTGGACATAGGCCTCCCCCAAGGTCTTCCACATCATTCGGTCCTGAGCTGACCTTTTCCATCGGTTGAATTATTTGATGTTGTGTAGAAACTCTAGAATAGTCGATTATGGATCTCATGGTCCTCCAACCAAACAAATAAGTCAAAAATTAAGCAACCTTTTAACCACTCAAGTATGTACAAGATAGCAAAAGTGTAACGATTTACTTTTAACTTCTAATCTATGACTTCGAATTCACAGTATGCAGTGGCGTGGGACATTATTTGCGATAAATAGTAACTAAGTATGTACAAAATTTACAAACTCATCGTGTTATTATACTGGCGTGCAGTTTCAGACACAAACTGCATGTTGATGATGATGCTGACATTCAAGTGGTGACGTGTTCGTTGAGGTGGATATTTTTGACCAATCATAGATAGTTATACAAAAAAAGCTTTCACTTAACTGGTTTACAATTCGTTACAATATATTTTTATATTTACGAGTAATTACTTGTGTTACCCGATTACTCGAAGATGGCTAGACCAATTTGGAAAATTATTTTAGTTTGTATATGACATACTTTCGAGTTGGTCCCATTGTCATCTGGTCAGGATCTGAGAATGGGATCCTAGGCAAATCGTAGGAACTCTTAAATGATTATTTTTTTATTATAGCGACATCTATTGCGATTTCTGTATTTAAAAATAGTAACTTGTGCATTTTCTTTAGAAAAATACAATTGGCCAAGTGGTGTTTTATTTTAAATTGGTGTATTTTTTAAACATGATTTTTCTACCTATAATATTCAAAGAGTTCCCTCGATTTCCTTGGAATTCTTTTACCAGATTCTGATCTAGTGACAATGGGACCACCTGGACACTATACCCTTCAAACAAAAAGAGAATTAGGTATCTAAATTGGTCCAGCCGTCTTTGAGTAATCAACATACATTAAAAAAAAGCGTATCAATTGAGAACCTTTTCCATTTTTAAAGTTGGTAAAAAATCACTTGAAGTTTAAGAATCCAAAAGAATAGATCTGTTTTATAAGTTGTGAGCACAAAAAAGCAGTATTTTGATATAAGTCTATATTAACTAATTAAAAAAAAACTGTAGGCAGTTTAGGATAGGTAGCTTGTATCTTCAGTCAAAAATAAGATTTCTCAATTCTTGCACTTCTGCAACCTGATAGGCGCCTTCATTATGGGGAAAAGATAGTATTTTGATTCGTTTGTATCTATATAAATAAAATATATCCTTACTAATATTATAAATGTGAAAGTTTGTAATGAATGAATGAATGGATGGATGGATGTTTGTTACTCTTTCACGTAAAATCTACTGAACGGATCTGGATGAAATTTGGCACAGAGATAGATTATGTTCTGGAATAACACATAGACTACTTTTTGCAGCGATAACCGACATCGGCGGGAAACAGCTAGTATACCTATATACTAATACTGATTATCGTCAGGCGGTCCTGTAGTATAAAAAAGTAAAAATAAACTAAATTAGATGCTGATAGATATCGGTGCAAGCCTTGGCACCGATCTATAATTATGTTAAATTCAATATTTTGTAAAGTCGTTTTTTTAAATTTTATTGTTTTTGTAGTAAAATATTTAGAAAATTGTTGTCTGCAACCGCATCATTTCTTTGGAGGATATTTTATAAGTTTTTACGGTCTATACTTAGCCTGGCTATATTACCTATCTATATCTCACAATCATAACACAAAAATACATATCAGATAACTATTTCACTGTTATCTATTTAAAGATGATTATAAACAATGTAGCTATGTCATGGATCGATGCGAGAACTAGGTGTTTCGCGATGTGATAAGTAAAGTTATAACTGTAAGGGAATATAGATCGATGTCATCCATGTGTTAAATTATTCATACAGACTTGTCAATATATTGCAGTTATTCTAGTAACTAAGGCAAGAGTCATAATATTTTATGTGAAGATTCCATTTTATTGATTTCAACCTATGATTCATGTTACGATTGAAAATGTAAGTAATAAAACTGCAACTTTTGCTAGGCATTAGAGCTATGAAACCTTCGCCAACTCGCTGAGCGTTCAGCACTTCGTCCCATAACAATTCAACATTACAGCGAATATTCAGGTGTTTTATAAATTGTCCAAATTGTACAATCAGTCCACGACATAAATAAATGTTTATCTCTGTCGGTTATACGAGTATGTATCGCAGGTGTGTGATCGTGTATGTTGTATACGTACAAGCGATATTGTGCGCATGTGTGCGAAGGAGCGCGCGCGCGCCGCGTATCGACGACGCGAACTTTGATAAAAAAGTGGGTCACCGCCTAATTATGCTTAATGTTGTGCCAAGTTATGCGTATCGCTTCTGATGGATTTATGCTAATGCATGCTGCTATGTGATTGTATTCAAGCACTGCATATAACGGTTACGATTCAATTTAATAATGAAATTACAAATTTTGCATGGACTTATAAATATCACATTACCTACACTGAAACAAAATAGCAAGAATCTTTGTTGATTTTTACACGACTGCGCGCCGCGACGCGTTCGTGAGGGTAATGTGTGTTCGTTAGTCTATGTACTCGTATGTTTGATCCTTTGTGGCACTCTAGGAATATTACGAGTTGGCCCTAATTAGGAAAATATAGGTATTATATTATATGGTGGCCGTTAGTATAATAAATAAATAAATAGAATACACATTTATATAATTATTACTCTCTGATAACAGGAACCAGTCAGAGTTCTACACGGCTTAACTGCCATAGAGGCCCGTCGGTAATAAATATCAAGTAAATGGGATTAGCGAGGAAGGGGGAATTAGGTCTTCCATTCATTTTTAATTTATATAATTTTTATTGGACAATGAATGCCAAATAAGGAGAAAAAATCCAGGTAGTATCGAATGTAAAAATTCTTCTTCTTCTTTTCAACCCATAAACGTCCCACTGCTGGGCACGACTCTCCTCCATACATTTGGAGGGATATTAGCCTACTATACCACGCTGGCCAGACGGTATAGGGTTTTGTTTCGAGTTTTCCCTCTCTTGCAGTGGATATTGTCTGCCTGGCTTACTCCCTTAATCGACTCTTACGACACCCTCAGGATGGAAGGGATGGTGACATTTGTATTCTTAATGTAAAAAATCAATTGTAAAGAAATATATATTAAAAACACTATTCGTCACTTGGAGTGTTCGCGACAGGGCTACTTATATCGATTTAAACAACTTGTCTTGAAATGGCGACTCGGCGGCAGCACCACGAACAAATTAAACTTCGTTATCACTGACTCGACTCAACACTGACTTCCTTCCGTACTCGGCCTTATACCTATTATATACGCCTAGAAACTATTCCCGACCGACGCTTGAAGTAAGGTAAAGACACGTATTTCATAAGAATAGTGTTATCAAATTATTTTCGAAAGTTTCATTCATTGAAGTAAACAAGTCGTCGTGCAAAGCGTCTAATATTCTCCGATTCCGTGCTATTGTTCCCTCTTTTATACACACTTTTCGAGAGGTCTACTAAATGGCTATGATAATGGTATTAGATTAACAGTAGTAAGGCTCTAGCGCCGACTCGTGCGACTCAAAAGACCGGTCAGGTCACTGAGAGCTGCGGTAAAACTTAACATAAAATGACCAACTATGCAGGACATATTATAATACCTACCTACCTACGTACGTACGTACGTCTATCGATCCGCGCGGATATCACTTAGCTACGAGTCCCGTTATATCGTTATATCTGTCTCGAATTTGTATTATACGATTATGTTACTAAACAACGAAGGCGATATGCGTGTATGGTTTCTTTAAAACGAATAAAAATCAACCAAGAATGTAATTTGTTCCGTGTACAAACCACAATACTTGTCAACCTTGAAAAGCCAAAGATGAAATGAAAGTTAAGGTCTGTGAGTGTACGACTAACAGGCAAAGGGAAACATATAACTATTCGAATACACGTCGTACTATCGACATAAGAAAAAGAACTTAATTAACTTAACTCATTATTATTATTATTAGCCTATACTGTCCCACTGCAGGGCAAAGGCCTCCTCTTCCTTCTTCCATGATAGTCTATCTTTTGCCAATTGTAGCCAATCCCTTTTATAGGCGTCAAGCTCATCTCACCATAACTTATAATTAACTAACATATAATTTTGTAAAGTTATTTAACGTAAAGCCGATCTGGACTAACCGTTCTTAATAGAGGGAGGGTGGCGAATATGAAATTTCCTCAAGCCGGCCAGATGCAAAGAGGGCCACCCCCCTGCTCCACCCTCGCTGCCCCCATTGCTACATGGCATAATAACGTCATTACAATGTTAATTTCCGATACAACCTGAACGGATATAGGTAGGATGAGAATTGGTGGTTTGTCAAACCGCAGCCGCTGTTTGGCCCCTACTATCAGCTTACTCGTCCTAGTGACATATATTATAAGAGAGTTAAGACTTTCAATCGTGGATGATAGTAAGACCTCTATTTTTATGTCTATCTTAACGAGAAAAAGATAGGTTAGGCGCAGCCATCTCTCGCTCAAATTGAGCAGCTTTGACTGGGGAGCAGAAATGCTCCTTACGCATTCTGCAGCGGAAGCGAGGCGGCTATGTCAGGCTCTACCCTACCAAGATATGGTAGGTGGCCGACATACCGACGAAAACTAAAACTGTTCACATGTTCTGACAGGATGTACGTCTTAATATATTAGCACCTCAATCGTGCCGGATTGAACGATTTCATAAGAATTTTCTCCCACGTCTGGTTAGGTTGTGGAATGGGCATGCCGCAGTTTTCCCCGAGACTAGCATGGGGTTATTCCAGAAAGAAGTTTTAATAGTTTTAAAAGGTTAGCAACTCACGTACAACCCTGGTGTTACAAGCGTTAATAGGCTACGGTAACTGCTTACCATCAGGCCATATACTTGTTTGCTTCCTTGGTTTATACTAACGTAGCAAACCAACAAAAAAACCCCATTAAAAAAAGTTTTTTTTAGAAACAAAAACATTCAACGCTGGACACAGAATATAGCCGGAAGTAGTTATCTTCTTACATTTAATTTCATTTCAATGGGTCTTTCTATTTGTGAAACGTAAAACCTACGTGGCAGTAATAAAATGGGCATCCCCCTTTTGCTGTATACAATATTAATGCATAATATTGTTTGACATAACGCTTCCGCGCTTATTTGAACTTGCATAAAATTCTAATTCTAGTTTTTTAATTTTCGTAGTTTGTTATACCTACCGAATACGTCTACAAGTAATATAATAGGATTAGTAAGTTAGATTATAATTGCGACCGTCCCACGTATACGCTAGAATATAATATTTACATTTATAACATTATGCTTTATAAAATTGCTCTTGATAGAGGAGAGGAGATCCGTGTCCAGCAGTGGGGTTAATGTGTTGCTAATATTATTATTAATATGCCAACAGTATTTATGGCAAAACATTTATGCCAAATAAGATTATACGTAATGATCATTATGCAGAATTTCATAATGCAAGGAAATTATTACAAAAATGTTTTATGCCTATTGTTAGTTAACGTAATAAAAGTGAGTCAAAATTGATATTATATTTGCCAGATCATCTGACACGTGACCTCAAAAAATAATGCAAAAGCCACCTTTGCAGTTATAACAAGGTTTGACCATATAAAGCTTATGCATCGTATGCTCAGTATGAAAAATTACATAAATCTCTCGATAGTATAGTTCTTTTAATCCAAATGCGCGATGCGACGCGCGCCCAATGGTAATATGTTCATGAGCCTATGATTCGTCTTATTTTACTACTTAATGTGGACAAAAAATATTCTTTCTATTTTCTTCAAAAACAAGCATACCACCCAATTCATTTACAGTGGTTACCGTAGGCAATGGATATGCGCTCGGTGTACCAGACAATCACGAGCTGCCAACCCCAAAACTTCTTAAGTCTCACATTCGCAGGAATTTTACTAGCTTCGGTATCCTCCAAGTACTGCTCCTACAAAACTATTACATATTATGGTATTAAGATGATACTCTCCTAGCTAGACCATTAAAAACGAAAATGAAAAATATTTATTTCAGCATTTTGACGCAGTTTTACAATACTATTTACAAAATCACAATAACTATTTTAAATAAATTAAGAATTGTTTTTAGTCTTATCTAATGCTAGAGTTAAATTAACAGTTACATTACTGGTGATCATCTCATTAGACAAGCCTGTATCGAAATGCTTGTTTGTAATAAGAGACTTATTGATAATAAATATACGAGTAGGTGCTCTAATACATACTGTTGAAGAATTGAATAAAATAGCGGCCTGCCTCGGTTACGCACGGGTTAAACAATGACCTAATAGGATGAAAATCATTTTTCATCCTCTTAGGGGTATTTTTTTTTAACCAAGAGTGGCTATATGAGATTTTGTGTTACTTACTTTAAAAATGTCGAACTTTCATACAATCGTTCATTCCTCACTTACAATGTCATTTAAGGAGACTTTTTGTCGTCGAATCTCGAGAATCTGAATCCTTTTTTTAAAAATCTGCAACATGTTATATGAGATTATATATTGCTTGACCGATTAGGCGGTTTTTTTTATTGTTGTGATATTGACCTAATTGTCAGGAAAAGGCTTGTAATTTGCTTGGAAAATCCACTGGGAAATTCTGATAATCACACGAAGTCTCTAGAGGATATTTTCAGTGCTGTTATAAATTTCAATCTTACGCTTATTAAAATCTTAATCTTTTTGCCCCGTCTCAACTATTTCTCAATAACTTGCTTTTTACGTCACGTAAGTTGTATGGCTGCATAAAGAAGAAAATAAGTTACTCTTGGACGTTAAGTATTATTATTTCTATTCGACCTAATTACGTACCTACTATAATTATTTTAAGATGCTTTTATGGTAGGTAGGTAGGGTTTATGGTAGGGTCGAAACTTAAGTATCTTTGTCGCTTTTTAGGGTATATCAAAAAAATATAATCAAAATATTGTCGATATCTAAAATCTCCTTTATTACGCCTGAATATAGTTAATATAATGTATTAATGAATCTAATATAACAAAGTCGTGTTAGTTACACCATTTATTACTCGAGAACGGCTGAACAGATTTTAGTCGGAAAAAAAACTAAAAATAGTTTTAATCATTCAGCTATTTTAGTCATTCAACAACACAATGTATGAGAAACTCTCGGAGCGGAACATTTCCGTAGGTTATATTAGCTAATTAGTAAAAGAAAATCGGGTAAGTTACATGATTTATAATTCAGGAGCGCCTGAACCGTTTTTTAAGATCTTAGATTAGTTGGATATGTCTTCGCCCCGAATAGCAGAATAACTATAATATCGGAAAAAATACGATAAAAAAAAATTTAAAATCGTTTTTATATCATTTTTTTTTAAATTCCACCATCTTAGCATACATCTCAGACTAATAGAATAAGATAGACGGAGCGTGTAGAACTCGCGCGTGTAGCCGCCAAAAGTCATACTAAATAGCAATGTCATACGTTTTCGTTTTCGCGCGCAGTCGATTTGAGCCGCTCTGAAGTATTTTTACAACGTTTTACTACACAATATGGCATTATATAAACGTGTTTTGACGTGCGTACTCACTAGCGGCTCAAATCGACTGCGCGCGAAAACGAAAACGTATGACATTGCTATTTAGTATGACTTTTGGCGGCTTCACGCGCGAGTTCTACACGCTCCGTCTATCTTATTCTATTAGTCTGAGGCATTATATGTTGACAATGCAAGAAAGTTTCATATGTAGGTACTAACCTCCGCGAGCAGTTTTTATAAGTAACTAACCTTATTGGTACTTTTAATTTTGTTTTTTTATTTAATTCCACTGTATTTAGTCATCCGTACAATACCACAAGATAGACAACATAGAATGTATGGAAAAACTTTCGGTACGGACTATTCCTGAGGTAAATAAAATCCCGGGTAAACTAAAATATAGGCAAAACTTACAAAAAAAAATCCTTATCGGCTGGACCAACGTTGACGATTTTTTTTAAATAATGGGTGACGGCATTCGGTATCAACGAGTTTGGAAGCGCAGTTTTAAAGTTAAGCGACTATGTCAAGGTCCGATATCGGATGGGTGACCATGTTGGTACTTAAATGAGCTTGGTAGTGCAGTGTTAAAGTTAAGTAACATTGCAATAGTTAGTTAGGGTAATAGGGAGACCATTTTAGTACCTACTTAATGAGATCGGTAGCGCAGGGTAACAGTTTCATCTTGGCTACTGAAACTAAAATGTTTGTTACTCCTTTACGTTGAGTGAGACTGGTTCACGGAGTTGGATGAAATGCGTTCAGCTGGTTACCTTAATAAATACCACAATTTTATTCAGCTAATAAGTTAACATAGCATTTATATTTTCTGAGGCGCTACGTAGTTTGCCGGTGCAGCTAGTGATTATAAAAAGGGTATATTATTTAGGTACTTATTGAAGTTTCTCTGTCTTCCTATAACAAGAAGAAATAACGATCACGGCCTAACATAATAAAGTTGCTAAATATGAAACTTACAATTTCATAACGTTTGTCTGGAATTTTTATTATTGCCCGATGGCAGACCAGTCAGCGACCTACTTGATGGTAAAAATTAACTATCGCTAAGGGGCATCAGCAAGACGGGCACAGCTAAACCGCTCCTAAAAATCGTGAAGTTATAGCTTAAACAAGTAATGTCGTAGCGTAGGCGCTTGGGAAACTCCGCAGCAGGTACTCGTAGTTAATTTCCGTACCGACGAACACGTGCTAGAAATGAAGGTTCTCTTCTAGGCCAAATCGTTGCCAGGTTACCAACTGGTGTAAACTCTACTACCCGTTACTTTAATATAAATTTTCTTCTACAATAAAAAAAATACATACCAAGAAATTGTTGTTGTGAATAGGAAACTTAAAATATTATAAATTTATAGTAGTACTGCACCTCTCGTATTATGTAGTATTATGTTCAAATTCATATTAAGATCACATTAAATCTTAACCTATTTACTCGTAGTTTAATGCCGCACCCATGATTTACATCTGTTGGCTAAAAAAACATGATGGTGACGTACAAGGCGTTGACTTAGATTTACATCACTCCTTGTTTCATGTAAATCATGATATTGCAAAACGTATTGTATAAATTCAGCTATGAATCTGTTAATATAATGTTAAAATACATGGTCGTTCTCTATTTGAGTATCTACGTTTTGTTTTCTCACTCCTATACATTAGCAAGTCAAAGTCCACTAAAGTAAGTCAAAGTGTGCACAAGAAATCCCGTTTAAAATGTAAATACCTACAGTTTATTCAAACCTAACGGTCTCATCAAATATTCTTGCAAACACTGGCCTATATGTATGTACTTATAATCCTAAACGAATATGATTTATGGGGACGATAAATACGCAGTGCATGCATCTGACGCGATTTCCGAATTCTGGGACTTCATCTACTAGGGCGGATATCCGGGCCGATTTTCACATTAGGACGGTCAACTTGGCCGATTGTACTCATAGTACCTATATTTCGCCCTTCAGAAGTTGTGAGTCACTTATAACCGGGCTGTTATAATTTTCTCATTTCTTCAGCCTTCTTGTAATTGTATTTACCTACCAATAATGTAATAAATATCATGGCTGTTCCGGGAGGGTCACTCTGTTTGTTCATCTAAGCTACATCCCCTCGGGTGTAAATGCAATTAAGGCAATATTTATTTTCCTTGTTATTTTTACTCTTTCTTTGCCTAGTCCACTGTGCCCTCATTTATATTGCATAGTGTAAGATTCTTTGTCTTTCGGCGTAAAGATTTTGTTACTTATTTAGTTTTCTTAAATTGCTATTAGATAATAATGATAGAAAATAATTGTTAAGTAGGTATTTACCTATATTTTTTAATGATTCGAATGATTAAATCAGATAATAATCGTAATTATAATATTCTTCATTTTTAATCTTTTGACCGCCACGTCAATTACGAAGATCCGTGTTCTCCACGCCAAGCAATAAATCGATATTTTTTACTTATGCATGGTTTACCAATAAAAACTCCTCATAATTTGTATTGGATTTGATTTCATTTAACCCATATTTCCCATTACTTCACAATTTAACAATCATTACAAGAAAAAAACAGCGTTAGGTAAACGCGAAATGTTACAATAATAACGTAATTCAAATATTTTACATTAGAAAGTGACATCACTAATTTCGTTAAGTACGTCATCGAATTACGTCCAGAGTAGAGATGGGCGTCTACCCGGTAAATTTCCGACCTTCGGGAAAATTTCCATTTATACCCATTTTTACCCACCCATTTTTAATTTTTACCGGGTATTAATTAAAATAAAGAACTTTCCATGTAATTATATAACATGCTGATAATGTTCATAAAAAATATTCAAGATAGAAAAGAAAGAAAGAAAGAAAAATAAATATTTTAAACGTAAACTAATTTTAGTACCTAAAAGAGACACGTTTGTATCTACTTTATACCTACAATAATTTTCTATTCATGATCTGATTTTTCGGATTCATAAACTATAAAATTATATACGCAATGCAATAAATTTGTGTTAAATAATAAATAAGTTTATCTCGACGGTCCCTACGTACAAAGCAGCATGTCGAAAAAGCCATTTTTTTATTGCATAAATTGATTCAGGTTATCACATATTGCTTTTTTAAATCTATAAAATAGTTTACTAGATACTATAAACGAAAATTATGACATGTGTAGTAAATTAAAAGAATTAGTGTCGTAGATGAGGACATAAATGTTCTAAAAAGCGCGCTACTCTGCGTAAATGCGGGTATGTCACATATGACATCGTTTATTTTCTCTTAGGTAATTCATCGACATTCACGTTCACGCGTTGTAAAAAAAAGTTATTAGGTTACCTACTTAGTCTATTTAGTGCTATTTTCTTAAATTTTAACACAATAAAATGATTTTGATTCATATATTGATATTAATCTCTTGTGTAAAAGCTGAAAAAATACAAGCTATTTTTTTTTAAGCGTATTTATTTAATTTATGAGTGTAAATGCATTAAATATTCTTAAAAAGATCTCAAACACGACGCAGCTGTCTTGTTTCGTTGAAAAGTTCCTATGAACATCATCATCACACGCTAAACACCTCCTGGAATTATATTAGCCGTCTAGATAAATCAACAAATCGTAAAACAACGCGGCTATCTTGTTTCGTTGAAGAGTTACCATGGCCACCTTCCGACTTTATGGTTACGTCCTAAACACCCACCTACGAATATAGTACTCTTCAAATTCTAAATCCAAAATACTTAAACACGACACGGCTATCTTATTTCGTTGAAAAGTTGCCATGGCCATCTTTCAACTTTATCATCAATCCTGAACACCCATCTAGGTATATGGTACCTACTCGTCAAGATAAACCCAAATCATCCAAACACGACATGACTGTCTTGTTTCGTTGAAGAGTTGCCATGGCCACCTTTCGACTTCATCATCATGTCCTGAACCTAGTAATATAGTACTCGTCAAGATTAATCGATAACACCCAAACACGTGTCGTGTTTGGGTATCTTGTTTCGTGAAAGAGTTGCTATGGCTACCTTCCGACTTCATTATCAATCCTGAACGCCCATCTAGGAATATACTACTCGTCAAGATAAATCCAAAACACCCAAACACGACACGGGTATCTTGTTTCGTGGAAGAGTTGCGATGGCTACCTTGCGGTTTCTTCATCAATCCCGAACGCCCATCTAGGAATATAGTACTCGTCAAAATAAATCCAAAACACCGAACCACGATACGGGTGTCTTGTTTCGTTGAAGAGTTGCCATGGCCACTTTCCGACTTCATCATCACGTCATGAACACCCATCTAGGAATATAGTACTCGTCAAGATAAATCTAAAACACCCGAACACGACACGGCTAGCTTGTTTCGTTGAAGAGTTGCCATGGCCACTTTCCGACATTATCATCAATCCTGAACAGGAACATAGTACTCGTACTCGTCAAGATAAATCCAAAATACCCAAACACGACACGGCTATCTTGTTTCGTTGAAGAGTTGCCATGGCCACTTTCCGACATTATCATCAATCCTGAACAGGAACATAGTACTCGTCAAGATAAATCCAAAATATCCAAACACGACACGGCTATCTTGTTTCGTTGAAGAGTTGCCATGGCCACTTTCCGACATTATCATCAATCCTGAACAGGAATATAGTACTCGTCAAAAAAAATCCAAAACTCTAAAATACGATATGACTATCTTGTTTCGTTGAAGAGTTGCCATGGCCACCTTCCAACTTCATCACCACGTCCTAAACACCCATCTCGGAATATAGTACTCGTCAAGATAAATACAAAAGGCATTTTACAGTCTTTTTAATATGAAAATTAACCAAATTACATACTGAATTAATTTATACCCGGTATTTTTAATAAATACCGGGTAAAAATCAATTTTTACCCATTTTTACCTTTCCTTCCCATTTTTACCCACCCGATTTTTACCCACCCGCCCATCTCTAGTCCAGAGACATCCGTGGCGTGACGGGCACTGCCTTTTCAAATTTTGCCGCTTTATGATAGAGATGTACCAATGCGATTTATTTCTTAATTTCTTATTTAATAATCACGAGATTATTATTTAATTTATTGGCAAAAAAATATTGTTTGAAAAATAAAGATAATAAAACTTTAAAAAAATGACGTTACAGGTATTTAGTATGTTTCTCCCATATATATTTCAAATATTTATATAATTTAAATTGTTAATATTTTTCTTTGTTTGTAATCATTGAGTACTCTTCAATAAGAGGAATTTAAAATTATTAGTTTTTTAAATGGCAATATTGCAAAAAATAAAAACTGCTCTATGATTTCACAATTACCGACATTGAAGATTAATTTTGGTGTGTACATCCATAAGTTATTGTCAGTCAACAATCAACCGAATTTTAACAATGTCTTCTCATGAAGAAAACTCGCCTCCATTGTCACCAAGTTTACTGAGACACATCAGAAAACGAATAAAAAAGATGATCTTCCGTCGTCAAAGACATTTTGAATAATATTAAAATTATTAGGTATTATTTTTTACATCTATTAATATGTAATATTGCACTACACTATTTAGGCGCCGTCTCATCCCGTCTATGAAGTTCTGTAAAGGATTCTGCTAATAGGGATGCGCGAGAGTTGCCACAACATTATCGATTGGCACTTATTCACCCATGTAACTTTGTTGTTTCACACGGTATTTTATTTATTTTTTGTTTGTGAAGTCGACGAGAAATAATTTTCGTCGTTTTAGTAGTGAAGTATTTTAATTTGTTTTCGTCAAATATCTAAAAAACTTTTATCATAATTGGTTTCCTTACCCATCTCTAGCTGACGGCTGTTGTGGATACACTTTGCATGATGTTCGTAAATTGTGATTTTTTGCATTAAAGAGTGGCTAAATGGTACATAATATCTTTGTGTAATAATATAATTAATAATGTCTTAGGAATAATAATGGGAAAAAGAAATACAAACATATTTATGGATGTTTATTTTAAACTGTAAAAAGTTGTATTTTTCGACGCGCCATACCGTCGTTGGATCGTGTACACGTTTTCATTTGACGTCCATAGTCGTCCCTGGCGGTCAAAAGGTTAACAAAGGAAGGGCACCATATAGTCGAGCAAATAACAACACACAGCGGTGTAGTTGTGTTCTTCTGTGCGTGCGTACAAGCTTCCAGCGCAGGGATGCGGTTTTACAGCCCGGCCACGTGCGGCAGCGGTAGCGGCGAGCGGCGGCGGCAACAAATGTACTAAAACCGCGCGAAGCATTGCGCGGCGTATCGTGGCGTCATTGAACGTTTTAGTACATTTTGTTCTCACCGCTCGCCGCCGACGCGACGCTCTCCGCTGCGGCCGGGCTATTAACGAGTTTTCCTATCCCAGGGATGCTCCAACACAAAGCCTGGTGTTGACATTTTTAGGTTGGCTTTAAGCAAGGAATACCTCTGGTATTGCGAGCGTTCCCAGGCTACGGTATTTGCCACCTGAGTAGTATAAAAAGAAATACATAATATGGCATCGTACAATTTTTTCGTCACGAATGTCACGTTACAATAGACAGGCAAAATTTCTAAAATTGGATTTAGACGATTAAAAACTTTATCAACGTTTTCGTTACTGTTAAGCTTTTTATTATTTTAATTTAGTACACTGGCCAGAAATCTATAAATTATTTTACAGGTGAACTTGCCATTATTTCTATTTTGAAATATGTAGGTACATGCTACCTAGTGAAAATTCCTCTTTATTACAACTTACAAAATATGGATCTTTTTTAACGTTACCTTAATATATCTTAGAAACAAACCTAAATTTTCGTTGTTGATCTACTCTATTTTTTGTTTCTAGCCCTAGTAGTTTTGGCTCTACCTACTTATTTTAATGAATTGGACAGTCATGACTTCACCTTAATAGTACCTGACATAGAAGTACAGGCGAAATATAGGTAGATACGGATGTTTAAAGAACAAAAATCCACGTCCCAGTTGAAAAAAAAATGTTATCAACAAAGCAATTCTTTTTTATACTATTTAGGAGACAAATAGCATAAGATCTGTCTGATGGTAGGCAGGCCTATCTACTAGTATCTACATAATAGTAACTGCCAGTGCCAACCAATATAATTAAAAGGGGGTTATAAAATAATTTTGTAAGAAAGTTAACTAGCACAGTTTACGACAAGTACTTGGCTTATAAATATCGGTTGTGTCTAAAGTAACAGTTATTTAAGGTACCTGCCTACCTACTACGTAAAGTAATAAAGAACAATTGTTGTATTTCTTTTTCACCCTGCCGACCAATTTTGTGTACCTATAGAACAAAAAGATTATATTAAATTTTATAATGCTCACAAAAACAAAACAGTTGCTAGGTACAGAAAGGCAGGTTGTTTACTAGCCAATAATTAAATACCTATCTTCTAAAATCAAATTTATTTTAGAAAGAGACAAATTAATCCAATAAACTTATTTAAGAGGGTTTCATTCAATTGGTTCTCAGAAGAAGGTAAGTGGGCTTTGCAATTAGGGCGTTCAGAATAAACTGGGTCAACACCAAGATAATATTTTTATTGTGCTTACAATACTTGTGATCATTATAATATATGTATGTTATTTTTCTTCTAGTACCTACCATTTACCTAATATTTTAATGATTGGAGGTCCGCTCTACATACATCTTCTGGTATATTGCGATCCAAAAGAGTTCTGCAGTGCTATATCCTTTTACTTCGGGACTTTTACTACGACAAGCGCGTCTTCGTGCTTCTATACTATAGTCAAATTCATTTATGGTTTGTAACAGGTTGAAAGTAAAATCTTACGTATCACTGTCGTATATCTAAGAGGTGTATACATTTTAAATAACCTGACGTCTTCATTTATTATGGACAAAAGTTAACGATTCTATTTCTGTTCTGTTGAAAGCTTTTTAGAGTATCGTTGTTTTATTAGGTATATAATATTCAAGAGTTCTTTTTGTCCAAATAAATAACGATTTTATATGACGTAGGGATACACAGTAAAAATACGGACACTTTTGTAATGAGAGTTTCATAATGTTTTTGTGAGGTAAGCACGAAATTTTCGCACTTAGGTAGTTTTATGTCGATCGCCCGGCTCATGCCTAATAGTGTTGTAATATTTAGCTTCAAAATAAAAATAATGTTTTCCTACAAAAAAAATAGGATATGTATTTATATTTTATTGCAGGTATATTTATCTTCAAGGTAGATAGATAGGTACCTATTGTTTTGACTCGACCTGTACCTAAGTAGGTAGGTACTTACCTAACTAAAGCTGGATGCGAGAAGCTGAGGATCGTGCCAGGTGGCGTGCGCTTGGCTCACCTAGTGCACGCCACCTAGCACGATCCTCGCCTCGCCTCTCCTATATCCAACAATAGACTGCAATATGATGATGATGTAAGCGTATGCTCTCTTAATTTAGTTCTTCAGTAAATAATATTTTTCGCGGTCTTATATAATGTGGAAATGTAATAATAAGGGGACAACCATTTTCGGAAGATTAAAAACACTATAGCGAAACTTGAATATTTGTAACTATTTTATTAAAACGCTGATAACTGCCAACGACTTTGAGAATTAAATAAGTCATTTGGTCACTGTCGATTTGCATAGAAATGAAAGAGAAGCAAATAATACAAACGAGTCGGCGCACCGCTGAAATTGAGTACAGAATTGTGAAAAATAATATTTACTAAATAAGAAGTAGCACAATTGAAAATATAAAACGGCAATATTTTTAAACATGTAATAATCAGTTACTATTCCTACATTACCAATTAAATTTAATAAACCGAGATTTTTTATAATGAAATATATTTTGCTAAAAAATCTTTTAAGTCCGGCTAATTATCAGCGCCATTTACACATGACATTTTGCCATAGTCCATCCATTGTCACAGGTTGTACCTACTTTATATTACCTGCGACAGTAACTATGTATTTTTAGTAACGCAATCGAGTAATTACATTTGAAGTGATGTCTATGACCTAATTTTTGTTTAACCTTTGAACGCCACGGCATATACCTAATACCTACGCATCAACGTGCCTACTACGCCAAGATACAAATTCAGTACCTACAAATTAATACATATAAATGAAAATGAAAAAATCCTTACTAATATTATAAATGTGAAAGTTTGTAAGAATGGATGGATGGATGTTTGTTACTCTTTCACGTAAAAACTACTGAACGGATCTGGATGAAATTTGGCACAGAGATAGATTATGGTTTGGAATAACACATAGGCTATTTTTACAGCGATAACCGATATCCACGAGGGCGGAGCCGCAGGCAACAGCTAGTAAGACTATAAAAATGCTTTTAGCTGCTCTATAAGTACCTACTACCTAATGTCTTTTGAAATACGGCTCACTAGGGAACTGTCCAACGTCGGGGTCTTTCTTTATAAACATCAATTCACGGACACAAAGTAAGTATATACACTATGACTTAAAACAACTACCTGTACTTTTGACTGTAACTGTACCTTTTGAGGCCTCATAAGGAACGAGAGTGGCCGTAAGCACAGAAGGATCCTAATATTGATATTAGAATCCTTCTTTGCTCACGGCCGCTCGGCCGTGGGTGCTTCAGGCCAGGTATCTGTGTCATTTTCCCCTATTGTTACGCTACTGTGTGTGAGGATCAAAGCCACACTTACGAGTAGGTATACTTATCTTGCTTCAACATTTAGTGCTGTCTCAGCGGTGTCATTACCACCTCATGCGCAAAGTTTTTCTCTGCCGGGTCGATAAAATATGTATATGTTACGGTAAGAGTGAATAATTGAAGATTATTAATAATTATCTATTATTATTAATAATTACCGAAAGCCGAGGTTAAACTGATAAATTAATCACATTTGTCGGTTATTATTAATAATTTAACCCCAGTAGTGATAAATGTAATAAGTGGCCAAGGATTGCGGGGCGGGGCGGTGTGTGCGACGTGCGAGAGGCGCGGGGGGTTAGGTTAGGTTAGGTTAAATAAATAAAAACCTAACCTAATCTAACCTAGGTTAGGTTAGGTTAGGTTTTTATTTATTTTATAACATTTACCAATATGTGTCGTGAATTATTAATAATTACACTTGACTACGGTTCACATAAGGTTAAAAACCTAACCTAACCTAGGTTAGGTTTTTATTTATTTTTTAACTTTTATCAATATGTGTCGTGAATTATTAATAATTACTACTAAAAGTAATAAATTTCGATCGATTATTCACATTTACCAAAACATGTGGTTATTATTAATAATTTTGTAAAAATATTAATAATTTTCAATTCATCAGATTTACCGTAACATATATATCTATCTACAATGCTATTCTTGGTAAAGTAGCGAAACAGCCTAAATTTGATAATTGTTAGAAGAGTAATAACAAACATTTGTAAATTTAAAAAAAAATTGCTGATTTTATTGTGTACCTAGTTTTTATTGTATCTCAACCCATAAACGTCCCACTGGTCTCCTCCATACAATTTTTTATTGTATACAAATATTTGCACTTTAAATAGCGGCACTTTTCGCTAGGTAAACACCTAGCGAAATGTGCTGTGTACCAGAGAACAAACAATTTCAGATGATATTGTGCATTTGAAAAATTAAAATGTTTTTTAATTTTGTTACTCTTTCACGTAAAAACTACTGAAATTTGGCACAGAGATAGTTTGGAAACACATAGGCTACGTTTTATCGCGACAACCGACATCCACGAACAGATAGTGATAACATATTTGTAAACAATATTCAAAATAGCACAGGACTAATATATTTCTGTCAACCAACACTCAACTGTTTTCTCTATCTAAAAGTTAAATGATTGCGAAATGTATTTGAAATGAAGTGAAATCGTCTCATCTTAGAATCAGGTCGACCGTTTCTTTGCAACTATTGGCTTGGGTAACCTAGTTTGTTATTCCAAGCATCTGTATATTGGATCACATTATATATTTGCTTATCTAAGTGACACATGGCTTATTAATGCGATTTCGATACATCTCTAGTCTCTACTCGATCTTGTGTAATCTTTTGTTTGACTATAATATTTTGTTTGAGTAATCTATATAGGTACACATTTTAAATTACTGACTAATTGACTGGCTGGTAAATATGTATATTAATTATGTCAACCTACAGTCTAAACTGCTAGTCCTAGACATATGAAATTTGAAGGTTGTATCCTTCGTAAAGTATAGGTATCCGTTAGAAAAGGGTTTTTTAAAACTGTACCACTAAGAGGGAATAGGGGTATGCATTTTCTATGAAACTTTTTATTCTCTGGATCGATTAAACCGAAAAATTTTACCTTACACATTTTCTTCATTATTCATTATTAAAATCATGAGACACCTGTACTACAGTTTTTCTAAAATCATCCCAACCCAACAGAGTCAAATAAGGCTTAGGAAATGGCATTGTGCAGGGTAGCGCAGTTTATTTTATTTTAGGAAAGCTTACGGACTAATTACATCGTGTATAACTTATTATAACTTAACAAATTGCCAATGACAAGCTTCCGCATATAATTAACTAAGTAGTGAAAATATAGGTAATATTACTATATTTATATACTAGGGTGTTCTAATATATAAATAAAAAAATAAAAGACATATATAGATATAAGTATGGGTGTCTTTTATTTTTTTTCGAATATCGAAATGCATACCTAATTCTATTTAAACTACTCAGACTTACTCAAATACAAAATTTTACCTTCCTATATACCTAGTCTTTTTTTACTGTGTTGTATATTATATTTTTTTTTATTGTAACAGTATTTATGGCCAGACTAAGTAATAATTAAAAAGATAGTGAGTAAATACGCAATGAATATTCATATAAGAATGACAGATTCCAAATTCAAATGTAATATTGTTTTTTTTATTGTAACAGTATTTATGGCCAGGCTAAGTAATAATTAAAAAGATAGTGAGTAAATAGGTTTTTCGTTATCTCCTCTTACGAAAGCAAGAGATAATTCAATCATTTCCCGATAATCGACACGCACAATGGACTTTAGCAGTTCTTCATTTTAAAATGTCAACAATTCTTCTATTATAGGTTTACAAAAATATTGTGTGACGATACCGATACGGTGTACGTTTCAATAGTAGCAGGATCAGGATTAAGTAATAGTTTTCCATTTGTCTCTAAACTTTTTGGACATCGGAATTACAGGGCTGCGTCTTGTGATTTGGTGATTTTTGTTTCGAACACACATGTTCAAACTAGTTCATAAACATGATATGCAAGCAAGAGTAAGCAAAGAGTACTAATTCCTTCCTCTGTCTGTCTGTTCCAAAAGTACACAAGCTCCTTTCAATCAATGTGTATTAAGGTAGTTGTGTCACGCACGAGGTTCAAGTCAAAGAGTGCGTTTAACACAACGTTAGCTGATTCTTGACCAGAAAAGCTCTCCAGTTTGGGCACAACCAAAAATTGTTCTTTTTTTGCAAATGAAATAAGAATTGGCAGGCGTTCTTCTTTAGAACTTCTCACGTCCAGTCCATGTAATAATTTTCCATCCCAGTCCAGAACGGTCACCATTTCAGGCATATTATTCAGAAAATCTGATATTCCGCTTAAATATATATTTATAGATTATAGATATAGATTCCGCTGTTTCTTTTCTGCTCTGTGTGCGAATGTGTTGAATAGATAAGGTTATCGGGAAATCATCACAGCTAAGATCTAGTGCTTCTACTACAGCCTGAAGTATATAGACAGAATACCATATGTTTAGTTAAAAGCGATTTCTACTGCCCATTTTTCCATACAAATGTATTCCTGGTTTTCCTTTCAGGATTTTGAGCCTAGAGCAATGCAATTTTAACCTGATATATCAAATTGCATTGCTCTAGGCTCAGAATCCTAGCGAACGAAACTTAACGTAACGTAGTAACGAAAACATGCTTCATTGTCAAGCCTGATATCTATCATACAAATGTATTCCTGGTTTTCCTTTCAGGATTATGAGCCTAGAGCAATGCAATTTTAACCTGATATATCAAATTGCATTGCTCCAGGCTCAAAATCCTAGCGAACGAAACTTAACGTAACGTAGTAACAACGAAAACATGCTTCATTGTCAAGCCTGATATCTATCAGGTTTGACAATGACGCATGTTTTCGTTTTTTGGATAGACAGGTATTATAGAAGTTATGACGAATGAAACAAAAATTGAAATCATTAAATTTTGGAGGAGGAAAATCCGAAAGCTTTCATCAGAGTTTGGGAACCTTGGGAACATAGGTCATGTATTTGCTGGGTAGATTTTTCATTGAATAGACAGGTGTAAAAGACCATGGGGGATACTTTTGCCCAGCAAAGGGACATATTAAAAGTGTGGGATATGAAACCAAATATCAAGTTACTTAATAAATGACTTCTGCGATAAATGTCTGTGTCAGACAGATTGAGTTGTTTTTTTAAGTTTATTGATTTTCACTGGTAATTGTATGATATCCCGAATAAACTTATAATACCCCAAAGCGCCATGTTCAGTTAGCTTATAAAAATAGGTAAATTCTTTGTGTACTGTTTGTGTAAACAGTTGTTGGTGAACCAAATAAATAAGTAAATAAATAAATAAATATTACCAATTTTCCCTTTGCATAATAAATATCTGTGGTCGAGTCACAGCTCGTGTGCTGCACTGTAACCTTATGGTATATGGTCGATAGTACTTGGTGTAATAGTAAACTAGGTATCGAAACACCCCAAATTTGTTTTTATTAGAAGAATAAAAATAAAAACAATGTTCTATGCTGATTTCATTGTGTAGATTTTCCTTCACAATAATTGTCAACTAGTAGAAAGTGCGTAAGTAATAGATGATATAACAACAAAATCTCTAATATTAACAACATATAACAACGGAACCTATAATTTTATTTAATATAGCGATTAGTTAATATAATGAACGATTGATATAATTTTAAAATAACTATTTTTTATAAGCATAACATACATTAAATATAACATCGTTTGGCATAACATACATTAAATATAAAATCGTAATCAAATCGTAGACCTAATGATTTTCGATTAAATAAACAATATCCATATTAAACGATAGACGAAATGATTTTCGATTACATAAACTTTATATCAAACAACGTTATACTAATTAGGTTATAGAATAAATAAATGTTATATGTAAAGAAATTATATCAAAAGTTGGTATATCTCACGTTGATTATATCTTATGAACGATAATAAAATAAAATTATACCAAATGAGTTTATACGTTATGAGACGCACCCGTAGAAAGTAGGTACCGCTAGAGTCACGCGTAACCAGGGTACAAATATTTCAGTGTAGTGCATTTGTAAAATTAAAATTTTGACCGTTATAATATGGGGATCTAACTTAAAATATTTTTCTAAATTAATTATTGGTACAAAATATTTAAAATTAATGAACTCGAATCTATTACCTACTGATTCTGTATAAACTACTTGGTATAGGTTTCGCCTATTCCAAGCCATAAGGCTCTATTCAGTACTGTCCAGAGCCAGACGAATTTATATGGAATACAAACAACCCATTGACCTAGTGACCTAATGCACTTGGGTCCGAAACCCAAAATTGTAACCTCTTTAACTAGCCACCCTACCCACACCACTTCGAAACACCTACTCTAAATTCGTTTACTGCCCACTTAATGTAGGCATACAGTGGGTTAAAGTAAGTTTAACGTAGCGTATCCTTTTATGGTAAACTGCTTCGTATTCAAATGCGTTTTATTAGCAAGTGCCGGACAGAAGTATTACAATAAAGGTACGGTACCCATGCCATGTATATTTACAGACACTTGTATAACAGTTCGAGAGGTCGTTGTTACGTATTAAATATTCTTTCGAGTGGGTATGACAGGTGCTTGAATAAATGCATTAAATTTACCAGATTCACCCTTTTGATGCTTTGTTATTCATTTATCCCGTGGCCAATTTTACAAGCTTTTATTTAGCTTGCAATGTATGTTAGTTAGTTTGAATGTTAGTTTCTTGTAAGCTAGATTTGAAGTACTGCTCGGTGTTTGATTAAGCTAAAATTTGTTATACCGACGTAACTTCGGTGACAATAATATATTACCTACCTACCTATGGAGCTGGTCCGATGATGTAGTCAGAAGGTGGCCATAGGAACTCTTTAACGAAACAAGATAGAGCGTCGTGTTTCGGTTCGTAGGATTTATCTTGGCGAGTACTTTATTCCTAGACGGGTGTTCGGAAGGGAAATCGGAAGGTGGCCATGGCAACTCTTCAACGAAAGAAGATAGCCGTATCGTGTTCAGGTTTTTTTTTCTATTAAATAGACAAGTGACTATATTTTTAGGTGGGTGTTTAGGACGTGATAATGACATCAGAAGGTGGACATAGAAACTCTTCAACGAAGCAAGATAGCCGCGTCGTGTTTTTGCTTTTTTAAGAATATTTAATGCATAAACACCTAAAATTGACAAAAATACATTATAAAAGCTTGTATTAAAAAATATATATATAAACTTTTCGTGTGGTGACGGATTAAGAATACAAATGTCACCACCCCCTTCTATCCCGAGGGTATCGCAAGAGTCGATCAAGGGAGTAAGTTTAACAGACAATACCTACCGCAAGAGAGGGAAAACTTGAAACAAAACCCTATACCAACCCGTCTAGCCAGCGGGGTATAGTAGGCTAATATCCCTTCAAATGTTTAGAGGAGACAAGTGCCCAGCAGTGGAACGTTTATGGGATGAGATGATGATAATATATAAACTTATCAAATTATATTTGGTTATCACGTGTTAAACATAAAAAAATCGTCTTGGACTCTTTTGATTACTTACGGATATCCCTGAAAATAAATGAGAATTTAAGGATGCTAGCTAACTAATGTTAGTTATGTCCGTGAACTTATCTAATGAATAATATGGCATTCATTGACTACCCGATCTGGGGGTATGGTTGTCCCCGCCAAGATTAGGCAACCAAAAGACGAGGTACTACCAAACTTATCTTGAAGCGTTTCGTCGTTTTTTTGTAGTCTAAATTCTGGACCCCGATAGGTCTGGATACTGATAGAAAGTCCAAATTTTCTGAATTTATTTTATCTCGTTTGAGAATATTTGCCATCGTGTGCCAATGTACAATTTTTGATATCTTATTCATCATAGGCCTATGATGAGTTAAATAGTGATATGAACACAGTGTCCCAAAGGGCTCTCTGTATATCTTACTCTGTAGATCTTGCAGCATAAGCATATTTTGGGTCTTAACATAAGACTGAAATAAATAAAAGTTTATTTAATGCCATGTGCTACGCAAATCAATGTGAGACTGTAGCCTAGATTATTTTAGTGCATACTAGATTAATCCATTTTTTTATAAAAATCATTTTGTCACAGGACCTTATCAAATGAGGTTAAAAGCAGCGTATACCGTAATGAAAAAGATGCGCATGAAATAAATATTATCAATCAGATCAGTACGTATACTACGTGCATGACACACTAATGCTGTGCAAGGCAACATTGTTACCACACTATTACGATACGTTACATCAACGTGCGTCACTGGACGGAGAAAGTGTGACGTCAGTTGCGCGCATGAAGAAAGCATTGCGCGTGCGAC